>CP125836.1:26979844-27604844 GCA_030408175.1 Trifolium repens | reverse complement strand
TAAGAATTTTTTTCAGGGTGTCGTGCACTTGGATTTAATGTGATTGTATCAGTTATTATGGCTATTGGCATCAATCTTGCAATGAGTTATCCTACTCAGCCTGTGAGTCTCATTCATTCTTCTTTTTACTTAACAAAATAAGAGGAAAATGCAAATCTTAAGCATTTTTTGGACTTAAAAGATTAACATTTGTTTGCATTTTTTGTAATATTATTCAGCACTGGTTTCCATCACTCCTGTTTCCTATCTACATACATAACATGCACAGAGCAAAACATGGGAGTGACTCTGGAGTCTATGACACAGAAGGACGGTGAGTTTGTGTTGACGTATCAGTGTCAGTTGAATTATGTCATTTTTTAAAATTATTATTAAATTATTATCGGTGTTGACATGTCTGCGTTGTGTTCGGTGTTTGTGGTTATGTGATTTTGACTATGGAGCTCATAGACATTAACTTATTTATGTTATGGAAAAAATGAAATAACATGCAGTTATGTACCATCAAATCTTGAGAACATATTTACAAAATATGCTAAAACAGTACCTGACAAGCTGACATTTGGAGAGATATGGAACATGACTGAGGGAAATAGAAATGCATTTGACCCATTTGGTTGGTGAGTAATCACTTTATTGTAGAATTTGTTGATTAATTAATTAATTACTATAGTTAATTGCTAATTAATATATATATATATATATATATATATATATATATATATATATATATATATATTGAATGTTTGCAGGGCTGCTGGTAAATTGGAATGGTGGGTTCTGTATGTTATTGCTAGGGATGATGATGGATTTTTGTCTAAAGAAGCTGTAAGAAGATGCTATGATGGGAGCTTATTTGAATATTGTGCTAAAATGAATGCTGCTAATAAAGAAGAGGCCAAGATGGGTTGAAACTCAATTAGTACAGTATCAATTATATGTAACAAAATAAATAAAACTTATTAGGAACTTAGGTATGGGATTTGGCACATTTAACTAAAGTGTCTCAAATCTCAATAAGGCAATAGTACCATGTACTGTTCTGGTATATATCATGTAATGTGATCCTGTTAGAATGCTTGTACTTTGTTTGGCACATCTTTTACTTATAAAAAGAAGCTCCATGATAGCTCATAGGCAAGCATTTTGCTTATGTGGCACCTCTAAAAAAATTTCATGTAATTTCTCATTTTAAGTAGATGATAAATAAATAAATATAAATAATAATGCATATATTTAAAGTTTGAGTTACAAAAATATTTTAGTTCAACCTTTCAAAAAATGATGCCTTATTAGTTATTATACTCCACTAAGTTAATTTAAGTATAATAATCATTAATAGGAAGAAAAAAAACTGCCATTGAGACTATATATAAATACATATTTTGATAGTATTTGTCTTTAATTTTCACTAAATTGTAACTTAATTTCTTCTACCTATTCACTTATCTGATCATTTGTTTGGTCTTTTCATATTCAAATTACATCTAATTTATCTACATTATTCTACCCACAAAAAAAGGTTGCATTATTTGGAAATCAATCATAAAAAACACATTAATTAATTTATTAATATGAAGGAAAAAAACGTTAGATATCAATGTATGGTTACATGATAGTTTTATGTATAAATTCTTGCCATAACATTCATCATTGCTTGCAACATGATGATTTTTGCTCTTCTTCTCCTTTGATTTGCTATGGGTGAGTTAGTTGTTCTTCCCTCTCTTTTGTTCCTATATTTACTTTTTCGATTGATCAATTGGTCAATATATGTCAAATAAATAGTTTATTTTTTTCTTAGATTCATACTTTTTTTTTTGCAAATTTTCTACATAACAATTAGGATTAAGAGAATTTCATATTTTTCATGATTTTTTTTTTTGATTTTTTCCATGTGTTTGCAGATTACAAATTCAGTGTCTCAATCAACATAAAAAAACCATATGAGGTAATTAAAGAAACAATATACTTCATCTTCTTATTTTTTGTTGATATATCTTGGGGTTTTGATGAGATGATTTACTTAGTATTAAGTATATGATTCTATTGTTTCTCTTGAAGTTATTGAGGCTAAAGTGAAATAATGAGTGATTTTATTTTTTTTGGATTTATATATTTTTTGTTTGTGTTGAGTTGTTTTATATGTGATTTTTTTTTTGTCTAAGTTGTGTAAATTAATTAACATATAATCACAATGTCATGCCTTCTTCAATCTTTATATTTTTATCATATGTTTGCCATTAATATTTGAATCAAAAAAATAATTGTTAGATTTTTGGTGAATTTATTTTAAGAGTAGTTCGTAATTAATTTATTCTTTGTGAAAAAATCTGTCAAGTATAAAAGGGGAAAATGTTATTCATTATACTAATTGATAGCTTTGAAAATTATACTATACGGTTGTCAAACCTTGATATACTCGATGGTTTTGAAAAGATTTAGAATATAATAGTAGTTTTATTGACAAATTAATGTAGTTTTTATTCATCAATTTTACACTTTAAAATTAATTTGTTGTATCTCTTATTAATCTCCAAGTTGAATATTTGGAACTTTTGAGTCTTAAATTATCTTTTCAATTTCTACATTTTTATTTATTAATTAATATTTTATGTCTCTATTTTCAATCGTTATTTCAGATTATATTTTATTGAATCCAAAATAACACGGGTTGGAGCCTCTCTTGCATGTTAAATTTGAGGAAAAGCAAGTGATCAAGTTGTTGATAGCTTTGAAATTGATATATAGCTTAATTGGCCGTTTCAACCGAGTTGTTGATAGCTTTGAAATTGATGCTATATGGTTGTTCATAAAATAACAAAAATAAGTACATACACGGTGTTAAAGGAATGTTTATACAGCTAAAAAAAATAGTAAGATATTTGTAAGAAGAAGATGATATTTTTTTTAAGCAAATAATAAGATGACATATTAGATTGAAATTATTCTAAAATAATAAACTTATTTACCTGGTAGATAAAAAAAAAGTATATATGAAATAATTAAACCTAAATTCAAATAAGATATGAAATCATCCTCCAAACATATATATTGGCAACATAATATAATCATGTTTATATAATAACAAAAAAAAAACTAAATATTCAAGCAAATATTATTAAATAACAAAGTCAAAAACTAACAATAAATTGGAAGGGACACGAACCTCACCAAGAAAAAGAAAAACAAACAAAAAGGAAGGACCAAGCAAAAAAATAAAATTAAACCAAACAGTAAACTAAAAAATTGGGGACTAAGAAAGTCGAGATAAAATTTCACTAAATAAATATGTGATATGAAACTTCGAAAGAACGAGAGGGGGTAAGTAGATAAGTTATTTGATGCCTTAAATTGCATCGAAGAGAGTTAAGTAGTTACACTATTTGATACCTAATTTTCTAAAAAAAAGTCAAAGCCACCGTATGTATGAATCATAGTATACTATAACAAGGTTTTTCCCAACATTTATCATGTCAATATTGTCAACATATATAAGTCTTTTTGCCTCCAACTCTTATTGAAAAAAATAAAATAAGGGATACGTCAAAATAAAAAGCAAAGTGACATTTAACTATACAATTACAACTCACTTTTAAAAAAAAATACAATTGCAACTCACATAAAAAAAAGTAAGATCTTATACATATTTATACTATTAAAATAAAACTACGATTTAAATAAAATAAAAAATTTATATTTCTAAACAACTTTTTTTTATTTTTATACATATACTAATACTAATATTAAATATAATCACATTTTAAATAAAATAATATCTATTATTTAACTATGTAATTATACTTATGACAATTATTATTTTCACTTATAAAAATATTTTAATTATATAGTTTAATCGAACCCGTGCAACGCACGGGTTTATCTCTAGTGTAAATTAAAATGTATGGTACATTTATATCTTGTAAGTTGTAATGCAATCTTGTTAAAATACGGCTAGCTACTTTGTTTTACTTGTCTGGATAAATTATCTCTGATGGTCTAAATTAGGATGTCAATTTTTTTTAAAGAAAAATCAGGATGTCAATTGTATCCCAGTGGGAATTTTTATGAGAATTGCTCTGTTCTGTTGAATTTTGATTAAATTATATAGATATCATATTTCTTTTTTTAAAAAATTATTAGACATTGAGTCTCCAATTTACCACCTCCGGTTTTTTTCTAAAAAAATTTCAAAAATATCGGATTTAGTGTTCTTATTTAACTATTCATTTGGTGTTTGTATCCTTTGTCAATTAATCATATTTTTTCAATAAAATTAATGCTATATATATTAGAAAAACAAAATATTTTTTTATACTTTTTTTATATATATACTGGGGTAAGGCCCAAAAACGAATAGCATAAGCCCAATAGCAAGATGGCCCAATTGCACAACCCATTAAATTCAAATGAATAACTTGGCGGGAAAGCAAGGCGAGGGCGACACGCCATGCAGAGGGCGCCCTCGCACCTGAAATAACTGTTTCCATGGAGACTCAGCATACGAGCCAACGTGTGGAGGGAGGAAACCACCCCTACCACCACAAACACCATCAAAATAGGAAGAGATCAGCCACCACCACCACGTGGAAGGCGGAGGAAGAAGAAGAAACCGCCACGATCATGGGGTATCCATGATCGTGGTACTTGATAACTACTATGTATGAAAATCTATAAATAGGGGCAAGATCCCCATTGTAAAAGGATCCCAATTTTTCAATATATACAGAAATGCTGTGCATTTGCCAACAGCTATTTATTTCTTAGACACGATCCAATTAAATATCACCCCCCTTATTTGTTCACCAGAACATTTTGGCGCCCACCGTGGGGCTGCGGTAAAACGATTCCCAGTCTACCACTTTCAATTGACGAAAACCTCTCAGTATGACGGGAGGAACACCCAACCACGGAACCGGCACCGGCACTAACATGACGTTAACGGATGCCGTCAACGAACTAAGGCGACTTCAAGCCAAAGTAACGTCCTTAGATCAGGAAAAGGCTGACAGAGGAAACGAGGATGATGAAGACGA
This sequence comes from Trifolium repens, assembly GCA_030408175.1. Classification (NCBI taxonomy): domain Eukaryota; kingdom Viridiplantae; phylum Streptophyta; class Magnoliopsida; order Fabales; family Fabaceae; genus Trifolium; species Trifolium repens. Next base: position 27,599,808 of record CP125836.1, on the reverse strand, counting down.
AATCAATGATTCTCAACCCCTGGCACAAGCCTTATGGGATGCAAGCGTCCCAGAAAACTTCAAAACACCACATCTTCCAACATTTGACGGAAAAACGGACCCGTCAGAACATTTGATGGCAGTTGGAACGCAAACCGCCATCATAGGAGCGACGGGCCATCTAAAATGTAAATTGCTCTCCGGTACTCTAAAAGAAGCGGCCTTGAGATGGTACATGAACTTGCCCAAGAACTCCATAGAAGATTGGACGGATTTCCAGCGCAAATTCGTCCAGCAGTTCTCCGGATCAAAGCACATAAAGGTCACCGCCACCAGCCTTTTCACCATTCGCCAAAACCACGCTGAGACCCTGCGTGAATACTTGGCCAGATTCTGCGAGGCAACCATCAAAGTTTCAAATCCTAATCAAGATATGTTTGTCGCAGCGTTTCACAACGGCTTAAAGGCAGGACATTTCAACGAGTCCTTAGCACAAAAACCAGCAACCGCAATGCAAGAAATCATCAAGAGAGCAGAGTGTTACATTAAGGGCGAAGAAAGTAACGCCGAAAAAAGATCAAGAGACGCGAGGGAAAGAGAGCCGGCCAACAAGAGTTACAGAGCCCCAGAGACGTACCAACCAAGACGACGTCAACCAGATTATAGAGGGCACGAGCCCCAAAGGAAACCATATCATCATCAGATGAGGCGAGACTCAGGTAGGTTCCCAGAAAAGGAATACACTCCACTAAACAGGGCGAAAGTCTATATTCTGGACGAGATTCTCGAGACAGGACTCTCCAGATTACCCCAGAAGAGAGGAAAAGATTATCAGTTGGGTCACAACACGAACGCATGGTGTGCGTACCACAGGTGCAAAGGGCACGACACCGAAAAATGCTTCAGATTAAGAGACCTCATAGAGGAGCTCATAAAAAGCGGCCATCTAAGGAAGTTTTTAGAGGATGCCGCTGATGGAAAGGTCGTAGTCCCAAAGGTGAGGAGGGACCCACAGGGAAACCAAGAGGAAAACCCAGAGGGAGAGAAGGTAAGAATAGCAGTTAACACCATTGCAGGAGGTTTTGCGGGTGGAGGCGAGTCTAGCAACGCCCGAAAACGATACATAAGGCGCTCTGAATTCGAAGCAAAGTTTGTGGGACACACTTCCATCTCGTCTACTCCGGATCTATCATTCACCAAGGAGGACAAAAGGGAAGTCATGCCCACGATGACGACCCATTAGTGATCCAAGTTCAAATTCTGAACTGCGACGTGAAGAGGGTATTGATTGACTCAGGAAGTTCGGCTGACATAATGTATTGGGAAGCCTTCAAAGCCATGCAACTGTCTAACGAGCACCTGTTGCCCTACAACGGCACACTAGTAGGCTTTGCCGGCGAGCAAGTAGAAGTTATGGGTTACACTACTTTGCTTACAACGTTCGGAGTTAAAGACCAGGCCAAGACCATCAAAGTAAGATACCTGGTGGTAAAAACGCCCTTCACATCTTACAACATCATCATTGGGAGGCCAGCTTTTAACACTCTGGAGGCGACCATGTCAACGCTATATCTCTCCATCAAGTATCCGTTAGACAATGGAAAGGTCGGAACCATCAAAGGAGATCAAGCATTGGCGAGACGCTGCTATGAATCAAGTCTAAAGATAAAACACAGAGGGGCCAACGCCACAGTTTCAACTCGCCCTGTTCCTAAGACAGACGGCGTCAACGTGATCAGCCCTCTAGATTTAGACCCAAGAGAAGAGTTTTAGGACAGAAGAGTCAGTCCCATTGAAGAGTTGGAAAAAGTTCAGATTGGTAGTGAGGCGCACCAAACAACTAACATAGGCACCTCAATGCAACCGGAGGAGAGAGAGAAAATCCTGGCGACACTGAAAAAGAACATCGACTTGTTCGCATGACACCCATCGGATATGCCAGGGATAGATGAGACGATAATCACACACAAGTTATCCATCTCCCCCGAGACCAAACCCGTCTCACAAAGAAAAAGGAAAGTTGGAGAGGAAAGAAGAGAAGCCATCAATAAGGAAGTAGCCAAATTAAAGGAAGCAGGTTTCATAGAAGAGATTAAATATCCATCATGGCTAGCAAACGTCGTGATGGTGAAGAAAGCAAATGGAAAATGGAAAATGGAGAATGTGTGTGGACTTCACAGACCTAAACAAGGCATGTCCAAAAGATCCTTATCCTTTACCTAACATTGACCGGTTGATAGACGGAGCATCGGGGTACAAGATGCTCAGTTTCATGGATGCATACTCAGGCTACAACCAGATCAAAATGAACCCCGCCGACGCTCCCCACACAGCGTTCATGACCAACACCTGCAACTACTTCAACAACGTCATGTCGTTCGGTCTAAAAAACGCAGGGGCCACATATCAAAGACTAATGGACAGAGTTTTTTCAGAGCAGATTGGTAAGAATCTAGAGGTGTATATTGACGACATGGTCGTCAAAACTACAGAAGAGGGCGAACATGGCCAAGATTTAGGCGACATCCTCGCCTCAGTAAAAAAATACAACATGAGGCTAAACCCCGCCAAATGCTCATTTGGAGTGCAATCAGGAAAATTCCTCGGATTCATGCTAACAAACAGAGGGATAGAAGCAAATCTGGACAAATGTCAAGCCATCATAGACATGAGAAGCCCAACGTCAGTCAAGGAAGTACAACAATTGACAGGGCGGATCGCAGCGTTGTCAAGATTTTTATCCTGTGCAGGAGAAAAAGCATTCCATTTCTTTTCCACTCTTAGGAAATGCGAAAGGTTCGTATGGAGCACCCAATGCTAGGAGGCATTCCAAAACGTGAAAACATTCCTCGCCTCGCCACCAATTTTAACTCGCCCCGAGAAAGGCAACACTTTATACCTATATCTCGCCGTCTCAGACAAGGCCCTTAGTTCCGCGTTAGTACAAGAGATAAAGGGAGAGGAGAAGCCCATTTACTTCGTCAGCAGAACGTTCAAGGGCGCAGAAGCAAAATACCAAAAGATTGAGAAACTTTCACTGGCAGTAATAGTGACGGCAAGAAAGCTGAGGCAATATTTTCAAAGCCACAAAATTGTGGTGAAAACTGACTACCCCATCAAGAACGTATTGAGAAAACCAGATTTAGCGGGAAGAATGGTGGCATGGTCAGTCGAGTTATCAGAATTCGACGTCACTTTCTCCCCAAGGGGCGCAATCAAATCACATATACTAGCAGACTTTTTGCTAGAGCTTACAACGCCCGCCGAAGAGAATAGCGAACAACCTTGAATGCTATCAGTTGATGGAGCCTCCAATATCAAAGGAAGTGGAGCAGGAGTAGTATTGGAGGGACCAGACGGAGTCCTCATTGAGCAATCATTAAGGTTCGCCTTCAAGGCGAGCAACAACCAAGCAGAGTACGAAGCCCTGATCGCCGGAATGAAGTTGGCAAGAGAAATGGATATAACGGATCCGAAAGCCAAGAGCGACTCGCAGTTGGTGACGAACCAAGTGTCAGGGGAATTTCAAGCCAAAGACCCCCAACTAATCAAGTATTTGGAGAAGGTACGTAGCCTAGCTAGTCTCTTCAGATCTTTCGAGCTAATCTATGTCCCGCGGGAACAGAACGCGAGAGCGGATTTGTTGTCAAAATTAGCAAGCACTAAGAAACCCGGAAGCAACAGAACCTTCATCCAAGAGACCATTGCAATTTGCAAACCCCAGCATCACCGCAGAAGAGGTCATGATGATTATAGAGGCAGAAGATTGGAGAGCACCATGTCATACCCTAATTTTGCCCCACCTTATTTTCACATTTTTTCCATTTTACCACAATTTTTGCATTTTTTAGAAAAGTCAACAAAAGTCAACCTTTGACTTGAAAAAGTCAATTGTTGACCCAAAAAGTCAACTTTTGCACAAAAGCACATGAAATTACTTCCTTTGCATGGCATGATCATAAATGATTCATTTTTACCATTTTACCATTTTTAAGTTTTATTTTAGTATTTTCATTTAGTTACTTGCATTTCAAGAAATCTTTTCTTCATCAAATTCAAATCACTTCTCAATTCAAATCCAATTTTATTTTATTCTCATTTCCAAATTATTGCATTATTTCAAATTTAAAATTTGCATTGTTGCATCATGGTTAATTAATTATTTTGGTCCAAACATTTTTTTTGTTAGCCCAAATCCAAACAACCAAAAAAAACATCTCATTCCACTAACATCTCTAGCCAAAAAATCTGCATAATCTCTCTCGAACCTTCACCATGTTCCACCTCATCATCAATTAATCAAAGAAAACCCAAAATTACCCCATAACCAAAAACCATTATTACCCTTTCTTGTTCACTACTTCACTCACTCAAACCCTAATCTTCTCCTATAAATAGAGCCTCACATCAGAGCAAAAAGGGAGGAATTAGTAGTAAAGAAACTCTGCCCAAATTGAAACTCATCAACACCCATTTTTTTCATTTTCATCAAAAAAACAAAAATATCAAAAACTTCATCAAAACTCAGAAACGAACCATCAAACCTTCTTCCTAACATCCCAGAAGCACGAAACCAAGCTTGGATTGTTCCAGTTCGCGTCAGAAAGCTCCAGTCAAGCTCAACGGCGGCAAGGAAGAAGTTGAGGTTGAATAGGGTGATTCAAAGCTCAAAACAGGTAGAAAATCATTGATTCATGCTTAATAAATTGTTCTGTTGCTGTTTGGTTGATTAATTTGTTCAAATTGGTGCTGGATTGTGATTTCGCGTTTTTACCCCTTTCCCTCTTGGCTATCGTTTTTTAAAATAGAGACATGATTTGAGAAAACTAAGGTTAGATTCGGATTCTACGCGAAATTTCGTCCAAGATAATGTATGCTTTTGTTTGATTTGGTGAAAATCAGAAGCTCCGGTGGTGCACCCACCGGCCGGAACCTTGAAGGTTCGCCGGAGCTGGAGGTTGAAGATGAAGTTCATCTTCTTCCTCCGTTTTAAATCACAGCCGTTAGATCTGCGCGCGCGAACCAAAGGCCCAGATCTTCTCCCTGTTTTTAAAACACGTGCGTTCGATCGATCTTACGGCCAGGATCTTAAAACCTTACTGTGCACCATCTTTCATCACCGCACCAGATCTGTTTGTGATTGACCTTCCTTTTTTGTTTGACCGGACGCATGGACTGGGCTTTAGAGCCCAGATCTGCTTTCTGCACCCCACTCCCTTTACTTTCTGCACCCCCTCAGCTTAAATTAATTTTAATTGATTTTCAGCCTATTTCTAAAAGCACTTAAGTGACTAATAGCTTATTTAAGCTATTTTAGTCACTTTGCTATGCTTAAATTTTGCTCTCCATCTTTGAGTTTTTTAATTTTAGCTTTTTAGCTTATTTTCTAGCGTTTTAGCTCATTTAATCACTTTTTAGCTTATTTTCATAAGCACTTATTTGGTGCTTAAGCTTTTTAGCTTATTGGACCATTTGGTTATGCTTAAATCATGTGTGATTTCTGTTTGTCTCATTTGAGCATTTATTTTTGCTTTTTTAACTTATTCTTAGCTTTTTTTTTAGCTTAATTAATCACTTCTTAGCTTATTTTCATAAGCCCTTATTTGGTGCTTAAGCTTTTTAGCTTACTAGACCATTTTGCTTTGCTTAAATCATGTTTGATTTCAGATTAGGTTCATGCTTCCCTTAGCTTGTTGTTTAATCACTTTTTTCTAGCATGTAGCTTATTTATTTAAGCGCTTAATTATGATTAATTGCTTATTTTTATATTTATGCTTTTCTTTAACTCTTTTGCTTCACCCTTATTGATTCTAGCTCATCTCATTTACTTTGATTTAATTTTGCATTGTTTTGTTTAATTAATTCGTTGTACGCTACTTTTTAGTTTATGCATTTTCATTTAATTATGCATCATATCTCTTGTTGCATTCATGCATTGCTTAATTATGTCATACCAATTCATGCATATTTACTTGATCACTTGCATTCATGCATTTTTATTTTATGAATTTGCATCCATGCATACTTATTCATTGTAGTTAATTGTTATGCTTTGCGTTGCTTATATTGTTGTAATCTATTTATCACTTGTTCATTGCTTTTTTTTTCCTTTTAGACTTTGTTTTCATAATCAAACTTAATCAATTTTTTGCAATAAATAAGGATGAAAAAGGGGGAATTTAGCATTTGCTTCTTTCCGCTCCGGATGACTTGGATCCTGGACATTTGACTAGTGATCGCAAGTTGTTCTCATCTTAATCAAACTCTAAAACTAATCAACCTTCGTCTTTTCCTTTTGGAATACTTTCTTAATCAAATTAAATCAAGATTTTCATAATAACAAGGGTGAAAAAGGGGGAATTTAGCATTTGCTTCTTTCCGCTCCGGATAACTTGGATCCTGGACATTTGACTAGTGATCGCAAGTTGTTCTCATCCTAATCAAGCGTTAAAACTAATTCCACTCACTCAAACTCCTTTTCAGAAAACTTGGATATACGCTTTATCCATTCCTCTGATACATACGAGCTTAAGCCTCTCTTTAGAGCATACAAGCATCGTTGTATCAGCGGAATGCGAAATAAGCAACATCCGTTATTCAACTCTTTCTTACAATGGATACACGTTTTATCTATTCCCCTGACACATACACAGCTTAAGTCTCTGATTAGAGCATACAAGCGTTGTTGTGTCAGCGGAATACGAAATAAATGTTATCCACTAAAACCAACCAACCACACAAACATTTTTTATCAGAACTACGTGAGTTTTGAATTTCTCATTGCACCAGGGAATACGTAGGAGCGGACTCCTACAACCGTCAAACTCATTAATAAAAACCTTTTTTTTGTTAAAGTGGAAATGAAGTAGAAACTAGCCAAAGATAAAGTAATTTAATTCAAACCTGCGCAGACAAACCCTAAGCCACCTAAATGATTCCCGTCGAGTACGATGGATGTGAGGGGTGCTAACACCTTCCCCTCGCGTAACCAACTCCCGAACCCACCATGGTTCTTCAACCATGTTAACCTCAAGGTTTTTTCCGATATTTTCCTTTCCCTCCATTTGGGATAAATAAAAATCGGTGGCGACTTCATTGTGTTATAATGAGAATTCTCCAGCCCGCTACACACCAATAATTGTAAGTGCACCAGTTCATCCTCATGTTTTAATAATTGTCAAAACACATGAAAATAGAGTAGAACATATTTTGGCAACATTACAAATGACTTGACAGCGAAAAACTATTTTTAAACTTTGAAAAATTGATTTTTAGGTATTATGTATCGATACATAAACATGTGTATCGATACAAATGTCCTGAAATTACTTCAGACTGATTTTGTGCAAATTGTATCGATACATATATCACTTGTATCGATACAAAAGTGGTTTCTCAGAGACAGAAGGTTACCTGTGTATCGAATCATGCTTGCATGTATCGATACACACCTATGCCTCTCAGAAATCCAGAAACATCATGATGTATCGAATCATGCTTGCATGATTTGATACATATCAGTCAAGATTTGAAGAAACTGATGTATGTATCGATACACACCCGTGTTTGTATCGATACATAGGTCAAATCTTTCATTTTTAACGCTGGTCAAAGGTTTTGTATCGATACAAATCATCAGTTGTATCGATACATGTCTGTGAAATTTTGCCCAAATTTGCTCAATTCCATTCTCTCTTTAAATAGCAATGAGTTGTGTCATTGTAATTGAGAGGAAACTAGTGTGAAAGATCAGAAAACGCTTTGGGTACAAATTGAGTGAGAATTTGCATCAAAGGTTTGATTCATCACAAATTCATCATCTTCATCAAGGATTGCAATCAAGTTGAATTTGAGTATGGGATCGATTCAATAAAGATTGCGTGTTTGTGTGATAACGTCCGATACGGTTCGCGGTGAATCAGAATCGTAGTCGGGTTGAATTGTGTGATGAAGGTTCTAGTGTTTCTCTCAAGTGATTCAAGATCGTGCGTGTCTTGAAGGATTCGACAACAAGGAACGAATGACTCAGCTGGACGATTGGGTGCGGTTTGGCACAAGGTGAATCGTTGGAATCAAAGGGCGAAGTTCCGTTGGGTGTCGAGGTTATTCGCATTAGTTTACATTTTGTCTTGCTATAGGATTATAGATTTCAATTGTAAACTGTGCACGTTTTGTTCATCAAGTTTTTGACCTATAAACTCTCAAATAACCCGTTTGGTTATTTGGGGGGAGACGTACTCGGATAAACGCGTGGACGACGCGCAATCCGGGGAACTCCCTAATCACATCGTGTGTCTCTCTTTATCTCTCTCTTTTAATTTCGTTAATTTCGTTAATTTGTTAATCGATTGAATTTTTGTTGTTCGTATTGGTTCACAAAAATTCAATTGATTCTTGCTTGATTGTGATTGATTTGAATATTGGTTTGTAACTTGCTTGGGACTGAATTTACATTGTTTTCATTCAAATCATTTTGAACTCAAACATTTTCGTAGCTTTTCACAAATTCGTTCAAGGCTTAATACTACCTTTCTTTTGGTCAATCGGTGCGTAGACTACCGATTCGGTGGCTCTTCCGCTCGCTTGATTAATTTGAAACAATTTTTTAAAAACCCCATTGTTTCGAGGTTCACTTATTCAACCCCCCTTCTAAGTGATAAGCCTAGTAGTCTAACAATAATAAGATATCTCCAAGAAGACGTGCTACCAGCAGCGAATTAGGAGGCGTACAAGTTAAAAAGAGCAGCGGCATGGTATTCTATGTTAGGAGGCAAACTTTACAAAAGAGGATTCTCAGGCCCAATCATGCTTTGTGTAAGTCAGGAAGAAGCTAAAGGGATACTGGAGGAAATACATGAAGGATCATGCGGAAGCCACATTGGGGCGAGAGCCTTAGCAGGAAAGATTCTCAGGGCAGGCTTCTATTGGCCAGAGGTTCACAGCGACACAGCCAGATATGTTAAAACATGTGACAAATGCCAAAGATTCGCAAACTTGCACTACGCCCCAGGAGAGCCGCTGAAATCCGTCCTATCTCCATGGCCCTTCTTCATGTGGGGAACGGATATCCTAGGACCTTTCCCCGCCTCAACAGGACATGCAAAGTGGATCATTGTAGCAATAGACTACTTCACCAAATGGATAGAAGCAGAAGCCCTTTCAAACATTTCAGCATATCAAGTTAAGAAATTCTACTGGAGGAAGATCATATGCAGGTTCGGATTGCCCAAATACATCGTCTCCGATAATGGAACCCAGTTCGCCAGCGAAAAAGTAGTTGAATTCTGCAAGGGGAAAGGTATACAGAACACTTTCATCTCTGTAGAGCACCCTCAGGCCAATGGACAAGCAGAATCTGCCAACAAGGTAATCCTAAAGGCCATCAAGAGAAGAATCACAAGTAAAGGCGAGGGTTGGGTCGCCCATCTCTTACCAATCTTGTGGTCATACCATACCACGCCTCAATCTTCAACAGGCGAGGCACCTTTCACCATGGTATACGGCACAGACGCAATGATCCCTGCAGAAATAAACCCACCAAGCTGGCTGAGGGACACTCTTACGCTGGAGGAAAATTCAGAAGTATTGGAAGAAAATCTGGATTTAATACAAGAACTAAGACACAAAGTCACTTCAGAGAGTTCGTCTCAAAGCAGAGAGCAGCAAGAAGGTATAATACCAGAGTCATACCAAGGAGATTTAGAGAGGGAGACTTAGTTCTCAAGAGACCCATGGGAAAGGACAAGGGAGGAAAGCTAGCAGCAAATTGGGAAGGCCCATTCCGTGTCAACGAAGCGTTCGAAGGAGGAGCCTACAGATTAGAAACAATGGAAGGAGAACCCATGCATCGAACATGGAATGTGGCCAACCTCAGATTCTACTACAGTTGAGATCGCCAAAAGAAACAAGGAAGGCAGCGCCTTGGCGTGTAACGTTTTTTGTTTTTTGAATTTATTTGCATGTGTATCAAAAAATTGTACTGAAATCTCTCTTCCAATTAATAAATAGCGGTGGGACACTCTTTTCTCCTGTGAAAATAGGAGTTTTTATCGAGGCCCACCGTTTTTAAATTTTTTGGTTTGTGAAGAACTGTCACATATGCTTGAAACACATCTAAAAGGAAACAAGTTGAAACACCTTGGCGTTGCCCGTGAATCTCACGAGTTGGGAACGTCAGAAATAGAAACGGCGATATCCATAAATCTTACGAGTAGGATACGACGGAAACAGGTTGAAATACCTAGGCGTTACCCTTTAAACTTTTTAGTGGGGGACGTCCAGAATAATAAAATCAGGTTGAAACACCTAGGCGTTACCCTTTAAACTTTTTAGTGGGGGACGTCCAGAATAATAAAATCAGGTTGAAATACCTAGGCGTTACCCTTTAAACTTTTTAGTGGGGGACGTCCAGAATAATAAAATCAGGTTGAAACACCTAGGCGTTACCCTTTAAACTTTTTAGTGGGGGACGTCCAGAATAATAAAATCAGGTTGAAATACCTAGGCGTTACCCTTTAAACTTTTTAGTGGGGGACGTCCAGAATAATAAAATCAGGTTGAAATACCTAGGCGTTACCCTTTAAACTTTTTAGTGGGGGATGTCCAGAATAATAAAATCAGGTTGAAATACCTAGGCGTTACCCTTTAAACTTTTTAGTGGGAGACGTCCAGAATAATAAAATCAGGTTGAAATTCCTAGGCGCTACCCTTTAAACTTTTTAGTGAGGGACGTCTAGAACATCAAAGCATGGTTGAAAGTCCAGAACGTTACCCAGAAAGTTTTTTAGTTGGAAACGAAGAAAACACAAAAAGAAACGCATCAAAGCATCAGGGCATAACTCATAATGAGGAAGACGCCCAAAGAAAACGCTGAAAAGAGCGAATAAAGGTAACTTTTACTATATGTTATCGCATACAATTATTTTAACAGGTAGAGGCGTTATTCAAATGATCGTTCACAATAAGGATCGAAAACAACAACAGAATCATCCAAAATCTGATTTCATTCATTGAAGATTGATTACAAATTCAAAGAAAACTACATCAAACTTGAATACAAATTCAAAGAAAACTACAGCAAATTTGGATACAAAATCAAAAGAAAAAACATCAAATTCAAAAGGGTGTACGAGATACTAATGCTACACTCGTATAAACAACTTGTTTATCACCCAGATTATTCAAGGATTATACAAGTGCTTGAAAACTACTACAATAAGCATCAACACTTGCATAACCCTAAAAGGATCAAGTGGTGCCTGACATTATATTTCCACTTCAGTTTGCCCAGGCGAACCAGTTGAACCATCATCCTCATCTACGAGGCATGTCACTTGGAGGCTTTCACCTTTGAAGACTTAGGCGCCTTCGCCGCTGATTCCACAGTAATTTGAGAACCTTCATCCACAGATGGAGAAGGCCCATAAGCATAGAACTCCTCAGGAACATAGGTCTTCAAGAACTCAGCGTAATCTTCATCAATGTCCTCAGAACTTGATGAACTAAGCAAGACAGGAGTGCTCTTCGCCCTCGCCTTCCCCGACGCTTTGGTACGTGGAGCTTTGGAGGATGATGCACCGTTCTTCTTCTTTACTGGCCGAGTTTTGGGTTTCTCAACGGCGCGTTTTTTGTTATCAATCCTATCCATCAGAAAAAATCAAAAGAAAAAGAGAGAAAACAGAACTATGAAAGTGATAAAGGTGAAGAGAAGCGATGAAAGGATGAGAAAAGAATGAAGAAAATATCGCTATTTATAGGCAACGAATTACCAAAACCTAGCATGTGTAACTGCAATTCCGAAATAAATAAGGAAAACAGTTTCCAACTACCGCAATAAAGGGATTGGCCAGTCAACAGGCGGTTACGAAAACCAAGGAAAACCTAGCATGAAGTTTAAACCGGTCAATACATAGAAACTTACGCCAAGTAAACATGTTATATCACCATACAACGTGTTATCTCGCCACGATCCTTAAGCAATGACGCCTCAGAATCACAACAGGCTATCTCGCCATACGACGAAGTTCAAAGAGAAAAATACATAAGGGCAAAAAGAGTGAAAGTGGCATTCAAATATCTAGTCAAATGGGGATAAATAGCATGCAATTATAGTGAAAATGTGCACAGAATACAAAGGCCTCATAAGGGCACCCAAAGTACTGTCATTACAAAATACGCCAAGCCCACGCAGGGGCGATCATCAAAACAGGACAAAAGTAAGAAACAGTTAGGAAAAAGAAGAAGTCTATTCCTTGGCAGGTGAGCTTTGGGCTGGTGGCTCCTCGGTAGGCAATTCCTTGGCTGGCGAGTCCGGAGCTATCTCAGCAGGAGCATAGGGAACCAACTTGTCGCCCTTTATAGTGGACATGGCGTCAGCCTTGCCAAGAACGTCTTGATCGAGGCCAGGAAAAAGAATCTTCACTTGTTCCAGCGCAAACTGGAAGCCTTCATCATACTGTTCGCCAATCATGGCCTCAAGACCGTCCTTCTCGGACCCCCACTTCGCCTTTTCCTCCTTCAAGGTCTCCAACTCAGCAAGAGCAGTCTTGTTCTCTTGCTCCAAAGTCTTGATGCGCTCATCCGTGGAGTTGAGGCTAGCCTGGATGACGTTCATAGTCTTGATCGCCTACTCCTTGTCTCTCTTAGCATCCGACAAGTCCCCCTCATACTTCTATTTCAAATCAGCCATCTCCTCGGCATGTTTCTCCTTCAGATTCTTCAGGTCGCCCTCGCACCTATCTTTGGCAGCCTGTATATCCCTCTCAAGGGCCGCCAAATTTTTCTCCACCAGAGCCTCCTTATCCTTAGCAATGGATAATTCAGCCTTCTGGCGCGACGCCAAAGCATAGTTGAGCAGAAGACCCTTAAGCTCATATCCAGGAGCCATCCTCGCCAGATCATCGGTCGCCGTGTTGTTGAAACGAGCAGAATTCCCCACCACGTCCACCATCTTAGAAAGAAACGCCTCAGGATCAAACATAGGATCCCAAGGCGAAGCCCCTCCAGATTGGCTTGCTCCAGTAGCAACCTCCTCAACCACAGGAGAACCCTTCGCCACATAGCCATCAATGTCGACCAAATCCTTGTCCGTTTCCACCACATCTTGGTCCTTCTTACCCTTCCGCGACAGGCGCCTCAGTTTCTTCTTCACTGGAGACTTCACCTCCCCCTCAGGCTTGGCAACCTCCTCCACACCAACGGGGCCAGAACTGGAAGGCTTCACTTGGAGAGTGACCCTCGAGTCGTTCTTCCTCTTCTTCTTGTCCTCGCCCACGTCCAACTGGCTAAGGACATCAATCTTTGGATCTGGTTGTTCTTTCTTTTTCCTCGCCTTCTCCAAGTATTGTAATCTCTGAGCAGGAGTCAAGCTAGACATATCTTCTACAAAGGAAAAGGAAAATGGTTAGTCACATAAAAATTAATAAGAAGCAATAAGGGCAAGCTATATAAAAGAACAAAAAGATTCGCGAGGTGACTTACTGAGATACTTGTCTAAAACGGCGGGGGCGCGGTCAGCATCTAAGAGTTCCCTAGGATTCATCTGGTTCATAGACTCTAAGTACGCCACCGTATCCCTCTCAAACTCACTCAATCTCTCATTTATAGCGCCCTTAATCAACCTGGGGTTAGGCGTCCAGTGAAAAGGGAAAAGAGGGGTACCATCATCATTATACATCACACTGGGGCAATGCTCAGCTCCACGCACGCGGATGAAGGTATCCTTGTAATGCTTATAGTTGGAACTATACAGTTGAAATAGCCCCCGGTTGGGTTGCGAACTCAGAGGTACCACGCCCTGAGGCAGAAAATTTTTGATATGGTAAAAAGAGAAGAAGACCGCCATTGAAGGCTCAGGAATTTCAAGGCCATAGCAAACTAGCTCAAAAGCCCTAATGAAGGACCAACTATTAGGGCTAAGCTGGGGAGGGGCGACATTCAGAACCCTAAGCATGGATTTCTGAAATTCAGTAAAGGGAAAGAACAGGTGGAAATCCTCAATAAACTTGGTGTACATAAAGAAGGTGACGTGATCAGAGCGAGGTACGTCGATCACATACTCGCCCTCCTCTACCGGTTCGAATACGATGTCTTTCTCGTCTAAGGTCCCTGAGACATCAAACTTTTCTCTATACGCCTCCACACTCTCAACGTCTTGATAAATGGAAGAAATCTCCATGGTCGTGGCTTCAGGTCCTATAGCAACTATAGCAAGCGATTCGTCTCTTCGTTTTCCTGTGAAAGACGAAGGAGAAATTATTACACAATCACTGCTATTCCCGCTACTACTATCACTACTGCTATCACTACTATCACCACCACTGCCACCCTCAAGTTCCCCACGGGCAAAAGGTTCCCCCATGACTTCGGCAAAATAACCACTATAGTCAATGGAACCATCAGGCCTAGTGAAATGTTCACGCACTTGACACTCTAGAGGGGAACCAACGATAAGAGGACGAGGAGGGTTCCTCTCATCCTCGTCATCCAAATCTCTCAAAATCACCATTTTTTCCGGAAACCCTAGAAACCTTATCGCAAAACCGGAAGATAAAGAAAAATAAAAAGAGAAAAAGGGGAAATAGCGGTTATACCTGGTGATTAGAGACGGTTAACGCTCGAAGAGTAATGGAGAACGTGGGTAGCGGGAAACTCGCGGAGGAAGCGCGAAAAAATTCACTAATGGAAGCACGAAGTTGGTTTCGGTAACGCAAGGTAGAGGGGAACAAACAAGCGAAATCCTCGAATAGGTGATCAAAGTAAAGAGGACAATGAACAAGAATTAACGTATTTATAAAAGGAAGGTACCGGTTGAGAAAGGAAAAATTTGAAAAGATGAAACGTTTCGAGGGAAAACGAGCCAGTACGATGACTGACGCGTGTCAAAGGCGAGCCACATGCTCGTCCAAAGCCGAGGTCACACCCTTGAGGCGAGATACAGAAAAACTCAATTATATATACGAAAGTAAAAGCTTCATTGATCAGAGAAACACATTACAATCATTGAGAAAATCAAGATTACATGATACAGCGACATTGAAACATAATGCAAACAACACAAGAGGAAAATGTAAACTTGCTAGGAAATGAAACTACTTAAGCGATGACATATGCAGCCGCGACAGCGTCAGCTTGCAATTCTTCAATCTCCTCTTTGTACTTCTTGGCCACCATAAGGTCAGGGCTGAGTTTGTCTTGATCATCCCGCAACCTGTCTATTTTCTCCCGGAGGCGGGCAAGTGAAGAACGAGTCCTGATAAGGCGAGCAACATCGTACTCAATGTCCAACTGGAGGTTCCGTTTTCTCTTCATCAGGGGACGAAGTTCTTTCTCCAGTACCTCAATGCGGTTCTCAACGGCCTCCTCAGCAGATAAATTGAGATAAAGCGACTCCTCTTGCAGGTCAATACTGTCTTTGGTAACGGATATCTTCTTCTCCAGCGTGTCTTCAAGTTCATTATAGCAAGTCGCGACTGCATTAGTGGTCTCGATAAAAGCAACATCCTTCTTCAAGCGACGAGACAACTCCAAGGCCAGGTCCAGAAAGGCTTTCTGGTCGTTGGTCAGATGCCATCGGTAGTCATTAAGCTCTTCAACGTAAATCTGAAACTCTCCCACATTATCCATGAGGTCATCTATGTTCTCCTCGACCTTGTCCCTTACTCGCCTAACAGCAGGCATAGCAGGCGACTCCAATGCAGGAAGAGAATCGTTCATGGTCATGGGAACTGAGGAAATACAAACAATTAAAAGGGATACAGAAAATGTGGGCAAAATTCAGAGTCATCACAAGGGCTACTTATAGGAAGGGAGGCGATGCATGCCAAGGAAAGTAAGTGGGTGGTTACACCCCACGATCACCAAGACTGGCCTCCCCCCACTATCACCACTTCGCCTCTTTGAGCCTCGTGCTTGGGGGGCTGTGGACTGGGGTAAGGCCCAAAAACGAATAGCATAAGCCCAATAGCAAGATGGCTCAATTGCACAACCCATTAAATTCAAATGAATAATTTGGCGGGAAAGCAAGGCGAGGGCGACACGCCACGCAGAGGGCGCCCTCGCACCTGAAATAACTGTTTCCATGGAGACTCAGCATACGAGCCAACGTGTGGAGGGAGGAAACCACCCCCTACCACCACGAACACCATCAAAATAGGAAGAGATCAGCCACCACCACCACGTGGAAGGCGGAGGAAGAAGAAGAAACCGCCACGATCATGGGGTATCCATGATCGTGGTACTTGATAACTACTATGTGTGAAAATCTATAAATAGGGGCAAGATCCCCATTGTAAAAGGATCCCAATTTTTCAATATATACAGAAATGCTGTGCATTTGCCAACAGCTATTTATTTCTTAGACACGATCCAATTAAATATCACCCCCCTTATTTGTTCACCAGAACAGTGGGGATTTTATAGAATTAGATAAATTAATCATAAATATTTAGTTTTCAATTATTGGTCATAAATATTTTGTTTAAATTCTTTCGATGTTTTTACAAAATAAAATAAAATAAAAAGTATATTATCATAAATATTTGGGATAAATATGTTTTTGGTCCTTATAAATATTCAAAGTTTTGTTTTTTGTTCCACAAAAATTTTTCATTTCAAAAAATGATCTCTATTGCTATGTAATACTGTCATGTCAACTTCCGTTAACCCAACTAATTAACAGCAGGGAGCCAGGGACCATTTTTTGAAATGGAAAATTTTTTGGGGACTAATATTCGAAGAAATTTTTTTGGGGACTAATAATAAAACTTTGAATATTTACAGATACCAGAAACATTATCCTTATAATTTAAGCATCTCTCAAGAAAGATGGATGTAATTTACTCTTATTTTTTTAGTTTTCTCAACTAATTGAAGTAAGGGTGTAGTGGGTAATACAATTAAATAATTTGCGTTAAAGGGCGGATCGATTAGCTAACTTTATGGCGGAAAAGGCACAAAGCCTTTGACTTAATCTCACTCGTATGATGAATCTAACGTTCTATATCATGCAACATGTCTGATTTTCCTTTTCTTTCGAACAAATTAAAATAATTCCAAACATAGATGTTTCACGAGAATCACGACCCATAAGCCTCAAACCCAACCGTCCTACACGTTGCCGTGTTTTGTAGGTTTTGATATATTTTTTTAGTTTAATTACAGTTTTTGTCTCCATATTTTCACTCTATCACGAAACTGGTCCCCCTATTTTAAAATCACACAATTTTGGTCCATCTATCAAAGTTTTATACTTTGGTGGTTTAACACATTTTAAATGATGTGACATACAACCTGATGATAATAAATAATTAAAAGTCATGCAATTAGAAAACTCAATAAAAAAACATTGATTTCAATTTCATAAATTATTCATTTTTTAAATTTAATTATTGAAATGTAAATAATTAATACACAGGGATGAATCTACATCATCAAATCATATGTCATGTCATTTAAAATATATTAAATCACAATTTTAAAGAATAAAAATAAAAGGGTTGAGCATTCGTCGATTTCGGACCAAAAATTGCTAAACCGAAAAAAACTGTAACATCTTAATTTGGACCGATTTCGGGTCACACAGCTGACAGGTAGAATGAGTGAGATTGTAACTTTGTTGTTATATCTAAAATTCCATTAATCCATAAATTTATATTCTTCAAATAATTCAACACCTCATATACAAGATAACAAAAGATGGAAGAACGAAATGAACAACATATATATATATATATATATATATATATATATATATAGAGGATGTATCATATGAGAATGGTAAAGATATATAAGAATGGTGAGAATAATTATTAACCATTAGATTAAAAATAGAGGACTGAGATTAAAAGTTCCATTTTAAACATCCATGTGCCACTCTGTATTCTATCCATCATGAATCCATTCACTCTTTCATCTTCTTCAAGACTCCAAACACAGAAGCTTCATGCTTGCTTGCCCACCATTAAAAACAAATCTTCTGTCTTGCCTTTAAATCTCATACTATTTATTTAGTATTTGAATCATATGATGTCTTTAGGGTTTAAAGTTAAAACCTTAATTGATTCAAACAGCCACACAGCCTTCTCTTGAACTTGTGAGATACAAATTAAACAATAAAATTGTGTTTTAATCCATTCCAGTAGAATCCATAGATTTGAAATGAACCCAAGAAGAAAACAAGATATTGGATCAACTTGCAAGGTCTCATCAAGTAGGTATACAAATTTGATTTTGCAACGGAGTTTATTGAGTTTATCATAACATCAAACTCTGCATAATTGGAAAAATAACAACACCTCCCTCATCAATTTTTTTTTACAACATCCCTCATATAAATTTTAAAAACATAACAAATTCAAGAAATTTCACAGAACTAATTATATTAAAAAGAGATTGAAACTAAATTGATAAAATTTTCAACCCAGAATCCCTAAATCCCAAAATGAAGTCAAGGGTGAAGTAGAAAGAAAAAGGAACACAGATTGGTAACGTTTATGGAGTTTTTCCATTTTATGACGGCACTGAACGGTATTGTTTGTACAAACGAGAGAATAGCATTTGTCACAATAAGAATCGATTAAGGCGGATGTTTCTTCTGGGGTATAACAGGGAGGAGGGAGACGGCGGGAAGAGGTTGATGTTGGTGGTGGCGGGGCTGCGAAGGAGGGAGGGAGGAAGATGAATGGCGGCAGGAAGTGGTGTAAAGGTGAGAAGGAGAAGCAGAAGGTTAAGTGGAGAAGTAGAAGAATCGCAGATCTGGTGGGTGGGAAGAGAAAAGGACATGTTTGGTTGAATGTGACATGATACACAATAATTCTTTTAATCTCAACCACATATTTTAATCTAAGGGTTAATAATTATTCTCACCATTCTCATATATCTTTACCATTCTCATATGATACATCCTCATATAGAGGATGTATCATATGAGAATGGTAAAGATATATAAGAATGGTGAGAATAATTATTAACCATTGGATTAAAAATAGAGGACTGAGATTAAAAGTTCCATTTTAAACATCCATGTGCCACTCTGTATTCTATCCATCATGAACCATTCACTCTTTCATCTTCTTCAAGACTCCAAACACAGAAGCTTCATGCTTGCTTGCCCACCATTAAAAACAAATCTTCTGTCTTGCCTTTAAATCTCATACTATTTATTTAGTATTTGAATCATATGATGTCTTTAGGGTTTAAAGTTAAAACCTTAATTGATTCAAACAGCCACACAGCCTTCTCTTGAACTTGTGAGATACAAATTAAACAATAAAATTGTGTTTTAATCCATTCCAGTAGAATCCATAGATTTGAAATGAACCCAAGAAGAAAACAAGATATTGGATCAACTTGCAAGGTCTCATCAAGTAGGTATACAAATTTGATTTTGCAACGGAGTTTATTGAGTTTATCATAACATCAAACTCTGCATAATTGGAAAAATAACAACACCTCCCTCATCAATTTTTTTTTACAACATCCCTCATATAAATTTTAAAAACATAACAAATTCAAGAAATTTCACAGAACTAATTATATTAAAAAGAGATTGAAACTAAATTGATAAAATTTTCAACCCAGAATCCCTAAATCCCAAAATGAAGTCAAGGGTGAAGTAGAAAGAAAAAGGAACACAGATTGGTAACGTTTATGGAGTTTTTCCATTTTATGACGGCACTGAACGGTATTGTTTGTACAAACGAGAGAATAGCATTTGTCACAATAAGAATCGATTAAGGCGGATGTTTCTTCTGGGGTATAACAGGGAGGAGGGAGACGGCGGGAAGAGGTTGATGTTGGTGGTGGCGGGGCTACGAAGGAGGGAGGGAGGAAGATGAATGGCGGCAGGAAGTGGTGTAAAGGTGAGAAGGAGAAGCAGAAGGTTAAGTGGAGAAGTAGAAGAATCGCAGATCTGGTGGGTGGGAAGAGAAAAGGACATGTTTGGTTGAATGTGACATGATACACAATAATTCTTTTAATCTCAACCACATATTTTAATCTAAGGGTTAATAATTATTCTCACCATTCTCATATATCTACCATTCTCATATGATACATCCTCTATATATATATAGAAAGAGAGAAAGAGATAAAATTATTTTGTTCGAAATTTGTGGATCCAAAGACAATAATAAATTAACTAGATGAGAAGTATAAAATAAAAGTATAATATTAGAGTTTATTTTTTCACCGTGTTAGCGGTTATGTCGGTTTTAAGTCGGATCATGGGTCCATGCTTAGTCTTAACAAATCTAGTAGAGACCAAAATTTAGTGATTTTAAAATATGAGACCAATTTCGTTCAAATACGAAAATATGGGATCAAAACCGTAATTAGATCCTTTTAAAAAAATAAAAATAAATTAAGAATTCGACACGTGTTATAATGTAATGCGTGAGATCCATCTGACGTGTGATATTGAGGCAAAGGTACCTGACTTTCTCGCTATTAAGGCAGCTAATTCCGTCCTTCAAAGGGTGTGTGTAAGTGTAAGTAACTAGATTGGGAAGTGTAAGCAGCAAGGGTGTAGAGAATCATCAAAGTACAAACAAAGCATATAACAACGACGATACCGCTCTCTTTCTCCGCCACTCTGGTTAGTTTCTTCTCTCTCTCTCTCTCAACTCCTTTTCTCACCAACAAACATTTTCCTACTTTTTTTTGTCTTTAATCGAATCACAATTTCTATCACTGCCGCCGTATCTTTCTCCCTCCCTCGTGTATCTCACTGACGACGGCGAAGCTCTCTCTCTCTCTCTGACCAGCTGTGGTTGTTCACTTGTTTGTTCTTATTCTTGAAAGCTTAGGTTTTGTTTGGATTGTTTTGTTGATTGTTGATTGGAGGAGTGATTGCACATTTTTTATTATTTAAAGTGACATTAATGACTATTTTAAACCGTCCTCCTCAAGAGAATTTGAACTTCGTTACTTGAGTTTATAAGGTCAAACTCTTACCATCGACCTAACATGATATGTGATGTGGACTTGAGTTTAGTAGATTTTAGAAATTTCTCTATTTTATATCTCTGTAGCACCGGTACACTTGTGTAATTACATCCGGTTAAGTCATTTTCTCTAAGTAGTGTTATTATATGTGTAGTGTCAATTCATTTTCTCCAATCACTATATGTGTCGTGTCCGGCTTCTGTGTCGGTGCTAAATAGATTTTTGGTTGTTTGTTTCATTTGGTGTGTGCAGCAGCTTGTGAATTACCTGAAGAGCGGTTGAAGATTGTGTAGTATCTGAGATGGGGGAAATTTGGTGGTCACTTGTGGGGGCTGCAATCCCTTTTGTTGTTGCTGGACAAGCTCTAAGAGTGAAGAAAAAGAATGCAGAGGAGCAGAGGTTGAAGAGTGCAAGGGGAAGAGAAAGGAGTTCTGATGAAATTTTCGTCTGTGAAAGGGTCTGCACATCAAAGAGGATGTTGAAAAAGGTTGGCACTTTCTCAAAAGATCCCATTCCTGATACTTGTGTTACTGTTTGTGGTGTGTCTGATCTTGATGCTTGTGCTGATGCGTGTGCCCGCACGGTTTGTGTTAATCAACATCAAGTGCCTAATTGGAATGACATATGTCTTAGGAGGTGCCAGAGTGAATGTCTCAAACTCTCTTCTCAATCTTCTTAGTTGTTAGTTGCATTTAGCCAATGAATATTATGTATGTATACTAAATGTTGTTTTGATGATCAATGTTTAGGCTCATTATTCTAATTTCAGAATCTAGATTTATTATAATTTCTATTGAAATGCAAATGGGTTTTACTCAACTGGTTTCTAATTCATTTTATTCAATGACATGAGTTCTCAATGCTTGTTATGTTTCCTCTATTGTTGGTGCGTGAAAATATATTAAGGTCAACTAACTTTACCTCCATGTTTTGTTTTTATCAAAATCAATATAAAACATGAGATGTCAACCTTTTTATGGTTCAGAGACATATACATAAACCCCTTAGCCCCTTGGAAATTCAGAAGCTCGTTGTAAAGCTAGCTTATTCTTAACAAGATCCAATGAAGCATATAGTTCATTGTATGCCCTAACTTGGCTCTTTCGAATAACAAACTAATGTGTGGTTTGCAAGCTAGGGGTAACTGGCATGGGTGGATGCCTAGCGGAAACACTGCTTTGGAAGTTCTTCGGCTGATATATCATTTTATTTCTTCTTCAGCTTAGTGGTAAGATTCTTTAGTGAATATAGGATTTCTAGTTTTATGAGAATTTGATCAAAGATAAACTTGTTCTAGTTTAGGAGGCTGTCTTTGAAAAATACCAAAATCTAAGCAATGGTTATTGAAGAAATTAATTTTTAATGAAGAGATTCATTCATATAGTACCTATTATTTTAAGTTAGATTGATTCTCACGTATATTATAAATGCAATGAGAGTCATAGTTTTGTCACTCAATTTCATTTACTCCAGAAGTTGAGGGGATAGTAGTTCATGGGTTGGGGAGGCACCTTTATGTGACTGCTTTCCTCGCCTCTTCTCTATTTCCACTCAAAAAGAAGCTTCGGTGGCGGAGGTGCGTAGTCAAAATGCGGTCTCGGGGGTTTGGAGGTTGGACTGGCAACGGAGATTTTTTGAGTGGGAAACGCTACTGCTGAATGATCTGATGGAGAAAATTAATTCGGTGAGTCTCTCTTCGGAGGAGGATAGATGGGGGTGGGTGCCAGAAGGGGGGGCAGATTTTACGGTAAATTCAACTTACCGTTTAGTCTCAAATCTATCTGTCCCTGCGTTTGAGGCAGCTCAATGGTTTACGCCAATCTTTCATTCGATTTGGAAATGCCCGGCACCATCAAAAGTGAGTGGATTCGTGTGGCAGCCTGCACGGTAGAATTCCGACTCGGAACAACCTTGTAACTAGGCGAATCCTTGATGCTAATGGAGATGTCTCTTGTACACTTTGTGGAGAGGAGATGGAAACTGAGTTACATTTGTTCTTGTACTGTGAAATTGCTATGTTGGTTTGGATTGAGATTTTTAATCGGTTGGACATCCCCTTTAGCCTTCCCCAGAATTTATTTTCTCTTTTTCATTGCTTGCTGATGGCTGGAAGTGTCAAAATTAGGCTTGGCATGTGTATGATTGGTTCGGCTGTGGTTTAGAACTTATGGAGATGCCGTAATTCGCTGCTGTTTGATAATGGTAGTGGAACGGTTGCGGATATTGTCGAAGCAATCAAGGTTTCATCATGGAAGTGGTGGATGAGTCGTGCAACTGCTGCACATTGTCTGCTTTATGAATGGCGAATGGAGCCGCGGTTGTGCCTTTTGCGATAACTCCTTTGGTTTGTTCCAAGTGGTGTCTGGTTGTTTTCTGTCATATTGGGGTTATGGTTGCTTTTGTTGCCCCTGGTTGTTTAGTTTTTGTTTAAGTGCAGTACTTTGTTCTTTGCTTCTGTGCGTGCTGCTTTTGTATGTTCTTTTTAAGGTGCTTCTTGCTTGTCTTATGCTAGATCACCTTATATTTATATATATATATTTCTTTGGCGGTTCAAAAAAAAATATAACTTTTGGGCATGTAATAAATATAAGCCTGCATGTGAATATGGCTAGACATACAACATCCATAACAGATGAATATAGATCTGGAAAAGGGAAAGAAAAAAAAATAGCATTTGTACCAAACAGTAGTTTTGGAAAAAGTACTTTCTCATTTTTTGTTAAAACAACATTGCATGAAACAGTTCCATTATGTTATCAGAGTTGGAAGTTCAGCTGACTAGCATGTACCAAATGGAAAGTTCATTCCTTAAACACCAGTACAACTTTTAGAAAAGTGAGAAAGAAGTAATGTTGTTACAGCAGATGATAAACTAAGCAACATAGTACATTGGATTTGGAAGTTTGAATGCTCTTATACCGTTTGGATTCCCTGCAATGCTGCTGAATTGGTCTCCTAAAATTCCCCAAATGCGATCACCATTACCAGTTAAATGTTTTCTCACTTGAGACTTGTATTCTGCCACTGACATCAATTCATTAGAAGGATCTCTGCAATGGAGGAGAGTGTATTTTAGTTTGCTTATGAGGAGCAAAGGAAAGTTAAGATATAAACCAGTGTTCTAAAACAATTGTCCATTTCGCCGATTGATTTGATTCTAATTACATTGTAGTTTGGTTGAATCGGATCAAACACGGTTGAACTGTGATTGGTTTAACTGTAGATTGAACCAATTGAACCATGACTCAAAGATCTCACTGGTTTGATCTCATGTAATTTTTAAGACACTGATATAAAAGATAGGAAGAGGTGAGTTGAACTAACCTCAAAATAAGACTTGTCCACCCATGATAACCAACATTAACAAGGTTATCAATTGTGGCTGATCTAAGATGTTCCCTTCTCCCAGAAATCAAAATGATCTGAATTCCTCTAGATTTAATGTCATTGAAGAGCCTCAATGAGTAATCAAGAGCAGGGGCTTTACCCTTGCTCATCCATTCTTCCAAAGCTGTCACATTAATTTTCTTTCCCCTATATCAATAAAAGCCTCATCAGATTAAAACAATATCAAACAAACAGTAAACAATTAACATAAAATGATTATTAACTAAGATGTATTCCAAATTAATCATACAGATTATTCTTATAGAAAGGAACTGTAGAAAGAAGAGTATCATCAATGTCAAAAATCCAAGCATCTTTGCCATCTTTCTTCAGATTGCAGCTGGTACTAAGATAAAGCAAGCATTCTTCAGTTGTTCTTTCTGAGTCCACTTTGTATTGAGTAGACTTGACATATTTTGCAATGTATTCAGTGCATTCTTCAGGTACAACTTGGAAGTCTCTAATATTATGCAACTCAACATTCATTCTCCAACTCTCACAATAATTCTTCAAGCTAATCTTGAGTCCATTTTGTGTTTTCTGATTTAGTATGTTCCAGTCTGCAGCTGTTAAAGGAATCAAAAGACATAGGAAAACTAAACAGCAAACAAGGGTTCTCTCCATTCTTTCTTGGCAAAAAATAAAACATGCAAAGTAGATATGGGAATAATGGGAAATAAATGGAGCTACATATATATTCCTTTTATTATTGCAGTAGATCCAGGTCACATCACATGGGTCTGAGGGCACATAGTGCTACAAACGTTCATGTGCACCATCATCACCATGTTGTCATGGTTGACAAAACCAAAAAACTTAAAAATTAAATACAAAGGTCTATTATGAGGTGAAACATGCCTGTGAGATACCTCTAACAAATAAGATGACAAAAAAAATATACTTGCAATTATCCTGCCACAGATCACAGATGAGTTTCTCTGTTGAATCACATATTCATATGTTATAGTTGGAACATTATTATTAAAATATTTAAAATTTTAATGCCAAAAATGTTTTATTCACCGTAGGCAATTTGGTCTGTAAAATATAAGTACCGAATATAAAAGTGCATGATAGAACAACACAAAATAAATAAGTATTGAATAAATTTTGTCTTGTAGGATGTTTTGGTGGACAAAATGTTATTTTAGTGTTTTAAATTTAAACAACCTGTGCAGAAAGACAAAAAGTTGTCTTGTTATTCGGTGATGATCACAAGAAATTCCAGTTTTTGTATAGTCACTTAGCCCCAATTTATCCAAATCGAACAACAATTTTAAAATCAAACACAGTACAACTGAAGTTATCTTGTCCAATCTCTTGTTTTTTAGGGGTCGGATGCACGTATTCTTCATATTGTATTGAAATTGTATGTTACTAATTCATTATTATAGTATCTCACTCTCACAAAAAAAGATCATTAATAGAGTTGCCAGTGAAATTCACAATGGCATAAATCTTTAAAATTTACCACATTCTGATTCTAATAGTGCAATTCACCAAAGAAAAACAGTGATAGATGGAAACAACAAAAGAATCAGAGCTTGCAATTCACATTGTCCGTCTGTTTTGTACTTGTATCTACTTGATGGCAAAACAATGATTAACGCAAAAGAAATCCGACTTAAACAAAACTGAACTGATACAAGTAGATTGTGATCATGCCAACACTTTGTTGACAGATTGGAAAGTTGCGCAAAATCAAAATAGCTTGATAATCCCTCGCGGCAAGGAAGTGGAATTTGTTGGACAAAGCCTCTCATAGGGCGGTACAAATGCAATATAGATACGTCATTTTCTATACGGCATAACAAAGTTGGAATAGTCATGCATAATCAAGAAAGGTTTGTTCTGGCCAAAACATAATGGTTATTGTGTTGCAGAATATTGTTATTAATATTCTTGTGAATATTCATGTATCATATATAATATTTCCTTGTTTAGTTATTTCTATTTCCTTGTTAGTATCCTGTAATTAATGTAGAATCTCTATAATTAATTTTGACTTTATCTCTACCTCTATTTAAGAGTGAGAGATCACTGCACAAATAAATACAATTGAGAATTATTCTTCTCTCATTTGTTTCAACTTGGTATCAGAGCCTCTAAGACTGTTCATGGTGATTCTCATCCAATCCAAATCACCTCTTTTCGACTCAATGGCCGAACTACCTTCCTTGGTCCCAATCTATTCAGATGTATATCCGAGGGAAAGGTAAAATCGGATACCTCACCGGTGATTGAACTGAACCAGATTCGAGTGACCCACAACATGATACGTGGGATGCTGAAAATTCCATGGTGATGACATGGTTAGTAAACCCCATGGAAGAAGAAATCAACAACAACTATTTGTGTTACTCTACAGCAAAAGAACTATGGGAAAGTTTGAAAGAGATGTATTCCGATCTGGAAAATAAGTCTCAGATTTATGAACTGACCTTGAAGGTTAGAGAAATTCAGCAAGAAGTGATAATGTCACAAAATACTTCCATTCCTTGAAGCGGGTTTGGCAGGACCTTGATCTCTTCAGTACTTACAAGTGGAAGGCAACTGAGGATGCCAAACACCATCGACAAACATGTGGAAGTTGACAAACATTTCATCAAGGAAAAAATAGAAAGGGGACAAATATGTATCACCTATATTCCCACTACAGAGCAGTTAGCAGATATCTTTACCAAATGATTAACCAAGAAACCGTTTGACAACATAATCAGCAAGTTGTCCATGGAAGACATCTTCAAGCCAGCTTGAGGGGGAGTGTTGCAGAATATTATTATTAATATTCTTGTGAATATTCATGTATCATATATATTATTTCCTTGTTTAGTTATTTCTATTTCCTTGCTATAATATCCTGTAATTAATGTAGAATCTTTGTAATTAATTTTTGACTTTATCTCTACCTCTATTTAAGAGAGAGAGATCACTGCACAAATAAATACAATTGAGAATTAATTTCTACTATTAATAATTGTATAAAATTTGGTTTAATAAAAAATAAAATCATATACCCACAAAAATAAATACATACAAAAAGTAGCAATTAAAATCACGATATTCTTCGATTTTTTATTTGAGTTGAAAAATCTCTTTCATAAGTTCAACAGGGGCGAACATATTATTTGAAAATTCTCTTTCATAATTTGAAAAATCTCACATCATTCAAAATATTATTAGAAAAATGCTAATTAGTGCCCCGGGGCACTAGTTAAGGATACTTCAAATAGTAAAAATGCATTAAAATATGTGCAATCAATGTTTGAAAAACTAGAAAAGTGATATTTTTAATGTAAAAATTACTTTTTTTGTATCTTTAACTAGTGCCCCGGGGCACTAGTTAGCATGACCCATATTATTACATGTCATTAGTTTGAATGATGTGATCAATTATTCTAGGGTGGCTAACACTTATTTTTTCATATCATATCTACAGGGGTGAACATATACATGTAGGGTATGGGTACTTCAACATTGTATACATTAAGGGTGGTGATCGCCCCTTTTGTAGTATAGCTAGTTCCGTCCTTGGACATGGTATCAAAGTAGATCTTTGTAGCTTGTGCCTCTGATTCACTATGGCTGACAGTTCCTCAGTCAACAATAAAATGGAGTCATATTCCCAAAAACACTCTGCCTCCAAAGCAAGAGCAGAAGGTTGTTCATGGTGATTCTCATCCAATCCAAATAACCTTTTTTCGACTCAATGAGCCGAACTACTTTCCTTGGTCTCAATCTATTCAGATGTATATCCGAGGGAAATGTAACATCGGATACCTCACCGGTGATTGAACTGAACCAGTTTCGAGTGACCCACAACATGATACGTGGGATCTTGAAAATTCCATGGTGATGACATGGTTAGTAAACTCCATGGAAGAAGAAATCAACAGCAACTATTTGTGTTACTCTACAGCAAAAGAACTACGAAAAAGTTTGAAAGAGATGTATTCCGATCTGGAAAATAAGTCTCAGATTTATGAACTGACCTTGAAGGTTAGAGAAATTCAGCAAGAAGTGATAATGTCACAAAATACTTCCATTCCTCGAAGCGGGTTTGGCAGGAACTTGATCTCTTTAGTACTTACAAGTGGAAGTCAACTGAGGATGCCAAACACCATCGACAAACATGTGGAAGTTGACAAACATTTCATCAAGGAAAAAATAGAAAGGGGACAAATATGTATCACCTATATTCCCACTACAGAGTAGTTAACAGATATCTTGACCAAATGATTACCCAAGAAACCGTTTGACAACATAACCAGCAAGCTGTCTGCCTGTCCATGGAAGACATCTTCAAGCCAGCTTGAGGGGGAGTGTTGCAGAATATTATTATTAATATTCTTGTGAATATTCATGTATCATATATATTATTTCCTTGTTTAGTTATTTCTATTTTCTTGTTAGTATCATGTAATTAATGTAGAATCTCTGTAATTAATTTTTGACTTTATCTCTACCTCTATTTAAGAGAGAGAGAGATCACTGCACAAATAAATACAATTGAGAATTATTCTTCTCTCATTTGTTTCAACTTGGTATCAGAGCTTCTATGACTAAGTGGTCTAGAGTTCGATCTCCGCTCCTCTCACTTTCTAATTAAAAAGTGGAATTTAAGCACATGGTAGGTGAGCCTATGCATTATCCACTATTCAAACCCAAATGAGCTCTTGCGTGAGGGGGCATGTTAGAAATAATATAAAACCATTGATGTGGCATATCCTAACAACTTAAGCTTTTGGGATAATCGATCATTTGACATGGTATCAGAGCGGATCTCTATAGCCTGTGCCTCTTATTCAATATGGCTGACAGTTCCTCAGTCAACAATGAAATGGAGAGTCATATTCCCAAAAACACTCTGCCTCCAAAGCAAGAGCAGAAGGCTGTTCATGGTGATTCTCATCCAATCCAAATCACCTCTTTTCGACTCAATGGGCCGAACTACTTTCCTTGGTCTCAAAATATTCAGATGTATATCCGAGGGAAAGGTAAAATCGGATACCTCACCGGTGATTGAACTGAACCATATTCGAGTGACCCACAACATTATACGTGGGATGTTGAAAATTCCATGGTGGTGACATGGTTAGTAAAAGAAGAAATCAACAGCAACTATTTGTGTTACTCTACAGAAAAGAACTACGAGAAAGTTTGAAAGAGATGTATTCCGATCTGGAAAATAAGTCTCAGATTTATGAACTGACCTTGAAGGTTAGAGAAATTCAGCAAGAAGTGATAATGTCATAAAATACTTCCATTCCTCGAAGCGGGTTTGGCAGGACCTTGATCTCTTTAGTACTTACAAGTGGAAGTCAACTGAGGATGCCAAACACCATCGACAAACATGTGGAAGTTGACAAATATTTCATCAAGGAAAAAATAGAAAGGGGACAAATTTGTATCACCTATATTCCCACTAGAGTAGTTAACAAATATCTTGACCAAATGATTACCCAAGAAACCGTTTGACAACATAACCAGCAAGCTGTCCTGCCTGTCCATGGAAGACATCTTCAAGCCAGCTTGAGGTGGAGTGTTGCAGAATATTATTATTAATATTCTTGTGAATATTCATGTATCATATATATTATTTCCTTGTTTAGTTATTTCTATTTCCTTGTTAGTATCCTGTAATTAATGTAGAATCTTTGTGATTAATTTTTGACTTTATCTCTACCTCTATTTAAGAGAGAGAGATCACTGCACAAATAAATACTATTGAGAATTATTCTTCTCTCATTTGTTTCAAATTATTGTTTATTATCGATGCTGGTATTGGTGAAGCTCTCTGCTTGCTTGCTTAGTGCTTTGAGTAGGGTACACGAATTGAAGTTCAAAAATGTTGATTTTGAACTTAGTTTCTATGATTCCAATTTCCAAAAACGTTGTTACCGACAAACCAATGAAGTTTTCACCTCTATTCATTTCTGCAAATAACACGGTGCTTTTTTAAATATATTTTCTCTGATGGTAACACGGTGCCAGACAATTGTTATAGTGCAACACAAAAGCAACACACAAGAGCCCCAATATCAAGCTATTGTAGTGAACTCTTCCCCTCTAAAACTAAATTTAATATCATGTGATCCAATGAACCACATATCAGATATTAAACTAATAAGAACAGATACTACACTTGATCTTAGCCAAAAGGCGGAGAAATGCATGAATATTTCTATGCCTTGCAGCGGCTTTTATATTCCACATTTCTTCTGTTATTCGCTTGTGTTGCCAATGTGGGACTTAGAGCACTGCGCTAGTTGTAGTAGTCGTCATACCCATACAAAACTCAACCACTGAGATTTGTTTGGGTCATTGTCATTTCCTTTTCCCTTATTACACAATCACAACTAAGGGTGGAAAAAAAAACCAAAAAACTAAACCGAACCGCTAAAAAATAATTCTTCAAGCTAATCTTGAGTCCATTTTGTGTTTTCTGATTTAGTATGTTCCAGTCTGCAGCTGTTAAAGGAATCAAAAGACATAGGAAAACTAAACAGCAAACAAGGGTTCTCTCCATTCTTTCTTGGCAAAAAATAAAACATGCAAAGTAGATATGGGAATAATGGGAAATAAATGGAGCTACATATATATTCCTTTTATTATTGCAGTAGATCCAGGTCACATCACATGGGTCTGAGGGCACATAGTGCTACAAACGTTCATGTGCACCATCATCACCATGTTGTCATGGTTGACAAAACCAAAAAACTTAAAAATTAAATACAAAGGTCTATTATGAGGTGAAACATGCCTGTGAGATACCTCTAACAAATAAGATGACAAAAAAAATATACTTGCAATTATCCTGCCACAGATCACAGATGAGTTTCTCTGTTGAATCACATATTCATATGTTATAGTTGGAACATTATTATTAAAATATTTAAAATTTTAATGCCAAAAATGTTTTATTCACCGTAGGCAATTTGGTCTGTAAAATATAAGTACCGAATATAAAAGTGCATGATAGAACAACACAAAATAAATAAGTATTGAATAAATTTTGTCTTGTAGGATGTTTTGGTGGACAAAATGTTATTTTAGTGTTTTAAATTTAAACAACCTGTGCAGAAAGACAAAAAGTTGTCTTGTTATTCGGTGATGATCACAAGAAATTCCAGTTTTTGTATAGTCACTTAGCCCCAATTTATCCAAATCGAACAACAATTTTAAAATCAAACACAGTACAACTGAAGTTATCTTGTCCAATCTCTTGTTTTTTAGGGGTCGGATGCACGTATTCTTCATATTGTATTGAAATTGTATGTTACTAATTCATTATTATAGTATCTCACTCTCACAAAAAAAGATCATTAATAGAGTTGCCAGTGAAATTCACAATGGCATAAATCTTTAAAATTTACCACATTCTGATTCTAATAGTGCAATTCACCAAAGAAAAACAGTGATAGATGGAAACAACAAAAGAATCAGAGCTTGCAATTCACATTGTCCGTCTGTTTTGTACTTGTATCTACTTGATGGCAAAACAATGATTAACGCAAAAGAAATCCGACTTAAACAAAACTGAACTGATACAAGTAGATTGTGATCATGCCAACACTTTGTTGACAGATTGGAAAGTTGCGCAAAATCAAAATAGCTTGATAATCCCTCGCGGCAAGGAAGTGGAATTTGTTGGACAAAGCCTCTCATAGGGCGGTACAAATGCAATATAGATACGTCATTTTCTATACGGCATAACAAAGTTGGAATAGTCATGCATAATCAAGAAAGGTTTGTTCTGGCCAAAACATAATGGTTATTGTGTTGCAGAATATTGTTATTAATATTCTTGTGAATATTCATGTATCATATATAATATTTCCTTGTTTAGTTATTTCTATTTCCTTGTTAGTATCCTGTAATTAATGTAGAATCTCTATAATTAATTTTGACTTTATCTCTACCTCTATTTAAGAGTGAGAGATCACTGCACAAATAAATACAATTGAGAATTATTCTTCTCTCATTTGTTTCAACTTGGTATCAGAGCCTCTAAGACTGTTCATGGTGATTCTCATCCAATCCAAATCACCTCTTTTCGACTCAATGGCCGAACTACCTTCCTTGGTCCCAATCTATTCAGATGTATATCCGAGGGAAAGGTAAAATCGGATACCTCACCGGTGATTGAACTGAACCAGATTCGAGTGACCCACAACATGATACGTGGGATGCTGAAAATTCCATGGTGATGACATGGTTAGTAAACCCCATGGAAGAAGAAATCAACAACAACTATTTGTGTTACTCTACAGCAAAAGAACTATGGGAAAGTTTGAAAGAGATGTATTCCGATCTGGAAAATAAGTCTCAGATTTATGAACTGACCTTGAAGGTTAGAGAAATTCAGCAAGAAGTGATAATGTCACAAAATACTTCCATTCCTTGAAGCGGGTTTGGCAGGACCTTGATCTCTTCAGTACTTACAAGTGGAAGGCAACTGAGGATGCCAAACACCATCGACAAACATGTGGAAGTTGACAAACATTTCATCAAGGAAAAAATAGAAAGGGGACAAATATGTATCACCTATATTCCCACTACAGAGCAGTTAGCAGATATCTTTACCAAATGATTAACCAAGAAACCGTTTGACAACATAATCAGCAAGTTGTCCATGGAAGACATCTTCAAGCCAGCTTGAGGGGGAGTGTTGCAGAATATTATTATTAATATTCTTGTGAATATTCATGTATCATATATATTATTTCCTTGTTTAGTTATTTCTATTTCCTTGCTATAATATCCTGTAATTAATGTAGAATCTTTGTAATTAATTTTTGACTTTATCTCTACCTCTATTTAAGAGAGAGAGATCACTGCACAAATAAATACAATTGAGAATTAATTTCTACTATTAATAATTGTATAAAATTTGGTTTAATAAAAAATAAAATCATATACCCACAAAAATAAATACATACAAAAAGTAGCAATTAAAATCACGATATTCTTCGATTTTTTATTTGAGTTGAAAAATCTCTTTCATAAGTTCAACAGGGGCGAACATATTATTTGAAAATTCTCTTTCATAATTTGAAAAATCTCACATCATTCAAAATATTATTAGAAAAATGCTAATTAGTGCCCCGGGGCACTAGTTAAGGATACTTCAAATAGTAAAAATGCATTAAAATATGTGCAATCAATGTTTGAAAAACTAGAAAAGTGATATTTTTAATGTAAAAATTACTTTTTTTGTATCTTTAACTAGTGCCCCGGGGCACTAGTTAGCATGACCCATATTATTACATGTCATTAGTTTGAATGATGTGATCAATTATTCTAGGGTGGCTAACACTTATTTTTTCATATCATATCTACAGGGGTGAACATATACATGTAGGGTATGGGTACTTCAACATTGTATACATTAAGGGTGGTGATCGCCCCTTTTGTAGTATAGCTAGTTCCGTCCTTGGACATGGTATCAAAGTAGATCTTTGTAGCTTGTGCCTCTGATTCACTATGGCTGACAGTTCCTCAGTCAACAATAAAATGGAGTCATATTCCCAAAAACACTCTGCCTCCAAAGCAAGAGCAGAAGGTTGTTCATGGTGATTCTCATCCAATCCAAATAACCTTTTTTCGACTCAATGAGCCGAACTACTTTCCTTGGTCTCAATCTATTCAGATGTATATCCGAGGGAAATGTAACATCGGATACCTCACCGGTGATTGAACTGAACCAGTTTCGAGTGACCCACAACATGATACGTGGGATCTTGAAAATTCCATGGTGATGACATGGTTAGTAAACTCCATGGAAGAAGAAATCAACAGCAACTATTTGTGTTACTCTACAGCAAAAGAACTACGAAAAAGTTTGAAAGAGATGTATTCCGATCTGGAAAATAAGTCTCAGATTTATGAACTGACCTTGAAGGTTAGAGAAATTCAGCAAGAAGTGATAATGTCACAAAATACTTCCATTCCTCGAAGCGGGTTTGGCAGGAACTTGATCTCTTTAGTACTTACAAGTGGAAGTCAACTGAGGATGCCAAACACCATCGACAAACATGTGGAAGTTGACAAACATTTCATCAAGGAAAAAATAGAAAGGGGACAAATATGTATCACCTATATTCCCACTACAGAGTAGTTAACAGATATCTTGACCAAATGATTACCCAAGAAACCGTTTGACAACATAACCAGCAAGCTGTCTGCCTGTCCATGGAAGACATCTTCAAGCCAGCTTGAGGGGGAGTGTTGCAGAATATTATTATTAATATTCTTGTGAATATTCATGTATCATATATATTATTTCCTTGTTTAGTTATTTCTATTTTCTTGTTAGTATCATGTAATTAATGTAGAATCTCTGTAATTAATTTTTGACTTTATCTCTACCTCTATTTAAGAGAGAGAGAGATCACTGCACAAATAAATACAATTGAGAATTATTCTTCTCTCATTTGTTTCAACTTGGTATCAGAGCTTCTATGACTAAGTGGTCTAGAGTTCGATCTCCGCTCCTCTCACTTTCTAATTAAAAAGTGGAATTTAAGCACATGGTAGGTGAGCCTATGCATTATCCACTATTCAAACCCAAATGAGCTCTTGCGTGAGGGGGCATGTTAGAAATAATATAAAACCATTGATGTGGCATATCCTAACAACTTAAGCTTTTGGGATAATCGATCATTTGACATGGTATCAGAGCGGATCTCTATAGCCTGTGCCTCTTATTCAATATGGCTGACAGTTCCTCAGTCAACAATGAAATGGAGAGTCATATTCCCAAAAACACTCTGCCTCCAAAGCAAGAGCAGAAGGCTGTTCATGGTGATTCTCATCCAATCCAAATCACCTCTTTTCGACTCAATGGGCCGAACTACTTTCCTTGGTCTCAAAATATTCAGATGTATATCCGAGGGAAAGGTAAAATCGGATACCTCACCGGTGATTGAACTGAACCATATTCGAGTGACCCACAACATTATACGTGGGATGTTGAAAATTCCATGGTGGTGACATGGTTAGTAAAAGAAGAAATCAACAGCAACTATTTGTGTTACTCTACAGAAAAGAACTACGAGAAAGTTTGAAAGAGATGTATTCCGATCTGGAAAATAAGTCTCAGATTTATGAACTGACCTTGAAGGTTAGAGAAATTCAGCAAGAAGTGATAATGTCATAAAATACTTCCATTCCTCGAAGCGGGTTTGGCAGGACCTTGATCTCTTTAGTACTTACAAGTGGAAGTCAACTGAGGATGCCAAACACCATCGACAAACATGTGGAAGTTGACAAATATTTCATCAAGGAAAAAATAGAAAGGGGACAAATTTGTATCACCTATATTCCCACTAGAGTAGTTAACAAATATCTTGACCAAATGATTACCCAAGAAACCGTTTGACAACATAACCAGCAAGCTGTCCTGCCTGTCCATGGAAGACATCTTCAAGCCAGCTTGAGGTGGAGTGTTGCAGAATATTATTATTAATATTCTTGTGAATATTCATGTATCATATATATTATTTCCTTGTTTAGTTATTTCTATTTCCTTGTTAGTATCCTGTAATTAATGTAGAATCTTTGTGATTAATTTTTGACTTTATCTCTACCTCTATTTAAGAGAGAGAGATCACTGCACAAATAAATACTATTGAGAATTATTCTTCTCTCATTTGTTTCAAATTATTGTTTATTATCGATGCTGGTATTGGTGAAGCTCTCTGCTTGCTTGCTTAGTGCTTTGAGTAGGGTACACGAATTGAAGTTCAAAAATGTTGATTTTGAACTTAGTTTCTATGATTCCAATTTCCAAAAACGTTGTTACCGACAAACCAATGAAGTTTTCACCTCTATTCATTTCTGCAAATAACACGGTGCTTTTTTAAATATATTTTCTCTGATGGTAACACGGTGCCAGACAATTGTTATAGTGCAACACAAAAGCAACACACAAGAGCCCCAATATCAAGCTATTGTAGTGAACTCTTCCCCTCTAAAACTAAATTTAATATCATGTGATCCAATGAACCACATATCAGATATTAAACTAATAAGAACAGATACTACACTTGATCTTAGCCAAAAGGCGGAGAAATGCATGAATATTTCTATGCCTTGCAGCGGCTTTTATATTCCACATTTCTTCTGTTATTCGCTTGTGTTGCCAATGTGGGACTTAGAGCACTGCGCTAGTTGTAGTAGTCGTCATACCCATACAAAACTCAACCACTGAGATTTGTTTGGGTCATTGTCATTTCCTTTTCCCTTATTACACAATCACAACTAAGGGTGGAAAAAAAAACCAAAAAACTAAACCGAACCGCTAAACTAAATCGAACCGAACCAAAAAAACTAAACCATAACCAACAGTTTTGAAACCAAATTGAAACAGTTCGATTCATGATTAACAGTTCGGTTCGGTTCAGTTCGGTCTAATGGTCCAATTCTTTTAGTGAAAATTTAGTTATGGTTTGGTTTAAAACCATAAAACTGAACCACTTTAACAGTTCGGTTCGGTTTAGTTTTAAAGACAAACAATTCGGTCCAGTTCGGTTATTATAAATTTTAAAAACAGTTTGGTTCAATTCGATTCGGTTTTCCTCCAAAACCAAACCATGCACATCCCTAATCACAACTGGCCTACTGTATTATCTTTACTGCTTCAGTTCTTCCTCTTAGCATATCAATGGGGTATGTGTCTTGGCCTAGGCTTCATTTACTTACTTGGCCTTTTGTCACATAACTCTTTTATTATATTAATATTGATCTTTCCATTCCATTCAAATTTATCTTTTGTGCAGTAATTACTAATTATAGTTCTAACTCTAAGTCTTATTTTTTCAATAATTTCTTTTACCGCAATGCAAATACTTATGATTTTGGGTAAAGATCAGTTAAAAAAAATTGGTTAAAGATTTTTAAAAAGTTCATACGAAATTTTTTAATCAAGTTTGGTTAACTAACATTTTGAAATTTGTGGTTCAATTCATGAACCATTTAATTGGTTTGGTCCTTTTTAATACAGCAGTTGAACTTTTACTAATATGGTTCGATTAACTATATATTTTGTGCATCCCTATATGCAACTTGAATCTTGTAACTTCAACTTTGAAACTTTTTTATATATAGAGGTGATTCCAAGATTTCAAACTGAGTCATTGGAAATTGATTACTTGAATTTTAGGAATTTTAAATGGTTAGTCTGGTTTCCTAATGTAAAGGAAATTGTTTTTATTAGAATTTTGAGCTAGGTCCACAAATTCTAGCTTAACTGGTAGAGATGTCGAAATTGTGTCAGGTTGAACGCCATGATCGAGGTTCGAACTCCGATCTCTCCATTTTGTGTTTGAGTTTTCAATGGCTGCCATTTCATCTATCTACAAAAAAAAAATTAATTAGGTCTAACTTAAATTTACAAAATCGAATTGTAAGGTGAGAAGTGCACTCACTTATAAACTCATGCTCAAGTCGTATCTCAATTCAACGTGAGACTCTTAACACACAGAGATAGTTGACAAAGCACATACACAAGGACAAGTGGAGCAAATAGCAATGACAACCAACAGCTAGCAATAGTAACTTCAACCAAGAACAATTCTATAACCTGTGTATAGCAAAGTTTCACAATCAATCCAAAACACTAAGATAAAGAGAGTAAATGAACAAACACACTAATATTGTTTATCTAGGTCAGCCAAAATTGACCTACGTCTGGATGAGATCAACTCTCCGGTCCACAATCGACATCAATGAGTTCTTTACAAGAGAGGAAAGAGTTTGAAAAATTCTTCAAGAACAATCATACAATCAAACGTTCAAAGAATCCAAATTTCAAGAATACCCAGAACAAGTTGAAATAGTTTGCTACTTCATTCAAGAAAAATTGATATATAGTCGTATTCGATCATTTTTGTCTATATTACTAGAACTGGTATTGATTTGTATCGATTCTATATCGGGTAGTTTACATTAATTGTAAACCTTGTTACATATCGAAATTACAATCTTGATTGAAACACTCTTTAACAACAAATCAATTCATAAACCTCTTAACGGTATTAGAGTTTATCTATTGGAGTCATCGTCATTCACCATAATATCAACGCAGCAAACTCAATAGTGCAACATTTGAGAGATGTATCGAGAAAAACAAAATATTGAGAAAAAAAAAACAAGTACTATATTAAAAAGATATAAGGCATGAAGAAGAAAAATAAATAGTTGCATTTGAATCCCTCACTTTAAAAGCCGGTTTCATAAAATGTGTTACTCTAAATATAAAAACCAAATAGTATTACTGCAACAAATTAGTAGGATGGCCGTGTCAGATTACTTACTGGCAGCAAAGATGAGAGCATTCCTGCTTGTTTCATTCTTGTAGATTTTCCGCAAAGCCTCACCGAAACCAAACCGTATAAAAGACAGACCCGAGAAACCAGAGAGCAATGATTTCAGTATAAAATGGAAATAAAAATATAGCACAACTTTAATAAAGAACCTAAGATACTAACCAAATAAAATAAGAAAAGATTGAATGATATTGCTAGTTTCAAGCTGTGAGCACTGGCTTCTGATCCAACACCGACACAAGTGATTAAATTGAATTATGTCAGTTTCTCAAAATTTGATCGGTGTCGACGTGTCTGTGCTTCGTTGGTTTCAAGCCACAATGTCATATAGGACCAATATATGCTTAATCAAAAGGAGTACTGCCAAAAAACAATATTTTCAATTTTCATATTAAATTCCTGTCTACTTGTGATCATATTTGATCTAGTTTAAAAGTTGACAATGTGGTTTCGAATCGACGGACGACCGCCCCTAGGGGGTTTACTGCACAAGGCCCCTGCAGAGTACCTGCTAAAAAGTAGTAATTAATTAGATAACAATAGTAAACTTAATCACATTTTGTAGATGCCAATCATGTACCTTGCTGAGATGCCTCAAGTGAACTCTTCATGCTTGGACCTATTAAAAGATAAGTTTCTGGAAAAGAAAAGCCGTAAAACGCAGACAAAATGTGCATGAATTCGTTCATGTTATAAAGAATTAAACGAAACAAAGGTGAATCAACATTGTAGCTCAAAATCAAAGTTTTAATACATAGTACATACAATGAATCTGTATACAACTAGCTATTGAGTGATCGCAATAGTTATCTCACTGTCACAAAATCTCCAATATACTTAAAAATGTCACGAGTAACAATCCATTATCGAATAACTATTTTTCAAATAGAATAATTAGATGCTGAATTCCACTTCTGATCGACAAATACGACAAACACAATCTCAATGCTACAATATACCAAATTATCTCTAGCAAACCATTTTACATTCTATCCTCTTCAACAAAAAAGAATGAGGAAAAAGATCGTTACAATTGATCTTGTCTATGAATTGTCAAAAAGGACAAACATAACTAGTTTTCTCCTAAATAAAATATAACATCTGGCGCTATGAAAAGTAACAATCCTAAACATGAATCATATATAAAAAACCATAATCTTCTCTCGAGTTGCATTTATATAATACAGTAAGAGAGTTACGGCTGTAAATAAACTCCGTATTTTTACTTGTATTATGACAGATCCTATGCACTCTTTGGCCGAAGAGTAGGACTTTGCATATGAATTACAGCCACAGCAATGGAGAAAGATTGTAGTGCAGAAAGAGGTTGTTGGAAATGAATATAATATAGACCCTCGTGAACATTTACCATCCTTAAAGCGGGGCTGGTATCGTTCGAACCCTGAAAATAAGAGGCTATGATCATCAATTTTTGGTTAGAAATCAAAGAAAGTAAATACAAGATTATAGATGTGACTGTGGATCTCGAGAATATAACAATTAAATGAGCTTAAACTAACGATCCAACGATAATATAAGATACCAACATTGTTTAATGATAAAGAAAACAAACCTGAGTAACTAAATCAACGGACATGCATTCGCCTTTTGTATCTAGCTGCGACAGAATATCTACTTTGCTAGATCTTTTCTGAAGTACCGTCAGTGGACATCCCTCATCCCAACCACCACAGTCGCAGTGACCACCAGATCTCCATCTATCGATCAAACTGGATGGACCACCATTTCTGGTTCTAGGCCCACCATGAGGACCTGCTGGAATCAGAATGCTCATACTCGACGAACAGTCAGCACTGTTTTGATTACAACTTTCAGAAGAAGACACGGTTTTATTTACGCCGGATTTGTTGAGAAATTTTTATCCCCAACCTCCTATTGTTTGTTGCTTATTACAAGGAAGGTGGTCTTTTACAACAATGGAAGCCATCTCAAAATTCGATGGAAGATTTGTGTCTAGTAAATTGATTCCATCGTGATCATGAGCATGTGGATCCCACGGACAACTCTCCGCTATGGCACTTGATCCGCCTAATTTTGAGAGTGTTTTGTGTTTGAATGATGGATAAGTTCTGAAAACTTGAGACACCTTTTTCTTTATCCCCATTCCCTTGTTCTTCATGTGATGAGAATACTCCGATGTGTTGTCATAAGCTTCAATGTTATGGAATAATGTGAACTCTGTCTCCATTATTCTACAACTGTTCGGACAAAGAGTGAAACTTGTTGATACGTTCATCTTCCCAACAAGCGGCAAATCATCGTCAGCAATCTCACGACCCTTTCGAGTGCCCTTGTTTAAGTGAAACTGGTACACATAGTCCAAAGCCTTATCATCTGTTGAGTCTACTACCTTCGTCAATTTCGCCACATAGACCTCCTTCTGATCGTCCGCAGAAAAAATAAAACGAGGAATCCCTCGCTTCCATGTGCATTGAATCATTCCTTGAGATAGAGTAGAAGTTGAAGACATCCAATCAGAACAAGTAGACGTGGCGCTAGAAGTGGAAGCAAGCCTTTTATGGACAGGAATGGTTCCGTAATTATGATTTTGCGCAAAAAGCATTTTTTCCTTTTCAAGTTTATGCGATGAAGATATACTCAAACCACTCGAAGAGTCCATAAAATCGTAACATATCAATCCTTTAGCATCAGAAAAGTTCATCCTGTTCAAATTCTCAGTTCGGTCTGAATCACCACCAAACTTCTTAAGCAAAGCACTATTCAATATATTTATCATACTCTCGCTCTCCATGACTGTCCCTAAACTCCATTCTTCTCCGGTATCAGAACTTATAACTACTCCGCCAGCCTCATTGGCCACAGGACAATCGAAAACAAAATTTCCATCAAAAGATTTAGCCGAATTTAAACTTTCTGATAAAATCTCCATGTGTGTTGCTCTTAAGCTCATAGGAATGTTCCACTGAGCTGCTTTTACTGCACAATTATGTACCAATTCAAAGCATCGACGAAAATATTTCTCGTCCACGCTGACCATATGCTTCGGAATCCTATTGTCAATTCCATTAACATGGCGAAAAAATAAACCCTTGAAGAAAACTTTACTGATTTGTGATTGAATAGCATTTACATGTATCGATGAATGAGAGTTTGACCTTTTAATCAACTTCTTTAGACGTGACTTCGAAGAATCTTCGTGTTCATCCGATAATTCTTTCCTATCACTGCACAAATCCTCTTTTTGAATCCATAAGCTTACATTTTCCATCTTCAACCTCTACTATTCAAAATTAATGATTACAACAACCTTCTCTCAAAGTCATTGTCCTACAATTTCAACACACACAAAAAGAAAAACACTTCAAAAAATCGAAAAAATTATAACATAAACAAAATAATGAAGAAAAACAATAGTATACTTACATATACTAAAAAAACAATAATAATAATTCACTATCTCTATTATTTGTCACAAAAATGAAAAGGCAAAGATTCTTTAAAATAAGTGAGGATTAAGAAAAGAACAAGGCTTTCAAATTTCAATGATCCTATATCTTAAAACCTTAAATCCCAAAAGGCAAAGTCAACCATCTTCTAATTATAACATAAATCAACCAAACTACATACATACAAACCAAAGGCCGGAAAGTTCTCAAAAAAACTATATTAAATAAATTCAATAAACAAATGCAAAAAACAAACACAAAAGCAAAAATAAATAAACTAATAGTAATAAAAAAAAAAAGAATATGAACTTTTTAATTACCTGATTGATTAAGCTCTGAACATGGATCTGAAGCAAGAAAAGAGAACCTCAAAAAACCCACCAAGAAGCTGATTTTTATTTTTATTTTTTCACACAGAAATAGTTTTAAGACCTCAAAAATTGAGGTTTTTTAACAGAAAAATGGGAGAGAAAAAGTGGAAGAAAACAAAAATGAGCACATGGGTGTGAAACAAAGATGATTAGCAGCATATAGAAAGTACAATAACAACCGCAAAGAAATACTAGAAGAATACTAATACTAGGTTCCAAAATACTGTTTTTTTTAATATAATAAGCTTTTTTCAATAAAAGGGTGTAACTGAAACTGTTTGTGTTGGTAAATAAAAGAAAAGTAATTAAACGAAATTAAGCAAAGTGAAAGAATGAAGAAGACAGGAACATGGGGTTTGGTTAGTACTGTGAAGAGAGAAGGTGTTTTCTTTCTGGTTTGGTTTGAGACACACAGCGAAGAATCAGGGTGGGACCCACCAAGAACGTTTGTTGTTAGGACCAACAAGAGGGTGACTGTGTGTACCCAAACAATTCCAACATGGAAAGAGAAATTCAGAGAAAGTCACAGATTTGTGAGCTGGTGCGCACACGATAAGTAATGTGACTCCACTAAAGCCAAAGGTGGTGCTACCACTTGCAGATTTTCACCTATAATTTCCATTTCTTTTTTTTTTTTTCTTTTTTTTCCATTTAATTTAATTTACATATGTACTACCACTTGTCCGATCACCATTGTCAAGAAGACTTTGATAGAAGGAGCGGGCTTCGTCGAACCATCAACCCTAATACCACTGTTTGGTCACGAGGGGGCAGCCGATGATCATCCATATTAAGTTTAAAAACAACGTTTGAGTTGGACAACACACTTTTATCCAAAACTTTACGGCATTAAATTTATAGATACTTTCACGGAAAATACTTGTATAGGCACAAATATAAATAAAAGTTGTTAGGCACACTCACAATAAGTAAAAAAAAATTAAAGAAAAAGGAATTGAAATGATATAACTTGATGTGACAAATTTATTTTTCTTTTAATGTTTTTGATTTGTGTGAGTGTGCCTAAATTTTGTGCCTAAATGGTTGTGCCTATGCAAGACTTTCTCTACTTTCACTTATAAAATGTTCAACTTATACTTTTTTAAATAATATAAAATTTAACTCTCTCACACTTACCAGAATACTACTAACTTTTCTTTCCACATAAATAGTCTCCTTCATCGCATACACCCATCTCCTCCCGTTCCACTATTACAATAATGAATTTCTTGTACATGATTTAGTTATTTACTTACATTTTAAAATTCACTTTAATAATTATTAATTTTTTAAAACTCAGTATTTGATTTAAGGATCGACTAATTTGAGGGATCAATTCCATCATTCACTATCTGCAAATACTAATGAATGTCTTCTTCTTTATAAAAGGAAATTGTGTAACATTTTATTACATTTCAAAGATTTACATCAATGAATAAAATAATCTTCTTCTTTTTTAAACAAATAAAACTATC
Source organism: Trifolium repens (assembly GCA_030408175.1). Lineage (NCBI taxonomy): Eukaryota > Viridiplantae > Streptophyta > Magnoliopsida > Fabales > Fabaceae > Trifolium > Trifolium repens. The sequence goes on along the minus strand of CP125836.1, from coordinate 27,555,895 downwards.
TTCTCTAAAATCTTAAAAAATGCTCTTTGGTCATCTCATCCTTGTCAAAACACAATTTCATTTGGCATGTGAAGGAGAGAGAAAATGAAAGGTAGGGTTAATGTGGAATTGGTCAAGTACATATGTACTGTACTACCTTTGCAATGCATGCCTATTGACCAACACTTGACCATAATAAAAGGATTGGATTTTATATGCTCATAATAATGCTCAATTGCACTGTTTCACACATGACATGACAGTCTAACACATTCTCATTCATTTATTCTTTCTTCTTTTTTTCCGTTAGTTTATTTATTACAAGCTGCCATTTATTGTAATCATGTTCATCCATCTTGTTTATTCATTTCTTGGACGGCGTTGCAACTGAATTTTTTTAAGCTTCATAAACTCCAATTTAAGCATATTAATGGAAATCCCTCTTTTGAGCATGTTTAATGGCGGGTGTTTCACCTATTAATTAATGAGATAAAAGAGTTATTTATGTCTACAAGTGAATCGTTAGTTAGTTTAGTGGTGATTGACGCTGAACTTAGTAGGGAGAACTATGGTTCGATCACCCGCAACTGCGATTGGGAGGAGGCTGAAATCACTTGATGTCAGAACTGACCCCGAACCAGATTCAACTGGTGATGAAAACAAAAAAAGATTTTGTTAGGTTGAATATTAAGATCAGAGTTCGTACCAAAGTCCTCTATTTTATGTGTGTGAGATTAATGATTTATCATTTTGTTTATTTATTAAAAAAATGAGGCATTCATACAAAAAGAAAAAAATTAATGTGATAAAATAACCTTTTTAATATGGAGTAAAATATGAGAAATGCTAGTATAGACACAAACCTAAATCAATTATTCTTAGGCACACGCATAATTTTAAAAAATTAAAAGATAAAAGAAATTATTGATGTGACTACTTTATTTAATTTTTATTTTTGTTTATATATGTATGTGTGCCTAAATGCATTTTTCTTGGGTTTGTGTCCATCTAAGAATTGCTCGTAAAATATATGGGTGTCTACTCTGGAAAAAAACATGTCTATGGTGATTGCGAAATCACCTTTTGTCATTACTTTTTGTGGACTTAGCATAATAAATCGTAAATAAAAAATTATATTATGCTAATAAATATTTTAAGAGTACATTTTAATTAGAGGGATGCTATTTCTCGCGAGAAAATTGTCCCGAATGTTTCACGAACTGTTTTTAGCCCTTGGATCCTCAGGCTTTATTATACAATACATGGGTGATTAATTAAAGAGGTGGGGCTGAGTATACTCAAACAAACATCGTGATAAATTCGTGAAGCAAATTTTCGCTATAAGTATCGTTTCCCTTATATACTTCATCCATTCTAAAATATAAGTAAAAGTTGATCAACAAAAATGAATGTATTTGGTCCAAATCTTTAACCAAATACATCAAATTTTTTTGATCCATTTTTGCTTATATTTTGGGACGGATGAAATATTTAAATATATAAATTTAATTTAATTATATAAAATATTTAAGTTTAGTCAAATAAATATAAAATATTAAAAATATTTATGGGCATAGATTAACATTTTACAAAAAGAAATGTTATTGAAATGTAACAAGATATAATTATTTAAAAAATTCAATCTGTTTTATAAAACAAAAATTGATGTGCTAAGTTTAAGAATTGATTTTTTTTTAAATAGTAACATTTAAAAACTATAAAATAAGAGATACGTAGATACAATAAAAATCTAAAATTAAGGGTGTATTTGATTCGAGTTAAACCGGTTTTTAGTAAATAAAACCAAATCAAACTAATTGATTTGTTTAAAACACTAACTTTTCGTCCAAATAATATAATTTGATTCGAAGCCAAAACAATTTAAAATGCTTATAACATGTGTGTTCTCTACTATAATTTTTTTTGGTATATTCCTTACTAGCATTTTTTCATATATACTATTTCATCTTTATTTACGAACAAGATCAAATTAAATAAACTTACACATCATACAATTAATTAAACTGCATACTTTAAAATAATACTTAGCTTTTTGGTATTGCTTTTAATTAAAAAAATTGTGTTTATAGCAGGTCGGTTTTAACGGGTTACGTTGAAACTTTGTTGTTACGTCTAAAATTTCATTGATCAAAAAAATATTATTATTCAAATAGTTCAATATTTCGTACACACTGCAACAAATGATACAATAAAAATGATGAGATGCAATTATTTTGTTTTAAATTTGTTAATTCAACGACAATAATAGATAGTAGATGAGAAGTAAAAATTAATATAAATATAGAATATTATCTTTCATATCTCCTTTATCAACCTAATACAAGCATAAACTTGTAAAATATAACATTTTTCTTCTCTATCAAAGATAGACAAAATTAACAAAGCGAAGAGTATAAGAGATTAAGAGGTGCTCAAAACTAGAAAAAAAAATTAATTTATATTTTAGTAATTGTTCGATCGGTTTCAGTTATGAAGAGATAAATTTTAGAGACCCGCACCCGCCCGTATACAACCGTTCATGACCGATTTTTCACAATTGTTGATCCGAGACCCAACCCGCATCCGACCGAGTGCTTTCATATGTTGGCGGTTGTGTCAGTTTCGAGTCGGGTTGCGGGTTCGTGTTCACCCCTACTCTATACCGCATATAATGCGTACTTTAAAATCAGGTCAAAGCAATATATATATATATATATATATACATATAGTACTTTTTTAACATTAAAGGATAAATATATGTTTAGCCATATACTTTAAAATACCTATGGTTGATTTTTGTGACTTATGAGGCAAGATGATCTCATTTCTCATTATATTTAATTAGCAATAACATTATATAATATTTAGTCAACAATTGTTGGTTTGGTGATTGACAAAGAAATGTAAATTTCCGGCTTCGTCGTTTCTCATTATCCATTTTGAAGGGAAAAGCATGCATGAATCCAAAAACTACCTAACTTCTTTTATTTTATTTGGGTATGTAAAATAATACCTAACTTCTCGGTTTTGATTTGTAAATTCAAATTAATAGTTTTTTGTCCATTTCATAAGATCCTTGTGGTCATAATCCAACTAGTTAAGTTTGATAATTATAACAATAATCGATTCGTGTAGGGGCTATTTTCAAACCAAAGACAACGACATCCAATTGGACGACTTGGTCAATTTTATTTTACTTTTAAAAAAAAATAAAAAGTGCAGGCTAATTGATTGGCTATCGGAGCCGCCGTGACATAACCTCGACCAATCACACATATAACTTAAGTTTCATACTAATCTTTACAAGAAAAATTACAAGAAAAAAAGAAAAGAAAATTTCGGATTCTAGAATTTAAAATCTTTTAAAAAAAAGTCAATTCAAAAAATAGATTTGGAAATATGTATTTATATGGTTTGAATTTTGCATCCGAAATAATTGAAAGGAAAATGCTATTTAGTAAGAATTTTTTGATGCAAGAAAGAGAAGAATAAATCCTCACCCTTGATTACATCCATAACCACCCATGTTTTCCACTAAAAAAGAAGATTAAATGAAAAATACACAAAAAAAAATTGATAACACTGAAAAATACACCAAAAAAAATTGATATTACATTAAGATACACTTAACAAAATAAAAAGCATAGAATAAAGAATAAAGGCTACAGTTTGTGTTTTAATAGCGCTTTTTAAGTAAGCGTTATTAAAAGGGCGCTATTAAAACTCAATTTTGTACTAATGCATAGAAAATAAGAACAACTATGAAGCATGAATACTCCATTTTAGGGAGAGTACCGGTACCGGATATGTACTGGGTACCGGTACGTGTATGGTACTCTTTGGGTACGCACCGATGACGTACTTATTTTTTATATTTTATTTTACAACGGGTACACGCGTGATACTCCTGTGGTACGCGTGTGGAACTCCTGTGGTACACAAATCCAAAAAAAAAGCAATTTTTTATTTTTCTTTTATTCATTTTTTTTGTTTATAGGAAGATTTATGTTTTTTATTTCTTTAATATAAAAGTAGCAGCTTTATTGATAAGCAATAACAAAGTAGTAACTGGATTTATTCCCTCATTCATTGAAAAGAAATAGGTTCAGTCTAATTATATTCATACAAATCTTAATGTTTTGATGTTTTTGAATTATTTGAATTATTTATTTGGTATTTTTTTACATACGTACTCATACCTTAATTTTTCTAAAAATACCGTAACATGTACCTAGGCAACATAGCTTAACAGCATACAATAAAGGGTAAAAAACAATTTTAGGAAGTCTGGGAGAAATATGGGGTGTCTAAAGAGAAATTTTCTCACTCTCTAGTCTCTACTCTCTAGTTCTGTGTTTCCCCTATTTTTCCCAATCAAGCCACTACTTTTCATTTTGTGACTCGGGTCAGCTTCATATTTTCTATTCTCACCCCACAAAGACTTACACGTATAATATATTGTTTTTGTACAAAATTATGGACTTTAAATTAACCATTTTTGCATCCAACTTTCATGGTAACATTTCATGATCAACCTGCTAACTCAACAATTGAAATAAAGCACTAAAAATTGGCAGATTAGAAACAAAGTGTAAAGCTAACATATCTAAGTGACTCAAATATTTCAAAACAACACCTTATAAAAAACAACTATGAATTAAATATTAAAATAATAAAAAACAAGCTAAAACTTAATAAAAAAAACTCTAAAATTTATATATGAGTGTAGTAGTATCATATTTTTTTATAACCATAAGTGTGATGTATCAATTGGTTTTGGCATATTTAATTTTTGGCGGAGATTTTGATTTGAACAACTTTAATAAAATCTCCTCTTTCAACTATATTTTTTATTCACAAAACTTGAATTCAAGATTTAACTTAAGCCTTAAGAATCTAAGTTCACTTCAACTCATCAGAACCAATGTAATGTTAGTTATTGTCATATTAGTATTCTTTTTTTTTTTAGCAAATGGGGTGCAGATGGTGAGCCGCGGCTCATCTGTGCCACCCTAAATATATATATATATATATATATATATATATATATATATATATATATATATATATCAAAAGAAGCAAGCACAAAAAGAGAAGGGGGACAAGTGAAGTAGCAAAGTTTTAACATAAGAAAGGGGGGGGGGGGGTTGAATTGTGTACCTTTTAAAAAAATTCACTTTGATATAAATCAGACTATGTTAATGAAAGAAAAAAGAAGAGTATCAGAGTTTTAAGATCAATCTGAGAGTCATTTTAAAATACAGTATTGGTTAAAAACAGTTTGAATTTAAAGAGTAAGAGAATTAACACCAAGGATTTTATACTGGTTCACCTTGGGTTACATCCAGTCCCCACCACCTGTGAGTTTATCCACTATAATCTTCTGATTTTACAGATCCAAGATTACACAGATTTCAAACCTTGATCTAGACCTAAGATCAAATTCTTCCTAGCACTTACAGCTTGATAACACCTTAGTCACACTTGACTAAGTACTCAATCAATACACACGTATTGACTTGAGATCACAGTTAATAAGGATTTGGTTCTAAGCTATGTTACAAATCTCAACACAAAGTGAGAAGCTTAAAATAATTTGGTTGCTCATAATCTTGTTAGGACAATCAATTCTTGTACTAATTTTCATATATTTATATTTATTTCATTTTGTATTGAAAATTTATGAGTTAAGGCGGCCAATTCTTAAAATAATTTTCATAATCTTGTATTGCTCATAATCTTGTTAGGGCAACAAATTCGTTTTATTAACAATTAAAAAAAAATTGAAGTCAATAAAAATATTTAAAAGCTTTACACCAAAAATACATTTAAAAACAAGAGCTTAGACCCTTCAATGAAACAAACCAAGAAAAAAATATAGTAGTTTCTAACTAATATAAAAGAAACTACATAGTTGAGCTCCACTATATATAATATGTGGAAGCAATTGATCAAACCTTTTTATAGGTTGATACAAGTAATGAGAATATTTCTCTATATATATTTATATTCTTCATTCTCTTTATTTGTATAGTATTAGGACCCCAATTATTGAATTTCCTCATCCATCAAACCCAAAGCATATAGGAGAAATGTGGAGGGAATAAGGCCATGCAAAAATCTACATAAGCTAATAGAGATACTAATCAAACTATTGAGTCAAATCCATGATTGGATGGAATAGTTGCATTTGAAGGAATTCACTCCACTTATATGAGCAAATATATCTGAGGAATCAACCATATCATATTCCTCTTTCACAGCTACCTGTAGTTACAATTATCAAAGGAAGTAGAATTAAAAAGTATTCCAAAAAATAATTGAAAAAGGTGTTAGTAATATGGATTTTTTTTTACCCTATAGAATTGATTTATTTGAATCTATCGACTTATATACGTACTTGTGAGTGTTTATAAGAGATTATGAAAACAACGTATGACACTCCATAAGTTGTTTTCAGCTTATTTCAATAAGCTCTCCCAAATAGCTTATGAAAACCAGTTTACGATAAAAGATAAAACAAAGACAAAGTGTTTTCATATAAGTTATACGCTACTTTCATAGCTATCTTGGAGAGTCAATGAAAATAAGCTGATCAAAACAGCTTATGGTCATGTCATAAGTTATTTTCATAAGTTCTCCTAAATAGTCACATAAGTGTGTATGCTAGTAAATAAGCTCAAATAATTCAATGCAACAAACCCTTATAGCTTATAAAAATCTTATAACTATTTTATCTTTTATGACAAAATTAGCTTATACATAACCACTTATATACTAAGCGATTAATAAAGTTGTTTATCCAAACAGCGCATTAGGAAAGTTGAATATAGAGATATAAAGTATTTGGTATCATCGAAGTCCAATCTGAAACAAAATAGTTGTATTTGGCCTATCTGTAGGGCCTTAAAGGACTTATCTGATACAAACGCAAAACTTAAAGGACCTACATATGCATTTGACATTTAATATATAATGCAATGTTATTTGACATTAATGTTATACCTCTTCTTCATCTTCTTCTTCATGATTGCCACTAGCAGTTCTTTGTGCATCACCAAAATCATCATTCTTTGCAAATCTTCCTCTAACTCGAGGTCGGCTATCAGCCAAAGTTTTTCGGCATGCATACTGCATATTTGGTTGCATCATCATTAGATGAACTTCAAAATATGCAGTAAGAAGAGAAGTGGTTTCATAAGCAAGGAACTATACCTTGAAAATATCATAAGGTTTTCAATTAATTATATAGTACCTTAATTTTCTTGCTGAAGTTTCTTTCATTTCTTTTCTTCATATATCTATGAATCTTTTCTTTCCTTTGTTCAACAGAAAGTTTTCCAACCTTAAAAGTTGAGTCCTCCAAGTTTGAGATTTCTGGTGTCAAAGTGGCAGAACTACCAGAACCAGTTACTAGTTGTTGATTCTCAGTATTAAGTGCCTGAAAAATAAATTACTATTATTATTAACTTCATTTTTAGATCCTATAAAGGGAAATGCAAAAAGAACCATCCATATGAAGTAGGACTTTTCTAATTATGCTACTTTTTTGTAGGTGAGACTGTGATTATAAAGGGTATGTATGATATGCTATTGCTAGCTACTATTTTGATTGATATTGGCATATATTCTATGAGGCATAAGCTTTTTACATATTTGTAGGGCACCCTTTTGCAAAAAAGTCACCTCTTACAAAGCTTAAAAATAAATGTATAAAAAATCAGATCGGAGATCAAACCAGTGAAACTTTCTGTCACTATTTAATTGGTACCAAATACAAAAATGAAACCCAGTTGAACCAACCCTGATTCAACCGGTTTAATTATTCAATTCCGATTAACCGGACTAAAATACAAATGGGACAAAACCAATTGCCAAACCGGCTGATTCTCAGTTTAACTAATTGAATCGATCGGTTCAGTTCAGTTTTAAAAACATTGCTTTATAGTATAGTTAACATTAAGAAACTTATAGATGAAAAGTTTAAACCTTAACTTGCACATTAAAAAAAACACATGAATTCTTCTGTACACAATACACATTTTGTTTAGATATGTACCGGTATATCCGCTGAGGTAGACAATTCTGATAAGTTTACAAATAATGTTTATTAACTTTTTTTATAATGAACACTATTTGTGAACATATCAAAATGTAACGATACATATCTAAATAAGATGTGTATCAGAGTGTTCACCGAAGAACTAAATAAAATAGTTTAGAAAGTATGAATACCTGAAGATCAGGAGGGTTAAACACCCTCTGAATAGGATCAGGACAATACATTCTACCATTATCTCCTTGATAATCAAGTTCTTGAGTCTGAAGTTCAGAACCAAGAAGCATATTTCCACCAAACAAAGCAGCACTATCAGCAGACAAAGCAGTAGCAAGAGAACCAGGAGGAGGCGGCATATATGACGCGATTCCAGCCGGATTAAGATAATTGCAAGAAGGAGAAGAAGGGTTCAAAGGAAGATAAGAAGGTACAGAAGTTATGCAATCTTCTTCAAAAACAGGTGGTAATGATAATGAAGTTCCCAAAAGAGGTGCAACTGAATCATTTGGATTATGAAACTGTGAGAACGCTTCAACAGATGAACATGATGTTAGTTGTTGAACATGAGAATTGAAATCAAATTGTTCTTGCTGTGATGATGTGACTGGTAAGAATGAAGGAACATTGAATGATGGTGAGAGTGAGAAATCTATTGAAGCAGAAATGTCATTGTCAATTTCTTCTTGTGAATCAAAGATAACAGAAAGATTATTGCTATTGTTTGAATTGTTGTTATTATTGTTGTTGGTGTTGGTGCTAGTTGGAGTTGTCACTACTGTATTATTGTTGCTATTGCTATTATTGAACTTAGTTTCTACATCTAATATATTTGTTGGATATGATGAATTCTCTTCATAGCAACAATTTGAGCTTGATGTAACTTCAGAATTCTGCAAAGCTTCTGGAAATAATTCAGGGTTACAAAGCTCGAAAATTCGAGCGCTGAGAGGGCTTGAAATTTCATCCTGTGAGAAGTGATATAAAGGAAATGTAAATAACATAGTTACCATAAAAACAAATGGATGAAGACTAATTCAAGATATAAAATTGATTATACAATATTTTGCTAGAAATAGAAAGAAATGATTAAGGTAGAATAGACCATAATGGAGCATTCAAATATAAACTTGGTTGGTTATAGAGAGATCATAACAAATTGTACCAAAAGGATGGCATTTTTAAGATGTTGATTGTAGAAAAAGATGTGAATCTATGCTATGCCTTCATGTGACAATGTGACATGTTGAAGGCAAGGTTTTGACAAAAAAACAAAGAAGGAACCTCATGCCAATGCTAGTTGTGCTTGTTCAATGTATTTCTTAGAATTTTAGTTGGTCTGATTTAACCCGACAAAATCGACTTGTAAGGTGATAATTGCTTCCACTTATCTTTAATCTAATGTGAGATTTTTAACACACCTCCTCACACCTAACATTATTAGGTTTAGTGTATGGATATATATAAAGGAAAATTCCATCCACACGAATAGGTGGATGGGTGGCTCAATAGTAGAAACCTGATAGTAGGTGGTCCAACAAATCTCGAACGAGACTCTGAGTTGGACCTACCTCAACCCTACAAAATTGACTTGTAAGGTGAGGATTGCATACACTTATAAACATATTTCTGACCACCTCTCATCTATTGCAAACTCATTCAATGTGGAATGAATTAAAAGACACTTAAATGAACCATAATGTTATACAAGTGAAGTATTGTTCTTAACTAAATTACCAAAAGCTTAGGCAAGTACAAAAAAAGATATATATTATTCCACAACTATCATTCACACACAAAAATCATGCACAACTTGAGATTTACATTGAACTTTATAACGATGCATCCCTTAGAAAATGACATATTTTGTTGCATGGCATTGTCATGGATTGGATAGAGATAATATATTATATAAAATAGTGCAAAGCCTATTATTGCAGAATCTATGATCCTTCCTTATTGATAGTCAATAAGCATTATATGCTCACCAACTATATATAAATTGATAGAAAATGACACAATTTGTTCTGTAAAATGTCAAGAATGGTTGCCAATGATTCTAGCAAGTTGGAACAATCACAAACACACACAAATCAATCATTCATGCATAAAAAAAAAACAACACTTATAATTGTACACAATCATGACACTGTATAAAATACACTCAATTTCAGTGTGTTCAAATTTTAAAAAGAGAGAGAATCAATTAATATAAAATTATATAAAATGCGTTCAGAATATATACGGTGTCTGATGTCAAATTATGATGTGTAAACAACATTTATGATAGAACGAACGCAAAAAAGGAGAAATTTCACGAGGAAAGAAAAAGAATAACAATAACAACAAACATTGTGCAAAACTTAATTAGATCTCAATTTGAATATAATGAAATAAAAAGTGATACCAAAAGTAATAAGAACACAAGCATTACACAAGATGGAAAATGATTAAGGTAATTACAATGGAAAGTTGTTGTTGTTGTTGATGATGTTGTTGTTGCTGCTGCTCTGCCTTTGAATTTGATGGCAGTGGCTGATCAAAAACGTCATGCAACATGGTTGGTGTATAATAATCTTCAAGAAAATAAAAAAGAAAAAGGTATAAAATAATATGATATAAATGAAAATAGATGATGAAGATGATAATAATAAATTATCTTATAAAGTGCAAAATGTGATAAGTTGGTGTTGTCCTACGACACATGTGTTGAGGAGTGAAAAAATGTGAAGAAGAAGAAAAGTCCATAGATGATAATTTAAGGAAAAGATAAAATAGAAAAAAAAAAGACAGCAAAAAGACAGAGTTTGTTAGTTAGCTATGAAGATGGAGTTAGTTATGATGATGGTGTCATGTCAAAGACAAACTCAAAGGTTGTTGTTATTGTTATGTTTGATATATAAGGCTATTATCAATGTCTAAATGAGGTCAACGAGAAATTTAAGGTGCTTCATTCATTCACTCCACGTGCCACTTTCTCACTTAGATTTTGTGTTGACCAAGCCCTTTTCCTTTTTTTTTTTACTTGAAAAATATGATATTAGTTTTAAAAATTTTAATTAATAATTGATCAAAATTTGATGGATAGTGCATATACAAAATATTATGCTTTATTCTCCACTCATGGTTGATTTTCATACCCTCTTTGTGACTCAATGGTCCCATGAAACAAAACACTAGTAATTATTTATATTATATACTATATCATCATTTCTTTTGTTGCATTATTAATCTTCAAACCCATTTTTCTTTTTTTTTTTTCCGTAAACACAATCAACTCATTTCATTAATAATAATATGTTCAATACAACGAGAAACATAGTTAAAGAATGTGAGACTAGACCATGAAATGTCCGCCCTAGCTAATGTATAAGCCGCCATATTTGATTGTCGCTTAGTAAACTTGATCTCAATGTTCGGATTACATTGTAATAATAACTTAATAGATGAAATAATATTGCTCAACTTGGAAATGCCATGATGATTAACGTATATGATGTCAACCACAACTTTGGAGTCACTTTCAAACACAATATTGGACCAACCTCTATAACTAGCTTCGCGAATAGCCTCCAAGATTACTTCATATAGGTTTAAAATGTTGGATCAAACTATGAGAAAGAAGTAGTGTTAAAAATGTTGTTAAGCTATTTTCATATAGGTTTGGCACATTACTTCATAAACTATTGTGGAGGAGCCTGTTAAGATTCTATAGAATTGCAATTAACTAAATAAAAATGTCATTTTTGTTGGCTTAATACCTTAGAATGTATTCTTCTCAAAATTATAAGTTTTATTCTTCGTGATACAAATTTTTGAAATACCTTTATAAATAAGTAGAGAATACCTTTATAAATTTTTGGAAGAAAACTCAATGCTCTAAATATATCAGTAGCACAACGATACATATAAATTTTACTTGAAAGAAATTAAACCAAAGTAACCTCACCATAACTCACTCAACTAGCAGACTGTTTTATATTCATTGTTATTTAATTAATGAGATTATGCCCAAATTAACTCATTGGCTATTCCTCCTTATATTCATCGTTATTTAATTAATGATATGAGTTGCATTTGGTTTATTAAAAAAAAAAAAAAGTGTGCAAGTTTAATCAATAAATTACTTGATAAAAATAATTTTTTTTAAGAAAAGGAGAAAATTTTTATTGAGTAAGTACTCATCTTGAGCAACTAACCAACTAAGCTGACTGACTAAACATTTTTAATCAATTTGTTATCTGCTCATTTCAAAACTTTGGTACTTTTAGCCTTTTACTTTTTTCCCAAATTTTGGTTCTCTCAAGAAACTAAGGTACAATTACACAGATTGGGGTTCATAGTATTTTCCCTGCAGTTGCCAAAGTCACATGCAAAGTTTTCCATGTTTATTGCTTTTGTTAAAAATATATTTTCTCTCTCCAGTAAAAAAATTTTCCTCTCTCACACAAACACCCACTGCACACTACTGCAGCAAATCCAATCTCCAATTACACTATGCTTGGTTGTAGAGAGAAAGTGAGAAGAGAGTAAACAATTTAATTAGAAGAGAGTAAAAAAGTCACCATATCTCATTTCACTTATACACCATAGAATTAGAATATTAGAATTTAATTGCCATCTTAGTTGTATGAGAAAACAACTCCGTTCACTTTGTGAAAACATCTCATTTTGTTTTACTATAAATTAAATAAAGGAGTATATTAGAGGGTGTGAATGTGACCTAGCATTTCTCTATAATTTAACTATAAATTAAATAGAAATTAACTGCATGCATATGGCAAGAGAGAAATTTCAATAACATTGCAAATTGCATAAAGAACAAGAGCTAACTGAATAATTATAATCTGCTCAATAACGGCCCTTTGGTACATACATGAATTGCTGTTGCCAAATTAAATTATAATCTCAAGAGTTACTGCTAATGTTAATAATTCATATAGCCAGACACTGGCTATAACATTGTTGCATTGAACTATAAACATCCATTTTGATTCCATCCCTTTTAAATGTTCTACTATACAAATTTTGTGTTCCGACCATGCGTGTAACTTCCACAAATCCAAATTTTGGAAAATTTAATTTTAAGCATACAGTCTACTGACAAGAACATGGGACATGTTTGACAGAATATCAAATTGATCGATCACGGGTGTGTAAACGGTCACCCTCATGAAGCTAAACTACATTTGAAGAGTAGAAGAAAAAACAGGAGAGGTTCTATTGGACATCCAAATAGAGATATCTTAGCATTGCATAGCATGTGTAAAACCCCACAACTGTACATCAAAGAAATACGGCGAATAAGTCATAAATCATCATATCATATCATAATTAATTTTATATTTGTAAGAACAATAGGTGGTGGAAATAAGCAATGGATGAAATTAATGCATGACATACTGTGGATAAACAACTTAATTATGCGCCTATAGCATACATGCATATAATGCAAGTGCTTATGTTAAGCTATTTCTCTAACAAAAGATAAAAACAAATTCAAATTGTTTTCATACAAACTATAAGTTGTTTTCATAAGCAATCTTGGAGAACTTATGGAAATTAGCTAAAAATAGCTTAAATACATGACATAAGTTGTTTCCGTAAACTCTCCCAAACAATCTCACAAGTGCTAATGCTAGTAAATAAACTCAAATAAGTTAATCCAAATCCAAACACACTCTTAGTAGGTGATGAAAGCCACTTTATTAACTTGCAATCTTCAAAACATACATCAGAAATAAGAAAATTACCTCAATATTCTTCAACTCAAATTCTGGGCTATGAGCTAGACATAAGTTTCCAAATGTATCACAAGGTCCACTAGTTCCACTTAACCTATTCAACAAGGAAGATAAAATAAAGAAAAGATCAAACAAGTGGTACTTCAACTGAGTAAAATGTAATGAAAGAAACTAAGCAACATTAGATTAGAATAGTACTCACAAATCTCCATCTAAGCATAAAGCAAAATTACCCCCACCACCAAGTCCAAGTAAATCATTCATACACATGTAGTAATACCGGTTGGCACCTGAACATTAATTTATAAAATCAAAACAGCGCATGTTTGAAGAAACTCAAGGAAAAACGAAAAAGGAAGACAACAATTTGCTATGCTAATAGTAATATAAGATTCAGATCAATAACACAATAAGAAACCCTTACCAGTAGGTCGAAACAGCCTGGGCGCACCGTATACAGTTGTAAAGACAAAAGTTTGGTTTGTCCCCTACAATCAAAGTAAAGAAAATGAAATCATACTTCAAGATGAAGAATCTTACAGAAGCTATGTCCATTATGAAAGGGAGTTAACATACTTGATATTTTCTCTTTGCTGTAGGCTTCAAGGGGCATTCTAGCAGCCCGCCAAACACAGCACCTTTCATATCTCCAACAATCTATCAGTTTTACAAAAAAGATAACAAATCCCTTCTCAAGAAAAAGAATTATACATTGATCTACAATCAGTAAATATCATAATATGCACCATAAAAGGAGAGTGCACTTTAGCTCAGAAAGGTAGGGCATACCAATAAAGCAGGACCAGAAAGCTCAGCACTCTTGCGAATAAGTGTACGAAGTGATATCCCATGTTTCAACGTACTGCCCTTAATATAAAGAAAAAATGTTGAATCAATATTTTTTTGGTTTTAATCCTTCGGTTTGCAGGGAAGGGACCCTGGTAATTCGGGGTTCGGATGGGAGATAAGTAAAATCCTAGCCATGATTGTTCTATCCATGATTCGAACTCGGGTTCTCCCAAACGATTCGTCTTCAACTTGAGTTCATAAAGTTGAATCAATATTAAATACAATAATGTAATACTCTTCAAAGCACCAACTGAATAAACTAGAGAGCAAAGTTACCTATAAAGTAAGACCCATTGACGTCCTTTTACTATATTAGGGAGGCACGATTCAAAAAATTCATACAACTCAGGAGATATAAAAGTAGAGTTGTCTGAAAGATTGAGTTGTGGAGACTTCTTTGAAATCTTTGGAGTTTGCTGCTCATTTGCTTCTTCGAAAACCTCGGAGCTACTACTACTCCTTTTAGAGGTTTGGTCTTCATTAATTGTTTCATCTTTTGTTAAATCCATGCTGTTATATGTTGGATCACAATCGACATATGTATCTGGTGGAACATCCTGATACTCAAAATGCTCATAATTATATCCAGAAGATGATTGAGCTGCTTTATGACCATGTTGATGCTTGCTTGTGTTTGATCCATCAAAGTTGATTGATGGGATAATGTAAGATAAATATGAAGACAAAGGTTTACCCTCTTTAGGATAGGAACTAGCCTGCACAAATAAAAATAACATATCAAAGGTCAAATAAAAAGAAGAAAAGAAAGTAAGGTGATTATTTTTCCAGTTGAAATATAATGAAAATATGAGATATAATCACATTGTTTTGTTTTCCCATCCTCCACCATGGATATGAAGTCATAGTCAAAGAACATGTTTGGCAAATGAAGCTTATGGACCTCTTCAAAATTTTCAATTTTTCTATCTTACACACACAAACACACACACACGTTTGCACAGCGGAAACACAATAACAATAGTAGAGGAAGCATACTAAATCCAGCAGAAACAGAATTCCATCCTAATGCAATATATGTGCCATTAACCCTATAATCCTACATAAATCAAAAACAACATTGAATATCCCTCGAGTAGGTGGATTATGAAGCCATAGTCAAAGAACAGTATTTGACAAACTCATGTAATGTAAACAAAATTATAACAAGTTAATCCAATTTCCATATTACTTCAAATGATAACCTAAGTATGGTCTGCGTACAATATTGGGTCATTAGGGGAGCCCGAGGAATCATCCACATTGGGGCAAGAGCAACCACACAAGTGAGAGAGACACCACATCTTTACCCAAAACCTTAAGACATTAGGTTTATGGGTCCTCATACTTATATATTGCTCAACCTTCACTTTTCCAAGCAATGTAGGACTTCCATCCTCACACTTGCTACATAACATACAAATCATATTCCCTAGGAGCATTAACACATGAAAGATCAATTAAGAACAAGCTTATTATTATAGAACTTCTCAGGGTCTTCAGCCAAGAAAAATACACAATTTCTCTATTCAAGTATCATGTTTAGTCGTTCACATAGACACCGATGAAGACAACTGCAGCTACAATGGGAGAATTCATTTAAAGTGGTGACAATTCTGATTAACATTACTATTTAGCTTTAAACCATTGAAGACGTGAAACAACACAATTGGTTTTTTTTTTTTTTTGCATTTAAAAATTTCTAATTTTCTTTGGTGCATTTGATCAAACAACTCATACCCACTTTGAAAATTAATGAAAACAACGAAACCCAGATTCAGATTTTTGCACCAATCAGATCTAACACGAACAGTGCCTTACAAGCTTCTTTTTTCAATTCTTGAAAATAATAAACAGAACTCAAAATAACCAAACAAAGATCATAAAATGGAAGATTTAATTGGGAAAACGTTACCTGTGATGAGGAAGAGGAGGAGGAGGAGGTGGTGGGTGGAGAATTAGTGGGAAAGAGATCGGAAAACTTCTGTGTGAGTTTATCTTTGAAAGCGTGCATTTTGATTTGGAAGAGGTGATTGATGAACTATGAAGCCATGAAAGAGGAAGAATTGGGAAATGGAAGAGATCGGTGGATAGAGGAAGAAGACAACAAACAAAACAAAACGAAACGAAGGGAAATAGATACCAACGTAAATCAAGGACAAAGATTTTTTTGCGTGTCTTGCTCTTTATTTGTTTTTATTATTTCTTAGCTAAACATATTACTCCCTCCGTCCAATATTATAAACAAAAAATATCACTTTTTTTTGTTCCAAATTATAAGAAAAAACAACTCATTTTCATCATTTTCAAGAGTTACTTTTACTTACTCTCATAAAGTTTAATACAAATTGCATTTAATATACTCTCTCTTCTTTTCCCCATAATCAATAACCAATAAAATTTGTTTTTACATCTTCCTATGAAACTTATTTCAAGAAAAACACAAAAAGTCCTACTTCAAATTATCACATTTCACTTTTCTTAATAAGTGTGATTTTTGTTTTTTTTCTTACAATATGGGACGGAGGGAGTACGTGATATGTATCCGTAAATTTGTTAAAGGCGGATGATTTTGATTACTCCCTCTAGTCCTATATATATATAAGAAAAAATTGATTTTTTAAATTCATTGTAGAAATATTAATGTATCTAGACAATAATATAGTCTAATTACATCGATTCTACAATGTATCTAAAAAGTGAAATGTTGAGTATTTTATAAATAGTATTTATTAATTTTTTATATATGAAATAAATATTATTTGTCGATTAATCACAATCATCCACCTAAGTTATGTAGCGATACATATTCATAAGATTTATGCAGTGTTCATTTATTTATTATATATTATTTATTATTTATAGATATTTATAGCTTACATGGCATGCCTAGAGCTGCTACTTAATTGCATTTTTTGTCTCAATATTTTATTTCTTTTTATTTAAAGTACATTTTGGAGGTTCAAGAGGTTAGCGTGAAATTTGTGGAATTACCTAAAAAGTTTAAGGTGGTTGGATGTAATATCTTCAAGAAAGCAAAAGGGTAATTGAAGAGGTGAAGGTGTTGTTTGTGTGGAACTAGCAAATGGAGGTAGTTCCTAGATTAAGATTTAGGTGGGATTTGAACTTGAGATCACTTATCTTCACGAGTAATTTAAGATTAGAGAGCAACACCAAGGTGATTGATAGTAAGTTGACATCGCCATCTATTTAAAAGTAATGGAGAGTTTGTTGAGTGTGTGTTTTAATATCTCACCGGAAGTCATAAAATGAAGGTTGAATATGGCAAAAAAAAAAACACAATGGCAGTTTACAATTGGTGAAAATTGGACAAAAAGGTCCTGCTTCGGGCATGAGGCGTCTAACACTGGACACAAGGCGTGCGTCACTAGGTTTTGTTGGACGTGAGGCACCCCAAGCTAACGCGATGCATGCCTGGAAGTGAGTAGGGTCAGCCCAGTTTAACCAATTATACATAGTTGGACCTTCAGTTTCTAGGGGCTCAAGTTTGTTTTATATTGCAGTAGACTTAATCAAGTGTTACACTATATCTGTTCCAAAAAAAAAGAGATAGACCCAGATACTTGAACACGCGTTTAAAAGGACAAACCCAATACACTATGAGCTCATTTGATGACCAGGATAGAGAGTCGGGATATGATAAATATTTTCTATCCTACGTTAATCTTTTATTTGATGCACCAATGTGATAGGATAAATTATTCTCTTTTTTAATCATATCCTGCCACTCCATTGTAATTTATATCCTAAGTTTTAGCTGGGTTATAATTATCCTGCCCGCGAAAGGATAAGTGTAATCTTATTTTTTTCCTATTCCGCGTGATATGGTATGGATTAAATAATTGAATCTTTTCTTGTTTTTGATGAACCCTGTTTCCTTGATTTAGGTGGCTTATCTAGATTTTCGCTTTGATGTTGGTGTAGGAATGTCTAGGAAAAGTGGAAGATTTGTTCCTTATTTGTGATTATTTTACGGTCTTAGTTAGAACTAGTTTGTGTCATTGATGTAATTTGGTCCTTGTTTTTGGAGATGAAGAAAATAAAAACCCTAATTTTGGGGAAGAATGACTAACAGGGGAACAATTAAGGGACCTAAGTAAAACAAAATTAAGTTAATGGAAAATTAAGTTAAGGGGCTAAAAGAGCAATTTAACCTTTACTTTTTATAAATCTTATGGTGTCATTAGCAGACGTGTATCAAACATTGGATATAATAAAATAATGATATTCTACTTCTTATCATGAGACCATCAAACACATGATATGACAAGTGTTTATCCCGTCTATATCCTATCATGTCTCTATACAACTCTATATCATATCCTATCTTTATCGTATCCTGATAATTGACAAATTCTTTTTACTTTAGAAGGCATAATTTTTTTTGTAAAAAAATAGTTATCGTGATTGTTGGATATGCCTTAAAATCTCAGTAACAAGAAGTCAGAAAATCCTGAAAAAATCTGTGGAGATTTTTGTGGAAAATATATTTTCTTGGAGGATACTCTGACTTGGATTTGTTTTGTTTTAAAATAGATTGTGTTTGTTTTTAAATAGGATATATTTAAAAATAATGTGAGATTTGGTTTTATTTTAAAAGATTGCTTTTAAAATAATAGGCATATATTTTTCTATAAATAGAGAGTGTTTTGTTCATAGAAAAATAAGAGAGCAAACATGTAAGGGGTTTGTGATACACCTTGGGTAGACTAGGTCAAATTGAGTCTCTTGGCCACGGGAAGAGATTCGGGACTAGGGTAGAATTAGGATTAATTCTTCTAACCCTTACTTGGGAATTTCCTGTGTAAAGTTTCTCTTTGATCATAGTGGAACGGAGAGTTGCTCTCTCCCCCAGACGTAGGTTAATTAACACCGAACTGGGTAAACAATATTATTGTGTTCTTTTCTTCTTGTCGTGTTTATTGTTTGGATTATTGCATCATCATCTCTATCGTCCTTATATTTGGTTGCTTGTTTCGCTTGCCCCACACATCAGTTTTATTATTGGTGTCAGTTTTTCGTCGAATTCACAACAATTGGCGCCCACTGTGGGGCAAGGCGATCGTTTGATTCAAGTACCATGGGTTTGAAGGGGGTATTGAGAGGTTCACCGGGAGTAACGACTACGGGTTGTGAAAGGTGAAGATGAGGGCGGTGTTAATTCAGAACAAGGGTTGAGGCGTAGAAGGGAAAAGCACGATTGGATAGGTCTTGCTTATCACAAGGGGATGGTTGGTGTACTTTGGTGGAAACTCGGTTTGAGGTGGAGTCTTCTAAGAGTGGGAGGCTGTCAATATTGACTCTCGGGTATCTAATCGGAGATAGGGAGGAGAGTGGTTGTATTGAACCAAAGGGGTGTAACCATGGAGACCTTGTGGGAAACGTTTCAATTGTGGCTGAAGAAGTGCAAGACCTTGAAAGGATCTTCAGGGAGGCAATTGAAAGCAACCTTGATCAAACTTGAGAACTTGTAGGACTGCTGGAGGTAGTCGGGTGCAAGGGGAGTTTGATGTTGCAGCTTGTGGAACCACCTAAAATTCCAAGGTTGGTTTGGAGGCAAGCAAAACTTCGAGAGTACGGAAGGCATTCCGGGGGTCGAAGGGTGGTGAGGCTTGTAGGGCTATCCTAAAAATCCGTGGATAGTCGGAGACAAGCAATTCTTCAGGAGGACGGAAAAGGCACAATCCGGGGGCTGAAGAGGGTACGGTGGAGCTTGTAGGGTTGTCCTAAAATTCCATGGACAATTGTAGGCAAGCGTTTCTTCGAGAGGACGGAATTGATCACTCCGGGGGTCGAAGAGGGGGTGGTGAAGCTTGTTAGCTATCTAAAATCCGATGATAGTGGGGAGCAAGCGTTTCTTCAGGGGGTTACGGACTTGACCAGTCCGGAGTCTGAAGAGGGAGGCGGTGAATCTTGTGGCTACCAAAAATCCTATGGTAGTGGGAGGCAAGATCTTCATGAGAGCGGAAGGCATTCTGAGGATGAAGAAAAAGGAGGTAATGCTTGCGGGAAGCAAGTGGAGGCTAACGCCTAGGTCATGGACTTGGCCGGTGATCTTGGATGGAGGTTCAAGATGGAGAGAGCACGGTGGTTGATTGGATCACCATCGATTTGAAGGCAAGGTGGAGAATTGTTGAATATGCCTTAAAATCTCAGTAACAAGAAGTCAGAAAATCCTGGAAAAATCTGTGGAGATTTTTGTGGAAAATATATTTTCTTGGAGGATACTCTGACTTGGATTTGTTTTGTTTTAAAATAGATTGTGTTTGTTTTTAAATAGGATATATTTAAAAATAATGTGAGATTTGGTTTTATTTTAAAAGATTGCTTTTAAAATAATAGGCATATATTTTTCTATAAATAGAGAGTGTTTTGTTCATAGAAAAATAAGAGAGCAAACATGTAAGGGGTTTGTGATACACCTTGGGTAGACTAGGTCAAATTGAGTCTCTTGGCCACGGGAAGAGATTCGGGATTTTGGGTAGGATTATGATTAATTCTTGTAACCCAATTGGGAATTTCTTGTAAAGTGACTTCTTTGATCTAGTGGAACGGAGAGTTGCTCTCTCCCCCAGACGTAGGTTAATTAACACCGAACTGGGTAAACAATATCTTGTGTTCTTTTTCTTCCGCCAGTTATTGTTTGCATTATTGCATCATCGTTTCTATCCCGTTCATTATTTGGTTGCTTGTTACGCTTGCCCCACACATCAGTTTTATTATTGGTGTGAGTTTATCGTCGAATTCACAACAGTGATCATTATTTATTTATGTTTAACTTATCAAAAATGTGTACATTATATTATACCATTTTTGTTCTATAAAAAATTAATATATATTTGTGTATGTGTGTCCTTTTGTGGTAATTTTTTTGTGATTCTTTTTATGACACAATATCTAGATTAAGGACTGAATAGTTTAAGTCACATAAAAATTTGAATTGTTTAGCGAAAGGGTCATGATTAATAATCAAGTATTATTGACTTAGTATTGATAGCAATTGTAAATGATCTCATGAAGAATATACAATATGAAGACTTCATTGATGAATTTATTTAACAAAATGATAGAAGGGTGACTCTTTTTAAGTAGCTAGAAGAGTTTTTTTTAAGACATAGACGGTATTTTGTTGTTATAGATTAAAATATGAATATGTTTTTATATGTTAGTTACAATAATGACTATTTCTTATGTTATTGATGTTGGATTGTTTTTTAAAAAACTTTTTTTATATTTTTATATCAAAGGTCAAATTTTAACATTTAAGTCAAGCCTCCAAATTGTCGGGACGGCCTTGGTACTGGACACGAGGCGTCACAGTATGGATGTGAGGCGTATGGCGACGCAAGACATGTGTTTTCTTTTCTGACACTTTATGACATTTTAGGATTTTTCTTGGGAAACACTCACAGAGTCAAAGAAAGAATCGTTGGGTGATCAAGATCATTGAGTGATTTTTGAGGTTAGATCTAAAGTTGAGAAACACATTACAAATACTTTGGAAGTGAGATATATTGTTTAACTTTATTATTATGTGAAGAGGGAAAATATAAAATTGCGGATTGCTCTTTGAGAGCAATTGTGAGCAATATCTTAAAGCTTTTGTTGAATATCTTTTTCAAGAGAAGAGATTGGGAAATAGATAGAGATTATGAATGTTTCTTTATGAACTCTTGAAATTAATTTCTTGTAACTCATTAGATCTCTTGAAAACAGTATTGGAATAGTGAATCAGAGAGCTACGATCTCTCCCCCAGACGTAGGTCATGGTTGGATAAAACTGAGTAACAAATCTCTTGTGTGTTTGTTCTTCTTTACCATTTCTTGTTATTTGCTTGTTAGATTGATGCTTGCACTTATGTTGCAAGAATCATTATTGTTTGGTATTGGTTGCTATTGAAATTTTTACCCTATTTTTGTTACTGTTGATTTACACAAAAAAGTTTGAATTCACAACAAATACAAAATATTTATGTTTGAAGTGAGAATTTTGAAGCTTGTAAGCATATTAGAGGGTCTAACGAGCAATTTTCTTAATTTAAAAACCCATAACTTTTTCTACGGCCCAAGCCCCTCCCATTTGTGGTCAAACGGGTCCTTTTTTATAAAAAAAAATTGCTCCCTTTTACATTGTGAATTTCTTTTCGTGTGTCCCTTGTATACATTCTGCTCGAGTTCTAGAATTTAAGCATGTCAATGTTTGACTTCTATGACTCGAAACATGTTCGCATTCTAAATTCAAGCGGGATATTTCTGATTTTGTTGAAGGAGGCACTACTTTTAAGGCGAAATTTTCAGGTCTATAAGAGCAATTGAACTAGATTTTCATCATTAATTAATGGTGGAATTTTTTGTTGGAAACCGATTCATCTCTAATGGTTTTGGTCTTTTAAAGTCTCCAATCATAATTCCTTGGAACCTTAGAAATGAGTGGTTCAATTTTCAGCTTTTACTTGAAAATATGGATTTTTTTTGTCTCTCTCATCTATCGAGAAGGGAACTAGTGTACAAATGGATTAGCTTGTAGTAGGGATGTCAATTTGCATCCGTTAGTGGGGATCCCCGCGGAGATTGCCCCGTTCGGAGCTCCGAAAATGGGGATTTTTCCCCGTGGGGACGGGGATGGAGGCAAAATCTCCCCCGTTGGAAATTCGGGGCGGGGATCGGGGAAGGCACATCCGTCCCCGCGGATTCCCCGAATCCGCCCATATACTTAACTATTATATATTATAATAATAAATATAAATATATATATATATATATATATATATATATAGCAATAATATTAAATATTGATTCTTTGTAAAAACAAAATATTTAATGCTGATTTTTTGTTTGATGCAATATTAAATGTTGATTGTTTTAATCTTTCTTGTGATTTGAATAAAAAAAATATAGAGTAAATAAGTTTAGTAACGGAGAAAAATAACGATGGAGTAAATATAGAATAAAGATGCAAAATATTTGTTTTTTTTAAATAAAAAAAGAAAAGATAACGTCATACTACTATCATAATTTTGACAAAAAAATATAATTTTTTGTTAATATTCGATATCCGTGAATCCCCGCGGGAACCGTGGAGATCTGTGGGGATGGGGATGGGGATAAATATTCCCCTATGGGGACGGGGATGGAGGCAAAAATTCCCCCGAAAGCAGTTCGGGGCGGGGAACGGGGATAGCTTCCTCCGCATATTCCCCGCCCCGTTGACATCCCTAGCTTGTAGGAGTGGACTTTTCCTAGTTTTTTTTTACAACTATTCAAGGAATAGATTTGATTTTCCAAAGTAGTATATATTTTCTACCTTTTTAAGAAGGTTGTGATCCCATTCTTTTTTTGTATTTCTTTTTTAATCTTTTAGCAACACTTTAGTTGCTATTATTTTTTTTGCAGAACGCATGAGTTTGGTCTCATTATTTCATGAGATATACTATTCGCGCCCCTCAAATTTCCTCTTTCACCCCCTGAAATGACCATGATACTTTTCTTATTATCTATAAAGCAATATTTTATACTCAAATTGAACGTCAGCATCCGCCGTGGATGAAAATATCATGAAAAAAGAGTTCGAATCCTAGAGAGCGAACTGAGTTCGCATTCTAGAGAGCGCACTCTTTTTTTCACAATTTTTTCATTCATGGGATACTGAAGTTCAATTTGAATATAAAATATTGACACTCGCTACTTAGAGTGTGAACTGAAATACAGTCTGCTACTTAGAATGCGAACTCAATTTGCACTTTAATTAGTAAACCTTATACATTAATTTTAATTATTATATTCCTAATTTAAACCGACATGTAATAATGTGCATGATATCTCACATTTATTGTAAGTATTCTTTGTATAATTATAATTCATTATAGAATATTATTACCTTATATACATGATCTCATAATGTAATTATGAACACGATCTCTTGATTTGTTTCATAATTATTAAAAAAAATTGATTTTTATAAAGTTCGCTACCTAGAATGTAAACTCAAACACAATTACGTAGGAAGCGAACTGTGATGTTCATAATTACCTAGAATGTAAACTCAAACACAATATACACTCGCTTCTTAAATAGCGAGATATAAATTATAAACGCTAAGGGGTGCAAAAAATAAATCTCTTATTCCACATTAACCTTAACCCGTGATACTTTTTTCCTTTCATTTTTTATAGTGAGCCCATTTTTGTAGAATTATATGTACTTGTATAAACTAAGTCCCCTCATTGTAGTATTAGTAGGATTAATTAATTGAACGCGCACTTTTTTTTTTTGTAGAATATAAGTTACATCATTTTTAAAAGTTAAATACAAAATTATTATATACCAAATATTAAGATACATATACCAAAAAAAAAATACAAAATTATTAGTTGAAAATAATACTGTAGAAAAGGCCTTAGTTGAAATTTAATATTTAATAAAAAATGATTTATTGTACTAAAACTATTTAAAAGATATTTTTACATAACAAAATATTTAATGACTATTTTTTTTAAGTAAATTCGTGGCTAGAGTTGCATATTTAAATATGGTTAAGTGAAAAATCTAGAATTAGAACATCGGCTCCACCAACAATATTCCTAATAGCTACCAAATAATATTTATAATAGCTATCAATACAAAACCAATTAATGGAATGTTTTGCATGCATGTTATTAAGTCTCATTGTCAATATTATCATCTTTATTTTATTTTTAACTTTATTTTATTTTTAACTGGTGTTCTTTATTTTTAGGTTCATAAACTACCACTTTTTGCCATATTATAGCATCTTCAATATAAGGGTATCAAAGAGAGATTCATAAACTAACGATTTGAACATTACTTTTTTTATCATTGGAGTTCCATGACGTGACATATCAAAATTGATGATACTGTACCTTATTTAAGGTATCGTATCATAGGTATCATATCATCAATTTAATATTACCGTTTTTTTTATATCAAATTAAATAGAATAGATTACTTGTTAATAATATATGATACCCAAAGTTGTATTACTATTACCAATCGTTAGTTGGTTCAGTGGTGATTGACGTTGAACTTGGTAGGGAGGATCACGGTTCGATCTTCCGCAACTGCGATCGAGAGGGGGCTGGAACCACTTGATGTCAGAACTGACCCTCGAACCAGATTAAAGTGGTGGTGACAACCAAAAAAAAAAGTTGTATCACTATTGGAGCAAAATCTATATAAGTTATATAAGTAAGAGTATTACATGACATTGTATAGACCACTTTTAATGATGTATAGTACATAAAGTAGGATCATTATTGGAGATGCTCTTAGTTGTTAAATCCCAGTATATGAGCTAAACATGATCATATATATTTTTATATATATTGTGACTTATTGTAAACTACTTCCGAGAATGCTGTTGCAAAAAACACTTCAAAATTATGCTGCATGCGATCATAAAATTTTTATATATAAAATAATTCCATAAACTTTTATATATAAAATAACTTCATTGTATTATTTTGAAATTTCAATCGTATTGCCAGCATGCAGTGGAATATGAACATATGCAATGTATTTTTTGATGGGTGAACATATGCAATGTTGGATCTTTGGCTCTTTTCATTCACAATAATTGAAAACAATCATTAAGAGAAACCAAATACCAATACAAATTTAAGCATGCCTGCTTACCAAAAAAAAAAAAAAAGCATGCCTCGATAGCATTTCATTAAGAGAAAAAAAAAAAAACGTACACGTGTAAAATAATTTTACATTATCAATCAATAACAATTATGTTTTCTGTCACTTTACCTCACTTTCTTAATATAACATGATAAATTGATGATTTTTTATTGGATGGTTATGTAAAACTATTTTACACTGTCAGCGCATCTCCATTAAACTCTTTCATTAATTAATATTTGAACTCATAATATTATATTATAAAATTTGAACCGGAGGCAAACTTATGAGGTCATTGATTGAATTGCAAGATTACTATTTTTTATGAAAAATTGAAATTGTGTTTATTCATTAATTAGCCTACAATATGGCTGCCTTAACAAATTTATGGGCAATCTCAATTGTTTGTTTCCGCACAAATAAGAGTTTTTATAATAGTTAGAAAAAACAAATTTACAATATTAAACAATCACGCCAAATTCCGTGAAGTCACATTTTCATGAATGAAAACTATCACCACTCTTTTCAAATTCAACTCAAATTCCATCGGATCTAATTTAAGTTCATGAACCCAGAGCAGTGTCTTTCTGAACGAGCTAACCGATTCTACCTTCAATCAACCTATGATGTGAGGTAAGAACAGTTTTGTATTGCTTTCCTGATTGGTTAAAAAATAGGAATTTATTAGGGCTTGTTTGAAACACTTCTCAAATTCTATTTTAGTTTTTAAAAATTGAAAAAGAAAAAAACTTGTTTGGAAGCACTATTTCTAAAAACTGTTTTTAAAAACTATTTTGGATTTGCTAGTTTTGAGGACTAAAAAACTAGAAGAGCTAAATGGTGTTTTGCTTTTCAATTTTCAATTTTAATTTTCAAAAATAGTGTAAAACTTTGGAAAGTGAAAACACACAGAGAAGTGTCTGTTTTCAGTAATGGCACTATTGTAATATGTTGCAACTTTAACAAACAAATAAAATCCATTTTTTCAAAAAAAAAAAAAAGAACAGTGCATCATTTTTTCTCCGAATAAAATATCAAAACTTTTTTCGCAAAAAAAGATCGGAAATCAGGAACTCTCGCAAAAAAAGATCAAACATTTTTTTTTCGGAAAAAACTCCGGAATTATTTTTATTTGAAATCGAAACTTTTTTCCGCGAAAAAATCTATAACTTTTTCTCCGAACTTTTCTTGTCTCCAAAATTGTTTTTGAAAATTAGATAACCAAACGAATTTTCACATTTTCTCATTTGTAAAATAGTTTTGAAAATTACATTACCAAACACATTTTTTTTCTGTTCTCTTTTTAAAAATAGTTTTCTAAAACACTTTTATAAAACACATTTTAAAAATAAAAAACTAAAACTGTTTCCAACAGGCCCTTAGAGCATCCACAATGGAACACCTCCTTTTTGAATACTTAACTGGGTCCATATATACACATCACTCATTTATAATTTTTTAATAATAGTACCTATTAAGCACTCAATCTCTCCAACCCAACACCTCTTTAAAAAGTTCTTATTTGGGCCCACTAATAACTTCACATCATTATTTTAATGTAAATTGAAGTGGGCCAATAAAGTATTATCATTATTCGGGGAAAAAAGACGTTATTCTAAGAAAATGGGTGTTTCTTTTGGTTTCAATTTTCAACAATTGGTTATGCTCACGTGAATCCAATTTTCCGTCCTACTCTTTTCTGCACACAATATCTTGCTGCTGCTATCACCATAAGGATTGGATTCTTGAGGCTATTTCTCTATGCTATGTGCACTTCCTATTCTCAGTTTCGAAGATGCCCTCCACATGTTCGATAAATTGCTTGTGAAGAATGCTAGCTCTTGGATTGTGTTAATTTGAGTGCAGTTTCTTGACTTGATTTTATTAATCAATGTTGGTTTTCCCTTTTAATAAGGAGTTGTGTTTTTCCCTTTCCATAAGGAGTTGTGCTTTCCCTTTCAATAAGGGGTTTTCCGTGAGCCATGAGTATACTAAGTTGGAATTGCCGCGGATTGGGTCATCCTAAAGCAATTCCTAGTTTAAAAGACCTTGTCCGTGTCTATAAACCGGAAATTGTTCTTCTTATCGAGACATTGGTTCACTCTAATAAAATAAAGGATCTTTGTCACGTTCTTGGTTATGATTGTTCTTTTGTTGTCGATAGAGATGGTCGAAGTGGTGGTCTTGCTGTCCTTTGGAAATCTACTTTCAACTGCAACATTATTAATTTTTCTTCTAATTTTATTAATCTCCATGTCCATGACACCGTGCGAGGGGATTGGCGCCTCACGTCTTTTTGGGGTTATTCTGATAGTGCTAGACGTAGACAGTCGTGGAACCTCCTTCGTGACCTTGCTTATATGTCTACCGACCCTTGGTGCATTATAGGAGACTTCAATGACCTTCTCTCTAGTGAAGATAAAAAAGGAGGTCCCGAGCGTCCGTCTTGGCTTTATAACGTTTTCGGAAACGCTGTAAGTGATTGTTCCTTACTTGATATGCCCCTTGAAGGTTACCAATACACTTGGTTTAAAAGTCTAGGGACAACCCGTGCCTTGGAAGAACGTCTTGATCGCGCTATGCATACCCATACATGGTCCTTAATGTTTCCCGCGGCTAGACTCATCAATTTGGTTGCTGCCACATCTGATCACTCGCCTATTCTCCTAAAGCTTGAGAACGAGCCTCACATTCACCCAAAGCGCTCTTTTCGCTTTGAAAATTCTTGGCTACTTGATAATAGCTTGGTGGATATGATTACTTCAAACTGGCCTTATTATCCCGCTAACAATATTCCTCAAAAGCTTAAATATTGTATTGGTGATATGGAAGCTTGGAGCAAAGAGAACTCTCCCAATTTTAGTGAGACAGCCAACAAGCTTCGGCGTGAGCTTGAACTTATTCGTTCCACTCATGACCATCTTTCTGATGCCTCTATTACTAATGTTCAAAATAAGCTTTCAAATGTTTTATTGCAGGAGGACAGGTATTGGAAGCAAAGAGCCAAGGTTTATTGGCTTACCGATGGAGACAAAAATAGTAAATTCTTCCATGCTTCTGCAAGTGCAAGAAAGAAGAGAAATGCTATCAAAAAGTTGAGAGATACTAATGATGTTTTGGTGGAAGATCAAACCGGCCTCTGTAACATTGTTCAAAGTTATTTCCAAAATTTGTTTGTTCCCAATCATGGTGACCACGCTCCTATTGTTGCTACTATCTCTCAAAGAGTCACAGATATAGATAATGAAATGCTCATTGCTCCGTTTACTGAAGAAGAGTTCCGTCAAGCAGCTTTTTCTATGCATCCAGATAAATCTCCGGGACCTGACGGCCTTAACCCGGGTTTCTACCGCAAATTTTGGCGCCTTTTCGGAAGAGAAATTTTTTAAGCTTGTTGCTCTTGGCTCGAAGATGGGCAATTTCCACCTAATATCAATGATACAAATATTGCGCTAGTGGCGAAAGTCGACCGTCTCGAAAGCATGAAGGATCTCCGTCCTATATCTCTTTGCAATGTCGTCTACAAAATTCTCTCAAAGGTTCTAGCTAACCGTCTCAAACGTATCCTTCCTACTTGTATTTCAGATTCACAAGCTGCTTTTGTACCGGGAAGAGATATTCTTGATAATGCATTAACAGCCTTTGAAGTTCTCCATTATATGAAGTGTAAAAGTCGTGGCAAAGAAGGACTTATTGCTTTGAAGTTAGATGTTAGTAAAGCTTTTGATCGTGTCAAATGGAGTTATTTACAAGCGGTGATGCAAAAGATGGGTTTTTCAAATACTTGGGTTAAGTGGATCATGCAATGTGTTACAACGGTAAATTATCATGTTCTCCTTAATAATGATCGGGTTGGTCCTATCACTCCTCTTTGTGGCCTCCGCTAAGGTGATCCTCTCTCGCCTTATTTGTATATTATTTGCTCTGAGGGTCTTACTTCCTATATCCATCACCATGAGTCTCGTGGCCTGTTACACGGTGTCCGTATATGTAGAGGTAGTCCATCTATTAGTCATCTCTTATTTGCAGACGACAGCTTCCTTTTCTGTAAAGCTTCCATTTCAGAGGTCACTAATCTTAAGCATGTTCTTGATACCTATGAGGCAGCCAGTGGTCAAGCCATAAATTATCAAAAATCAGCCATTGCCTATAGCCGCAACACCGAGGCAAATTGTCGCTCACTTATCAATAATCTTTTGGGAGTTGCTGAATCCATGGGACACGGTAAATATCTTGGTCTCCCTTCCATAATTGGTCGTGACAAAAAATCTATCTTCTCTTTTATTAAGGACCGTATCTGGAAGAAAATTCAGAATTGGAACTCGCGGTCACTTTCTAGAGCCGGTAAAGAGGTGCTTATCAAAGCTGTTGCACAAGCGATTCCATCTTACTGTATGAGTGCTTTTCTTCTTCCGACTACTCTTGGTGAGGAGATAGAACGCATGATGAACTCTTTCTATTGGGGCACGAAGAAAAATGGAGGTCGTGGCACTAATTGGTTGCGGTGGGATAAAATGACGGTTAGCAAAGATAACGGAGGACTTAACTTCCGGGACCTTGAAGGCTTCAATTTAGCCATGTTAGGTAAGCAAGGATGGAAGCTCATTACAAACTCTTCCTCTCTTCTCACTAGAGTTCTCAAAGCTAAATATTTCCCTAGAAGTGGTTTTTTGGAGGCCAATATTGGGCACAATCCAAGTTATACATGGAGGAGTATTCAGAGCACTATCCCTTTACTTTCACTTGGCTATAGATGGAAGATTGGTGACGGAAGTAATATTAATGTTTGGACCGATCCTTGGATTCGTTCTCGGACTAATATGCGCCCTTCAACTGCCCCTCATGGGAACTATGTTGACTTGCGTGTCTCTCATTTCTTTGATTCTGTCTATAATACATGGAATTATGCATTGCTCAACACAATCTTCAACA
Source organism: Trifolium repens (assembly GCA_030408175.1). NCBI lineage: Eukaryota > Viridiplantae > Streptophyta > Magnoliopsida > Fabales > Fabaceae > Trifolium > Trifolium repens. The sequence continues at coordinate 27,524,674 of CP125836.1, read as the reverse complement.
CGCAAGATGTTGCGGATATTTGTAAAACCCCCCTTCATAATAGGGCTCCTCAAGACTCGATCATTTGGAAGGCCTCTCCGAACGGTAATTATTCTGTCAAAACTGCTTACCGTCTCTGTTTAAATCTTGTGTTGCATGATAGTTCCCTCCGTGTGAATGGTGAATGGTGCAAAATATGGGATATGCGACTCCCTCCAAAATTAAAACACTTTTGTTGGAGATTGCTTAGGGGTTGTCTCCCAACTAGATTTAATCTTCATAGTCGCGGTGTTCATTGTCAAACTGTTTGCGCTCTCTGCAATGGCGCAGTTGAAGATGAATTGCACCTATTTACGGATTGTGCCTATGCTATCTCGTGTTGGAATGAGGTAAATCTTTGGCAAAGTCTCGAGCACCAATTTCATCAAAGTGGTAGCTTCTCCTCTATTATTTTCTCCATTATTTCGAGTATGGAAGAGACTAAACAACATCTCTTTGTTGCTGTACTTTGGAGTATTTGGCGTGCGCGTAATGAATGTATTTGGGAGAATAAACAAGCAAACCCAGTGACCTCTTGTAGGCTTGCTTTAGACATGATCCGAGACTTTAATTGGTGCCGCAATATGCTTAATACAGATCCTACACCTACTCCTGTGCTTACTTGGGAGAAACCTTCCGCAAATTGGCTGAAGTGTAATGTTGATGGAGCTATTTTCATGACAGAAGGGAAATTCGGAATTGGTATATGCTTTCGGGATAGCATGGGTTCCTTTGTCCAAGCACATACTATAATATTTCCATTTGTAGTTACTCCTGCTGAATGTGAAGCTACTGCAATGATGCATGCTCTTAAGCTCGCTTTGTCCAATGACTTTGAGAGAGTTATCTTCGAAAGTGACTGTCAACAAGTTGTGAATGCTTTGCATAATGATTGCTTGTATGCGAATGAGTTTGGTACCTTGCTCTCAACTTGTAGTTCCCTTCTTATTTCTAATGCTAATTACAACATAGCTTATGTTAGGAGGCAAACTAATAGAGTTGCTCACAATCTTGCTAGAGCATCTTTATTTCAGTCTAGCCCCAGTGTTCGACATTTTTATCCACCTGGTTGTATCTCTTCTATTATATTGAATGAAATGCAATGAGTTCATTTTGCTTCAAAAAAAAAAAAAAGGAAAGAAAGTGCTTATTTGAGACTCAGTACATATTTGGTACTTAAATGGGTATTGCTCCAATAGTAGTAATACTTAAAAAAAATATATACTACCATTGTGGATGCTCTTAGTTGCCAGAGTTGGTTGTAAAAAGTCTGATACAAGGTTACAGGATGAGCATTATAATAATAAAATTAAAAAAGACATACAATCAAAGAAAATATAGAAATATAACAAATTTTAATACCACAATTTTGCATAAAGCCTTAGCCAATTTAAGGGGAAATAATTACTAGATAGCATCTTACGTTTCTCTACATGCACCGCAAGAAATGGAATGAAAACCTGACTAATTATAAAATTATAAAAAAGTGATTGAAACCCAAAAATAATAGAAATGAGAAATAAGAAAAGAGAAAGATATAGGTTCATGGTAGGAAAGCACAGTCTAGCATTATACAAATGGAAAATAACTGAATTATGTGTATGATTACATCCAAAAACTACATTCTCTCAATTTGTTTATGCATCCAAATTTAAAGGATCCTCCATGAGTATATAGTACATGATTTGTTGCAATACTTATATAATGTGGTCCGGCAAAAAAAAGTAATAAACTTTTATACATGTATTAAAGTATATTATTGTTGAATATTAATGATTTAATATTTGGCGGTGTGCAAGTTGAAAAGATGAGATATTATGTAGTACTAAATATTATAAAAAAAAAATATAATGAATTATTTGTATGTGTAAGACCGCTAACTATCCTTCTTTTTTTTTTTTTTTTTGAATTATTATGTTATTTGTGCGAAATTTTCACCATTATTTAGTAATAATTAATCACTGTCGAAAAATTATGTAGGATATACAAGATAATTTTCTCCTTCTAATTGACCTTTTTCCTATACATAAGTCAGAGATAAAATTTTTTGTCAAAAAAAAAAAAAAGTCAGAGATAAAATTTCTGACCACTTGCTCAAGGGCTTCAATAGTTTTTTCACTTGAATTAAATTATTATTAGTAGTACTTAGTAGCTAACTATCCAACTTTATAATAGACTTAATTGAGATGTTAATATGTTATTATCATTTCTCGAACAAGTTTGAATTGTTGCTGGCTGGCACGTCAAATTTGCAATTGCATACATATATGGATTGAATCCTCCCATAAATAAATAAATAATAATGTGGAACTTCTAAACGGTTAATTATATGACTCAAGGCTTAAACAATAGTCCAAAATTTTGTCCCAATTCAATTTGTTTCAGCCGGAAAATAGCAATAATATGCAGCTGAACTATGAATTAATTAGTATAGTTAAAAAAGTAATACAGCCAAGCAATAACTGAATCAAAAAAAATGAAGATTTAACAATTGATATTAATACTACTACTATATATATCATCACATTTGTAATTTTGCTGTAAATTATTCGTTCTTCTAAAGTTTTTAGGATCCATAGCTTTGTTTGTGTGCTCATAAAGGGTGTATTAGTATTACAAAGTACAAACCAACCAGGTTAATTAGATCTGAAAGGATTAAGAATTGTTTTCATTGAAGATGGCAATATTATATTCTTTAATGAATGCTCAATTTTCAATTAATAAACAATCTTTTCCTTTAGAAAAATATTCTCACCATGTGCCTTAAATTTTGATATACTATATTTATAAAATAAGTACAAAGTCTACAATGTTTAGTTGAATTCAAATCCTTGTTAAAGGACGATTTGTTACAGTCAAACTGCATGTTGTTCCCTTCTACCAAAAATAAGATTCCTTTACATTCATGCACTCCAAAACCAATATATCTTCTCTCTAGATGAGGAATATTTTACCCTCACTTAATTAATTCAACAACTTTTGTTCTCATTCTCTGCAAATAATAAAAAAAACTTACTACTTGACCAAAAAAAAAACTTACTTATACTATCTCTCGGTCTCTAACTACATAAAATATTTAGAAGACCTCAAGTTGGAATTTTAACGGAAATATTACTAGTCTCAAATTTTTTTTAGTCTCGACACTTTAATAGGGGTAAACATAGTCTGAGTCGAGTTAGACTTTACTAAACTTAAATTCAACATGTAAAACAATTTAAGACATCAATCTGACTGATAATTTGTCATAGTCCAATTTTTTTGATTTCAATCTACCTTTTGAAATCTGTTAACATATTTGAAAGCATATTTCATATGAACCTAACTAATAATACCTAATAAACTTCTTTTTGTTGTCGGATCTTGACATTCTAAGCTTTTCAAATAGCTCACATAAGTGTCATTCAAACCACATGCAATATTTCACAAAATGTAACCATTCAAACATAGATCACAAATTAAATAGGGACATTTTTTGAAAAAGCTATTAATATATACTCCCTCCGTCTCTATATATAAGCAAAAAATAAAAAATCACGCTTATTAAGAAACTCTAAATTTTACCAAAACAAACAATTAAGTTTTCAAAATTACCCTTGGTGTTGGTCATATTAAAAACAAGATACTCTTAGAATAATAATTACTCATATAGAGTTATTGGAAACTAAAATTGCAGGCTTAGTTAATTGTACTATCCCTCCACATAATCAAAAAAATAGTGTCATGAATTGAAGTGTAGGATATGAACACAGGAGTGTAACATTGGAAACCAAAAAGTTGCACTGAGAAAAAAACGTAGTACTCCAAACACTAATTACAAAAAGGGTATTTTAGTAACAACACAAATAAAAATGATGTCTTTTGCTTACATTTTGAGATAAAAAAATGAGAGAATTTTTGCTTACATTACGGGACGGAGGGAGTATATTCTATCTGTTTTAAAATAAATGTCACTTTAATAAAAATAATTTATTTTAAAATGAATATTATTTTGAATTTCAATGTAATATTAACAAATTTTTTTCTTCAATTGCACCATGGAGTATGTAAATTACTCTTGGACATTATATTTCACTATGACAATAGAAAACATGCAAATGGTTAAAAGAATAATTCATTAATTTATTAAAATTACCAATTAATTATTTCTTTTCATTTATATTCATTTCTTTATATGTGTTCGAGTTGGAAAATAATTCAAACCCCAACTAGAGCCAACTGCAAAATATTCATTAAATAACTGATGTATTTGATCTTTAATATAGACATTAAAGATTAAATACATCAATTATTCAATTAATCTAAAAAATACTAAATATTACTCCCTCCATCTCTAATTATAAGCACATTTTTTAAGATAAAATTTGTCTATAAATATAAGTTTCTTTTCAATGTCCTCGACACATTTATTATTACTTTTTCAACATAACTTTAATTTGCATTGAAATATGAAAAATAAACTACAAATACATTTTTTCACCTAGGACAATTTAATAATTATGATATTCAAAATGTACTCATCAATTACACTATTAATTTTTCTTAATATATGTGAAAAAATTTAACTTCACTTTGAAAATTTTCCTAATTTGCATTGAAATACTCATATGAAAAATCAACTACTAATACATTTTTTTACCGAGGACAATTTAATAATTGTGATACTTAAAAAGTACACATCAATTACACTAATAATATTTTTTAATGGGTGTTGTTAACGTGTGCCTTTAAGGCACATGATAAGGAGTAATAAATGATGATTGGTCCCACTTATTTTACTTTAAAAAAGCAATATCATAAAATATGTCAAATAAAGATAAAATTGCCCTCAACTATATGACACGCCTACTTTTATTTATTTATTTGACAAACCCACTTTTATTTATTTACAGGGTGAATATTATGCATCTTTTAACAATGGGCAATGTCAATAAATAAATTGTTTGGATCAAATAAAAGATTCAAATTTAGCATTTTAAAAAATAAATAAATGATTAATTGAAAAAAATTTAATTAAAAGTTCAACACTGCTTAGTTCAAACACCAAATTTAACGATTCAAATTGTTAGTACATTAAGTAAAATGACGCCCACTTTTATTTATTTCAGCAATAATACCTATGCATCTCTACTATAAAAAAATGGGAGCTTCTACGGTACATTAGTAAAATTCTAATGTACCGGTACACTAAATTTTTAAAATGATAAATAAACAATAATTTTTATAAATTAAAAAGTTATTTATTGACCATTATATTTTAGAAAACATAATTTCATAAGAAAAATCACATTTTCATTTTTTATAAACATGATACTAATTTTTTTAATAAAAAATTCAATATTCACTATTATGAATAATAAAAGTTCAAACAAAAATTAAAAAAATTAAATTTTATTTTTTTGACAACTTTGATGAATAATATTAGTTATTATAATATTTTATAAGATAGGGAAACAAAAATCTTCTAAAATATACTCATTTTTCTATTAATTTGAAAACCTATTGTACCGGTACATAAGGATTAGTCTATTGTACCGTAGAATTTGCCTAAAAAAATAGTAGCATTCTTTGCAAAATAAAAAAGGAAAATAACATCCTCATAAATATTGTTGGAATTTCACTACTAGAAAATTTTTAAATATTGATGGACAAAATCTGTCTCTAAAATGCAAATATTCTGTCACTAAGCATGCTAGAGACGGATTTGATGCCGTCGGTAATTTCCTCGTCTCTGAACTATTAGAGATGGACAAAATCTATCTCTAAAATAAAAATTTATGTCTCTAAAATAAATATATTTGTCTCTAACTGCTTTTTCTGTCTCTAATTCCATCTCTATTAGAGAAGAAATATATCTCGTCTCTAAATTCCGTCGGTATTTCAATTTTTTTTAATAGTGTTTTTTAATTTAAGTAAATAACTAATAAAATTTAATTCAAAATAAATCAACACATCTGATTCACGAGAGCTATGAAGAAAAACAAGGAAAAATACTCAATAAAAGTATTTGATATTGTGCCTTTAAGCCACAAAGAAAAGTCTGTGCATTTGGGCTTTGAAGAAAAGACAAATATATGATCGAGATGAATTGTAAGGAAATGTGGAAAGTAATAGAAATATAACTGTCTGTCAAACAAATTAGCGGGGAGAGTTAGGAAAAGTAATAGACACAAGTGTTAATTTAGATAACACAATGAGGGTAATTTTGGCATAATAAAAAAAATTAGAAACACACTTTTATATTTATTTAACTTAAGTTAATTTATTGTCAAAAAAAAAAAAAAAAAAACTTAAGTTAATTTATTGTCAAAAAAAAAAAACTTAAGTTAATTTTCTCTTTGTCCAAAATAAAATAGGTGAGATCAATCATCATTTATTGCTCCTTATCATGTGCCTTAAGGGCACAAGTTAATATTGTCATTTTTTAATATATGTGAAATTCTTTAATAAGGAATTAGAAATTAATGTGGAAGTATTAAGAGTCAGTTTAATAATAGTATATGAGATAGAGTGTTTAAAATTAATGTTTGGTAGTACAAAATGTCGGTCTATAAAGGGGAACAATAGATTGATAATGGATCCTCTCAATCTGTTTTTCCTCAATTTTCTTCAATTTTCACATCTTAACCATCAATCAACTTTTCTCCATTTCTTTTAGATTTAAATATTGTTTTATATTTATAATTCAATGGTCAACTATCAACATTATTTCCTCAATTTATTTTTCAACATTAGAGGATCCATTCTCGAATAGATTAGGTGCATTTATAGCAGGTCGTTATAATATATCTTAGCCGTTCGATTTATAATTAGTGATTGAAATTATTTTTATTGTAAGTGGAAATTTAAATCTGAACGTCCGATCACAAGTTAATGGCTAGGATTAATTACAGTCTGAACCTGCATATTAATTCTACAGTAGTAAATGTACATCATTAGAGGCATCATCGCATTATAGGCTAATCCTTGCATCCAAAGAAAATGAATCCCAATACATCAAACCAGCAGTAGAGAGAGCAATGCATACAAAGAGTCCTAAATCCTTTTCTCTTTACTCATTCTAAAAAAGTTAAAAAACAAAAAACAGTGCAAAAATCCAAATTATGAACAACCCAAACAAAACCATTGATTCTTTTCCTTAATCTGTGTCCCCCCTCTCAAAATCTGATAGCAACACACAAACACACAAAAAAAAGTTCCAACCTTGAAACCTATTTTCCCCCAAAAAACCATGATTTAATCCATTCTTCACCATTTCTCAAAAACTAAAAATGGGTTTTCCAAAAAAGACCCTTTTTCTTCTTTTGTTCTTCATTTTCTTCACAACCCATTTCTCTGAATCATCATCATCATCTTCTTCTTCTGATATCACAACTCTAGTCTACAAAGGTTGTTCAAAAGAAACATTCACAGATCCAAATGGTGCATATTCACAATCTCTTTCAGCACTCTTTGGTTCACTGGTTTCACAATCAACAAAAACAAAGTTCTACAAAACAACAGCTGGTAATGGACAAAACAGCATAACAGGTATATTCCAATGCAGAGGAGATCTCACAAACTCAGATTGTTATAGCTGTGTTAGCAAACTCCCAGTTCTTTCTGACAAAATATGTGGCAAAACCATATCTGCAAGAGTTCAACTTTTAGGTTGTTACATGTTGTACGAGGTTGCTGGTTTTCCTCAAATCTCAGGTATGGAAGTACTTTTCAAAACTTGTGGAACAACTAATGCTGCTGGAAGAGGGTTTGAAGAGAGAAGAGACACTGCTTTTTCTGTTATGGAAAATGGGGTTGTAAGTGGTCATGGTTTTTATGCTACTAGTTATCAATCTTTGTATGTTTTGGGACAGTGTGAAGGTGATGTTGGTGATTCTGATTGTGGTGAATGTGTTAAATCTGCTGTTCAAAGAGCTCAAGTTGAATGTGGAAGTTCTATTTCAGGACAAGTTTATTTGCATAAGTGCTTTATTAGTTTTAGTTATTATCCTAATGGTGTTCCAAAGGGACCCTCTTCATCTGGTGGTGCTGGATCATCCTCTTCTAATTACTCTTCATCTTTTTCTGGTAAGGACTAATCTCATTTATGATTTGGATAACCAGCTTATTTGCAGCTTATAGCAGAAGTGCTTATCTTGACAAGCAGCGTTTATGTATAAGTTCACATAAGCTATAGAAAAAGATAAAATAAAGTTAAATTGTTTTTGTATATGTTATAAGTTATTTTTATAATTTATACTGTATTTGAGAACTTGTGAAAATAAGCTGAAAAAGGCTTATGAAAAATATCATAAGGTGTTTTCATATGTTCTACCAATCTAAACAGGAATTATTTCTAGGTCATAATAAAGTTTTAATTTTTCTATCATGTTAATCTGATTTTGTGGGTCAATGTAAAGTTTTCATTTTTCTTTGTTATTATGTTAAATCTATTTTTGTGTTTCTCCATTTGACATCTATGAAGCAAATACACGAACACCGACCATGACACATTACACCAGTAATAATTTAAGAAAACTAAATAATTGAATCCATATGTGTCGGTGCCGTCTAAGTATAAAAAACGTCGTCAATTTGAAGTGTTGGTGTTGGTGCGACATAGTTTCACATATAAGGAGCTAAATTTTGCAATGGCAATACAATTCCTTAATTGTTTTATGTGTTCAAACTTCAAAGCAATTGTGCTACTTTGTTAAAACTATTTAGTATGTGATTCATGGCTAAATGATTCAATGACAGGACAAAATACAGGGAAAACTGTGGCCATAATATTAGGAGGTATAGCTGCTGTGGCGTTTTTGATTATATTGTTGCTATTTGCTAGGAATTTGATGAAGAAACGTGAAGGTAGATGTTGTACATTGTTATATTATATTGTTCTCAGTTTATACTTTAATTAAAGTGATGCTTATATTCTATACATTTTTCAATGTTATTTTCTTTCCACAGATTATTGACTGTAGAAGAAGATGGTTTACTGTGGAGGCAAAATTCTTCTTGAGGTTGATTGATTCTTGATATACTCTATATCTTTTGGATGAAAGAGATTTGTGGTAAATAGACTTGGGAGTTAGAGAAAGAATCTAGGACTTTTTAATGTGGGGACAAGACTAATTCTTGTAGTTAAGTAACAAGATTTTGATGTGGTGTAATTAGCTCATGAAAATGAGAATTGTTTTTTTTTGGTATTACAAGGGTAAAGGATATACCTAGAAGAATGAATGTTTTAGTTTTAGATGAAAATTAAAATTAAAATTTTGTGCTTACCCCTTTAACCATGTGTGAATGATTCTTTTCTTTTTCCTCATCTCCAAATACTATTGACTCACCATTTAATTTGTTAACTTTAACTTTTGTGAAAGTTGCATGTTGCATCTCTTTTAGTTTTCGGATTTAGATTTAGTGCATTTACCGTGTCACATAAGTTTTTAATACCAACCGTTTGATCTCAAATTAACAGTATTAGATTAGATTAATAGACGGGATCGATTATTGCGTATAACAGCTCACTCTTCCCTACAATTGTTTTGGTTTTTGTGTTTAGTATGGACAATGACAGATAGAAAATTTCACAAGTCAAGACTCAATACCGAGGTAAGAAGGAAAGTAGGCACAAATATTTTGGGGGCTACTTTGTGGCATTAACCTCAAAATGGAATCATTTAGCATTGCTAGCATGTGCCTTCTTGAGTCTTTGCTTTCCTCTCATTTTCTCTTGGAAAATGTTGTTTGGCCTACTATTTTGAGAAGGAAAGTGAAACAATACCATAAATGCTATTTTTAGCCCATGTTTGAAATTTATTAGAGTAAGCTTAGACTATCTTCAATGGTGCACTTTAGCTTATACTAGTAATTTGGATCCTTAACTCATCATTAAGTTATGCTACATCCACATTTAAATATATCACCAACTTTTTATTCTAATGATGCAACTTTTTAACAGCTCTAGTCTATAGTACTTCTTTTCAATTCTTTATTGATTTTGGTTGAGTTTGAGTGATGGCCAATATTTTTTAATGCCAAGTAACTTTTCCTGGTTAAACTTAAGGAACTTTTTGCACCGGGAATAGATCTCTCATGTGTGATTTATACATGAGAGTTAAGTAGTTAAGTGTGATCACATAAATAAGCTTCAATGGTTAAATAAAATAAGCAATTGTCTTAAGCAACTATGTTATACTTATAGTTGCTCTTGGTAAATTGTGAAGGGAATATTATCATATTAATGTTCAGCTATGTACATTCTTAATACATACTGTACTGATACTTGTTATTTTTATAATTATACTAATATATAAAGGGGATACAAATTTTTGGGATGACTTTTTCATTATTCCTATTTTACCCTTAAAAAAACTACAAAAAAAAAAACTAAGCACAACATCCACATAAAAGTAGATTTTCAGTTTTTTTATGGTAAAAAAATATATATATTTTTTTTCTTCTTAATAACGCCACAACAAAAAATGAGGTTAAGTAATTATCTATACTAATATATAAAGGGGATACAAATTTTTTGGATGGCTTTTTCATTATTCCTATTTTACTCTTAAAAAAACTACAAAAAAAAAACTAAGTACAACTTCCACATAAAAGTAGGTTTTCAGTTTTTTTATAGTAAAAAAAATATTTTTTTCTTCTTAATAACTAGCCACAACAAAAAAGGAGGTCAAGTAGTTATCAATTAATTAAGTCCAATAAAAAAATAGATTAAGTAGTTATTTATATTTGCACAATAGAGAATATCAATCACAGCAAACGAAAAAAAAAGAATATCTGGCGGCTAGTAATACATAATACCAATGTTTTAATTATTTTTTTACGGAAAATTATGTTTTAATTAATGAGATTTCATATCTCATTCTTTCACCTAATTAATTATTTGACCCCGTGAGTTTAGCTCAATTGGCTAGGATATTGCTAGTTATTGCAGGGGCCGGGATTCGAACTCTGATACTCCGACTTATTCACCTTAAAAAGTAAAAGAATTAATTTTCACAATTGCTTATGGAAGATTAGTTTAGGAAAAAAAGTATGTAATTTTTTTATCTACCAACTTAATTTGTAGTGGAACTCATCGCTTCATCTCTTTTCTCAATCATCTCATGAGACATGAAGATAATTACAGGTATTTTGGTATAAAAAATTAATGCAAGGAGAATTCAAAATAAATCATATATAAAAGAAAGAAACAACCAAATTTTTAAAAGGAATTTATACATAGAAACGAAGCTAGTATTATACTAAATTAGATGAGAATGTTTTTTTTAATAAACATATGAGAATGTTGGCACTTTAAAATTTAATGGGGTTGACAAACAAAAGTATTTAAAGGAAAAAAAATTGACTCATTTTTAATTTTTTTTTCTAAATAAAATGATAAGTACCAATAAAAATCACACACAACTATGAAGTTTTAGATTTGAATTCAAATGAACATGTGTTACACCAATTTAGGGCTGGTTGCTTAAGATTAAAATAATGTTAATTATCAAGACATTTTTAAAATCAAGAATTAATTTGTTATTCCCCAAATTTACTGGATTAACCTATTCTACATTTGAAATTTTAAAGATCAATAGTATTGAATTACTATCAAGTTTAATTGGAGTGGTCCAATTTTTAACAGAAAATTACTGTCAGTATCTGGCCTCTTCCAGTTTGAAGTGCTCAGTGATTCAAAGAAGCCAAGAGGCATTTCCAACTAGTCTTGGCTTGAGCAAAAGATGCTTTTTTTGCATACACCTCTTCCTATCTATTTATATGCATCAGCTTTTTTTACTACCTTGTAAGAAATATATAAGTACAAAAAAAATAAAATATAATAATAATCTTGTATGCTCTACAATGATTTTTCTCTTTAATTTTTTCTTTAATCTTTCCTCCTTGATTTTAAAGGTTACATGGTTTTTCTTTACTATCATTATCAAGTGAGTATGATGCTTCCATGGCAGATGCCTTAAATATTTATACAAAAAAATAGCACAGTAAAACAATTTCATTGCTGTCAATTTGAAAGAAAAAAATGCTCTAACCCAATTGTGCCATCCCAATTAAAGATTATGTAGATTATTTTATTTTCTTTCTATTTGATCATTGACCATGGAAAAAGAAGTTGCTGAAGAGGAATTCATATTAATTTTAACATGAGACAAAAGGAAAGCACACAATTGTATATAACATATTTCTTCGTTGCATTAATACTTCCTATGTTGGTCCAACACGAAAGAGTCTAAAACAAACTTTAAAGTAAAGTTTTTCTTTTACGGAGAAAGAATGAAAGTGTCAAATAAAAACAAAGAATAGAGAAAATCTTTTTTTTTTTTTTTGTCACAAATATTTTTCCGTTATTCAGAATATAAAGTCTCACATTATTTTATACATGGGAATACAAAGTCACAAATATTTTTCCATTATTCAGAATATAAAGTCTCACATTATTTTATACATGGGAGGCACTTTCTTTTTCTTCTTCGAAAGCCTTTATATTTATTCTGAGGCTCTTTTTCTTTGAACTAATAAACTTATGCCTTATAAGAGACATTTTTCCTAATTTTTTTTTTTTTAATATTTTTGGGAGTCTAAAGTCCTTGCTTGAGTATGAGGAGACAATGAGACATGGTAAAAAGTCCAATCCTCAATTTCACATGTTACAAAGATGGATATGGGTGCGTTTGTTTGAGATTTTTTTCTTAAAAAAATCCATTTTGTAATGTTGATAGTGTTTGTTATAGATTTTTTTAAAAATTATTTTCTTAAAAAAATCATTTTTAGCCCTAAAATGAAAAGCTATTTCTAATAGCTTTTCAAGAATCTTTTTTTTTAAAACTAAGGAATCTAAGTGTATAAACTTCTTTTTTTTTAAAAAATAGATTTTTATGATTGTAAACAAACACAAAGTAACTTTAAATTTTCTTCAAAATTTCTACAAAAAAATCTCTAGATTTTTTCTAAAAAAAATCATTTTTTTAAAGCTTAAACAAACGCACCCTATAGTATGATTTTCACTTCATATATGATAGGATAAATAAGGTAATTTATTAAATTTATATCGGGGTCCAATGACTGTGGAGTGGAAGAAAATGTTTAACACTTGGTTTTTCATTTTCAGTAAATACAACATTGGTTTGGCACAGGGTCGTATTGTGGTTAGACTTATCTACTGCATTGTATATTATATTGCTTCAGTGAATTTTAGCAGTTTGCAGGCCTGATCGTCTGCGGCAGGGTGCAGACCGAAAAATTAAGTGATATTTGGGTGCTATAAAAAGGACGCAACGAGGAGGTCGTTTAGAACAAAGACGGATTAGCGGAAGATTTATTAGAAGAATGAAATTCTGTCATGAAAATTGTTAAAAGGCAAGGTGAACAGCTTCAGTTTCTCTCTCATCCAATGAATTTTACATTGATTCTTATGTCTGGGTTTTGTTGGTTGAAGATTCTACAATGCTTCGGGGTTGGTAGCAAATCTGGGAGGTTGGGGAGAGGCTGTAGCAGAAAAGTTGATTGTTGCTGTCCTTGGTATTGGGGCAATATTGGTCCTGTGACTTTCAAAGTGATTGGGATTAGATGTGGGGAAGATTTGGAATATATTGGGTACTTTTGTAATTTACTGTGTAACTTAATTTTAAACCATTATTATATAAATTGTGACAAGCTTATGAGGGAAGGTGAGGTACTGTAATTAAAATTCTTGTGCAGTGATTTAGGGAATGTATTTTATCAAGGGTTGTTTTGCTGTCATGTAAGAATGTTATGTAACCTTTAACTTTGTATGGCATATCTTATGCAACTTTGATGAATAAATTGAATCTGATTTGGACTTTTCAAATAAAAGAAAATAAATTATATCAGCTCCTTGAGGCTTCCCAAAAAAACAGCAGAAGTGCAGAACTCAGTAACTCATTCAGAAGGAGACACAATAAAGGCAAAAAGCCATTACTTTAGCACTCTTGAAAAGAAGCATATATTTGCAAAATCCGGTTTATTCTCACTGCTGTTTTTGGTCCACGTGCCTCCAACTTAGGAAAGTCAATACCAATATAAGTAATCCTCCATAAGAATGTTTATTTTCTTGTTTGTGCACCCTAGGATAGAGCAGTTAGGATCAACTACATATTGGAGAGCCCATATGTTGGTTTATAAAGCACCTCAAAAGTCAAAAGTTAACTTCTTTATAAAAACAGAAGGCAAAAACAAATCCACCTTTAGATTTTTGTAATTGAAGTTTCAACTCACATGAGCTTCAGAATATTTTGTAGAATTATGGCTTAATTACAGTTTTTAGGAATGTTATATATCATATTTAAATCTAATTTTTTTGGGAGGTTTTCTTGTAGTTTCAACTTTCATGGGTGTTGATAATTTTACATCATCAGGTCATATGATACATCATAAAAAATGTCACATCAATTTTTTAGTCCAAAAATATGAGAAATGGACCAAAACTGAGTGATTTAAAATAGGAGGACTAAAATTGTAATTAAACCTAGAATTATTGATATCAGTATCCCTTTTGTAGAAAGACACTGTTTGGATAAACAGCCTAATTAAGAGCTTATAGTATGTTTTTATCATATCAGTGCATATGTATAAGTTATTTTTATAAAAGAAGATAAAAATATTCAAATTATTTTTATATAAGTTACAAGCTGTGTTTGTAAACAAGCGGAAAATAACTTATGGATATATCACGAGTGCTTATGTCAATAAATAAACTCAAAAAAGTCAATCTAAACAGGACCAAAGGCATGCTTACAGAGAGAGCTTCTCAGATACCAGTGTTCTTGGCCATGCTTTGGACTTACCTTCAAATTGATGAGCACCGAACAGAAAGCCGATAACAAGGCACATAATTCTGTCACTTTTCAATTCAAAGTAGCTTTTGTTTTAGCCCCTCTTGCTCCTTCCACCCTGCCAAAGCCTGGCCACCGAGATGGCATGCAACATTATAGCTATCAACCAGATGATACTGTATTGAATTGCTGCACCTGGTGCACACAAACACATGAGCCAAAAGCTGAAACAGAATATTAAAGGGAAACTGAAACAATGATAACACATGTGACATCACATGGCATTTGCTACAGCAGAGCCACAACATGAAACATGAACAATTAACCGATTTCTCTTACTATCCCCATTCCTAATGACTTAAAATTGCAATAATCAACTTTAGCACTCACGTGCAAGAGGGGTACAGTAAGAGAAGACAAATTTCAAACCTGTAGACTGCAAAACAAACTGAGAATAATGGATATCCTTTCCAATGGCTTTGGCATCTCCTGTAAACAGTAGTGACAGAAAAGATGTGTCATTCAGTTTATCAATAGTAAAAATAAATACAATCATAGAGAGAAAGAGAAGGGGTAAAAAAAGTATTCATATTACCATTGATCAACCTTTTGGAGATCATTCTGGGGCTGTTATCAATCTCGATTTTGAATTTCTGATTGCGGAAGCTCGAGGCTCCATTTCACGTATTATAAATTCTTTGACCACTTTTGACATTAACCCTCAATGGTAACAAAAGAACAGAACCTTTTCCTACCAGTAATTGCCACAAGAACATTCCCCATTTCTAAAATGGTGAAACCTTGTCCTATCTCTCACAACTATCTCTCGCGCCACTACTTTGGAAATAAATTTGAATGCATTATGGCAATCCCCACATATCCTCAAATTTTTGAAAACCCGAATTGTAGCTCCTAATGGAAGTTTCATAATTCCATAAACAACAGCAAGCTTTTCACTATGTGTAGACAAGGCATGTTCTTTATGTTCAGGTTCCATATCATGTAATACAAACTTTGTATCAGGGACATACCCCAATTTCCTCATTTCATTTACCAGTTGCTCAAGATATGTGTACACGGCTTTAACCTCGGGGTGCCTAGCATCATCAACCAAAAAGACATGGACCATCTTTTCAACCTCAACCCAACTACAACCAGGTTCCTTCTTTACTCCTCGTTCCCTCATCAGTAACCTCACCCTGGCCACTTCATCCCACTTACCTAAAGCAGCATACATATTGGAAAGGATTATGTAGGTTCCATCTTGCTCTGGCATAAGCTCAAGGAGTCGGCTGCCAGCTTCAATAGCCAATTCAATGTTCCCGTGAATCCGACAACCAGCCAAAAGAGCTTCCCAAATTGGCGCACCAGGCTCGAAAGGCATTGATTTGATTACACTGTCTGCTTCTGAGAACATACCCGCACGACATAACAAATCAATCAAACGGGCATAATGATCCTCTCCTGGGGTTATACCATAATGAGTACACATTGTATCAAAATAATGACGTCCCTCTTTGATCAAGCCAGCATGGTTGCAAGCTGTAAGAATTGTGAGAAAAGTTATCCTATCAGGCAATATATCTTCCTTCAACATCTGTTCAAAAAGCTCAATGGCTTGGACACCGTGTCCGTGTTGTGCAAGAGCTGCAATCATGGCATTCCAAGATACTGAATCCACATAAGGCATTGAGAGAAACACAGATTTAGCAGAGTCAACAACACCACACCTCGCATACATGGTAATCAGCGCATTGCCGGCGGAGAGGCCCGAATCATGACCCAATTGAATCACCTGAGAATGAATTTGTTGTCCATTGTCCAATGATCCAAGAACAGCACAAGCTATAATCGCCCCAGCATAAGCATAATCGCAGGGTTCAAGTCCCTCTGACTTCATCTGGTTGAACAGCTTCAAACCTTCTTCTCCAAAACCGTTCTGCGCCAAACCAGATATCATCACAGTCCAAGTCAGCAAGTTCTTCTCCGGCATCTCCCTGAAAATAGAATTAGCTTCCTCAATACGCCGTGCATTGACATACCCAGACAAAACAGCATTCCAAGAAATAATATCTCTCGCAGGCATTTTATCAAAGACTCGCCTCGCCTCTACCATTCTATCATGCTTAGTGTAGAAAGTAATCAAAGCATTGTTAACAGACAAAATAAAATGTTGTGACGGCTCCACCACTGTCCGGAGAATATAACCATGCACCTGTCTTCCACAATTGAACATCCCCACTTTCTCATTGCAAGAAGCACAAGCACTGATCAAACTGGTGTAAGTATACTCATCCTCCTGAATTCCCATTGAATGCATTCTCCTGAACATGTCAAACGCCTCTTCATATAAACCACGGCGAACATAACCAGAAATTATGGCATTCCAAGCAACATCAATAGGATAAGGCATTCCATCAAGAAGATCGCGTGCTGCAGCAAGATCATCATTCCTCACATAACCAGCAATCATGGTAGTCCACGAAGGTTCATATACCTGATTCTTAGGAGCCTCATCAAAAACCTTCCTAGAAGAAGCCATCAACTGAGATGATTTCACCAACGGCGAAGAAGCACAACAAACGTAGCAACTCAAAAGCGCATTCAAAACAGAAGGTATCGACAATACTCCCCATTTGATAACCTCGCAATGTAGCATTTGACAATGCCACTCCTCGTCCGCTATGATGGAAAGAGCAGCAAGCACGCTGGAGAAGGTAAACGGATCAGGTTTAAAGCCGTTTCTTTTCATTTGAACGAAGAGATTGAGTGCAGCGTGGCCATCATTCCCGTGAGAATATGCGGTGATCATGGCATTGTAACTGACGGTGTCACGGATGGTGAGTGGGGTGGCATTGAAGAATTGTTGGGCGAGTTTGACGTTACCGGAGGAAGAATATGCGGAAAGAATGGTGGTTCTAGCGACGATGTCTGGTTTGGGAATTTTATCGAACAGTTTGCGAGCATAAGTGATGTTAGAGGATTTGCAGTAGATGTTGATGAGACGGTTGAGGATGAAAGTGTTTGGTTTGAAACCGGAGGTGAGTATGTGTGCATGGACGGCGCGTGCGATGGTTTGAGTGGCGGAAGTGTGGTTGAGTTGGGTTAAGTAACGGTATGCTATGTCGCGAACCTCCATGTTGTTTTTGTTGGAAAAATGGAACGCAACGCTATCTCATGTAAGTGATTTTAACGCGGTTACGGGGAGGGAGTATTCGTTTCAAAATGGGTCTATTGAGATGGAGAGTTTTGTTTTGTTTTATTAGTTGAGGGTATATTGCGATTTTTTTTTTCACCACCAGTCCACCAGTTGAATCTGGTTTGGGGTCAGTTCTGGCATCAAGTGGTTCCAGCCCCCTCCCGATCGCAGTTGCGGAGGATCGAACCGTGGTTTTCCCTACCAAGTTCAGCGCCAATCACCACCGAACCAACTCACGATAGATAATTTTTTATTTTTTATTTTTTGTTAATCAATAAAAGAGTTTGATAATTTGGAATTTGACTTTGACCGAAAGATAAGTACTCCATAACTCCATAACTGGGATATTATGTTAGAAAAATCTCATGATATCGTTTCTAGTGATCTTTGATAATATTTCAATTTTAATCTATTTCGTGAAGTAGTTGATAATTATAACTAGACTAGATATTTGAGTTAAGCGTACCGTATCCTACGAAACGAATTTAGTGGTTTTTTTGATAAATCATGCACTAACCCCTGCGTTTATAGCAATAAAGTACTATGCTTGTTCCATGTTGTTGGGCCTGGTGTCCCAATTTCGTCTCCTGCAAAACGAATTTTTTTAGATTTCGGTTCCTACAAAACTAATTTTCCAAATAGCAAAATTAGGAGTATTTTGGGATTTTTGGGGGATCTGAGAGCATCATAAGGGGCCTAGATAGCTGTACTGGACCAGTTCACCCAGGCCCATATTCGCCTAAGCCCATTACTTTCATCTGGTTCGCCCGACCCGGCATGGGAGGCTCCGAGCCCAGTACGTTTTGATCCGAGCCCAATTCGCCCCACTAACTAAATTGTCACATGTAAAACATGCATTCAGCCATGATGAATGAACACAACCCCACCTTCCACCAAAAGAGGAATCATGGAATCATGGGGAAGTTACTCAATTAACTAAGCTTCTCCATATGCCTATAAATACAACCCCCTAAAGCTTTTCTAAGGGGACCAAAAAAATTAATTAGACTTAACCCAATTATTGTATCATCCACCGCCAATAGTAAACTCCCTCCTGGATTGGTATCCCCCAGACTAGGTGCTTCTCACCGAACTGGGTCAACAAATAATGCGTGTTATTTACTTTCTCGTTCCTTATTTTTATCCCAACACAAAAATAGACTAAGCAATATCACTATTTTACACCATTGCATAACCTTAACCCTTAGCAAATATACATCCCCTAGTGTTCTATCAGGAACATTTGGCGCCCACCGTGGGGCCCGGTAAAACGTTTCCCGGCCTCAAGCTTGTCTATAACACCACGTTCAAATCGCATCTAAGCATGAAATTGAAAGAATTATCATGGTACATCATGGTCACCAGCCCAACATGGCTAAAACTTGGGAAAAGGAAAGAAAGGAATGCATGGCGTGAACTAAGTAACATCACTGCCTGGTGAATCAACAAGCAAATGGTATATTAAAAAATATATCATAGGATACTGCTCTCACGATGTCCAGGTGCTACAATTCCAACTCTTATAAATACAATTTCCTTGATGAATCATGTAACATTTTTATTACACTTTTAAAAATGCAAATCACTATATTTACTTGGATTTTTACATCCCGCTATACATAATGTCCAAATTTTATAATATAGATTTGCTATATGTATACTTGGATTTGTTCATGTTCATTGTTAATCTATTAACAAACAAAGCACAACTAGGGGCCCTTAATTTATTGTGTATGCAATCCATTACACCATGCCAATATTATTTCATATGGCGAGTCCAGAATATATGGATGATATCATAATTAAAATTATGACTCAAATCAATGATGCCTTAATATTCATTCTCGAGTTGAATGTTATATATGAACCTATTATGCATTGCCATATGATATAGAGCACGATTCATGTTTTATTATCCATTCATGTTCGAAACATCTTTGCTATATTTGTCCCAGCAATTTAACTTGGCTGACTTTGCTTTAACGATGGTGGGGATCTGAATTCGCCGTCTCAACAAACTGCCGTTGTTGCCACTAATTATTATGCCAAACACGGACTTCGACGCCGTCAAAATCATGTAACCGTTTGGGAGGAGCCGAGCACACCAATGAAGACCGTCTGTTAGCTTGAACGATTGTAATCCAGGTGATTTCATTCCAAATCTATTTGCTGCGATTTATTTACATTAGTAATCAGTCTATATGAAGTCATCGTATATGGATGTATAATACCGGAAGAAAATGCACATCATTTATCCCCTAAGCACTGATTTTCGGTTTAGTTCTAAAATGAAGTGTGACTTTAATTATTAGTTATCAATCCGGATATAATTTTGATGAGGCTCATGATCTGTATATTTTGTAAAATGAATTATGAACTAGTGTGTATATGCAGTATTTGCTATGTTATGTCTTATATCGTCCATTCTCATTACGCCTTATTAATACTACATGTTCTGCTTTTGAAGTGGATTATACTTTGTGCTAAGTAGTAATGACTATCTTGATTACATGGACAAGCTTAACTTATTATCATTATTGTTATCTAATTAAGAGATAATATGATAGTACGATATATGCTTGCTTATAATAATTTTAATTGCCACAAGTGCTATAGTTCCATTTTAATTATGTAGTAATTTCATTTTCTTATGACGTTATATGTTTCATTCTTACATGTGCAAAATATTTGGAGCGTAACACTCTTTCAAGAGGCGACCATAAAAAACGAGGCGGACAAAGGGAATATATGAAACAATATCGGATCATTTGCCACTTGAATACTCATAACCAGATGATATCGTTCCAAATTCTTAGCAAACTTTACTCAAAATATATTACACAATTAATTTCACATGTTAAGACTAAATTGTGCGTCTCTCCACTTTTATTGTAGGTACAAATTGATAAACTCGCCGCAAAAACTCCATTTGATAAAGCGACTTTGTTCGCCCAAACCGCCTTTGCGCGTGAGTAAATATAAAACGGCTTTGTTCGTCCAAACCGCCTTTGGGCGTGATAAATTATTAAAGCCACCATGTAAGTCTAAGGCTTTGGTGTGCAAAATTTATCCGGTATTGAAGGCCGCCATGTAAGTCTAAGGCTTTGGCGTGCAATATTTATCCGGCGAGGAAGGCCACCATGTAAGTCTAAGGCTTTGGTGTGCAAAATTTATCCAGCATGGAAGGCCGCCATGTAAGTCTAAGGCTTTGGCGTGCAAAAGCAACAACTCGGAGTTTAAAAATCATATGGTAAGGAAATTGTAAAATTATTATCAAAATTTAGAAAGCAATTTTGCAGGTAAAGGAATTGCAGGGAAAAAATAGACAAAGAACCTTCCAAAGACGCGACCAAGAAGAAACAAAAGAAATAAAGATACAAATTCAAAGGCGCCGCCACAAAGTTTAAAATTTTTAGGCGAGCTAAAGTAAAGCGAAAGAAGAAAAGAAAAATCTGGCACCATCATGTGAGCACAATGGCATCACCAAACGATTCATTCAAGAAGTCATCAGACGAGTCAAAGCGAAACGCCCAAACAGTCTCGCCAAAGAAGCAAAGAGAAGCCGACGCCGACGTACTAAGGCACTTGAGCAAAAAGAAAAAGAAAAGCACTTCGCCTCTTCGAGCCTCGTGCTTGGGGGGCTGTGTACCGGACCAGTTCACCCAGGCCCATATTCGCCTAAGCCCATTACTTTCATCTGGTTCGCCCGACCCGGCATGGGGGGCTCTGAGCCCACTACGTTTTGATCCGAGCCCAATTCGCCCCACTAACTAAATTGTCACATGTAAAACATGCATTCAGCCATGATGAATGAACACAACCCCACCTTCCACCAAAAGAGGAATCATGGAATCATGGGGAAGTTACTCAATTAACTAAGCTTCTCCATATGCCTATAAATACAACCCCCTAAAGCTTTTCTAAGGGGACCAAAAAAATTAATTAGACTTAACCCAATTATTGTATCATCCACCGCCAATATAGTAAACTCCCTCCTGGATTGGTATCCCCCAGACTAGGTGCTTCTCACCGAACTGGGTCAACAAATAATGCGTGTTATTTACTTTCTCGTTCCTTATTTTTATCCCAACACAAAAATAGACTAAGCAATATTACTATTTTACACCATTGCATAACCTTAACCCTTAGTAAATCTACACCCCCTAGTGTTTCTATCAGGAACAATAGCAATTTTCAAAAGAGAAAGAGAAGCTATGGTAATGGAAGACATCAAGTTATGATTCACGACACCATTTAAAGAGAAATAGATACAAAAAATAGCTAACGATCCTAGCGCCAAGTACGTGTCACATTATTAAATATTTTGCAGCCCACTTTTGCTGCCCATCGGAGAGTAAACCAACGGTTTAACATTCCAACAAATTTATGATTTATATGCAAGTCCATAAAACATCACTATTTGATTTATTTGTTTACTTTACCGTATAAAATGAGGGCAGGGTGAATTACTCAGGAACTAAGGTGGTAGTCATGAAGTTGGAAAAGCAAAATCAAACTCATAATCATACAGAAAATACAGATATAAAACTTTACTTTCAAAAATGATTTTCCGATTGATTTAGGGTGCGTTTGTTTTAGATTTAAGAAAATGGATTTTTTTTTTGTATTTTTGAAAATGGATTTTGTAAAATCGTTTTTCAAAATATTACAAGTTTTTTTATATTCATTTTTTCTAAATTGAAACACTAATTTTGAGATCACATAACATAAACATACATTATTGAAGAACAAAATATAGTCAAAATCACAATTTTTTGAAAAGCTGTATTTCAAAAATGATTTTTATGAAAATCTATTTGAAATAGCTTCAAATAAAATGATTTTTTTGAAATTTTGATATTCAAAAAAAATTTCAATAAAATGATGAAATGCCTAAAATGACATTTTAAGAATAACTATTCAAACCAAATTTTGATTTGAAGCTTTTATAAAAAAATTCTTTGTAAATTTTTTTTTCACAAAATTTTATAACACTGTAAAATCTATTTTCAAAAAAATCCAAAACAAACTCACCCTTAGACCTTAGTTGATCTCTGAATGATGTAGCATCTTCGGGAGCACAAGGAGGAAGATTTTAACTCCGCAAGTGCATGTAAAATTCTACATGCAAGTTTATGCAACACCTAGTTTACATGTTCACCTAAATTACCATAACATAAAAACTTTGTTTTTTTTACTAATCATAAAAACATACTTAAATACAGCTCCTGCAGCTACTCCCAAGTTCTTAGGCCTGAAAAGTTATGAAGAATGATCAACGGGCACAGGGGCGTCTCAAAGTTTTTGGAGATCCTGTGCAAAATATAAAAGTGACCCTTTGATAATAAAATGAATAAAAATTAAATTATCGATTTAAATTGCATATAATTTTTTTAAAAAAATAATCATTCTTATTCTTGTAAACATATAACTTATCAATATTAAGAGCTCAAAAAAGATTATCAATATTAAACCAATTGCATTAAATCAAATAGAACAAAAAAAAATACCTAAAAAAAAAAGGACAAAAAATACAAAATAATTATCTTTGTATATAACGTCAAAAAAGAACATCCTAATCTAAGATTAAATTTTATACAAAGATTAAAATGGAATAGAACTATATTTACGAGTATAGATAACTAATCTATTGATACTCATTTGAAATTTTATGATCATTAACAATATATAACTATTATTTTAGGGCCTAAAAATTAATCTATTAATATACATCTGATATTTTATGGGTATAAATAATATATAAGTAATATTATATGACCTCAAAATTTTGAGTTGAGGCCCTCAAAATTTAGAGGCCCGGTGTCGTCGCACATCCCGCACATGTGTGCGGGACGCCCCTGAACGGGCATAAATCTCATTAATATTGTCCAACAATGATGCAATTTATTAGCTAAGCAATAAAACGGAAACATTATTAAAAATACAAAGACAATATTGTCATATGTAACACAAATATTAATGGAGGTGCTCATAGGAAAAGGCCCATGCCTCCACGGTATCTTATACGTTATAAAGTCAAATTTACACCTTTGTCCATAATCATATTCATATAATCATAATTTACACCTTTGTCCACACCTATGAAGCACAAACACGGACACCGGACATGACACAGACACTGATAATAATTAGAGAAAATGACATAACTCAGTGTAATCATATGTGTCACGCCTAATCCAAGGAGTGTCTGTGCTTCTAAGGTCCACACACCACAAGATGGAATATTATTATAATGCAGAGCACTTAAACCATGCCCAAGTGGCTAGAAAAAGTATTTAATTTATGTGAAATTTATCAATTTGTATCTCATACATCTTGAAATAGCCACGAAGATCTAACACAATGCACAACATTTGACGAAAAATTGAAAGAGAAAGAAGTCAGAAAACTGTTTTTTCTATATTCAAACCAAGCCTTGTCTGCGCGCTAAAACGAAGGACAACTCATAACATTAAAAATAATTTCAAATGCTTTAAAAAGATTTATGAAAAATGTATACTTAAAAACTAGTTATGTCACTTATCACGGACACCATGCAATGTGTTACAAAAAATGAACTTATAAAAACACCATGCAATGTCTGAGCCTGTGTGAATGGGCTTATTTGTGAGATTGTTTGGCAGAACTTATAAAAACACCTTATAACATTTTTCATGAGTTTGTTTTAGCTTATTTTTATAAGTTCTCTAAGATAGCTAATGAAAACAGCTTATCTTTGGGGATGCCCTCAGCGCCGAGGAACATGTACTAGGGTGTATGTGCGACTCGTTTAGATCATAGACAAAAATAAAAAAAATTATTCTATTGTGTATCAAATTTATGGTTTCGATTGGTGCAAACCGAATCGCCTTAATTTGTAGTATACTAGTTTTTATACCCGTGCGATGCACGGATAAAGTTTTTTTTTAATATATTGTACTATTGTGTAGAGTAGAGCATCGAGCAGGTTTGATCGGATTCGGGTTTAAAAAGGCTCATTCAAAAAAAAATTGAGAATATAAAATATTGGCCCATCACCGACCATTTCAAATTTTGGTTTTGTCGGATGTCGGTTTATATGGATTACGGGTAGGTCGATTCAGTTTATTTGGGTTAACACATTGATAAAAAAAAATACACACACACACACATATAGATTAATAAAATAATTTGTTAGTGAATATCATCTAGAGATTAGATCAACAATATGACAAAGACATTATTTAACTTTGCAATAATACAGTCTAACTTGAATTTTGTGTTTAAATAACTTGTAGTGTATTTTTTTATAAAAAAAAACGTAGCTTCAATACATATGATAAGGCAGAAAAAGACTCGTAAATTTACAACTTCGGTCGGGTTCGGTTAACGACATATTTAAATTTTCAAAACCGAACCCGACTGTATTTAACCATTTTTACCCATTGTTTATCACCGTAGACCCAACAAAAAATAATAGTTTATTCCAATCAATGAACAAAAAACAAAAGCAATTAAAATTAAATATAAATTAAAAGGCAAAGGAACATGAGGTGGCACTATTGGTAGCAATCTACAGTAGTAATTTTATTGTTCTTTTTTGTTAAGAGTATAGATACAAAAACAATTTTATTTTATTTTAGCCGATGCTACAAAAATAGCTTATACATAAGCGTGTTTATCATGATAAGCAAGCAATTGTGCTATAAGCTTCAAATAAGTTGTTTATCCAAACACGTCTATATCATTGCAGATACTCTTCCAAATTCCAAACACACCCTAACTAACAATTTGAACTAAAATAAAGAAAGAGAAAGAAAAAAAAGATTAAATAAAAAAACTATCTTTATTTTACCATGACAAGAAGGACCATTTTTCCCCTCCATCATCGGATTCATTGTCACCGGAATTCCATCCACCAGAACCTTATTAAAAAAACCATTACTGCACAGAAAATTGTTTTTGTAATTGCCTTATAAGTACAAATTATGGGGGAGACCCTCACAACTGGCCTACAATATATACAAATACCCCATCATAAACTTAAGAATATTCAAAAGTTAAATTACCTTTATGAAAACTAAAATCCTAAGATGAAAGGGTGGGGCATTTCCTTTTTCTACTTATATACCAACACTAGTCAGCAGATTAGCAAATGTTTTGGTTCTCCACTGTCATGTCATGTCCCTTTCAAGCAGATACTACACCTCAGTGCCGGGAAGTCTTTATCAACAAAATATCAAACCAATGTATCGCCTCTCCAGATATTAAATTTGCAGAGCGGGCAAGTTGCTTTTGTCCGAAGCCACCGGCTGATGCATGCACAATGAAAATGGTGGGTACAGGGAAGCCGATACAGTTCTGTTCCATCAACATATGATCATAGGCAGATACAGCATTCCTACAGCAAAATCAGAAATGGTTAGTCTAACTTTAAGTAGTTATCTCTCTTTCGGTGGTTTCATTACGAAATTGTAATTGTCGGTCAAATTCATTCCGACCCTTAAGAAATAGCAATTTTGTACTTGAAATTTTAATATGTCAATCAAAATGGTCCCTGATGTGGCACTTTTTTTTTTTTCGCTTAGCAAAGAGCATCTAAATATCCTGACAAAAGAAGACTTTACCAATGAATAATGATGATAATATCAAATTAGTCAATGATGAGAATATCAAGCATTCCAACATCCAACGATGAGAATATCAAATTAATCCGAAAAATCAGTCACAACAAGGACTGATTCGGATAATAAGCGGCACTGACACGGAACCCAAATCCTTGAAACCTGCAGACTTTAGCAAATCTGGAAAACATCAGGGATCCAAAAATTTCAATCCTTTGGAGAACACCCGAGGATTTCTTCAACCCAAAAATAACTGATAATGCTGAGCATAGCAAGCATAACAGCCCTTTCGAGTCAAAAGCCGGCCGTCAAACTAAAGGAGAGACGCGAATAAAAACCGCGGCAAAGGCGAGACCACCACCGCAACCAGATCCAGATCAAAAGATCTAGATTTACATAGAACCAGAGAATCGTAGCCCAACATCAACAACCCAACGCGGCTTCCTCCATGGATGAATTCTGTCGTGGATGAGAGGGAGGCAGCGAAGAATCAGAAAACTCAAATTTGTGGATCCACGACAACACTTTCCCATAGAATAGACGACCAAACGCCAGCGGCGGAGTTACCATGACACCGCAAGGTTGAGGACAACCCCAGAACAGCAGTGGTCACCGCAGGGTTTGAAGGTGGTGATGCCAAAGACCGGCACACCACCTAACCAATTGCTACATCGTGTAGAAGGATTTGGATATGAGTGGTGGTGGTTAAATGAAGACGTGGCAGTCCATATGGACTTCACATCACTGCCATGTCTCCAGGATGAAATTGTTATAATTTTGGTGTAAAAGCAGAGTTACTTTCACTTTAAAATTTAGGAAATAAAAAGTAATTCTTAGGCTTTTACGGAACAAAATTATACAGTCAAATTTGTCGCTTAAGACGTGGCTGTGAGAATTGTCATATCTTCATTCAATGAGCCATGTGATGCTGTCTAATGATTCAGCTAAATAGAGGGACTGTTTTGATTGTTGTGTTACAGTTTCAGAGACGAAATTGCTAATTCTTAAATGTCAGGGTTGAAATTAACCAGTGGTTACAATTTCAAGGACAAAATTGCCTATTTAATCTAATCTATCTCTCGACTGTATGACATGCAGCAAAGAACCAAGGGAAACAATTTTCAGGTCATTACACATTTGCATTCACCCCTCTTCAAAAAATTGCTCAAGTATAATGAATGAGGATAGTACTTTCTGGATATGAATACGAGGAGGGATCCGACTCCAAGAGTAAGTCTAAGGACTTGCTCCAAATCTTAACCATTAACTTTAATAATAATTAATGGCTGTGATTAATTAGAACTAATTCCTAGGGTAAGAATGTTATATTCTCCTTCAAACAACCATATATAGATCCAATCCATACATATAGTTGTTTACAAATTACAACACACAAAAATGATATTAAAAACTAAATAATTATGGAATTAGAGCTAAAAGAAGACACGATTTGTACTTACAGAATCATCTGGACGAAGAGATAGTTCACTAATATGGCTTTGATTGTATGAACCGGTTCTTGCTTCAACAAATTGCTTCTGGTTGTCATCAATCATAACCATTACATTTGACCGACTAAACCTATACATAGGAAGTGACCTGATATCATCTTCTGAAGCACCTTCCCTGATTCTTAAAGCATAAGCTAATGCTATTATTGGGATGATGCAGAAGAGAGTGAAGAAAACTATACATGCCATGCCGATGCAAAACATAATATAAACTTCAAAGTCTGGAAAGAGCACTGTCAACCTGCAATAATGTGATAATAACATCATTAAGTGTTTTATACATCCAATAATAACATAATCTTGAATAATTAAGTCAAATAAGAGCATTTTATATTAGATGAACTTGAGCTAAGATCAAAAGGTTTATAGTAGTGATATTAACAACCCAAATAGCTCCAACTATGACATTCTTAATAGTCATGTTTATAGCATATTATAAGACAAACCACTAGTTAACAGACACTACATATAACTCTCAAAGTAAATTATTAAGATCCAAAACATTCAGAATTACAATTTTTATTTTTTTACCAAATAACAAACCAACAGAAACATTAAGCCTGATTTTTAACCCAATTGGGATGGCCTAGTGGTGTTGGCTTGGGATCTTGGAGTGTGATCTACCCAAGGTTTCAGGTTTGATTTTCTCTGGTGCCAATTTTGGTAGGCTAGTCCATACAAAGTTTTGCTCTGGATTTAAATGGAGTCCCCACAAGTGGACGGTGGGATTGGACCCCTCGAATTAGTCGGTCCTTGTGCTAGATACAGAGTTTTTAAAAAAAAATAAGCCTAGTTTTTGTAATAGAAGCAGCAGATAAAAACAGCAAAAAAAAATGTTAATATTCAAGCTAACAAAGTATTAATGGTCTGTTTGGTACAGGTGAAATAGGGGAGAGAGAAGTTGCTAAGAGAGAATTTGAAGAGAGAGACCAAACTTCTCTCGTTTGGTTTGAGCAGAAACAGGGAAGAGAGAAAAAAGAAACGTGGGCCCCACTACTTTTTTGTTTCTCTTCTCACCTGCGAAGAAACAAGGGAGAAATGTGCTCTCTTTTTCTTATTTTCCATATTTGCCCATGTCCCCATTACTCCAAATCTCACTAACACTTGAACATCCATTTGAAGACTACCACAAAAATAAATAGTGGTGTGTTGCTTTTGTTCCCTTGATTTGGGGTGCGAAGTTGCGGTACGTACAGTTAACACAAAGCAAAGATTTATTCCCTTGATCTCAAAATGAAGATCTGGTGGATTGGCGAAGGCTATGTTTCTTTTTAATGGGTGAATTCAAAAAGATGGTTTGTTTGTGTGCCAATAATAATAATAATTTGGCAATGATTTGTTTTTTACATATTTTTGGCAATTGATAATGAAACACGGTTTGTTGTAAAAAATTATTGAAATATTCATTCAAATATATAATTTTTAATTAAGTAAAATCTTTTATTGGAAGTCTTAAAAAATAAACTTTTATTGGAAGCAGATAAATTGAACTTATTATATAGACATATATTTTCAATTGAGGGTAGCATTGTCCTTTCAAATACAAATGTGTTTCTCTCTTTTCAATTTATGTTCAACCAAACAAAGGAGAAAGAGATGATCACATTTCTTTCTCTTCTATTTCTCTTATCTTTCTCTTAAACCAAACAACACATTAAATCTACTATATTTCTCATTTCTTTCTCTCTTTTCATATTCTTTCTCACTTATTTCTCTCTTCTCGTTTTCTCTTGACAACCAAACATACCCTAAAGGATGCATTAACTAGCAAAAGTAACATGTACAGAAGAAATTATGGCAAAGGATCAAGTTCTCAAGCAATGAAATAACAATGCAAAGAATTATTAAACACCAATAACAGCTCTGAAACATAGTGACTTCGAAACAATGCAAATAATGATTAAAAGTGAAACACAGCAAGAAGCAGATTGCATGAAGAAAAAAAAACAAAAGGTTTACTTGCACAGTTGTGTTCTTAGGGCTACAAAACTGTATCAGGATACTCCAAAAAATGCTTACCACAATGTCCGTTTAAAGAAATATAAAGGATCAAGTGCTATATGGAGGTTGGGTTGGGTCTGAAGATCACAAGAACAATAGATGACACCATTTCCATTTCTGATTTTCAGTTTACTAAAGACAAATCAAGCACAAGTTCAAAGAAAATAGCACCACTGATACGGTACATTCTCAGATAAAACAGAAGGCACAATGACACTAAAGTCTATGACTTTATATTCATTTGATTGAGGCAAAAAATATGTAGCTCTTTAAATCTAACGGTATTTGGATGCTTCGAGGACCTGTGATTTATAATCTCCCTTTGCAATTTCTCATCAATCTGTAAAACATTATAGGTTGAGCACAATCCAAAGCTCGTATAATTATAAAAACAACATAAAAGATGGGCAGGGAAAATGTGAAGTTAAAATAAGGACCTAAAGAATAACACATAAATATGTAGCCTATCGGATAACCAAGTGTCACATATATTCTATCAATAACTCATTTGGACTAATTTTCCACTCTCAATTATTCCAAAATCTTCCACCGATTAAGATCCATTAAAAACAACACAACAGTACACAAAATGCTTAAACCTAAGAAGAAATTTATAATAGTGCAGTTCTACTTCTAACATGTTAGCATTGTTAGGTTAAAAAAGGGTCCATTCATAATTGCAAAACCCAATACATAAAATAAATATAGAATTTCAGGATCTTTCAGCTGTGTAAGTCCCAAAAGTTGCATGCAATTCAAAATTAGCATGTAAAAATAGCACCAAAATTTCATTTAATACCAAAAGCAACCACTAGCCCACTACAAGCCTACAACTATGAGTAGGAGTCCAATCAAGGCTTCAAAATGAAGAGCCTTAAACCTATCAAAATACTGAATTTTATTATTAGGTGTTTAATAAACAACTTCTGCATTTGAATCAATCACACAAATCTAGTTTGGCCTAATGACAAGTCTAGGTTGTATTGGACACTCATGTTCATGGGAAGTTATGGCATACTATTTGGATGCACGTTAACAAGTATTCATGATAGTAGTTCTTTGGTGCCATGAGGATTATTTGGAGTCATAAATAGCACAGTCAAATTCAAATCTAACCACAAATTGCTGGAAAAAAAAATGAACTACCTGCTTGTACTCATACTTGACTATTTCTCCTGATCGCACGGTTTGTATTGACGAGACCTAGCTGCAGAGATAGTACTTGTCGTGTTAACAACCATAACACTAATCAGCAAACTCTCCAAACAGGCTGCTTCTAGTACCTTCAAAAATATCACAAGGATCAATTATTCTCAGTTCTCAGAATTCTCCAAGAATGGAATCGCCCAATCACCTTCTCTTTTACCATCCCCATCTACTTCACATACTACATTATTGCTCTCTTCCTTAAATTCATCACAAGCTAACAATTGCTTGGTTTTCCTGCGCCCTAATAACACAAGCTCCAACATGTTCCTACGAACTGCATACACCGGATTAGGCTCAACCAACCCTCCTTTCTCATAAGCCTCCCTAAGAAAAACAGTTTGAGCATTTCCTTTGGTAGATATATAAAATATCCCCGGATGCCTTAGCAATAGCTCGCGCATATTAACTTCAATAGCAAAATCCCTTCGAAAATGAGCCAATTGATCAACCTCTACCATTTTCTCCACAGTCAAACTCAAAAGCTCATGAAGAACAGCAACAGCCCTCTTCTCATAGCGTTGTTCCCCGCCACATTTGACATCTTTTCTCTCATAAGGCTTTGTATAAGAAAGCCTTTGCCAAGTCTTCAACTTTTCCCTAAACCCTCTCTCAATCTTAAAACCAGTTGGGAAATTTATAGGAAATGCAAACTTGGTCTCAAATTCACTCAACCATTTCTCTCTATACTCTCTCTCCCTCCATTTCTCAACATGAGCTATTCCCAATTCATCATCCCAACCAACCAAAGCCACAATCTCCAAATCAACCAACCTAAATTCATCACAATATTTCCCAAGAATGGATTCTCTAAAATCACAAGGAAGACCCAATTCTCTTCCAATCAACCTCAAAGCATGCACATGAAGAGTACCATTCAACGACATCATAAGCAACTTCTTAACCCTTTTAACAACCTCAATCTCATGTTGTCTGACGACAACCTCTTCCAACAATATCAACTCCTTCATCTTCCTAGTGATTCTACAGCACATATTCCTCCTAAAAGGGTGAACAAACAAATCAAAAACATGAGGATACTTTTGAAGAAAGGAAGTGACACGAACATTGAGTCCAATGATGTTTCTCCAACGGGACATTAACTGAAGCGAAACAAAAGAACCTTGTTTTCGATTTGACATGAGATTATGGATTTTGAGAACAAGATTGAGTTTTTTGAAGTGGGTTGTTAATTTGTCGAATTGGGTGTCTCTTACTCGATCCTCCAAACGAGTTAGAGCTGAAATGGTGGGTTTTTTCCATCGTTTTTGGTTGAAGAGGAAAAATGGTGAGAATGATATTGTTGTTGATTGGAAGATTGTGTGTCTGAACGTTGATAATGGATTCATGTCATTCGGTTTCGAAGGGAAGAAGGGTTTGTTTGTGGGTTGAATACCAATCCCTAATTAACAAACAGAATTAATTAAAAATTGAATTGAATTGAACTGTGATGATGTGATTGGTTACGAGAAGCTCCATCTGCAACATTAGAATCAGCAGTAGCAGATGCAATAAAAATTGCATTTTTCCTCTTTTTTAGAACAAAGGGTGTCGAGATTTGAATGAACTCCCTTCAAACAGTTTGTGTGCAAACCAACTTGCACTCTTGAAACTGACACACAATAACATAGTTTGAGAAAATTAAGATAACAGAAACAACAACAATAATAATAATGTTAACAATAATAACATGGTAATGAATGTATTTTGGAGAAATTAAGGAACAAGAAGTGATGATACTTACTAGGGGTTGTTGAAGGAAGTGGAAAAATGGAGGAAGAAGAAGAGAGTTAAAGAGGGGTGAGTGTGAAGGAATTGAAGCAGAGAAATGACATGGTTAGATATTAGGGATTGGATTAGAACATTAATAATAAGACTCATAACTGATTGAAAGAAGAAAAAAAAAATCAGTTTAGAGAATATAATTTGTAATTTTTTTAGTCATTGCAAATCATTTTTTTATGCAAGAAATTCAATGCGTTTTATTAACAATCAAATCCTAAATATACGTGCAAATATTAATAAAAATGTGAAAACTAGCTAGCGATGTGGTCATTCTAGCAAGTAGCAAGATTATGAGCAAAATTTTTTGTTTATCTTCTATTAAACTCAACATGAAAGTTTGTAAAATAAGATGAAAAATATTCTTACAATCTTTAATAATATCACCAAACTCTGAGTCATCGATAGTATTATTATTGAAGTTATCGAATACTCGTTAGGAATCTAACCCAAAAGTCATACAATTAAGGTGTAAGTCTCTAATCCAATTAATAGCTCTAACGCATCTCTTGTATCAACATCAAGAAGGGGTGATATCCATTCTCTTTTAGCTAGTACAAACTGACCTTGGTCATCTCAAATACACACTCCTATGTCCATTTTGTTGGGTGATCTTGAAAACAAAGCATTCATGTTACACTTTAATCTTCCTGTAGGTGGTTTTTTCCAAACAGTAATGTGGAACTCGAGTAAGATTTATCGGTTTCTCTTTTGCCTCTCTGGCATTTTTCCATCATGTCAATAAAGTGGTTCCTTTATCACAAACAACAGCCCTAGTAACCATCTCGTTTCTCCAAACAATATCATTCCTTTGTTGCCATAACAACCACAACGTAAGAAAATATGGACATGTTGTCTAAGCTCAATTGCTCCAACACATTGAAAACACTTCCAACCACGCCACCGAATCTGTTAGATTAATGGATTGGCCAAGCATTTGCCAACAAATTAAGTATGCTATTATTACACTAAAAAAAATAGATGTATACTATCTTCAATTCCATCATCGCATAGCACACAATTGGTCGTACAATTAACACCTCGGTCATATAATCTGTTAGATATGTATGTTCGGATTCATAAAACTCAACCAGACCATCGTACAACCAATTCTAGTCCCAAAAAGATTTATTATGCCCATCTCCAATACACCATTTATGACCTCCTCTAATTACGAATTTTGAGCTTCAAATACTTCGTCAGACATAACTTGGATAATGACCAATATTTGAGTTAAAAAAATTACTACGAGGGTAATATTTAACTTTGAAAAGTTTGGTAACTAGAGACTCGGGTTTTCTCATCGACTTCCAAGTTGTTTACCAGGCATAACATAATTAAAGGCCCTAAAGTTTTTAAACCCCATTCCTCCATCTTTTTTAAGGATACAAAAACGCTCCCACGATATCCAATGGATACCTTTGGATTGAGCTCTATTATGGCCCCACCAAAATAAATTTAGTATATTCTCAATATCATAACTAACAATAATAGGAATAAGAAATATACTCAGGATATAAGAAGTGATTGCTTGTAGTACCGATCTTTCGAGTACCTCTCTACTGGCTTGAGATAAGCATTTACTACTCCATGAGTTAATCTTGTTCCATATCCATTCTTTGATAAATTTAAAAGTCTTTTTTATTCCTCCCGATCATTCAAGGTAACCCAAGATATTTATTGGTACCCAAAATGTGCGTAAAGAATTCTGAATGGGTACTAGGACATTTCTACTACAAAAAATCTCAGATTTTTGCAGATTACTTGATTGCTCAGAAGCAACTTCATATGTGGATAGAATATTCTTCATGACTATCACTTCATTCTCAGCCACTCTGAAAAAGAAAAAAAAAGGAAACAATCGTCTGCAAAAAACAAGTGAGAAATTATTAGAGCATTCTTGCAATTTTTCACTCTATGAATGTCCCCTCTCACTTCAACATGTCTGATCAAAGAAGAGACCTTCAACACAAACGATAAACAAATATGGCGACAGAGGGTCACCTTGACACAATCCTCTCCTTGAAACGATATGCCCAACCTTTTCTCCATTTAAGAGAACTGAGTAATATATTGTCTCAACACACAACATCATCCGCTTGATCCATTGCTGAGAAAATCCCATCTTGGATGATATTGCAGAGACATTCCCAAGCTAAAGCTATTCTATCATACGCTTTACTTATCTCGAGCTTAACTGGCCTTCATATAATGAACAAGTTCAAACGCAACCATAACAATAGGGATGTCAATGGATATCCATGGACGCGGATAGTGTGATATCCGTGTCCGCTCCGTCAGACAAATATGATATCCGTGTCCGCTCCATATCCGTGCGGATATCCGCTAAGCGGGTAATCCGCGGATATTGAAGTATCCACGGATATTAACAGATATCCATGGATGATATTTTTTTATTAAAAAAAGAACTAATTTTTGAAAAAAAATTAATTTTTTTTAAAGACAAAATATTAACACATAATATTCATAAATTTTGCTCTCTATTTTTAATGAAAACACTCAATCTACAAACAAAAATCACATCACAAAATTGCAAAAGAGCTTAACAAAAGTATAATTTATATAAAATAGCCAAACTACAAAAGATAAAATATAAAAATACAATTTTTTTATATAAAAATTCTAGAATTTATATTTAAATAGAGATATTTAAGTAATTTTACTAATTATTTAGCGGGTATGGATATCCGCGGGCGCGGATAGTACTAAATCCGCATTTGTATCCATTAAATGCGGATAATTGAAATATCCATTTATTTTATCCATGGATATCCATTAAACTATCCGCTCCGTATCCGTGGCGGATTTTATCCGCAGATATCCGCGGGTATGGATATTTTTGCCATCCCTACATAACAATGTCAAGAATTAGTCTCCCGGAAACAAAAGTGGATTGGTTGTCAGAAATACATTTATCCTAAACATTTTCAATGATTTTGTATATCACATTGCATAGTGCTATTGATCTCCAATCCTTCATAGAATTTTGCATAACATCGTCAAATTCAGTAATGTCATTGATAAAATTAAAATTATCAACAACCTTATAATCTAACTCAAAATCCATGGGATGCAAATGTAATTCATGAACCCAATGCAAAATAACACTTAATTTTATTCACCCAACCAAATTCATCTCAAGAATAAAGGAAATTTCCTCCATTTGTGTCCCATTCCACATAACTCGGTATTTATATCATGACCAGATTTGCTGCATGTATTGCAATGCCCACTAGATTGTGGATTTCAGTTTGTTGCTTTTTTTTGTTTTTTGAATTACATTGGAGTCGATTGAATTCAAACCTAATTCACACATAAACTAAAGAAATAAATATACTATTACAAGACAATTCCTAACTAGGAAATTTGAGATTCTTAGTCTCTCCACCCGAAAACTACAGATTTCGGTCTCTCCGTCCCATAACCATTCAAAAACTATCTCATGGTGCCCAGCCAACAAAATTTTGCAGATATCCTCGTTGTAGAAGCTAATGAGATCGGAATAACAGTGGGTAAGTGCAACAAAATCCACTGCTCCAACACTGCAAAATAAAAAGTACATAGATATGAAAAGCTTCAAAATGTTTGAAATAAGACTAAGATGTGTAGTCAATAGGCGGCATTATCTATGAAGATTCTTACTAGCCAAAATAAATGATCGTATTTTTCGGGGCCAGTGGAAAAATTTAAGTAGGACATTCATAATAATGCTATCACAAGCATATTCACCTATGCACCTCGAATAATTATATTAAACATAGTAAGGAAAAAATAGTTTCAGAAATAAAGAAAGCGGAACAAGTGAAACTCAATCCAGACTTACCACAGAGAGCAACGGTCCCTGCTTAAACTTTCCATGAAATGAAAATGAGATTGGTTTAGGATTGTCTCCAGGCCCTCTTATAAATCCACTGAAACATATTGAAAAATATATCATTGCAAATGAGTATGTTAAAAAATAATTGGCAAAGCAAATAATATTTAAGATAGATAACTACGGCATTTGAATAATTGAGAAAGAAATGACGTAAAATAATACTAGTGATTGAACCATTTTCAACCAAGAACTCACATTAATGATGTAGATATCAGAGGAGTCCTTCTTGTATCATAGATGGCAATCAGACCGCCGTATACATCATCTCCGCCTTTAAAAGACACAGCCAATCGCTCTCCTGAATTATCCCATGCTATTTTTTCAATTCCCTGACTGAATAAAATGATATTAGATAACAAATAACCGCATAGTTTTAGATAAAAACCCAACACATCAATTTGTGGAAACAAAATTTTAACCACGTCTAGGTGACTACAGAGCATGTGTAAATTATAGTCCATTCCATAAGAACATCCAAGAATTCTTTTGTAGGACTGACGGGTGCAAAAATAGATTTCAGGGGGATTCATGAGGAACATTCCGTAGCTGAAATTTGAAATTATAATTCACTGGAGCAATACAACAAATTTGTTTGCTTTCTGTCAAAGAGCTTAGCACTGGGTCAATAGATCACTCTATAAGAACAAATTGTACAGGAAAAAAAAAATGGAACTATATCATTCGAGGAAATTATTAATTTTATAAAATAAATACTATGACTATTTTTTTATTTAATATTGAAAGTTGCCACTGCATTTTAAACTTGCCATGTCCTGTTTCTGAAATTTAGAGAAGGAAATGGTGATTTTTTCTAAAGTTAAAAAGTTGTCACCACATTTTAGAGAAGGAAACGATGAAAAAAAAATGTTATCATCTTCAGACTTGGCCATATTTTGCCAAACAAAAATTAACCAGCCAAATACATTTTCATTCTGTTTTTAGTAAAAATGAGAACATGAAAACAACAAACATCAACTTTGCCTGAGAAGTCCCAAAAACAGTTCCAATTTCCATGATTAATAATCTTACAAATTAAATGCCAAAAATATCAGCAACCAAACTTAATTCAAGCATCATCCAAATAAAATATACCTTACAACAAAACATTAGGATAAAGGGCCAAAAAATTAAAATAGCTGATAATGCAAAATGAAACAGTCAGTTACCAGTCTTTTATCCCAGTCCTAAGAACTGGTTAATACAGAATTTGTTAAATGATAAGACCACAGCACCAAATCACAGTAATTAAAAAAATTATTGAACACAAAAACATAAACTTGTCTCTTTACCTGCCTGTCAATGATAATATCTCTGGCAAGTCAACAGGTAACAGATGTGCATCTGGAAAAATCAAGAATGAGTAATTATCAATGTATCCATTACTTGCATTAAAAATAAATTAGACGAGAAAAGCATGGATTAAGGCAAGAACATGACTTCAAACATACAAGAATAACTATCTATAAATCATTCTTTGCTTCTGTTCAGCTAGCAGGGCATGATTATATGAAAACTCCTGAATAGGGCCATTTTAAGTGGTGGACCATGAGCCAATTAAAAAAATTTCTTCTTTAGCAAAGCTACAACTTATCAGTGTTATTTTTTACTGTGTTTTCGCTCCTAATACTAGACTCAGAGACCCATGCAATTGTTATTGCAAATCCATGTCCAATAGTAATATCAACCTTCTACTAATTCAATCCGATTAACAAATGATACTTGTTGAAAGATCTGCATGTGTTTGGCAAAAGTTTTTTAGCTAAGATAAGACATTACTTGTAGCTGTAGTGCACTCAAAGTGGAGGGCATATGTATTTTTCAAAGACATAATATTTTGTATGGATGTCGGTGTTTTGTATGACAATCATTCACTTTCATAATATGTTTCCTTTTATCAATTATTAGTATAGCAAGATACGGGAACAGTAAACAAATCACCATAAGATCCTTGAAAGAAAACTCCAATACCTAATGAGGGAGGCTTTGATGCAAAGTGAACAGATCCCAAAGTTGATGATTTGGAAAACGCAAGCAGTATCATACGTCCATCTGGATCCCATGTTGCGCACTAAGCAGACGTCATTGAAATTAGAAACCATTTATTTAATTAATAACATTATGTCACAGCCATCAGACAATACAATTTGCGAATCTTTGTCATTGTATCTTCTTATAGTCAATATAATCTAGTTAACTCCCAGTCTCAGCTTGAAATGAGTCTTTGTTTTTATGTTTTCCCTTATGAAACAAATCCTAAATATTCATGCAAAGATTAAAAACAAATAGAGCACCAAAACAAGAATCTACACCTCACATACCTTGACAAAACCACTAGTTGACGACCATTGTTCTGATGTCCATGTGTTTGTCTCCCAAAGATAAAACGTTCCATCACTGTAAAAGTGTATAATAACAATAATAAGGCTATGATATATGAGTCACAAGCAATTCATGTTCAATAAACACTTTGTATTTCCGTAAGCCAAATTTAGCATGCTGCATTACAATTTTGAAGCAAAAAAGTAATCTCCGGTGGGTGACCACTTTAGCATTGATATGCCTCCTAATCCTCGTCGAATGGGTGTCCTCACACCTACAGATGACATACAAAATAACCAGATATTCAGAAAGCAGAGACAAACATTTGTACTCAATGTTTTTTATTGAGATCCCCCACCCCCCCCCCCCCCCCAAACCATCATTGGAAACTTTGATCAATTTCTCAAGTCATTATATTACAAGTTCAAATCTATAATTGTGTTCGAACACTCATATTTTCAAAATAATATAATCCAATCCAGTAGTGAACTTTTCAAAAGTACTGATATAAAATGTGAAGACTAATGATCCAGTTCTTATAATTAACTAATCACAATAAGTTTGAATATAAACAATGACCTTACTTTCTCTTGACAGTGTAAATTCATCTATTGTGTGACTATTATGACAAAGCACATAAGAAACATTTAGACACATTTTTGTTTTACAGGAATCCCAGAAATTTTTAAAAATAAGTTCTTTGGGCCCAAAGGAAATTACTGGTAGATATCACATCACTAGTCACACAAGTAAAGCAAATATAACTAGCGAAGGATTTATTTCTCTAAACTCACAGCAAAAGTTGGATATGTTATGGTCCGGCAGGTCATATCTTCAGTATGCTAAATTATTAATGTTTAAATCATCAGAGTTGGTTGTAAACATATACAACTTCGGGTACATTCAGCATCTTTTTAAATTGAGGATGAACAATTCAGGTGGAAAACAAAAAAGACAAGTTCGGAATGAGTAATGAGCTTTAAGCTTATATATTAGTAATATCAATGGCCAAAAAAGGATTATTAAAAGTATAAATTCAACTACTTAATCAGTAGGCAAAAAAAGAATAATTAAAAGTAAAAATTCAGTTACTTATGAGTTATGAAGCAATGATCTACATTGTACCTTGAGAAACATCCCACACAGAGAATGAAGAGCTCTCATATGAAGCAGAAGCTAAGTATGTGAAAATAGGTTAAGAAAAAAGGGGTTAAAATAAAAGAGCATCAAACTCAAGTTTGACCGACACTGGCAGTTAACATTGTCTGTATATATATTGTGGAGAAAAATGTACCGTCAATCACAGACATCTTTTGCAAAAGAAAGTATGTATGATATTCATATTTGAGAAACAAATGGTAAAATAAAAAAGGTCTATTTGACATTTATAAGGATATCTTCCATCTGGACTCCATGTAAGGGCGCTAACATGTTCATCATTTTGACTTCGAAGAAAATCGACCAAGAGATACCGAATTCCAGCGCCTCTAGATAAACTTCCTACAAAGGAAATAGTGCCAGATCTAGCAGATGCTGCATTTCCAGGATATGAAGCAGACCATATGCAAATTCCATTCCTGCATCAGTAAACTTAAGTCCATTAAACAACAAGCATAATGACCCAGCAATTGACACCGTACAACCATGCACAAAGACAGAACCTCACTTGCAACCCACAGCAAGCATCCTCCCACCATTTGGCCTCCACTCTAGCACTCTTACATCTCTCTGAGACTCGTTGGTCAAAATAATTGAATCCTTCCCATCTATTCAAAGTGTGAAACTATCAGTTCTTAGATCAAAACAACCACTATCCATAACACAACAATGACATTAGAGAGCATTGCTACGTGCCACAAACAAAATCCAACCAGAGATTGAGAGCCATACATGGTGATGGTTTTGAAACATTAACAGAAATTTGCATAAGCCAAATATGCTTCTGTTGGTTTTATGCAAAAACAATTCATACACTTCTGCATTTTCCTTAACTAAATCAATAAGCTAATAATAACATAACATAATTCTCATTACGACAACAAGTTTAAGTACCTGGATCTTCATAATCATGAACTAAAACTTGGTTCGGCCCAGAAATAAAAGCAATTATATGCTTATTAAGGTGCCAACTGACTCCTTGAAGATTAACCTCAGGCAACAAATGAACCTAAACACACAAAAATAAAGTTTACATAACAACAAACTCTAAATTACTAGTTACTTACAAGTTACAACCAACACAAAAATTCAAATTAAAGCATAATTTAAGCAATGAGATAAAAAATAATCATACGTCATTAGGGTAAAAGAGGCGTCTGAGACAGTCATTTACAATGCTTTGCAAAAGTGCCACAGGACCTTTTCTCGGAACAGTTTCACCGGAGATCGCGGTTGTTACTGTAGTACCTTCCTGTTCTGGAACGTCGTTCTCGAGAGGTGGTGGTGGTGGCTGAAACGGGACGGGGCTGAATACCAATCCCTAATTAACAAACAGAATTAATTTAAAAATAAAATTATATATATATATATATATATATATATATATATATATATATTGGATTAAATTGAATTGAAATGGTGTGATTGGTTACGAGAAGCTTTCCGTAGGTTTGGTTGGCATGATTGTCGGAGAGGGCGTCGACGGTGACTGCAGAGAAATGACGAGTTAGAGATTAGAGAGAGAGAGAGAGAGACAGAGAGAGAGAGAGAGAGAGAGTGTGTGTGTACTTACTTAGGTCGCGGTTGAGTTCGCAGAGGGTGAGTGAACCAGGAGGAGGGAAAGAAGCCATTGATAGAGTCAGTGGCGGAGCCAGGATTTTTAGTGAGCCTGGGCAAAATTTTAATTGTAAATTCTCACATGTGACATAATATCTAAATAAAAAAAATGAAACATAACATAGCAATAGTGTGCTAAATATAATCACGAGGCAATAGTGTGCAGTGTGCACAACATTCACATTATCAATATTTGCTCTATCAAACAAAAATCTCCTCATCTGTTTGTTTCTTAAGGCTATTTATATATAATTAGTTAGTATCATTAATTTATAATAAAAAATCATGAACAACACCTAAGCTTGTTATGAGTTTGTTTGCTATTTGCACAAGAACTCTCACTTCTTATGGTTACAGAACCACACAAACAAGACAGAGCAACAACAAACACAAGGACAATAAACGAACTGTGTTTGACACAAGGAAATTCATATCTCAAATTCAATCAAACTTCTCCAAAGACAATGGTGGAGGAGTTTCCCAAATTCATATCAAGCATTCAGAATAAGACTAAACTAACTCAACAAATAAATAAATATTTCCCAAACTCAATTAAAGAAACAAATTAAAATTTTCAAAAACCTAAAACCTAGAAAAATTATAGAATGCTCAGTATCAGCAATTCATATTTTCATCACCTGAAATTGAGTCGAGTCTCGTCGAGTGAGTGGTCTCGTCGAGAGACGCACGCGTGAAATCCGCCCCTGGATAGAGTTTAGAACTAAGAAGGACAAGGGTAGGGTTTTAGCTTTCCCGCTTTGCTTTTTAATTTTTTTGTTTGTATTAAGCCTCTGCTTTGTAACCCAAAAAAAGAATATATGTGCTTGGTTTTCATAGGTCAAGCTCCGAGGTAAGTAATTTTGTTCGTATTAAACCTCTGTTTGGTTTCCATTTCCATAGTAGGACGCAAGTTTTGGGTGGGGGTGTTCAGATTCAAATCAATTAAAAAAAATTGTAAATTGATTTAAAAAAATCGAAAACCACAAAAAATTAAATATTTTTTTGATGTATTTGGATCTCTTTTTGTGAATACCGCTGGATCGGATCGGATCGAATTTTGAATTGATTTTTCAAAACTGATTCAAACCAAACCAAACTGCATATATATTTTTTAATACTTATTTAACTTTTTTATGGTATGATATGTTGCATTAATATAATAATTATTAGTTTTTAATTTTTTCAATAATACTTATTAGTTCAATTTAATGCATTTCTTTTTATTTTTTCATATATTTCAAATATAATGGATAATTTTCATTGAAAAATATTAATTTTTAATATATTACATTATATATTTTATTTTACATCAAATATATTATTTTACCATGTCAAATTAAACCGCATAAAATTAGATCAGTTTGGTTCAATTTTTTTTTAATTAGCCATCCAAAACCGAACCGCGAGTAATTATAACTTTGGACCGGATGAATTTTTGCCTTAAAACCGATTCAAATAGAACCGCGAGCATCCCTAGGTTTGAGGTAAGTAAAGTTTAGACAAAAATTAGTTTTATTAAGAATTGAATTTCTG
The DNA here is from genome assembly GCA_030408175.1 of Trifolium repens. NCBI lineage: Eukaryota > Viridiplantae > Streptophyta > Magnoliopsida > Fabales > Fabaceae > Trifolium > Trifolium repens. Next base: position 27,481,037 of record CP125836.1, on the reverse strand, counting down.
AACAATTCATTTTAAAAATAGATCATTAACCATTCCAACTTAATGACTCAGTTTGTTTTTATTTTATTTTTTACTATTTAATACTATTTAAAAGAGGGGTAATCTCTTGCTGAGGTCAAGTGAATTGCCCGTGTTAGGGGTGTACATGGATTGGGCAAACCCACTCGATCCGGTCAAACCCACTCAATCCAACCCAAAAAAGTGGGTTGGGTCGGACATGTGGGTGGGTATGGATTTCAAAAATGAAAAACCCATAAAAAATTTTGGGTTTCGGGTAAAACCGGACCCAACCCACTAGTGTTATGTTTTTTCAAATATTTTTATGAAATTACTAAAGATTTTGCCTTTCATCAATAAATATTTTTATATTGAAAATTAGTTATACTATTTTTTAAGAAAATAAAAAGATTGAATAATTTTTATAAACAAATATGATAATTCATTGCACTATTTAAAAATAAAAATATTGAATAATTTTTATAAACAAATATGAATCATACGATGATTATTCGTTTAGTAATTTGATATTATTAAAAATGAAAGAAAATCAATTGGATAACACACTATCCAACCCATAAATTAGTGGGTACATAAAAATTAGGTGATTATTTTTTATAGTGAAAAAAGTAACACTATTTTTCAAAAAAATACAATGGTTGAGTTATTTTTATGAAAAAATATGATGATTCGATATTTATATTTTTAATATAAAAAAATAGAAAAATAGTTTGGGTAACCCACTACCCAACCCAATCCAACCCGGAAATTAGTGGGTTTACCCAACCCGGCCCAATGTTATAACGGGTGGTTATTTTTCTAGACCCAATCCACAATACCTTATGTGGTTTGGGTTTTGGTTTTGGCCAAACTCAACCCAATCCGGCCCACGTACACCCCTAGCCCGTGTTGTTTGGAGGCAAAAAAAACGGAAGATCACTTCTTGTTGCTTTGTCTTCATTTTGAAAATTTTAACGGAGGTGTATAAGTGGTTTGGACCGGTTGAGATTTTGTCTATTGAATAAATCAAATACATATTAAAACAAATAATTATGATGCATAATAAAATAAAATATAGAACAAGAAGAACTTATTAAATTGTTGACTGAGGCGTGCAAATGCATTGAGCTTAAGAGTACTTCGCCACCACATATAAGTTATCCGGTACAGTTAGTCTCATAGTTAATACCCTTCAAGACAGGGCCGGCTAAGTGGCAGTGCAGCCAGCTCTTTAGATTAGGGCCACACATTTACAGAGGCCTCAATTTCTCAATGTATGGTGCATACAATACAATAGGTTACAATCCACATTCCACAATCTGTTTTATTAACATAAAACAAAAGGAAGTCATGCATGATGCATCCAAGTATGTATAGCTTTATATAGACAAGAAAAATATGGGCATTAAAAAATGTAGTAATTAATGTTAAGATGTTACAAAAAGAAAAGTATATTACATAAAAAAAAGTATATGAAATGTGGCCCTTATTGATATATGGTGTACACACTTCACTTAAGCTTTTATATACTACTTATTAATCGGTTAATCCTCTCATAAACAAAATTCTCACTTGATTTTCCTTTTTTTCTAACCCTCCTGTTCTGGACTGGGCCTTTAAGCCCAACAACGCTCGAGCAATACAACAACGCTCGAGCAATATGGCAACGGTCGAGCACATCTCCTCTTCGAGGACCCCAACGGCCAAAGTTACAAAGCATATCGTAACGGCCGACACCGGAATTATGAGTATTTAAAGCTCATCATGGCTTCCTAAGCCGTTTTCCGGCAGCCAATTGATGGACATTTATTGCCATCATTGGCCTTAGCCCAGCGCTGGGGGCTATATATACTCCTCATTTGAAGGAGCTCAGGTACATTATATTCTCTCTGAAAACCGATACTTCACAGCAATACTATTCTCCTTGCACAGTCCTCACACGACCTGTGCAAGGAGAAGTTTTATATCTCTACCTAGCAGTAGCCCACGTGGCCGTCAGCGCCGTTCTCATAAGAGAAACCGAGCAAGGGCAAAAACCAGTATACTTCGTCAGCAAAGCACTCCAAGGACCAGAACTAAGGTACTTGCAAATTGACAAAATGGCCTTAGCCATCGTCACAACAGCAAGAAAGTTACGACACTACTTCCTCGCCCATTCAATTGTTGTTCGCACTGACCAACCCATTAAACGCCTCCTCGGAAGATCCGACATGCCTGGTCGAATGCTCAAATGGTCGTTGGAATTGTCGGAATTCGATATAAGTTATGAAAGCAGACAAGCTTTGAAAGCTCAAGTTCTAGCAGATTTCATCGCCGAAATGACCTCAACGACCACTCAAAGTAAGAACAAATGGACCATCTTCGTCGACGGATCTTCCAATTCAAAAGGAAGCGGCGTGGGCATTATATTAGAAAGCGAAGACGAGACTCTAATTGAAGTCTCGCTCGAATTGTCTTTTCAAACGACGAATAACCAAGCCGAATACGAAGCCTTCTTGGCCGGGTTACGGCTCGCCAAAGACATAGAGGCCGAGGAAGTCAAAATTTTCACAGATTCGCAATTGGTAGCTTCACAAATATCCGGGGAATATCAAGCAAAAGACGAGCGGCTAGCAGAATACCTAACCTTGATAAAGGAAATGTTAGGCCAATTCAAATTAGCTGAAGTGCAACATGTTCCCCGCGAACATAACACACGAGCAGATGTCCTCTCAAAGTTGGCAAGCACCAAGCGAAAAAAGGGAAGAAATCAGTCCCTAATACAAGAAACTCTCTCAAGACCCAGCATTGATAAAACCCAAGATATCATGCTCGTTTGCGAAATAAATACAAACAGTTGGATTTCCCCAATACTATGCTTTCTTGAAAGCGGAGAAATTCCCAACGACCCAAAGGAAGCAGCAAAAGTCAAGCGACGAGCCTGCTCCTACGTGGTTCTCGACAATCAACTATATCGACGAGGATTCGCCATTCCACTGTTGAAATGTGTCGAGGAAGAGAAAGTAGAGTATGTTTTAGCCGAGATCCACGAAGGGATCAACGGTCAACACATCGGCGGACGTTCTTTAGCCAGGAAAGCTCTTCGAGCGGGGTACTATTGGCCGACGATGCAGACAGACGCTAAAGAACATGTCAAGAAATGTGATAAATGCCAAAGACATGGAGATATGCACATAGCACCACCAAACGAGCTGAAGTCATTGTCTTCTCTGTGGCCCTTCGCATGGTGGGGAATGGATCTACTAGGACCATTCCCCGTCGCAGCCGGACAAAACGAATTCTTGATCGTGGGCGTGGACTACTTCACCAAATGGATATAAGCAGAACCACTTGCAAAAATCACAGCCTTCAACATACTCCGTTTCTTCAAGAGGAATATCCTCGCCAGATTCGGCATCCCACATTCAGTAGTAACAGACAATGGCACACAATTCACTGATAAAAAATTCAGAGAATTCCTCGCTGCACTAGGTATAACCTAACACTTCACTTCTGTCGAACACCCGCAAACTAACGGGCAAGCCGAAGCCGCAAACAAAGTAATTTTGCGAGGCCTAAAAAGGAGATTAGGCGAGGCAAAGGGACAATGGGTCGAGGAATTACACAACGTGCTGTGGTCCTATCGAACCACTCCACACTCCACCACTGGGGAAACCCCTTTCCGATTAACATACGGAACAGAGGTCGTAATTCCCGTGGAAATAGGAGAGCCATCAAGGCGAACCGAAACACCCAACGATCAAGATCTGAACGACGAATTAATTCGAGAAGAGCTGGACTTGGTCGAAGAACTTCACGAAAACGCTGCTATTCGCGAAACGTCTCTCAAACAAAAAATAGCCGCTCGACATGACAAGAGGGTGGTGAAAAGAGAGTTCGACGTAGGAAGCCTAGTTTTACGTCGAAACCTCAAAGATTCGAGTGAAGGCAAACTCGCCCCAAACTGGGAAGACCCTTACCGAGTTCGGGCAAAAACAGGGACCGGAGCTTACTTCCTCGAAACTCTGCGTGGCGAGAAAATCCCTAGACCATGGAACGCAGAGAAACTTAAACAATATTATAGTTAGAGGTTAAAGTCTCTGACGAGGCTGTGTCGACCTTGTTAACACGAGGAGACAAGCTTAGACAACAGATGAGTGCTTAGGTACGGGCATGATTCTAAAAAACATCAGAAAAAAGACAAGAGGTTTGCGCTTCGTCTTGACGAGGAATGACTCCAAGCGAGCACCATCGTCTCAGTACACGTTAGGCCACGAATCTCAGCTCGCGATGGAAAATCGTCGCCGTGGTTAAATGATCATTACAAGATCCTTCCTACCACGAAAAGTTCGGATACTATGCCCGAACACTCGTTGAAGTTCCACAAACTCCTCGAGCACGGCGCTCAACGATACACGCTATCCGAGCAGCGACCACACATTGTTGTACTTAGAAAGTTTGAAAATAAATACTTAACTCATACAAGTATTAAATCATCAAACAACGATAAGGCAACATTCGTAAGCGTAAAGTCATTCAAACAAGGAAAAGATAAAACGCAAGTTATAAAAACAAATTGAATATCACAAAACATCCACGAGGACTGTATAATTGTCATTACAAAACCTGGCGAACAAAGCGCCAAAATACTTCAAAGAAATTAAAAAGGCGAGAATAACGCCATCAAAGTACAAATTAAACAAGAGTTACAAGTACGGGGATCAATGAGCAGCAGGATCAGAAGAGGGAGGAGTCCGAATAGCACCATCAAGCACCTCTTTGCATTCGTCAAGGCCATCCAACTTAAGCTCGACATTAGCATTGAGGATCTGGATTTGGGCAACAACGTTTTGAAAGCTCGAAGTGGCCATGTCGACCGCAGAGTTCTGAGCATCTATGAGCTGCCTGATCAAAGACCCACGGGAGGTGTTGGTATACTCCCCGTGAGGATCTTCATTTTTCTCCTCTTCGTCGGGTATAGTCAGCTTCTTGAGCTGCCCCTCAAGATCAGCTACCCTCGCCAGCAGTTCCTCCTTCTCTTTAGCCAGGCGCTCAGCTTCCTCCTCCGTAGTCTGAAGAGTCTGGGTGAGCTCGACTTGAAGCTGATACTTATCCTTGTAAGCATCATAATTCGCCCCCAGTTCTTCGTAATCCTGGCAGGCTTTCTTCAGCTCAGCATCCATCTTCTTGTGACTCTTCTCCAGACCCTTCATCTTCTTTTCCATCTTCGACCTTTCATCCACGAAATGACGCTCCCGAGCGTTGAGGAAATTCGCAATCTCCATTAGCTTCATGGAGTGCATAGAAGTTTCAGCGATCGCATTCTTCAACCACTCGGGACCCATGTCCGTCATGATCGCTTGGTCAGCATCAGGAATGATCACTTCAGTATCCCCATTGAGCACATTGCCCCCGTGGGCAAAAATCGCGGGCAGCACAAACCTCCTTGCTGGAACTCCAGTCTAAAGACGATGAAGACCTTCCATCTGATTCGAGGAACCTTCAATGCGAGCATTCTTTTCAGGCCTCACGTCCTCAGCTGGAGAACTCGGGCCCCTATTCTCGCCAACAGCATCCCGTTGAGGAGATGCGACAGCGGAGTTGGTCCCCGAGGCAGTAGGAGTTGGAGCAAGTGAAGAGCCCGCAGGGGGAGTTAGAGGGACGGATGAACTGGTAGAACTAGAGGAACTCGACACTAAGGCATTCCCCGCATCCTTTGCCTTGCGAGCCCTGGTAACCTCCTGCATCTTCTTAAATTTTTCTTGATTGCTCATCATATCTGCACAAGAAACAAAGACAAATAACTTAGTAAAATCGCTAAAGATAAAACTATTTTATAAAGCGGGCAAGAAATAAAGATTGCAGCAAGACATACTGAGCAAAGCTTCAACCTCGACACGAGTCGAGCAGGCAAGCAAAGCCTTGTGTCTATGAAACGTTTCGAAGTTATAATGTTTCCGTGCTCGTCCATCCACCACGGGATTCCCTTCCTTGTCCGTCCGAACAACAGGGATAAACCCGTCCACAAAATCGCACAGCACCTTAAAATCAGCAAGAATAGCTGGATCCATCTCCTTCTGAGCCCGACTGAAACTGCTCGCCGGGAGGAGATAATGGTCTTTTACCCACTTGAAGGGGAAACGACTACGCTCGACTATAATGGGCGTGCCGTTGGGACGCAGTACTGGCTGCCCGTTCGCATCAACCTTTGGAGACCTCGAAACGATGGTTCTCAGGCCTTCCTCTCATTTGGGAAAAACCCCGTACCAATTGTCCTTATACCCACGAACGGACTCCTCGAACATATCAAAGAGCCTACGCCTTTGGGTGAACGAAACCCATCCATATTTTTCTGCATCTCCCTTGGGTTTCGTGCGTTGTATCCGGAAGATGAAGAAGAACAAGTCGAGGGTGGGGACTACCCGAAGGTAAGCCGCAACTATCTCAAAGGCGCGAAGAAACGCCAAAGAGTTTGGGTGAAGCTGTGAAGGTGCCAGACGAAGATGGCTGAAGACGCCCACTTCAAAGTCATTGAAGGGAAATCGATAGCCAAATTCCTCAAAGGCTATTTGGTACATCGAAAATGCCCCCCACCTCTCGAATCGTTGGCACACCCTGCTTCGCCTGCCGGGGATCATAATTTCCCAAGCATCACGGCCAGGATCCTCTAGCCTCGTAAAGAGCCCCGGAGGCATCTGCCCGTCGGGAAGTCCAGCATATCTCGAGGATGTATTCCTCGGTTCGTCAGCAACCCATGCGTAGGGATCGGGGTCTGAAGGGCCGGCCGCTGGTTCATCCTCGACGATTTCGTTTTGATACTCTTCCGCCATTTACACCTGAAAAGCCGAGGAAGGAAACATGAATTCGACATTCGAACATCAAATCCACCCTTCCACCGCCGATCAAGTGAAAGGGCGAGGAACAGACTATCAGCAGGACAAAATTTCTAAGAGTCACAAATCCCTAAAACTTGCTCGCGCAAGGGGACAAGTGTAAACTCGAGGGATATATCCACATCCATATGGGCACTCATCTACTATTGAATGCACGAAGGATTGGTATGAATCCTCGACACTTATGGTTAAAAACCCACTAACAAAGGCAGTTGTAAAAGCCAAAACCGCCAACAACCGCCACCTAGGAAGGGTAAAAAAGCCAGAAAATTACAGTTTTTTCCTAAAAACTACCGTTTGTGGGAGGGTAAAGGGTGCTAACCACCACTTATAAACCCTCTACCACCATTCCATCAACCAAACATAGTTTCATCAACAAAACACCAAACCAAAGCGCAATCAACAAATAAACAGCCGTAAACAAAGATTAGAATAGGGTACTTACTTGTTTTGAAGAAGAAATACGGTGAAAGATGATGGTGATGATGAAACAGAGACAAAAACTTAGAGTGCCTGGAGAAATTCAGAGAAGCGGAAGTTGGAAGGCTTGGAAATTAAGAGGCTTTGATAAATGAAGTGAAAACTTCAAAAATCCCTCCTTTCTCTATATATAGAGAAATCCTCAACGGATGCATACATACGGAACAAAGCGACGCCTCCCAAATCTGAACCGCTACTTTAATCCAAAGGCAGTGGTACAAAGGAATATAACGGTTCAGATCAAATCACAAAGCAACCCGAAAGGCGCGTAGATCCAACGGTGCACATTTGAACCTCGAGAAGCCAACTATACAGATAGGCACTCAAGTATTTTGAAATAGCTTTACATGTGGCAGCAGAAGATGGAACGGCTTGTCCTTTCAAAGTCCCATCACCTGCTCGCCAAAATGTCGCCAAAATCGAGAAAATCTTTTCGGAATTCGCTCAACTGTAATCCGCTAATTGCGCTCCCCGTATCAATACCGGGACACGCAATAAATGCTCGTGATTATCAATGGATTCCCAAGACCTTCGACAATAAATGCGCGGGTTCGGAATTAAACCCATGAGGCCTTAATTCCAGAAACTTCCAGAAATAGTACAATTCGCTCTTGCTCGGAGATCTGATCCATGAATCCTCGAAACAAGTGGATGATGGAAACGACGACGCATTGCTCGAAGACAAAATCTAGCTGATAAGAGATAAAGTCCAAATAGTTGCTCGGCATGAAGTCATCACGCTCACTTTCGAGCGTAACGACTTGGGGGGCTCCTGTTCTGGACTGGGCCTTTAAGCCCAACAACGCTCGAGCAATACAACAACGCTCGAGAAATATGACAACGGTCGAGCACATCTCCTCTTCGAGGACCCCAACGGCCAAAGTTACAAAGCATATCGTAACGGCCGACACCGGAATTATGAGTATTTAAAGCTCATCATGGCTTCCTAAGCCGTTTTCCGGCAGCCAATTGATGGACATTTATTACCATCATTGGCCTTAGCCCAGCGCTGGGGGCTATATATACTCCTCATTTGGAGGAGCTCAGGTACATTCTATTCTCTCTGAAAACCGATACTTCACACCAATACTAACTTGAGCGTCGAAGTATAAACAGGTACACAACCCCCTTCACTTACCGGAACTAGTAAGTCAATTTGAGAACCGTACAACGGACGTTGGTCGACTCTGATCACAGGTAAGATCACCTCCATTTTTTAGAGAATTGGAGAAAAAGATATAGTCAATTAAAGTTCTAATAGAAAGTAAGTAAAACGTCACTAGTAATTATTACAACTAAAATGTGAATCTAGGTTCTCTTAAACAATTTGTTATTAACTAGAGTTTATTGTCTACTTGAATATAACTTATAAGTATATATTTTGAGAGATTAATTTTTTTTATCCCTCTAATTTTTAAGAACAATGAATTATGGTAAAATATTTGAGCAATACCAACAAGCTGAAGAAGGATAACCCTTTTTAAGTGCTAGTTAGAAGGTTGATAATAATATTAAATTGAAGTTACATTTGATTTATTGATTGAAATGTGACATTTTTGTGTTATTTATATGAATAAATATTTTTTATACTATTGATTGATTTATAATTTAAATTTAAATAGAGAATATTTTTTTTTTAAAAATGTATTTTTTATTAAGGTTTATTATTAATATTAGAGCCGGGTCTCCAATTTGATCAGGACGGCCCTGCTCCAAAATACAACAGTCACTTCTTGTTAGTATCGCACGTGAATTAACAAGGTCTCCAAGAATCGTTATTGGATGCTCAAGTAAGTTAATTTTATTATTCATTTGCATGATTTATTTTCTTCTCTTCTTTTCTCTCCATTGTCGTTCCCGAAACCCATGTATAAACATATATGTACTCGTGATCTTATTAAACTAGTTTTGAGACCCGTGCATTCGCCCGGGTCTATTGATTTTTATTTATATTATTGTTAAATTATAAATGACGTAATTCCGTTATTTTTTGTAAAATATATCAAATTAAGTCATTTTTTTATTAAAGTAATTGTCTTGTGTATGATTTTTGTGTAATAAATTATAAAAAATAATAAAAAATATTTACTATTCAATTTTTTTTTTTATTAAAGCAATTGTTCCATGTATGATTAATTTTTTTTATTAAAGCAATTGTCCCGTGTATGATTAAAATTTTTTTATTAAAGCAATTGTCCCGTGTATGATTAATTGTTTTTTAATAAAGCAACTGTCCCGTGTATGATTAATTTTTTTTTATTAAACCAATTGTCCCGTGTGTGATTATTTTTTTTATTAAAGCAATTGTCCCGTGTATGATTAAGAAAAATTTATTAAAGCAATTATCCCGTGTATGCTTAAATTTTTTTATTAAAGCAATTATTCCGTGTATGATTAATTTTTTTTTTTATTAAAACAATTGTCCCGTGTATTATCAATTTCTTTTTGATTAGAAAAATTTTCCCGTGTATGATTTTTTATATATTAGTGATCTACACTTTCTTTTTTTTTTTATAAAATTATTGATCAACACTTGTCCCGTGATGTTTTAAGTATAATGACAAATATTTACCCCGTAATTATTATAATATATATTCATCAATAATGTAAATTTTTTTATACTAAAAATAGAGTTGAGTTCAACTATTATATAATAATATATTAAAACTATTTATAAAGATTTGAAATATCTTTATAAATAGTTTTCATGAGCTATCTTAAAAAACTTATAATAATACATAAAAATTTATTTATTTGCATAAGTTATTTCGGGTCGATTGTATTTTTGTTTCTATTTTTCTGTTCTTTTATTTTTAAGCTCATAAACAAGTATCTTCTTTTATTAGGTAATTTTATTTTTATTTTTTATATATAAGTTTTTATATGTTAGATTGAGTTACTATTTTTTCATTAAAAAAAATTTACTTACTATTGTTGAAGCGTATCTTTTATAGTGATTTTTGTTTATATTTTTATGGGTAAATTTATTTGATTTAAATTTTTATGGGAAGATTTATTTGATGCTTATCTTCTTTTTTTCTTATTTTTGTTTTGTTTTTTCTTTAGATATGTGGTTTCTATGCGTAAATTTATTTGAATTAAATTTTTATGGGAAGATTTATTTGATGCTTATCTTCTTTTTTTCTTATTTTTGTTTTGTTTTTTCTTTAGATATGTGGTTTCTAATGCTATTTTTATGGGAATTTTTTTTTATGCTTATCTTTCTTTCCTATTTTTATGGCTTGTTTAGAGTTAAAATTACACTTAAGGGCATAAAACTTGAAACACCGTTAAAAGTAATAAGGATAAACTTGTATTTTTAATAGTAGTTTATTTTAATATATTGTAAGTAGACTAATGAAACCAACCAATAAGTCCTATAAATTAGGAATCACATCGGTAATGTATATTAACTAATGCAGCAACTAATGTGAGTACATTTTTTTTTTTGTTGACAAAAATGTGAGTACATTTTTAAGAATAGAAAAAACGTGTAATGAACAAGTCAAAGGAGAAAGTAAATTAATATAATAATTATAATAATCAACTTTAAAATAAATTATTATATGAAATTTTTTTGATACATCTATGTTATGTCATAGAACTCCAATAATATACACAAATTTTTTTGATACATCTCTTTTATTTAATTTGATATACAAAAAAATTAATATATATGATACAGTACCACCGTATCATCAATTTTAATACATTTATATTATGCAATGGAACTTTAATAATAATAAGGTATGAATCGTTAGTCTATAAAACTCTCTTTAGTTCTTTTATTTAAGATACTCTTGGGGAACAAATCTCTCAATCTATTTTTATCTCATTCTCAATAACAATTAGATTAATCTGTCCCATGAGCTTAGCTCAATTGGTGGACATTTGCATTATTATGTAAGGGATCAAAATTCGAACCCCGGTCATCCCACTTATTCACCTTAAGGATGAAATTTTAAGTCATTAGGCTACTTGACAAAAAAAGAGAGATGAAATCACATTTATTAAAAGAAATACACCATAACTTTTTTTAACCAAAAAATATACCGTAACTTAAGAATCACAGATTAGAAGGAAACATGAAGACTAAAATACTTTTAATATCTTGATCCTTGCAAGTTGATTTTACCAATATATAAGCTGATGTGGCAAACAGTGGAAATAAATAGTATTTAAGACGAAGTAAACGTGGGCGAGTTAAAAGGGAGGGTTTTGAATCTGATTTGTTTGTCTCAAAATAAAAAAGAAAAAAAGGCTTCAATTTGGTTGGGTGGCGTACTGGCGTTAGTCAAAAGGCATGAACATGAATAATGATGCTATCAGTATGTGAATGCGCAATTACAACGCGGGAAAGGTATCCATGATTCTCCTCACTAGTTTGACCCAACACGACACCATCACCATCATCATATATTAATTAATAATATATTCCCTATTTCTTTTTTTTTTTTTCCTCAGAACAACATCATAGGACTCTGTTTGTAGAACACAATCGTTTACTTTTGCAAATCAACAAGTAAGTTCAACAATTTCTTTTCATTTTTTTCTTGATGAAACATGATTTGATTGTTTTTACCTCTAAAATTAAAATAAAATGTTTTGATTGTTTTGTTTTGTTTTGTTTTGTTTTGGACTTGGTGTATTCAAAGGTGAAATTAAGACAAGAACAACATCATGATGATCAGGAAGATGAAGGACGAGACCTTGGTTTGAAAGCTTTCCTCTCTCCTACTTCTCCTCGTAATAATTCTTTAAATTTACAACCACTTCTCTTATTTCGCAATTTTATTTTAATACAAATAATTTTGTCTTAGTTGGTTTGTTTCATATTTTGTTATTCTAAAGTGAGTTGTGAGTAAGAGTGTTTCTTTTCGTGCTCCTAGATTTTCAAAATTATCCCTCTTGCAAGATAACCAGCTACTGCGAGTGTTGAAGGGGTGCAAAAATATTAGATTTTTTTTTTTTTTTTTTTTTTTTGGTAGTGAAAGAGGGCTAACGCCCAAAAAAGAAAAGAAACTAAAGAGTTACATGAATATTTCGAGGCATGCAAGCCCCTGAAACGTCAGCAAAAAGAAGATTCGAAACCTCATTTGGAGGAGTCTCCATAACATGAATGTTAAAAGAATTCAAAGAAAAGCTGAAATTAGCCATCCAATCAGCACTTATGTTTCCCTCTCGACAAGTATGATTAAATTGCACCTGCCAGTTCAACTTTATAAGCTCTCCTATACGACGCACCAAGGTAGGCGGATTACCATTGAATTTAACTTTTCCCGTGATCATGTCAACCAGACTTTTTGAGTCACTTTCCACTTGAAGATGATGGAAACCCTGTCTCCAAGCAAGCTGCATTCCCAAGTACATTCCCCACATTTCAACAGAGAGAGCGTCACAAGTTCCTATTTTGCGGGAGTATCCTTTGATCCATCTGCCATCTGAATCTCGAAAGAGTCCACCACACCCAGCAAGACCCAAAGAATCCTTGTAGGCTCCATCACAGTTTAGCTTGATCCACCCTTCTCTAGGTCTTTTCCATCCAATGAAAATAGTGTCATAATGGCGAATATTCAGAGGATGGTGGATGCACTTGTCTATGTCTTCAACCATCTTGATAATCACGTAAGTGGGGTCATTCGGACGTTGGAAGTCATCTTCAAAAATTGTTTTGTTTCTCCACTTCCACATGTGCCAACACGCTACCATAAAAATTGTTTTCCACTTCCTATTTTGAATACCATGTGGTTGATGATTGATGTTCTTGAAGATCCATTCACTGCAATTAGAAGAAGAAAAAAAGTTAGTAATTTGATTTGAAGGGACAAGCCTTATCCAAGTTTGGATTGCGAAAAATATTAGATTTTATAAGTAGCAAACTGTGTTTTTCCTGATTTTGCACCCCTTTAACACTGGCTAGTTATCTTGCGAAGGGGTATTTTTGGAATTCCTAGGGGTACATGATAAAGGCAGGGGGCGCGAAAAGAAACCTCTGAGTAAATTAACACGCCCCCTTCACGTTTAGAAATTATTAGAAATAAGTATGCGCCTAACTCGTCCTCACAAAACCGACTTGCAAGGTGAGGACTATCACTTGCTTATAAACACTTGTCAAGGTTATCTCATATCCGATGTGAGACTTTTAACACTTTATATTTCTAAAAACGAAACACCGTAGAGATAATATTTTAAAAAATCTGTAGCAAATGAGCCATTACATTACCTATAACACCCCACGTCTAAATCTAGAATAAAACGTGAAATATTATTATTGAATACCGAGTCATTATTATTACAACTTGAAAATTTAAGCACACGCAGGTGCTAAGTACAACACAGATACAAATACAGCGGAACATCGGAAATGAAACAACGATACAACGATAAGATTATTGAAATGCAACGAGACAAGGAATAAAAGAAAGCATGAACGAGTGCGATCCTCCAAGCACAGCTACTAGCACACCAAAGAGCATACCTTAGCCAACCTGTTTATCTGAAAATAATTGTTTGGATTGGGGTGAGACAACTAAGCCTCAGTGAGTCCTACTACCCTCCTAGAGGTGACTACACCGGGGAAACCTAACAGTCGTAGCATAAATTTCTAATATAGCATAATTCATAAGCATAATAATAATGGTGTAACACACAATTAATCTTATTCATTTTAACTCAAGGACACTCTGAGGTGAGCATATCTCAGAGGCCTGACATATCCGTCAACCGATTCGGTCACGGCATACAGCTCACATAGTCATAACCTAATGGATTATCCCATTGGGAGTCCATAACGCGATAACTCAAGATCGCCCATGATTGACTGTTCTAAATTAGTTGATTCTACCATATTTTACCAAAGTCCCAGGGGAGCATGCTTTTCTAAAATTCCCTAGGTTATACCCTAAGATTATCTGTGATTAACATGCTGTTTTACATTATATAACTGTACTATTGCATATACCAAATTCAGATGAGGACATAAAACGAGTGCTACGATTCTGTTTAGAAAATTCTGAAAAGTTCCTGTTCCTGTCAAGCTCGCCTCGCGAGTTGTCACTCGCCACGGCGAGTTGTTCAGGTCATGCCCTGTGTAAGCTCGCTACGGCGAAGAGGAGCTCGCCATGGCGAGATTATAGGTCCTGTGCCAAATTCGCTCGCCCGGCGAGTTATTACTCGCCAGGGCGAGGTTCATCAACATGAAGGACCCAGCTCGCCATGAAGGCTCGCCCTGAGCTCGCCAGAGCGAGTTTACTCAGAACCTGCTCTGTTTTGCGAAATTTCAAAAATTAACCTTTTAAACACCTACAATCCTCATCCTAAGGCATGCAATCATACAATACATATAATATTCGACAGAATGGAGAGGAATTTGGGAGTTAATTCCTCTCACACAACAATTTTCTTAAATCCTAAGTTAACATGCAAAGTTCATAATTTTGGGGAATCTAACTAACTAACCTAAGAACCCACCTGGAATGAAGCTTTAATCTTTGCTTCTGAGCTCTACTACAGCTACTGCAACCTCTCCTAAGGCCCCACGAACCCCAGACCAGAATTTTGAAACTTGACCCTTTTGAGCTCTAAGCTTGAATTTGTGGAGTTGTGAAGTGTTGGTGAGTTGATGGTTTGATTCTGAAACTATGGTGGTATTTATAGTAGTGTTTTAGATGCCCAAATAGTACTGATTTTGTTTTGGTTTGCTCATGCATGCAATGTGGTTGGTTGATATAAAGTGAGGAGGTGAGTGTTGTTGTTTTGTGGCATGTGAACTTGGGAAAGGTGGTGATGATTCTGAGGATTCATTGTTTGATTCAGATTATGGTGATGGAATCTCTGAAATCTTGAACATGGTTATGAGAAAATGCCAATTTCTATGGTTAAGGGAAAATTGAGGAGTTTGGAGCTTGTGGGTTGCTTGGGTTTGGCGTGAGAGAGAGAGAAGCTTGTGAGTGATTACATTTCTGTTTTGCTGAAGTAAAATGAGGGTGGAGACAAGTCACAAGGTGAGTCATAAGCTTCCCTTGCATGTGGGTGAGGTGTTGGCACAAGGAGACAATGGTATTGTGAGTGGAAACATGAGTCATGAGAGGGTGAGAGAGATCACGAGGGAGAGAAAGAATGGGAGGGAGTTTGAATTTCTCTTATGTTAATTAAATCACTTAGGAATAATAGTGTACTAATATGTGGACTAAGTTTAATTAGTACCTCTAATTCTTACACATAATCCACTTAGTTCCCAAATTAATTCAATTAACCTACACTAATTTAATTTATAAAATTAGGCAAAGCTCTAATTAAAATTAATTAGGTAATTTAGAATGTGGGATATTACAACCTACCCCCCTTAAAGAAATTTCGTCCTCGAAATTAAGAAATTTACCTCGAAAACAGATAAGGATAACTCTTCCGCATGTCTGACTCCAGTTCCCAAGTGAATTCACCGTCAGGAGACTGAGCCCATTCAACTTTGACAATTGGAATCCTCTTGTTCCGAAGTATTTTAGCATCACGTTCAACAATCCGAACAGGATCCGGCTGATAAGTTAGATCTGGCTGGAGATCGATTTGTTCAAGTTCCACTGGCTGATAAGGATCAGGAATATACTTCCGTAGCTGAGACACATGAAACACGTCGTGTAACCCTGACATAGATGGAGGAAGAGCTAACTGATAGGCTACAGGACCGACGCGTCGAAGAATCTGATATGGTCCAATGAATCTTGGACAGAGCTTCTTAGTTTTGAACACACCTCGCAAACCCAACTTAGGAGTAACTCTCAAGAACACATGATCACCTTCCTGAAATTCCAAAAATCTCCTTCTTCTGTCGGCGTAACTCTTCTGCCGACTCTGAGCAATTTTCAACTTATCCCGAATAGACTTAATCTTTAAAGTGGTCTCTTGGACTATATCTGGTCCCAAGAAACTACGATCACCAACTTCTGTCCAACACAACGGGGTCCTACACTTCCTGCCATACAAAGCTTCATAAGGTGCCATACCGATACTGGCATGGTAACTGTTATTGTATGCGAACTCTATTAGGTGTAAGTGATTACTCCACGAACCACCATCTTCTAATACACAAGCTCGAAGCATATCCTCAAGGGTCTGAATAGTCCTTTCTGACTGACCATCAGTCTGAGGATGATGCGATGTACTCATCTTCAGTCGAGTCCCCATCGCATTCTGGAATGCTTTCCAAAACCTTGACGTGAAAATCGGGTCTCTATCCGACACGATACTCAAAGGTACACCATGCAACCTTACAATCTGCTCCATGAAGATGGCTGCATATTGCGGGGCCTTGTAGGTGGATTTCACTGGAATGAAATGAGCTGACTTCGTCAACCTGTCCACGATTACCCAGATCGAATCTTGACCTCGCTGGTTACGTGGCAGTCCTCCTACAAAATCCATAGTGATGTGTTCCCATTTCCACTCTGGAATATCCAACGGTTGTAACAGTCCTCCAGGTTTCTGATGTTCAATCTTCACCTGTTGACAAACAATACACCTGGACACGAATTCAGCAATCTCTGCCTTCATGTTAGGCCACCAATAGTTCTCCTTCAACTCGTGATACATCTTGGTGGATCCAGGGTGAATTGAAAATCCACTCTTGTGTGCCTCTTCTAGAATCAACCGCTTCAACTCATCATTCTGAGGTACACAAAGTCTGCCTTTATAGAGAATAGCACCGTCCGTGGCTACTGAGAACTCTGGATGGTTCACTCTCTTCTGTAACTCTACATCATCCTGCTGAGCCTGCACAATACTTGGGCGTAACTCACAGGATACTTCGATTCTGTTAACGCGAATACCGCTCTTACGATATATCACATTCAGATTAAGATCTCTAAACTTCTCATACAGACCGCACTGTTGCATTAGTAACTCCGATGCATACAACGTTTTTCTGCTTAGAGCATCTGCCACAACGTTGGCCTTTCCTGGATGGTAGTTGAGATTGAAGTCAAAATCTTTGAGGTACTCCATCCAACGTCGCTGCCTCATATTCAACTCCTTTTGATCAAACAAGTACTTCAGACTCTTGTGATCACTGAACAGATCAAACTGCACTCCTCCAGATTTTGAGTGCAAAGATAATGGCTGCTAACTCCAAATCATGGGTAGGATAATTCTGCTCATGAGGTTTTAGCTGCCTGGATGCATACGCTACAACTGCACCATCTTGCATCAGTACACATCCAAGTCCCTTGTTGGACGCGTCACAGTACACCACATACTTGCGTGTTGGGTCAGGAATCACTAACACTGGTGCTGTGGTCAGCTTCTCCTTAAGGGTTCTGAAACTCCATTCACAAGTAGCATCCCAATCAAAGTCTGCACCATTTCTGGTCAGACGAGTTAGTGGCAAAGCAATCTCCGAAAATCCTAAGATGAATCTCCGGTAATAGCCCGCCAATCCGAGGAAACTTCTGACTTCGGTAACACTTCTGGGTCTTTCCCAATTCAACACTGCTTCAACCTTGGATGGATCAACAGACACACCGCCTTGCGATATGACATGACCCAAGAATTTAACTTCAGATAGCCAAAATTCGCACTTGCTGAACTTGGCATACAGTTGTTTCTCTCTAAGAATGCTCAACACGATTCTCAGGTGCTCCGCATGCTCCTGTGAATCTTTGGAATAGATCAGGATGTCATCAATGAAGATAACAACAAACTGATCAAGGTACGGCTGAAAAATCCGATTCATGTAATCCATAAAAATGGCTGGAGCATTAGTCAGACCGAACGGCATGACCAAGAATTCATAGTGTCCATAGCGAGTCCTGAATGCTGTCTTGGAAACATCCGAGGACTTGATACGGATCTGATGATAACCGGAACGAAGATCAATCTTGGAGAAGATAGTAGCACCTCTGAGTTGATCCAAAAGGTCGTCAATTCTAGGTAAGGGATACTTGTTCCTAATTGTGACCTTGTTGAGTTGACGATAATCAATGCACAGACGCATCGTACCATCTTTCTTCTTCACGAGTAACACCGGTGCTCCCCAAGGTGAGACACTGGGTCGGATAAAGTGTTTCTGAAGCAACTCTTCAAGTTGAGATTTCAGTTCACGAAGCTCTAAGGGAGACATCCTATACGGGGCAACTGAGATCGGCTGGGAACCAGGAACTAGATCGATGGAAAACTCCACTTCCCTTTCGGGAGGTAAATTCATGATGTCATCTGGAAAGACGTCTAAAAACTCACTAACAACTGGAATATCACTAGGGCTCAAACTGGGTTCCGGATCGATGGTGAACAAGACACTGAAACACTTAGTACTGGCACCTAAGTACTGGATCATCTGATGAGTATTCTGGAGTAAAGCGGTAAGAGCTCTACTTTCTGGTGAAGTTTCGGTTGGAATGAAGAGGTTCTTTTCAGCACATCCTATGTACACAGTATTGGCAGATAGCCAATCCATGCCTAGGACTACATCAATATCCTGCAAGGGTAGACAGATCAGATCTATGTTGTAGACTTTACTGCCCACAAGAACAGGACAATTCTGACAAACACGCTTAGAAGTAACTTTGCCTCCTGTGGCAACCGCCACAGTCATTGGGGGAATTAAAGGCACAGAGGGTAGTTGAAGTCGCTGAACACAGTCAACGGCTATAAAGGAATTAGTAGCTCCACAATCAAACAGGACTAAAACTTCAGATTGTCCTAACATACATACATCCATAATCAAAGCATTATTAGATTTGACTTTCTCACCATCAAGTGAAAATACCCGACCTTTGCTTTTAGAAGCGCCGCTGGAATCGCCCTGCCTCTTCAGCTTAGGACACTCGTGCTTGTAATGGCCAGGCTGCTTACAGTAGTAACACAGGTTCTTCCCTTTCATGCATTCTCCACTGTGAGGGAAACCACATTCAGCACAGTTTCTCGGTGATCGCTGGGAATAGCTCTGTTTCCCTTTGCTTGTGGTGCTCTTGGTTCTCACTTGCAGGTTGAACCTTCCAGAATCCTTCTTCTTCTGAAAAGCTTCACTACGCTCCTTGTGTATGTTACCCAGATCAGCTTCAGCATGATAGCTCCTTTGCACCAAATCACCAAAGGTAGTGATATGCTGCATAGAGACATCGTGGGCTATGTCAGCTCTCAGCCCGAACCTATACTTCTTCATCTTCCATGATTCACTGGGAGCATCGTTCCCATCCATCACATATCTGACCAGCTCATTAAACTTCATGGTATACTCCGCCACTGACATACTTCCCTGCTTTAGCTCCGTCAGTTCACGTTCCATCTGGAATTGGTAGCTCTCTGGGATATAATGTCCAACGAAGAGACGTCGGAAATTTTCCCAATTCACCTCCATCTGACTGGCCTCCATATACGCCTTGGTTCCATCCCACCAGTGACACGCGTCGCCCCTAAAGAAGCGGGAGACGAATGTTACTTTGTCAACTTCAGTGCAATCCATTGATTCAAGGATTCCGCTCATTCGCTGAATCCATTCCCTGGCTTTCGCTGGATTGTATTCTCCGTAGAACTCCGGCGGACTCATTCGGCAGAACTCTCTGAATGCAGTGCTAGATCCTTGCTGCTGAGGGGGAGGATTGTTCATATGTTGTTGAAACATATTCATGAATTCTTGGTGCAGCTGGGCCTGCTGAGCTTGGAACTGCTGCTGCTGATGCATCATTTCAGCCCACATGTTCGCATTAGCATCTCCGTACATCTCAGGTTCATCATCATCATCAGCAACGTTCCTTCTAGGCCTTCCAGGTCCTCGTCTTGCTCCTGACATAGTGCTCTAACTGCCAATATCAAGTCAAGTTAGCTAGGCTTAAAATGACATGACATCTAGAACAGATGTTAGAAATCCAGACAAATACTGGGATTCGGATGGTAATACTAATGAACTCTGGCACGATCTGAATCGACCTGCTCTGATACCAATTATAACACCCCACGTCTAAATCTAGAATAAAACGTGAAATATTATTATTGAATACCGAGTCATTATTATTACAACTTGAAAATTTAAGCACACGCAGGTGCTAAGTACAACACAGATACAAATACAGCGGAACATCGGAAATGAAACAACGATACAACGATAAGATTATTGAAATGCAACGAGACAAGGAATAAAAGAAAGCATGAACGAGTGCGATCCTCCAAGCACAGCTACTAGCACACCAAAGAGCATACCTTAGCCAACCTGTTTATCTGAAAATAATTGTTTGGATTGGGGTGAGACAACTAAGCCTCAGTGAGTCCTACTACCCTCCTAGAGGTGACTACACCGGGGAAACCTAACAGTCGTAGCATAAATTTCTAATATAGCATAATTCATAAGCATAATAATAATGGTGTAACACACAATTAATCTTATTCATTTTAACTCAAGGACACTCTGAGGTGAGCATATCTCAGAGGCCTGACATATCCGTCAACCGATTCGGTCACGGCATACAGCTCACATAGTCATAACCTAATGGATTATCCCATTGGGAGTCCATAACGCGATAACTCAAGATCGCCCATGATTGACTGTTCTAAATTAGTTGATTCTACCATATTTTACCAAAGTCCCAGGGGAGCATGCTTTTCTAAAATTCCCTAGGTTATACCCTAAGATTATCTGTGATTAACATGCTGTTTTACATTATATAACTGTACTATTGCATATACCAAATTCAGATGAGGACATAAAACGAGTGCTACGATTCTGTTTAGAAAATTCTGAAAAGTTCCTGTTCCTGTCAAGCTCGCCTCGCGAGTTGTCACTCGCCACGGCGAGTTGTTCAGGTCATGCCCTGTGTAAGCTCGCTACGGCGAAGAGGAGCTCGCCATGGCGAGATTATAGGTCCTGTGCCAAATTCGCTCGCCCGGCGAGTTATTACTCGCCAGGGCGAGGTTCATCAACATGAAGGACCCAGCTCGCCATGAAGGCTCGCCCTGAGCTCGCCAGAGCGAGTTTACTCAGAACCTGCTCTGTTTTGCGAAATTTCAAAAATTAACCTTTTAAACACCTACAATCCTCATCCTAAGGCATGCAATCATACAATACATATAATATTCGACAGAATGGAGAGGAATTTGGGAGTTAATTCCTCTCACACAACAATTTTCTTAAATCCTAAGTTAACATGCAAAGTTCATAATTTTGGGGAATCTAACTAACTAACCTAAGAACCCACCTGGAATGAAGCTTTAATCTTTGCTTCTGAGCTCTACTACAGCTACTGCAACCTCTCCTAAGGCCCCACGAACCCCAGACCAGAATTTTGAAACTTGACCCTTTTGAGCTCTAAGCTTGAATTTGTGGAGTTGTGAAGTGTTGGTGAGTTGATGGTTTGATTCTGAAACTATGGTGGTATTTATAGTAGTGTTTTAGATGCCCAAATAGTACTGATTTTGTTTTGGTTTGCTCATGCATGCAATGTGGTTGGTTGATATAAAGTGAGGAGGTGAGTGTTGTTGTTTTGTGGCATGTGAACTTGGGAAAGGTGGTGATGATTCTGAGGATTCATTGTTTGATTCAGATTATGGTGATGGAATCTCTGAAATCTTGAACATGGTTATGAGAAAATGCCAATTTCTATGGTTAAGGGAAAATTGAGGAGTTTGGAGCTTGTGGGTTGCTTGGGTTTGGCGTGAGAGAGAGAGAAGCTTGTGAGTGATTACATTTCTGTTTTGCTGAAGTAAAATGAGGGTGGAGACAAGTCACAAGGTGAGTCATAAGCTTCCCTTGCATGTGGGTGAGGTGTTGGCACAAGGAGACAATGGTATTGTGAGTGGAAACATGAGTCATGAGAGGGTGAGAGAGATCACGAGGGAGAGAAAGAATGGGAGGGAGTTTGAATTTCTCTTATGTTAATTAAATCACTTAGGAATAATAGTGTACTAATATGTGGACTAAGTTTAATTAGTACCTCTAATTCTTACACATAATCCACTTAGTTCCCAAATTAATTCAATTAACCTACACTAATTTAATTTATAAAATTAGGCAAAGCTCTAATTAAAATTAATTAGGTAATTTAGAATGTGGGATATTACATTACCAATTTTTAATCTAAAGTGAGTTGTATCCGTTTGTTCATTGTTCATTCTTCAAGCTGAGTGGGTGTTATTTATACAGTAAAGACATTTAATAGCTTAAGATTTTATAAGAGTAGATTAGGTATACGAGTATGTCATCCTTTAGTATGAATTTTTTACATTTTATAGTTGTCTATGATAAACAACTTAAACATGCACTTATAGCATAAGCACCCTGTTGTCAATTGCGGATAGCAGAAAATAGTGGATTGTTAAAATTCCACTATGCAATAGTGTTGTAGCCTGTAGCGCCACTCTTACTCTAGCAGCTATCTGATAACATTTTATAAATAGTGGATCGCGGAACAATAGCGGTTTGTCCAAATTCCGCTACACTATAGCGGCTGTTTAACAACATATAACACATTTATCATATAACTGCTCGTGTATACGTTATTTTTGTAACAAAAGATAAGATAAAGTCAAACTGCTTTTATATAAGTTGTAAGTTGTTTTAATAAGCTATCGTGGACATATGTCTGAAGAATGAGTGTGTGATTCATATTTTATTAAATTCAATATTGACATCATTATGTTGAACATTTTCATTCTTTGGCTTTGCTCATAATCCGATTATCAGTTAGTAAAAGTGTTAAGTCTAATTTTTCTTTTTGCAGTAAAGGACCATAAAGTTGTCTCTGTGCCATCTATTGTCAAAGTACCAGAGTGTTATGTGCCACACATAATAATTCCACGCGTATCTCTAACCGAAGATTTTGGCGACTGCAGTTTGCCATCCGATTCCTCATGTTCTGCAGAACTAGAGAAGGATGAAGATACTGATGAAAGTAAAGTATATATTAGAGCCGATTTGATTCCACGAGTACCTGTTGCTGATGATTTTAGGGACAGCAGTTTGACATCCGATTTATCAGGACATGGCGGTCCTGAGAAGGATGGCAATACGGATGATGAGAACAAAGTAAACATCAGAGCCAGTTCAATACCACGCCCTCGTGCTGTCATTTCTAGTCCTGGTAAATCACATACTTCATCAAATTTCTGTTTATTTATTTATATACCAGTTAGTTACTTTTTGCAATTTGAATGTTTGAGCTGCTATTAAAGGCTGACATGGAGATCATTAGAATAACTACGCTTTATATCATAAATAACATTGTCTTGGGCTGCTTTTGATGAGCCATTGAAGTCAAGTGATATAATTGGCTGGTAAAGATCCTTTCGAAAATACAGAAGTAATTTTTATTTTTAATAATTATTAAAAGTACTTCCAGAAGGATGCAATGCAACTCTCTAAAATGAGTTTTCAGATAAAGACCCGATTAAACTTGCTATGGTTGATAGTTCAAAGTTGATCATCAGTCACATGAAAAAAACCCCTTAGAATACTGAAAAGAAGATTTTAGTGTCGTTCTATTAGTGTCGTTGTATAGTACAAGTTCTGTATAAATGGAGTTACAGATATGCAATGTGTATCAGTAAGCATTCTATGAAATTCAGGAAGTCCCCTCTGTCTGTGCTTAAGTTGAGATGCTCTCCATTACTATGTTTTCGTGTGTATAAACTTTGTATAAATATTTAATGTATGTCGCATGTTATAAAAATGTGTGCCTATATGCTATGCACCCAAAACTATAGTAATGGAACTCTCTCTCTTTTGAGAAATGGAGGAAAGATCCTTATTCTCTGTGCTCCCTCTCACTCCCCCACTTCCATTTTCACAACAACTGTAATGAAGCTTAGTGACACTGACACCAATGATAGAGACTACTTCGTGTACAAGTTTAACATCTGCCAATTTAAGTAGTAGGCCTCTTTCTTTTTCAACAAGATCCCTTTTTAGGAAAACTCATTGGTTCCAAATCAGTCTAAAGCTTGCTCATCAGAAGGATGAAAAGATTGTTTTACGAATCATCCTTGCAAGGAAACTATGATAACTGATAAGGCCAAGTGAAAGCAACAAGGGCAACAAGCTTTGCGTAGCTGCTCGTACTTTTGTTTGAGCCTCCCATTTGTTTTTGGTACATTAGCTGATGGCACCTAATGTTGCAGAAAATTTCGTCAGTCCAAGAGTGAATTCTCTAAATTACAAGACTAAAAAATTATTATATGTCACCAGATTTTTGTAGTTAGCATACCATGATAATAATAGTTCTAGATTATTCTATTATGCAATGGCATCGGTGTTTTCTTGGCTACTTTAGAGTATTCATTTTCCTATTCTTAAAACCTGAATAACACGATTATCATATGTGTGCTGGTTTTCCATCTTTCTGTTTTAAATCAAATCCAAATTAACACGAGATATCATTGTGATCACAATTCCAAGAATCAATAGGCCAATCACTTTCCGTTCACGGTTCACATGAATAGCTGGATTTGCGTCATTTATGTTGTATGCTAATTCTAGTTTCCTCATTTTGCATCTGTTTTCTGGGTTATTCATGGTTTATTATGTAGTTTCTCAGATATGACCTAAAAGTTCTGTCTCCATTTTGTATTCAGAGAATGACCAAGTGATCGGGAACAGAAACAAGATTGGAAAGGGAAGACTTTCTGCTTCGAAGAATAGTACCGTTTCACCAAATAGACATGCTCTTGCTCATTGTAAAGTGAAATCACACGAAACTACTGATATTCCTCCTGATGCAAGAAAATGCGCAGAGCCTAAGTCCAAAGATAAAAGTGATCCTGTAGGAAAGAAAAATGTTCTTAAAGGTAGCATAAAATCTGATAATTTACATAGGCACTGGAAGTTTTAGTTCCAATGTATCATGATCTTAATCTAGGACTAGGTTCCCTCCCAAGTAAAAAGGAAAGAATAAAAATAGTTGTGCATGTTTTGATGACATGCTTAACACTTCAACATCAATTTTCAATGTATACTTGTGTGCTGTGTGAATGTAAGATTACTATGCAACAGACCAATGTCTGAGGTATTGTATATCTTCTTTTTCTTTTGCTTCATATTTGAGTTCTTTTTTATAAGATTGTTTTGTGTATTCATCAATCATTTGCTTGCACACCAACGAAACTCACACTAAAGTTTGGAAAGAAAAGAGTTTGGAACATTCACCAGTGACTGCTCCGAACACAACCAAAACCTATTTTGTTGCTATCAGCAAAGAAACTAGAATCCATGTTGCATTTGATCATTAAATAAAAGAGTTTCAACGAATGTAATGATATGCTCTCCAAACCTTTATCAGTTTTTTGGGTGATGCATTAATTTTTTTAGTACTCGAAATTAATTATTTTTTAATTAATTAAAGTGTGCGGTTTAATGAGTTGATACTTGATAATGCACATTAGTTTTGTAAACGGAGGTCACCACACACACTCTTTTTTTTTTATAACCAAATAATTGAATTATAAGGAGTACAAGGGGTACTCAACCCTTACAATTCAAAGATAATGTCTGAAATTAACGGAAAATAAGGGATCTTTACACCAATCAGAGAAAACTACATTAACATTTAGCTTTTCCCTACCAATAAGCCAAAACCAAGCAATATACATAATTTGTTCCACCAAAGACGAAGCATTGACCGAATCTCCTTGAAAAACTATGTTGTTACGATGACGCCATAAGCACCACGTTGTTGCTAACCAAATTAAATGACGGCTCCTCTTGTTGGTTGCTCCTTTTAGAGTAGTATCAAAGAGATTAAAATGATTACAAATGTTCACAAAATGTATGAGATTTAATCTCAACCACCTGAAAATATTGCTCCACACTTCAATCGAAACACTACATTTAAAGAAAATATGATTGATGTCTTCATACTCCTTAAAACAAAGCACACAACTCCTTTCATGATTGTTTATGATAATTCCTTTGTTGTATAAATAAAGCCTCCCTCATAGGGAGTTTTTGTAACAACAACCGCCAACCAAATATACTTACTTTCGACGGAACATTATTTAGCCAAAGAAGCTTCAAAGTCTGCACCATAGCTGTATCGAACTCAGACACATCCAGCCTATGCAGCAGCGAATTGTATGCTGTTTTGACAGTAAAGAAGCCAGCTTCATGTGTCAACCATCTTCGCCGATCTTCCTCTCCCTCACATGTGCCAACCATCTTCGCCGATAAGCTCTCCACCACACACACTCTTGATCCTCACATATGCGAGTAGGGGTGCTCGCAGTTCGGTTTGGATCGGTTTTGAGGCAAAAATTCATCCGATCCAAAGTTATTATTACATGCGGTTTGGTTCGGTTTTGGATGACTAATTAAAAAAAATCCGATCCAATCCGATCTAATTTTGTGCGGTTTAATTTGGATCGGTTTTTAGATATCCAAATTAGAAATTGAAATTTTTTAATTAAATATTAATATTATAATAACACGGTAAAATAATATATTTTATGTAAAACACAATATATAATATGTTAAAAATTAATATTTTGCAATAAAAATTATCAATTATATTTGAAATCTATGAAATAGTAAAAAGAAATACATTAAATTGAACTAATAAATATTATTGAGAAAATAAAAATCAATAATTAATATATTAATGCAATATATCATACTAATAAAAAGTTAAATAAGTATTAAAAAATATATAAGCGGTTTGGTTCGGTTTGGATCGGTTTTGAAAAATCAATCCAAAATCTGATCCGATCCAGCGGTTTTCATAAAAAGAACATCCAAACACATCCAATATATCATACTAATTATTTTTTAATTAATTAAAATGTGCGGTTTAATGATTTCATTAATGCACACATTTTTAATGTGTGCTGACTCACCTATGCGTTTTTCCTGATCGACTATAACT
The DNA here is from genome assembly GCA_030408175.1 of Trifolium repens. Taxonomy (NCBI): domain Eukaryota; kingdom Viridiplantae; phylum Streptophyta; class Magnoliopsida; order Fabales; family Fabaceae; genus Trifolium; species Trifolium repens. The sequence goes on along the minus strand of CP125836.1, from coordinate 27,453,856 downwards.
TGAATATATCGATTAAGGGTGTGTTTGGTTCAAAAGAGATGAGGGAAGGAGATGGGAGGGATTTTAACAAGGGGGAGGGAAGGGGAGGATAAATCTTTTAATTATTTATATGTTTGGTTCAAAAGAGGGAAGGGGAGGGGAGGGAAGAAATTTTAATTGCAAATGTGTTTGGTTCACGAGGGGAGGGGAGAGATGACAAAACTAAATTACTTTTTTATCCTTATAATCTTACGGGAGTTTCAGAATTTTAAAATTATTCACTTATAAATAATTAAATATAAAAACTCAATAAGCTCAAAAACTCCACAAATTAAAGATTTTATTGATAATAATTTTCTGTTGTTGATTGTTATTTAACCTAGTAAATAATTTAAAAAATTAAATTCTATACAAAATTAAATTAACATTTTAATAGATATGAAGGAGCATGCAAGTGTATTAGGAACTCAATATAATAAACTAAAGACTTTTTTAAACCTGACAAAACAAATATTAAAACAAAAAGAAAAAAGAAAGTATTAACATGACAAGCAAGACAAAGCAAAGTAAAAAAAACTATATTAAAAAAATTGCTTAAACGACGTAAGTCACGTAACAACAAATTGGAAATTTTTGTCAAACAAGTTGTAAGAACTAAGAAGTATATACAACATAATACATAGCATGCTAAAAAAAATACAAGCAAAGCTCTGAATATCAAATAAAAGAAGTTATGGATAATTAAGTGAAATAATAAGGATAGTTTTGGTATTTTAAAATAAATGAGAGGATAATTATGTCAATATAATTAAAATTGTAATAATCCATCTTCTCTCACCTTACCTCCCCTCCAAATCCCCCCAATTTGGGCGAAGCAAAAATGACCTTATATTCCCTCCCCTCACCTCCCCTCCCCTTCCCTCCCCTTTTTTAAAAAATTAACCAAACACAATTCACTAATAATACTCCCTCACCTCCCCTCTCCTCCCCGCCAAAAACCCCCAACCAAACGGACTCTAACTCACACACGTTTTGGCTTTCTCCCCATAATTTGCAGGAACTGTTGTGGATCTCTTCTATTAATTATAACGTATGTTAGCCCCTGCGTGATAATTTTCTTTTGGAAAATACTAAATAGTGCCTCTGAGGCACTAGTTAAGGTAACTAAGTATAGTAAGATTCTCTTGAAACTTGTGCAATCAATTTTTTAAAAGTGTAAAATGTGATATTTTCAATGCAAAAATTTCTCTTTTTGGTTCCTTAACTAGTGCCCCGGGGCACTAGTTAGCATGACAATTTTCTTCCCTTCGTTCCTTTTTATAAGAAACAAAAGTAAAAATTTTTTTGTTCTTTTTTATAAGAAACTTTGACTAATTTTCAAATGTTTTAAATGTTGAATTTCACTTATGCCCTTATTTATTACGAAAGAGAATATTAGAAATACGTAACTTAATTGAATTTAAAATAATTAAATAGGGATATAGATGGAATATGTTTAAATTCATAAGAGTATTAAATGAAATAACTATTTATGATGTGTTTCCTTGGTATGTGTAATTTTTTCAAAGTGTTTCTTATAAAAAGGAACGAAGGGAGTATTATTTATGGAGTTAGGATCGAATGACGCTAAGGTGTCAAAATTTATTTGACACCAAATCCCATCCACTCATTTCATTTGATCCAACGGTTTAAAATTATCACCAAAATAATTAATGTACACCAATAACACCTAATTAAATACAAATCTTATCATAATAAATTCTAATGAAACATTTCCAATTTGGTTTTTTATTATTATTTAAGTGTTTTTCCCATTGTTTTTTTTTACAAATCCACGTTATTATTTTTACATAGTTCCTTTTTTTTTATTTGTACCAATCCCAATATTTGTATTTGTGAATAAAATAAAATATTATTTTTCAGCAAAAAAATAAATATTTTCAATAAAAATTATCGATCTTGTTAACTTTTAATAATATATTGCTTAAGAATTACTGTAAGTTATAAAATATATATTGCTTAAAAAATTATACATTTCTTTTTGGTAAAAAAAAGTATACAATAAGTGACGAACACAATGGCCATAACCCATCAAAATAAATTTTACCTTGATTTTTAATTATATAAATAAAAATATTAGTTTGTCACACTAATGAGGAAATAAAAAATTGGGAAAACAAATAGAGAATATCTTATTGAGCATTTATGAGGATAAAGATTTGTTTTTAATAAGATGATATTGGTGTACATAAATTATTTTGGTGATAATTTTAAACCAATAGATTAAATAAAATGAGTGAATGAGATTTGTTGTCAAATAAATTTTGACACATTTGGTGTCATTTGATCATAACTCATACTTAATATTACGACCATTAACTATAAAGAAACCTTATCCCCGTGAGTTTAGCTCAGTTAGGAATATTGCATATTATATGTAGGGGTCGGTCGGGGTTCGAATTCTAGACACCTCATTTCTCCACAATTAAATTGTGTGAGTTCTAGCTACTAGACTACTTAAAAAAAAAACTATAGAAACCTCTCTCTTAGCAAAACACTAGAAAGAAACTTATATTTATTTCATTATATTTATTATTCAAATACATAAATTCCAAAGGAAAATACACCGATCATGTTACATATTGTGAGTATGACCAAGATGCCTTCTCACATAACAACATTAGGATTCCATTGAAAGCAATCAATAGAGCCACCATCTTTAAGCTTACATGGTCCTGAATCTTTTATTATCCAATTACATTTGTCGCAATCTTGGTCTCGTTTTTGAACATAAATGTCAAAATAGTGAAATCCGTTAATCCATGAAAAACTACAAAAATATAAAGATCTTCCAAAAAATGAAGGATCAAAAGTGAAAGTGTAATTTTCGCCAAAACGCAGTGTTTTGAACTGATAATCATGATGTTTGTCTTTGCAATCAACACCGAGTTGGTCGTTATTGGCCAATTTGTTAGTAATGGTCACAGTTCCTTTGTCAAAGACTCCAAAGCTTTTGCTATCCTTAAACTGCAATGCAATGAGAATTGTTAGTAACATAGAAACTAATAACATAAATTTGGAGATTCTAACCATCTTTCTTGCCCAATAGATTAAATGATACATTGATATTGAAACAATTGATCATTGTTTCGCTATATATATAGATATATATATTAATTAATGTCAAGCCAAATGAATAAGGATTTGTTTTCAAAATTTCAAATATTAATTAATTAATTAATCATGTGACTATATAAGGTAATAATAAATGTACAGAATAATTTTATTATTTTTTGATAATAATGTAAGGAATATTATTGTATCAGTGTTTTATTCTTTACATTCATTATTTTCTTTTGTTGGGCTTCTTTAAATTTATTATAACCCTATATATGAGCATTGGGCACATCTTAATTAATTAATGTAATTATTAATGAATATTTTTAATTGAGGAAATAAAAATCCCCTTTCAGTTGACTTGACTTTTTTATTTAAAAAAAAGCTTAATTACAGTTTCGGTTCCCCTATTTTGCTTTTTTCACAGATTTAGGCCCCTTATACAATTTTGGTCTTATGTGTCATATTTTTAATGACGTGGCAAACATAGTGCTGATGTGTTCCACATGTATTAATATTTTTCATGTCACTAATTATATATATTTTTAATTTATAATAAAAACACAAAAATTAAAATAACAAAATAATAATAATTACAAAACAAAAAATGAAAATGAAAATGATATTGTTACTGTTTGATTCTATAAATAAGAAACAAGATTGTTATTTGCAAGTTCTAAATGAATTCCAAATAAGTTTTCGTTATGCATAACTGCAACAATTTTTAATAAGAGAAAAAAATCAAAATTTATAAGGAGTAACCATACAACAATTTTCGAGCAACAATGACTTCTTTACCAACGAAAATTGAAGAAGAATGAAAATAAAAAGAGGTGGAACAAGGACAATTGAAGAGGAAGAATAGAAAGAGGAATGAAAAAGTGGAACAGGGAAATTTGGAGATTTGGATGGTTCTTACTTCAATGGAGAGAATGAGATTTGGGAACTTGGGGTCCATTGTTTCTATTTTAGGGTTCTTGATTCTTATTTATGGAATAAAATAACAACAATCTGGTTTTCTATTTTATTTTTTGTTTTATAATAATTGCTATTTTATTATTTTAATTTTGGTGTTTTTATCATGAATTAAAATAAATGTATTTAGTGACATGTAAAATGTTAATACATGTGGACTCTGACACATCGGCACTATGTTTATCACATCATTAAAAATATGACACATAAGACCAAAATTGTTTGGGGGGGACTAAAACTGATTGAAATTAAAATAAGGGGACCAAAATCGTGAAAAAAACAAAATAGTGAGACCAAAACTGTAATTAAGCAAAAAAAATGGAAAAGGAAAAAGACTCTTTTGTTACTGAAAAAAGGAATATTAAAGGAGTATATTGACTCAAAGAGTAAATTTTATAAGTTACTCCAAATTTCGACCTTTAATTTTAATATTAATTAATGGTTATGATTGATGTGCTAGGGTGAGACTTATTTGTTTGCCATTAATTGTCTTTTCTCTCCCTTGCTTATTTTTTTTACGCATAAAATATTAAGCAAGAATTAAAATAAAAATACGATTGAATACAAAACAAATATTTTTGTTTTTGTCAAGTAGCCTAGTGGCTAAAAATTCCACTCTCAAGGTGGATAAGTGGGATGACCGGAGTTCGAATTCCGGTCCCTACATATATAATGTAATGTCCTACCAACAGAGAGCTAAACTTATAAGACAATACAAAATAAATAATTACTTGACTAAAAAAATAATTGGTCTTGACATAAAAAAATAATACATTTGATGAATGATGTAGGTGGGTTTTTAGATGTGGAAATATCTCATGAGAATATTTCAATAGGTTCTGCAAATGTTGACGAGGAATTGTGAATTTTGTACTACACCTTTTAATAATATTTTAAATGATGTAAATTTTATAAAATTTACCGGTGGATTGAAAGTTTATATCATATAGATTATTTATGTTAAATTTCAGACAAATCCAAAATCATTTTAATATGTTATTAACATACATCAAAATTAATTTTGACTGTCGCGTTTCTGTCAATGCTGCAACATGATTTATTGGCGGTTCTGACCGCCACTAATTTCAACATCCACTTTGTGGCGGTTTGGGCCACCAGTAACTCCAAAAATTCAATTTTTACTTTGTGCCAGTTCAGGCCGCAAGTAAATTATATGCTCTTGTAGTAAATTGTATGCTATTGCTTTTGGGGAAATTCTAACGTGTAGTCATTAAAATGACTTCACCAAAAAAGTCAAAATCTAGTGTGGCAAAGGCACAAAAACTTCTATGTGCAAATCTCAAATCTAATGGCCAGAAACCAAGTAGCCCATTAGCACAAATTTAGTAGCAAAAATTTGGTAGCTATTTTATGGCAAATGATCCAAGATTAATAATATGATAGTAAAACGACACGGGAATAAATTCCTCAGAAGTCCATGCGGAAAATTAATTTATCCAATAATCAGCTTTAATCCTAACTCGGCTGATTTCGCTTTATACAAAATTCAAATTAAATGGTTCGAAAGACTACACTATTGGTTTAGAAACTCAGGAAACTTCTATTTAGCTAGAGAATATAAGGAACTAGCTAAAAGCCTTCGGAAAAACCTTCAGTCTATGGCAAGATGACTGAGGAAAGTATAACAAGTGTTTTACAAAAAGTTTTAGATAACTTAGAAAAACAAACATTATATTTAGAAAATTTACAATCTAAAGAAAGTAAAAATAAAACTCATGAAACCTGGAACTTTCATGAAGAAAACTTTGCCTGTTATGAAAAGAATGAATTATATCCTCACATCTTTCATACAGCAAATCCCCAACTTAATAATATAGCATGTATGTTAACTTATGTTCTAAAAAATGTAGAAAATATCTGCATTAAATTGGAAGTTCTAGATGAGTTATTTAAATTTCTTAAAGGAGGGGAAGATAAGGGAAAACAAATAGAAATACCCCAAAATCAACCTCAAGAAAAGACTTCTAAACTCGAAGAAACTTCTGAGTCTACACAATTAAGAATCAAACCACCGTCTAATTACTTTTAGATATGGATGATACAGAAGAAACCCTTAATAGGCAACTGGAAAATTTAGAAAGGCTAATGGTCTCTCTAGATATTAGCGGTAAAAGTCAGGAAACTTATGATGACAAATCAGATGATAATAATCAAATTATTCATGACTTTAGCTCAGAAGAAGAGGCTAACGAAAATGAGATGGAAAATCCTCATTATGTCAAAATAGAAGAACAAGGAGAAACTTCAGGAACTAAAAGACCTGCAGATTTCGAAAGAGAATTCACCAAACAAAAATTCCAGAAAGTACCTCATTATTATGTACCTACGCAAAATCCATTTCAAGGACAAGGGATTTTAGATATAGACTGCAGTGTTGATGCAGCGAAAGATCTTAGAGATTGGTATAATACAAATAGTGTGTTAATCCAGTTAAACGAGGATCTTAAACATTTAGGAGCAGCTGAAGTTTTCAACTATCTTCAATATAAAACTAGAGGAAATGCTTACAAATACATTTCTACTCTATCATCAGAAGTTATGGGAGAATTACCTCTAACAGGAACCTTAGTAGTAGACTGGGTCTATGGTTTACTAATAAAAGAATTCAAAGGATGGAAAAATTCCATTCAATCAAAAATAGCATTTTCTGACCAAAACCTTTGGAAAATCACCAACCTAAAAATCTGCAATATGTGCTATGTAGATAATTTTATTTGTGAATTTCAGGATTATTACTATAATATAGATAATAGTACAAGAATCTCTAGAAACTTGTTAGAACTTTTTTATGACAAGTTACCAGAAAAAGTATCAGCTCAAGTTAAGGTGTTCTTCACCTCAGCATTAGCAGAAGGAAAGGTAGACGATACTTTAGGAGGAAGAATAACTTCCTTAAAAATTTGGCTTCAAGAAATGTGTAGCCAAAAGATAGCCAAAAGAGAAGCTCAAGTATCCTTTTGTTGTAACAAACTACAAGACAAAGTAGGAAACTATGGTTGTAACTCTAGAAAGAAAACTAGAAAAATAAGGTCACAAAAACCTTATAAAAGAAAGAAATTCAAGAAAGTCCCTTTTAGAAAATTCAGAAAAGGAGATAAAAAATTCTTTAGGAAAAAACAATCTTACCCTAAGAAGAAAACATGCCCACAGGGTAAAAAATCATGTACATGTTGGTTATGTCATGAAGAGGGTCACTATGCAAATGAGTGTCCTAAGAAGAATCCTAAGAAAAATGTCTTACATGCAATATATGCAATAGGATATGAACCTATAGAATCAGACATAGAATCTGATGAAGAAATTTATGAATACTGCACAGAAACAGATTCAGATGTCGAAGAAAGTACTTGGTAAAGGAAATCCAAGCGCAACATTTATCAAAATAGTACTAAAAAGTAGAAATCTTTTAGCCTATATAGATACAGGAGCAACTCTTTGTTTTGGGAAAAGATCTATCTCTAGAAATTGGGAAAGATTAGCCAAACCAAAAGAAATAATAGTTGCAGATAAATCAAAACATCAGATATGGTTTAACCTTAGAGATGTGTCTATAGAAATTGAAGGATATAAGTTTTTTATCCCAACAATATACCTCCATGATTCAGGATTAGACTTAATTATAGGAAATAACTTTTTAAAGTTATATGAACCTTTTACTCAAAGGAAGGATACCATATCACTTCAATGGAAGGACTTGGGAAATCCTAAGAATAGCAAAATGGTAACCACCAAAATAGTTACTAGAAATGAGATCTTAAATCTTATTAAGGGAAACCTTAGAGAGTTAAGAACGATATGGGAAGAAAGAAGCTTCCATATCAATATAGAAGAAAGATTAGAGGAAGTCTGTTCGGATAACCCTCTAGACAGCCTTAAAAACACTAATCATGAACTTATAGTCATTAAACTCAAGAACCCGAATGACGAGATAAATGTTCCAAATAGAATTCCATATTCTATTAGAGATGTTGAAGAATTTCAACAAGAATGTAAAGATCTACTTGATAAGGACCTTATTAGACCCTCATCAAGCCCACATTCTGCACCAGCTTTTTATGTCGAAAATCACAACAAAATAAAAAGAGGCAAAAGAAGAATGGTAATTAATTATAAGAAACTCAACCTAGCAACAGTTGGAGATTCTTATAAATTACCAAGAAAAGATTTTATTTTAGAAAAAATAAAAGGATGCAATTGGTTTTCTTCCTTAGATGCAAAGTCTGGGTATTATCAACTAAGACTAGCCGAAGAAACAAAACCATTAACAGCTTTTTCATGTCCACCTCAAAAACATTACGAATGGAATGTTTTGCCTTTTGGATTGAAACAGGCACCATCAATATACCAAAGATTTATGGATAAATCTCTTGAAGGTTTGAATCATATGTGTTTGGCATATATAGATGATATACTTATTTTCACAAAAGGAAACAAGGAACAACATCTTCAAGATGTAGAAACTGTTCTTTTAAGAATTAAGGAAAAAGGTATTGTAATTTCAAAAAAGAAATCAAAACTTTTACAGAAAGAAATAGAATACCTTGGTTTAATTCTAAAAGAAAATGGGGAACTGAGTCTAGCACCTCATACCCAAGAAAAAATACAAGCTTTTCCAAATGAGCTTTCTGATAGAAAACAAATCCAAAGATTTCTTGGATGTTTAAATTATATTGCTAATGAAGGATTTTTCAAAGATTTAGCAAAAGAAAGAAAACATTTGCAAAAGAAAATTTCAGAAAAAATTCCATGGTCCTGGACCAAAACAGATTCTGATATTGTTAAAAGAATTAAAGAAAAAATTCAAGTTTTGCCTGAACTCTACAATCCAACGAAAGAAGATTTTTTAATTATAGAGACAGATGCATCACAAACAACCTGGGCAGGTTGTATGAGAGCCTTACCTAATGGTAAAGCAAAACTTTCTCTTAATGAGAAAGGATATAAAATTGAAGAATCTGGTGATCTTCAATCAAAAGAATCTGAAACTTCGAGGGAAGGGACAGATACTATAAAAAGCATTGATTACAGTGCTTCTAAAATCCTGATAAAGGATACTGAAAAATTACATTTATGTAAATATATTTCTGGTACATTTACAGATACAGAATCTAGATACCATATCCAGGAACTAGAAACTCTGGCATGTGTAAAGATATTAGAAAAATGGAAAATTGATTTACTACCATCAAGATTTCTTCTTCGTACAGACTCTAAATATCTTACAGGATTTTGGAGATATAAAATTAAAGCTGACCATAAACAAGGCAGACTAATAAGATGGCAGATGAAGTTACAACAATTCGAGCCATATATTCAATACATAAAATCTGAACAAAACAGTTTTGCAGATACACTAACAAGAGAATGGAGCAAGCAATAAAGCTACTTCAAAACAACATAAAGCAGAAGGATGAGCAGCTCGCTGCCATTGATTCTAGAAGAAAAAAGATCTCCGACGAGAGGGGGGAGATGATTACAACACTCAAAAGTTTGCAAAACATGACAACAAATGCAGACCAGTCTTCAATACCAACAACAAGCTTAGACAAAGCTCTCAAAGATAAAGAAAATTGGGACTTGCTAGGACAACCTTCTGGAAAGTATGATTACTATGTAAAATATACAGCCCCAGAAAGTGCAGAAATTCCTATTGAAGCAGTAACATCTAACGGATGGAAATCAAATGAAGAACAGGAAGCCGAGTCCTCAGGAACAACTTCAAACAGCAAGAAATCATGGGCTGAAGAAGTTGAGGAAGAAGATGAAGCCAGAAAAAATGGTTTATCAGCAACCATTCAAACAAGCGATCCCGTAGACGATGAAATGGGAAAGTTTGAAGCTTATGTTATTTTCGACGGACCAATGAAAGGGATCTATAGAAAATGGGCAATAGCTAAACAACATGTCATTGGCAAGAATGTACGTCACAAAGGATACAAAACCATGAAAGAAGCGGAACAGGCACTCTATGGAGCCTACAAAGAAATTACAACAGCAAAGAACTTCCAAAGATCTCCCACAATGGAGTCAAAAAAGAAATTGTCAATCGACAAAATTCGCCAGCTTGAACATCAGAAGAGTTTCCAGATAGCTGAACCAACTTACATGGAATTCAGTCTCAGATGGAAATGGTTAAACAACTATGTAGAAGAATTCACCACTGAATGCTTCTATCCAGTTAACAGAATTGGCTGCACCAAAGCAGTTGTACTACCAGGAATAGACAGTACTTTATGTCTATCTTTTTTTTTCAAAATGGGTTGATCCATACTATATACTTGGAAGAACAAACCGGAAAGACTTTTGGAGAACTCAAATTCCTTCCAAAAGAGTTACAAAATTTGGCACAGAAATTCAACAACTTGTTTGCCAAAGGAAAAGAAATTTTTATTCAAATTGAATCCACATATCCTTGGTACGATGAAATTACCCTGGAACTTACAACAAAACCTCTATACCTCATTAAGATTGGAATTTCAAATAAGGAATATCCAGTAATAAACAGAGAAAAAACTGAATGGCACCCTGCTATCTACCTTAAACAAATCAGGCACTTTCACCAGAAAGTCACTAGATTGTCCTCCCAGACAAATTACAGAGTTGTTTACGAAGATTCATCAATGGTTGTATACAGCGACTCTAGAAAGCCTGCAAAGGACAAAGATATCAAGGCAATTAAGAACCTTGAAGAAAAAGTTGACCAATTGAAAGATGGTCATGAAAAATTACCAAAGGTAATTCAAGAAGAATGCTGTCAATACTTTTCACAGTATTACAAAGGGCATAGTTGTAAAAACTGCCTAAGAAAATCGTCGGCACAAGAAGACAAGGAAGCTGCTAGCACAAATCCACACATCACAATGTAGACAATAATGTACAGTGGTATCTTATCACATCTGAGTCAGATGGGAACCACTTAGTGATTAGCTTTTCAATAATGTAAATTACTGTTTGTCTTTTTTTTCCTTAGTGCGTAAAACTTTAAGTTAGTGCATGATGCTTTTCTGAGTGCATGTCACTATAGTGTGCTGTCATGGAAAGGGACGTTTACCTAATGTGAGCCCTTCTCCACTATAAATAAGAGCATTCAGCTCATTTGTAATTAGAGTTGAAAGAAATACGAAACTACTATCTAGTTTTCTGAAGAATTATTTCTTCTCTCCTTAGAATTATTTCTAAGAAGTAGCTCTTGAGGTAATACTCTGGAGGAGCTAGATCCTTGAGGTAATACTCTGGAGGGATCACCCACAACAACAATATAATCAACAGATTATATCACAAAACACAAAAATATCTTCAATCCGAAGATTTCAACAAAATCAAAAACATCAAAAAAGAAACTTCAGAAGAATCATATCAGGTATGATTATATTACTTTTTATTCAGAATCATTAGTTATGGAAAATTCGAATTTTAAAATTCAAAGAATATCTTCAAACTATTTTGAGATAGAATACACAGAACCCAGTAATGATCATACAATTTTAGAGTTAGTCTTTATAAAGGACTATGATAAAAAGGCAACTTATTTATTGAAAGAATTTCCTTATCCAGATTTGGCTAAAATAATCTTAGACAAATTTAAATTTAATCATTACCAAGAAACAACTTTTCTTAAAAAACTTAAAGAAACCATTGAAACAGATTTTGAAGAACATGAATTACAATGTTTAGTTCATGATTTGCATAATTTTATTCAAGATTCAAGATATATAGCCGGTTTTGACGGACAAGTTCTATGGAAGAGAGGCTAGTATATATTATAAAATGAGAAATTCTCGTTCTCATAAATTAATGCGAACTGAACCTGATAATTAAGGTCTAGATCCAGATCTTAGTTTAAAATTAGGTGAAAAATGTCTGAAATTTCACTTTTTGAAGAAACATCTAGTTATTTTGCTGATAGCATACTAGATCATAAAATAGAAGAAGCAGATTTATCCTTAACTGCAGAAGAAAACTTTAAAAGAAAGTTTAATAAATTCAAGGAATATTTCTCAAGAAAGAATATTTTGAAATTTGGAATAATGGTTGGAGAGGAAGCAATTCCAATTGATTCTACTTCTGGAAATATTTTTATATCTACCATAGATAGAACACAAATTCAAAAAAGAATTTCAAGTCTTTCTGAAAAAGAAAGAAATAAAATCGGTTATATTCACATATCAACCATTCAAGTTTTAATCAAAAGTACTTTCATGAAAGGTATTGATACACCGTTAAATATAATTCTAAGAGACTCTAGAATTACGAATGATAGACAATCTATAATTGCACAAGGAAGATGCAATTTAAAATATGGAAAAATTAAGTTTGATATAAACTTACAAATGAGATTATCCCTAAAAGATAAAGATCTTGACAGATCCATAATCTTTAATTACAAATTAGAAGATTCAAAATTTATGAAAAAAGGAAACCATCCCTTTACAATATGCTATAGAATTAATTATGCTCTAAGTAATTCACATCATAGCATAGAATTTACAGGAAAAGATGTAATTCATATTGATGAATTATTCACCCCTATAGTGACATTAGAGTCACCTATATTTAAAACCCTGGCAAGGAAGAGTTGTTCTTTAATAGAAGATGACAAAAATATGTTTGAAGAAACAGATGAAAAACCATTAATTAGAAGCCAAAGCCTTAGGGTAGCACCCCCAAAAAGAGATTTTCAAATCTCAGAATCAAAAGAATTAAATAAGCTACAAAGCTCAGTAGCAGAGTTGTCCTTACAGCTCGAAAAATTGGACAAAAGAATCTAAATTTGTCTATGAAACATCTTCCGCATTTTGTTTCAAACTCGGTTCCAAACTCTGGTATCAGAGCATAACTCGATCATAGAATAAAGAAGTTTAAATATACACCATTGATCTATGAAGGTGTACCATGTATCATAATAAAAAATACACATCATATAATAATGATATAATAATGATTTGGTGGGGACAAAGAAATACTCTAATCCTATTGGACCACGTGAGCCAACTTCACCAAAAAAGTCATAAGGGCAACTTCACCATAGAAGCTCCCTTGCTTTTGGCAGTTTAGGCCGCCACTAAATTCACCAACAAACTGTATATTGGCTAATTTTAGCCGCCAATTGTCCGCCTATGAATATGTTGGCGGTTTTAGATTTTGAGGGTTTTTTTTTTGTTTCACCACCAGTTGAATCTGGTTCGGGGGTCAGTTCTGCCATCAAGTGGTTTCAGCCCCCTCTCGATCGCAGTTGCAGGGGATCGAACCGTAATTCTTCCTACCAAATTCAGCGCCAATCACCACTGAAACAACTAATGATTGGTTGAGGGTTTTTAATTATGCTACCAAATTATTTTTCTTGTAGTGTAATTACTATTTACAATTATTACTCCTTTTTCTAAAGACATGGCGAATCACAACAATTCACAAATACACTCATTTAAAATTATTTTATTTTAATTACTCATATATAACTATAATCTTTAAATTACTCATACTAAAAGTACTTGTTTACTGTGAAATTTGGTAAACAACGCTAGTTTGATTATTACAAGAGAGACCAACTAGTAAATCTCGGGACATAGTGCTTTTGTTTATATTTTCAAAGAGAATGGTATTCATTATTGTTCTTATGTTCATAAAGTGTTGTTTTTATGTTTTTTATGTAACTTGAAATACAAGAAAGAATGTTTACTCAATTGAATAAACAGAAGGAGAGATTGAGTCGAAAGTAAAAGGCAATTGGAATAAATGAAAGGACTGTAAATTGCATTCAAATGTAAATGATTACAGAATGAAAAATGGTTCACATTACATACATTCTCCTTCGAGCACTCGTTTCTCGCTTTGACATGGGTACTTTGAGTTTTCTGTGGATTTTGTATAATGATTGTGACCTTTTTTTTGATCACAGAACTAAACTATTTATAGACACTAATTCCTAACTGCTAATAACGCCTAAACAACTACAGAGAGGACGCGTGTCTTTGACACGTATTTTGAATTTGAATCTCTTCTTATCTTATGATTTAGCCGTTGTATCCATCGAAGTCGAAGTAGTAATGCTTTCCTTGAATATTTCGCTAAGTCCATGCTTTGGTCCTGCACTACTAGATACTTCGACCCTACTGAAACTTCGACCTGATCGAAAGGATCCTGAAGAATACGCAATTAAAAGAAATGTTCAGCAGTAGAACATTTATTATATATTCATGCATGGTTAATCATTAAATTCATTGGCCCTGAAAACCAAACGTATTTAATGACTTTTAAAATAATCATATAATTAATCATAATTATTTTAATCATATGTTTAGAACATATTTTTACTTAGTAAAAATGTGGGCTAACAAATTGCCCCCAAATGCCTGTTTCGAACGATTGGTCGAATGAGAAAGGAAAAGACATTTTTGAACCCCACGTGCTTGACACTGTTACCAATGACGACGCTTATGTCACGTACAGAAGTAACTGTCACCTTGATCCCCACAATCCATCATTGTTCCTAGGTTTTAGCATAGTGGGTGACGTGGCACACGTAGAAGTTGAAGAGAAATTATTTGAATTTCTTTTTGATTTATTTTTTAGGGACAGACACGTTTCCTTATAAATAGCAGCCAAGAGCCAAAGAAACACTTTTCACCAACTTACAACTCAGAGTTTTCTTTACGAAGAACACTGTTCATCTTCTAATTTTTGCAAAATCAAACTCTGATTTTCAACCCATTTGCGATTCCAAACCGTTCAAGTGAATCTAAACTAGAATCCGCGTTGATTCATCACTGATTCATCCCCAAACACACAATTTTTCAGATTTCCCAACAAAAAAACCCATTTTTACTTTTAAGTTTTTACAACTGTTCAACAATGGCTTCAAACCAAGATTACGAAGTTCCAATTGCTGGGAAATGGAAAGACTTAATGGTGCTCGAAGACGGTGAAGAAGTGGTTCCTGAACCCACTGGCGCTAAGGCTGAGAGGAAGGTTTGGAATGCACAACTCATGATTCCTTTCTCTGTGAAGAAGGTAGATTACGCCTTCTGTGGACCATATCCACCACACTCTGAGACTATTTCAAAAGAGGTTAATGCTATTTTCCCTTTGCATGTTACCTGTGGCCCTAGGGTCTTTGAATCTGATCCTTATAATTTTGGGTATTTGAAAAACTCCCTTAAGTTATTTAGAGTTGCTCCCTATACTGCCCACAAAGATTATATCCCATGGTTAGATAGGGTCGAAAAGGATTTCAAGGATACTTGGAAAAGTTATGGGATTTATCCTTTGATCCAATTCAGTCGAACTGGTCCTAAGTACAAACCAGAACTGTTAATAGCTGCCCTTCACTTTTATGAAAAGTCCACAAACACTTTCTAATTTAAATGTGGCATGTTAACCCCCACCCTTTTAGATGTAGCTGCTATCACAGACCTTAGGCCTAATGGTGACCATTTCGACCCCACTAAAACTGGAGATAAGGTCGAATTGAATTACAAGGAAAATACCTTCTCCAAGTACATAGCAGAAAACATGGGCAAGGAGGGTGAAGAAGTGTCCATAGAGGAACATGTGACCTTCTTAACATTATGGTTATCCCATTTTGTTTTCTGCTCGAAGTCTCTTCAAGTAGCTAGGATGTTTATCCCCATAGCGCAACAGATTAACGAAGGTAGGCTCTTCAGCTTGGGGCGTTTGCTGCTGGCACATCTTTATGAAGCAATGAGCAATGCTAGTGATGCGATCAAAGCATCAAAGGACGGGTCGAAATTTTCCGTTGCTGGACCCTTATGGTTATTGCAACTTTGGCTGAATGCCACATTTGAGACAGAGTTAGGGTTGATAGTGCCTTCTGACTATCAACAAGAAGTGGATTCAAGAGAGGTCGAAGGTCAAAGGTTGGTTAGGTTGGCCCATCGATCTCTAGATCAAGATACCAGGAGACTCTTCTTAAAGCACATGAAGATGTTTCTCAACTTTGATAAGTTTCTTCCACGTCATGCTCCTTTCGTTGAGCGCAAGTATGGGGCTGCGTGGTTTACTGAAGATTTCCCTGCATTCGACCCAGACAATGAGGATGAAGTGAATGAGGTCTAGAGAGCGTACTTGGAGCAAACAGTGCTCTCTTGCAGGATTGGAGCAAATGTCAATCAGTATGGGCTAGTTGGTTATCAACCCAACTGTGTTGCTAGGCAATTTGGCATGTCCCAAATGAGGCCTAAGAGTTTCTTTGAGAAACTGGATCGATTAGTGCTGGGTACAGGTATCACTGAGAAGACTTATAGAAAATATTTGAAGATGATAGATACCTATGAGCTTGCCCTCAAGCCTTTCGAGTTCAAACCCTCTTTCTTCTGCACCGATGGCTTCAACAAATGGTGGAATGACTACTACTCGAACCATTCGATTGGCACTGCAGAGCATATACTGGGAATGATAGACAGTGGTTTTATTGTGTCAGCTTTAGGGAAGAAGATCAGCGCCTCAGGTCGAGGTAATGAATTTCACCCTACTCACTTCACATAATTTGCATATGTTTAAATACTCTTTGTCCTTTGTAACACTTAACGTAATATTTTTCAGGCAAAGGTGTGAAAAAAGATGATGGATCTTCTAAAACTTCAGTCGAAGTGAAGAAACCCACAGGCATCAGGATCAAATCAGAGGTCGAAACCTCTAAGCCAAAGGTAACTTAATCTTTAATTTTGCATATTTTTTCCATTTCTTTTGAACATATGTTTTTAACTTGATCATTTGAATTCTCAGAGTGGAAAAAGGAAGAGCAGCACTGAAACTGCGTCTGCTGGCTCAAAACGATCGAAAGAAACGATTATTGTGGATGTAGAGGTAAAAATTCAACACTTCTACATAAGTTTTCTTTTAGCTCTTTCATATTTTAGCCAAATTCTAACATCCTTCATTATTGATAATGTTATTTCAGGATGAGGAGGAAGAGGAAAAAGAGGTTCCTCTGGTTAGAAAAAGAAAACAACCTTCTGCTTCGATTTCTCAACCAAGTGAAGGAGGACCCTCAATTGACGAAGCTAAGGAGGATAAGGCTGAACCAGCCTTAAAGAAAAATGAGGAAACAAGGAAGAAGAAAAAGAATGAGGAACCCAGGCCAAAGGCCAATGTGAGGGAAAAGTCTGCTGCAAAAGGCCTAAAATGCACAAGGCACTTAAAATCCCCAGTAATAGTGGTGAAAAACCAAATTCTCACGATGATGCAGCAAAGGGAGACGTGGACGAAAAGGACCAAACTGTCAAAGCTGTAGAAGAAAAAATTGCTGGACCTGAGGATGATCCTGCGCCACACTCAGAAACTTTGATCGAAGATCAAAATGCCACTGATGCGAAGAGACGGGCCAGTACACAAGAGGGTGGTGATGCCCCCAATGCTGAAAAGGAAAAAGACTCCCTTACTGAACCTGAGGTTGAAGCTAAAGAGGTATATTTTGCTCTATTTTCTAACTTTAACTTTTCATACTATCCTTTAAACCTAATTGATTTTTCTTTGTGCTTACAGGATAAATTGGAGGAAAATCCTATTGAAAAGGATAAGCAACAAATCTCTAACGAGCCGCCCATTGAAAATAAAGATGATGACAATAAGGGCTCCCTGGATAATGGCAAGGTCGACTCAGGGCAATTTAATGAAGGCAACCTGGGAGGAGGACATGAAGGGGCTGGCACTACAGTTCTGCCCACTATTTCAAGCATCAAATACCCAATGCCTACCATTTCTACAACATCAGGCCAGGCTAGTTCGACCCAAGAATCTCTACATGATTCTGACACTATGCCTGAAGCTGAAGCTGGTGGCCCAGATCTAGCGCCTGTCTCTTCGACCTCAAGGCTCTCTGCAAGTCTTGGCTTGCAAGAAGAAGAATTTGCCAACATGCACAAATCTGACCCTGCAGGGACTCTCCGACTACTGCTTTCCAAAAGACAGAGCCAGACCAACACTTCGAGCGAGCACACCACTAGTGCTTCTGCTCCTTCCAATGCTGATATCAATTCAAGGGTGTGCCAGGACTCTTTGCTTTTGCGTCTCAACACTGATTTTGCCAACAAGGATATATTGAAAGAGGTTGAAGAGGAGCCAACTCGTGCTTATAGCTACCTGGCCTTTTTAAAGAAGTTGCATAATCCCTTAACCAATGAAACTACTTTGGGTAAGGTTATTCAATTGAGTTCGATCATTGATCAATTCGCCAAAGCTGTGCACAAACGCAATGAAAACGACATAAGGCTAGTAACTCCGCAACAAGCTCAGGCTATGTTTTATGAGAAAGCTCAGAAAGCGCAAGCTAAGGTTGACAGGCTAACTTCTCAATTGAAAGAAGGCAACCCAGGGATCGAAAGCTGTGATAAGAATATTGCTTATTATAAGCAACAAATCAAAGTCCTGGAGGACCAAATTGTGAGCTATAGGCGCATAATTATTGAAGAAGAGGCTGAGAAAGCTCGAATCGAACAAGAGGCCAAGGCTACCACCCAAGAGCAAATTGATGCATATGGCATGAAGGGAATTCAAGCTTTCAGTTCAGCAGAAGTGGTTGCTGGGGAAATTAAGTCTCTGGAGAATTCTAATTTGGTGGTCGAAAAAGAGCTTGCAACCTTGAAGAAGATTTACTCAGACTGCACCAAAGACTTGCAGTTTAATTTGTTTCATTTGTCTTTTCGAACCATTTTTGGTGTGTAAACCAGTTGGATCTCTATTTGTAACTTCTTGAACATAGTCCATATTTTGTGGCAACTTATAATTTTTTATTGCCATTTTGCCTTTATGTTTAAGTATTATTATGCACTTATTTTTACTTCGAGTAATGTAGGTTTATATTTCTTCAAATATTTTCCATTTATACCCAAAGTACGTTTTTCAGGAGTTAACTCCTCAATCTCATAAGCACCATTAGAATAAACTTGAACAATTTTAAATGGTCCTTCCCAATTTGGGGACCATTTGCCTAAGACTCTATCTTTTTTGTCCATAGGCAAAATAACCTTCCAGACTAGTTCTCCCATGTTAAAAGACTTAGACTTAACCCTCTTGTTATACGCTTTAGCAACTCTTTCTTTTTGCTTTGTTAAAATTTCTAAAGCACTAAGCCTTTCCTCATTCAAATCAACTAACTCATCTGACATCATTTGGTAATACTGGTCTAGAGGTATTTCCATTTGTCTTTGTACCCTTGCTGATTGCAAATGTATTTCGACTGGTAACACAACATCATGACCATAAGTTACTCGAAACAGAGTTGTGTTAGTTGATTCTTTAGGAGAATTCCTGCAAGCCCATAATATTTGGTCTAAAGTTTTATGCCAATTTCTTGGCTTTTGGGCTATCTGTTTCTTTATCAAATTAATAATAATTTTGTTAGCTGCTTCGACTTGACCATTTGCTTGTGCGTAATATGGTGTTGAAGTTAGCAGTCTAAAGCCAATTTCTTGGGCAAATTCCTGCATCTTTCGTCCAGTAAAAACTGAACCTTGATCAGTAGTAATTGTTTCAGGAATTCCAAACCTATAAATTATATAATTTTGTATGAAATTGATTACTGCCTCTTGATCAACATTTGGTAAAGGAATTGCTTCTATCCATTTTGTGAAATAATCAATTCCAACTAAAATATAACGTTGATTATTTGATGAAGCAGGTTTAATTTCACCAATCAGGTCTAGAGCCCAACCCCTAAAGGGCCATGGTTTTATTATTGAATGAAGTTCACTTGCAGGTACATGTTGAACTCCTGAATGCCTTTGGCATTCTTGGCAACCCTTGGCATATTCTATACAATCTTTTAGCATAGAAGACCAATATAGACCTTGTCGAAACAAAAGCCATTTCATTTTATGACCTGCTTGATGAGACCCACATGTGCCACTATGAACATCAGAGATTGCCATATATGCTTATGCTTCATTAAAGCATTTTAACAAAATTCCTTCAGAAGTCTTTTTGAAAAGATCATTTTCAAAAATTATATAGCTTAGAGCCCTATATTTTATCTTTCGATCCACATTTCCTGTTGGATTCTTAAGATAATCCACTATAGGCTTTCTCCAATCATTATCTGACAAGTTGTCAATGGCAAAAATTTGAAAATTTTCAAGGGGATTTTCCATTTCACCATTTATTTGTGGTATAGTATCTGCCCCCACAAGTTTTGGCATTGACAATTGTTCAGCAATTGATTCCTGTAACACCATTTTTTATTTGATTTCGATCAATTGTGTCAGTTTTTCTTTTGACATTTTGTATCCTGAAGCAATCTGAGCTAAGTCATTTGCCTCTTGATTTTCTAATCGAGGTACATGTTCAATATTTACATGGTCGAAACAATCTAACAAGGAACTAGCTATAGCAAAGTATTTTGTTAAGTGCTCTTTAACACATTTGTATTCTTGTGTTAATTGTTTCAATACTAATTCAGAATCACCTCTTATTTTAATGTTCTTTGCCCCCAAGTCTTTTAGTATTTCTAGGCCTGTGATTAAAGCTTCATACTCAGCTTCATTATTAAAGCAAAGTCCATTTATTTTATACTTGAATTTAGTTGGAACCTGAGTGGGTGATATAATCAATATTCCAATTCCTGTTCCATATTTATGTTTGGATCCATCAAAATAGAGAATCCATGGTTGAATATCCACATATTCCTGTGGCATTTCGACCAAAGAATGGTCTACTATAAAATCAGCCACAATTTGACCTTTAACAGCCTTCAAAGGTTTATAAGTTAATGAATATTCAGTCAATGCTAATGCCCATTTTCCAATTCTACTATGTAATATAGGTTTAGTTAGCATGTGTTTAATAACATCAAAATGGGAATAAACATAAATATCAACAGGCTTTATATAATGCTTAAGTTTTGTACAAGAGAAATATAAACAAAGACAAAGTTTTTCTATGGCAGTATATCTAGTTTCTGCATCATTTAAAACTCTACTAAGGTAATAAACTGCATTTTCTATGCCATTATCATCTTCTTGAGCCAACATGCTTCCTATTGTCTTATCAGACGCAACAATATACAACTTCATAGCTTTATTCCTACTAGGAGGCATTAAAACTGGAGGCTTTATTAAATAATCTTTAATGTCGTCAAAAGCCTTTTGATGCTCTTCATTCCATTTAAATGGATCATCTTTCTTGAGCCGAAGTAGTGGTGAAAAGGCTTGAGCTTTTCCACTTAGATTCGAAATGAATCTCCTCAAGAAATTGATTTTTCCCAGCAGAGATTGAAGTTATTTTTTGGTCGAAGGAGACTTTGTCTCTAAGATAGCCTTTGTCTTGTTTTGGTTTATTTCAATGCCTTTTTTATGCACCACAAAACCAAGGAAATCTCCTGGCAGTTCTGATGAATTTACTCTTCAGCAGCCTTTCGATCTCTTCATTGATCTTGGACATGATTTCTGGTGCAAACTTTCTTGGCAATTGCTTCACTGGTTTCTTACCTGCCTTAATTGGTAGCTTAAGTTCGACCATTTCTCTACTGAGTCCAGGCATTTCATCGTAATCCCACGCAAAACAATCACTAAATTCTTTAAGAAGTAGCACCAATTTTCCTTTCAAATCAGGGCTAATATTGGCACTAATGTAAGTTGGCCTTTTTAGCGAGCCATTTCCAATGTCAATTTCCTCTAAAGGATCTTGAGCTTGCATCTTTGGAGTCTCATTTAGTGGATCTCTTTCGAACCCCAAGGGCTCTTCATCATAAATGCAATCAAGTCTTTGGGTTGGTGGCATGAGAGTGCCATTACTTTCGACCTTGGCTTCTGTAGCCATATTTTGGTGAACATCAGCTTCCAAAGCCGTATTTAATCTATTTTCGGCCATATAAGCCGTAATTCTGGCCCACACATTGGACTCAGTCATAGTAACCTTCATATATATTCCACCCAGATGGTGGTACAACTCCATCTTCTGAGGATACAGCATCTATTTCCTCTCGTTCCCATATAAAGCCTTGGGTTGGGTGGAGTTTAACAGAATGAATCACATTATCATAAGGTGTGAAAGCATTCTCTCTATCATAGCATGGCGCAAAGTTCGCCAAATTTTTGTCAAAGGTTTGCTTAGTTATGGTGTCTACCTCTGACATATAGAAACTCTGATCAGCTTCTATATTTTCTACACAACCATCGTCCCTCCAAAGTATCAACTTCTGATGAAGGGTCGAAGGAACAACTCCCACTCCATGAATCCATTCTCTTTCTAAAAGTAGGTTGAAGTTTGCTTTGGATTCAACCACTAGGAACAGAGTGGGTCGAACTATGCTGCCCACAACAACAACTACTTGGATTGCCCCCCTTGAGTGTCCTGTCTTGCCTTCATAATTTGACAAAACAATGTTATGGGCTGACAAATCACAATCATATTTGCCAATTTTGGGTAACATAGATAGAGGCATTAGATTCACAGCAGCTCCCCCATCTATCAGCACTTTGTTAACCCCAACTCCTTCAACTTTTGCTCTGATAAAGAGAGGCTTAAGATGGTTTTTCATGCCTAAGTCTGGCCTTTCGAATGTAGCTTGCTGCTCTTCGATACAGCCATTGTTCATGACATAATAACATATTGGCTTAGGATCAGCCATTTCTAACTGGTCGGAATCAGCTTCGAGCTCAGTTACTTCTGATTGGACATCATATTCTGATGGTAATATGGAAACCACGCATATTACATCAAAATCTGGCTCAGAGTCCAGCAGATCATCATCTTCCATTTTGTTTTCATCTATTGGAGGAAGGATCCTTTCTTTTGCTGGCCTTCTAGCCACTTCTTTTTATTGGCTTGTTTGAGGATTTGTTGCAGCCAATTTCTTTTGGCGTTGGAATCTACGCCATTGAGTCCTTGTCATTGGATGTTTACCCTTATAATTGTTCTTGTAAGAGTATTTGTTAACATCCTCTGAGTAGCTTAGTTTGGTGCCACTGGAGCCACCAACTTCCATTGCACCCTTGTTGAATTTTATGGTTCCTTGGTGCATCCAACGCTCTACAGGGATCGAACCAGAAGGACAAAAAGTAGGCCTTCGATCAATTCGAACCATGTTATTTGGTCGAGTCAGAATGCCCTCTCCTTTGTCCTGAGACTGTTTTGGGTTTGCCCCCTGTCTGTTTGCCACAGGTTGGAACTTCATAAGGCCTGCAGTAGCCTTTTTTATCACAAACGGCGCTGCAACGAGCACAAAGCATCACTCCTTTGTTTTCTAGTTTGCATCTGTTCAGGAAGTCAATCAAATCCTCTTCCGCACGAGGATACACCACTTTCATCTTCTCGAAGTATTCCTCTTCAGGGATTTTTTCTACCTGTACCTCTGTAACCTCCATGGCTTCGACCATCATTATAGCTTGTGGTTCAGCATAGAGAGTATCAGCACTCTGTGAAGGCTCGGGATCTGCCTTCGTGGCTTTGGGTTTCTCACCA
This sequence comes from Trifolium repens, assembly GCA_030408175.1. Classification (NCBI taxonomy): domain Eukaryota; kingdom Viridiplantae; phylum Streptophyta; class Magnoliopsida; order Fabales; family Fabaceae; genus Trifolium; species Trifolium repens. Next base: position 27,430,351 of record CP125836.1, on the reverse strand, counting down.
AATTTGAGCCTTCCCTCGTTCAAAGCCTTTTGAACCAAGTCCCTGAAAAGTATACACTGTGAGGTTCTATGTCCAAGAAAATTATGGTATTTACAACAACCTCTTTTCTTTCTCATATCTAATGGAGGTATTTTGAGGTATTTTAACGCCTTTTGGAACCACTATTTGGCCATCAGTAACCAATAAATCAAAAATCTCATCACATTTTGTTATATCAAAAGTGTAAGTTTTTGAAACATATTTATCATTTTTTGGTTCAACAGGGTTTTTTCCATTTGAAGGTTTTAAAAGTTTACAAGTATAAGGGGGACCAGGTTTTAATTCTGCTAGGTCTACTTCCCCTTGTTCAACATCCTCATAAGAGATATCATATTCTTGGTCGCTATCATGTGTTTCCACATAAGCAACTTTTTCTTTTTTATGATACTTTGAATTTCTAGCCTTTTCTGCTTTCAAGCGTTCGACTTGTCGAACCCTATCAGCCAATTGGGCCATATCTCTTAGATGTTGGGTATCTAACTTCTTTCTGATCGAATAGTCTAGGCCACCAGCAGCCATTTCAACCAATTCATGTTCAGGCACCTGAGTAAAACATCTAGCCTTGAGTAAGCGGAATCTATTCAAATAATCATCCACAGACTCAGGAGTTTTGCGCCTGACACTTGCTAATTCTTTGAGACTTATTTTAGATTGTCCCATGTAGAATTGTTCATGGAAAACTCTCTCCAATTGATTCCAATTGAAAATTGAATGTGGAGGGAGAGTAGTAAACCATGTGAAAGCATTTTTTGTTAGAGAATTTAGGAAATACTTCATCCTTAGATTCTCATTATTTGCCAAATCTCCTGCCTCAGTTAAATATCTTGCTATGTGTTCAACAATGGATTCACTGGTATCACCAGCAAATTTAGTAAATTTTGGGATCTTCCAACCCCTTGGTAATTCTGTTTGAAGCACATATTCTGACAAGACAGAGACAAAATGGGGCCTATGCATGCCTACGTTTAAACCATTTTGTGCCAAGATGGTTTCGACCAAATTTGCTATATTGTTTCGCCCAGCAAAATTATTGTTCTGGACATTTCTAACTACATCATCAGCATTTTGATTCCTATTAACCAACACAATTCCAGGATTTTGTTCGACCTGGGGCAAAGGTTGTTGCTGTGCCTGAATTTGCACTTGTGGTTCGACCACTGACACTGGTTGTTGGATTTGGTTTATGGGGTTTACCATATTATTTGGCGCAGGCATAATGGCATTATTTGGTGCTTGTGCAATTTGCAAAGGCACCACATTTTGAATTTGGGGAACTTGTTGATTAGGGCCTTGAGGAGCCCCAAAGAAATCAGCAATTCTCCCCATTTGATTGGCCAACAATTGGTAACTTTGGTTTGTATTTTGAATTAATGGGTTAAATACTGTACCAATTTGTTGTGTTAACATATTGACCATATCATGATTACTTTCATCCATTTGTTGCCTCAAAGCGTTTAAGGCAGCATTGGTTAATGAAGGGTTAATGTTTCGAGTAGCAGAACCAGAAACTATCTGATTATTAGGAACAAATACGCCTGGTGCTGACTCTGTAAATAATGATGCACTTGTTTGCAAACCCTGCATCATACTGGTAGGCATACCATATGGGTAATTCCTACTTGTGCCTTGACCCACATATTGGAAAAAGGGTAATGAGAAAGTAGAGGAACTAGCGCCACCCCCATTAACATTTGACCTATTTAGAGAGAAGTTTCCCTCCATAGCATGAGAGAAAGTCAAGATGGGTTCTGTAGTGGTCGAAGGTACCACTGTAGACGTTGGCATTGTCATTGTGGCACTTACCACAGAAGATGTTGGGGCAGAAACTGTTGCCCCACTGGCGTTGGGTATAATCTCACTTATTACGGGAGAGACTATAGCCTCAGAAACGCTCGAAGCGGTTGATGCATTCGAACCGTTATTATTATTGTTTCCATTTGGATTTTCCATATTTTGTCTTGGGTTACTTCTGGGTGGTGGTCTAACCATTTCAGGGAGTAGTTTCCCGTTTCTTAAAAGCATACACTACACACAAGACCTTTTGGAAACAATTTAAAATGCAGAACAAATTAACTACACAAACTTTGAAGAGAATTTAAACACAAAGCACACAGTCCCACTGGGCGTGCCAATTTGTTTACTGTGAAATTTGGTAAACAACGCTAGTTTGATTATTACAAGAGAGACCAACTAGTAAATCTCGGGACATAGTGTTTTTGTTTATATTTTCAAAGAGAATGATATTCATTATTGTTCTTATGTTCATAAAGTGTTGTTTTTATGTTTTTTATGTAACTTGAAATACAAGAAAGAATGTTTACTCAATTGAATAAACAGAAGGAGAGATTGAGTCGAAAGTAAAAGGCAATTGGAATAAATGAAAGGACTATAAATTGCATTCAAATGTAAATGATTACAGAATGAAAAATGGTTCACATTACATACATTCTCCTTCGAGCACTCGTTTCTCGCTTTGACATGGGTACTTTGAGTTTTCTGTGGATTTTGTATAATGATTGTGACCTTTTTTTCGATCACAGAACTAAACTATTTATAGACACTAATTCCTAACTGCTAATAACGCCTAAACAACTACAGAGAGTACGCGTATCTTTGACACATATTTTGAATTTGAATCCCTTCTTATCTTATGATTTAGCCGTTGTATCCATCGAAGTCGAAGTAGTAATGCTTTCCTTGAATATTTCGCTAAGTCCATGCTTTGATCCTGCACTACTAGATACTTCGACCCTACTGAAGCTTCGACCTGATCGAAAGGATCCTGAAGAATACGCAATTAAAAGAAATGTTCAGCAATAGAACATTTATTATATATTCATGCATGATTAATCATTAAATTCATTGGCCCTGAAAACCAAACGTATTTAATGATTTTTAAAATAATCATATAATTAATCATAATTATTTTAATCATATGTTTAGAACATATTTTTACTTAGTAAAAATGTGGGCTAACAGTACTACAGTATAATTTTCCAATAATAATAATAATAATAATAATAAAAATAAAATAATATCATAACTTTAATTATGAATATACTACTCATCACCACGTAGCCAGCACATCCATTATATCAAACATCTAAATATCTATATTATTATGTTCATGAAATGTTAAAAAAAAAACAAAATTTTGTTTATTAGAAACTAAAATTGAAACAAAATAATTTAGGAGACAAACATTTTAAATTAAAATGAAAGTTTGCCATATTTTTAAAGAGGAAAAACTTATTTAACTCTTTATTTTAAAAACCTTTACTCCTTCTAATTGAGAATCAAGTCATATTCATTGTGACAATTTTCTTTGTAAATGGTGTATTCAATTTTTTTTTTTGACTAAGTGTATTTATTTATTAATAAAAGTGCATTTATCTATTTAAGTGCAGAAAAGAACAAGATAGACGGATTATATTTCTACTTATGATGAGTCATTTACTAATTGGGAGGATCCCATCCATGGTGCGAAAATTGAAATTTCATACAAATAGAAAAAGGTTGGAAAAGACTCTAATTATTCATTACTATTCATTTACTAAAATTAAGCAAAGAATCAAAAGCAAAGAAAAAAAAAAAAAAAGCAAAGAATCATAATAGCATGCATGACTTGCCAGCAGACCTTTAGCCTAGTTAGCACTATAATAGCTCTAAATTTATTTATTAATATAGGTTGATTGTGACTCATCCATAAATACTACCAGAAAAATCCTTCCATATCTTTTTTTTTAGTACATGAGTATCAGAATTTAATGTCATCCCTTTTTCTTAGTATGCTGGTGTTTTGGTACTAACGTGGAGCTTTTAATTGTTTTCTCTGCTACCATAATGAAAAAGTGCAATAGAAATTAAAATGTTTATAAACATTGTAGAAAAAAAACATTAATTATATCATTGCCTATGGATTTGCCACTGCGTTTGCATTCTCTTGTCGCCTAAGGTTGTTATCTTTGTTGATTCCCCATACAACACAGTAGAGACCCAAACAGATGATTAGTGCACCTATCACTCTACAATACGTACATAATCAATTAGTAATTAGTTAACTAAAAGATATTTGAAAATTTTAATATTAAAAATTTCAAAGGTCACTTGATTGTTATAATTACCTTCCTAATAATTGCTCCTCGTCAAGAAATACGTAGCTCGACGTAGCAACAAGTATCATGCACACGGGACTAAACATTGTTCCAAACACAGGACCTCTAGCTTGCATCACTTGTCCTCGCAAGTAGAAACCTAGCCCTGAGCAAAATATGCCCTATAAAACGTACATTTAAATTATTAAAATCATATTAGAAATACTAGTTTGCATAAAACAGAACATATACATTGGATTAAATGGTTTCATGGTTTGTGTTGGTGCTTACTGCGTAAATAGCTGCCAACAATTTGATATCCAACTCAAAAACAGACCAAGCTGAATAATAGATCTTTTTATGCATAACCACTGCCACCACTACAGCTTCAATTGAACCAAATAGACATATAAGTGATGTAACTGTGAGTGGTACGTAGGTTCAGCTCGCTTAGAGTGCTAGTCTAGAAAAAGAGATAAACTTGTGTTAGTATACCAAATTAGAATAAGTAAAAAATTCTTCAAAAACGGTTTCATTTGTATGGTGTGTTTTTGTTCTTTAATAAAATTAATTTTGAATGTACTAGAGTTTTACAAAATTAAAATTGTTTTCGATGAGTAAATAAAATTCAAAACTTTACATGAAAAAAAATTAAAAATGTCAAAATCAATTATATATTTTTAAAATCATTTTTACTTCTAATAATGAAAATCAGACCATCTTTTATAGGCTTTTTTCATTTACTTTGAAGAGGCAAATAGGCACAAGATATCAGGAGCGCCATTATAGGACACAAAAATATAGCATGAGAAACAATATATATATATATATATATATATAGGACACAAAATAAATTTACCTGGAGGATATTAGAAAAGGCAGAACTTAGAGTTGATGACAAGATGAACACCACTCCAAGAATTGTATGGAAACCATCATGATGATGAATATGAGTGTTGGCTTCAACCGTCCCAAATAGGATTGGACCTTTAACAAGAGTCATTACCGTGGCACCTAAAGCAGTTATGATTGTGCCCAATATTTTTGCTTGGCTTGGTTTAGAAGTTATGTCTACATTTTCTCTCCTAACACAAATAAAAAATATAATATATTTTCAATAAGTTAAGGTTATAAAGTGTTAAAGTAAAAAATGTGATTGTATATAAAAGCAGTGTTTACCCGGTAATATAAGCCAAAACAAAGGTCATTCCAGGAAGAGTATTGCTCAAGGCGGTTGCAAGAGTTGCCGTTGAGTACTTCATCCCTAAGAAGTACAAATCTTGATCCATAATAGGTCTGTTCATTAACAAATTAAATTTCTAAAAATGAGTTGCATTAATTAATAAGACAATGTATTTTATTATCAGCAGTGCTATACAACACGACATATTTGTTCGTCTATGTTGCACGACTGGTTTTATTTTCCTCAAGCCTTTGTTACTTAATTAAGTCCATCTCATGCCACTTTTTGATTAATTAAAATAAAAGGAAATTAAATAAATCAAGTGGTTAAATTATATTTTTATACTTAGATAATTACAAAAACATTTTACTATTAAACCATTAGGTTTGGTGTAATCGTGAGTAATTTAAGTAGTAATATTTTAAGTATGATTATGATTAACTTCAATGTAACAAAAAAAAAGTAATACTGTATGGTATGACTGCCATTTCGTTGAAATTGCACGACTACTATTTTCGATAATTAGTTTTAAAAAATGTAATTAGTAGTGATTTAGGACTTTGTATCTATTTGATTTATCAAATAACATTTCCACTTGTTCTTATAAAAAAATAATATATTTTTAAATTTATAAAATGTTTGATATGTCACCAATGATATAGGTATAAAATTTCTATCACTGTTAGTACTTGGTGGTCACTAATCTTCATCTCTAGTTCATTTACAGCAAATATTTTGTGAACCTAAAAAATTAATTCTCTTGCAATAAGTATTGAATTGTTCGTAAATTTTAAATAAACCGAACTTAAGTAGAATTTTTTTTTTGTGTCAACTCAAACTGAATTTCGAGTTGAATTAATTTTTATTAAATCGAATCGAGCTAAAAAGAATTTGACTCGATGCATTTCCAATCCTATTAAAAATTAATCAAAAATATAATACTCTATAAATCATTTTTGTTTGGGACACAATACTCTCTATAAATCATATACAGGGCTAGATGTAAAATTGGTCCTAGGATGACCACTGTTGGCCATAAAAAAATAGAAAAAAACAATATAAAAGAAACTTAAAGAAATGTATAACCACAACTAGGAATAATTTGTGTCGTACCATGAAGCATTATGCTTTTATTGACAATATGCAAAAAGTTACACTTACCCGAGCACATTGAGGGCCAATATCTTCATGAATACTGAAAATGTCATTTCTGGCCATCGATCCCTATTAAATACAAAAACAAATAATGGTTTAATTGGATTTCAAATTTTCTTTTTAGACTAAAGAAAGATTTTTGTTAAAAAAGTAATAATACTAATAACCTTTTTTTAGAGACTTGTTTACTATACTGCTCAAAACAATTTAGTTTCTTAAAGTTTTGTGAACACTAGTACAAAAAATAAATCAATGAGTGAAAGAGAAAATTATATTATACCTTTCGTGATAAATGGCAAATGGTGATATGACTAAAAATGCAATGATATTGCGATAAGACACAAAAACAAAATTGCTCATGCCATTGTTCATGGCTAATTTTGTTAAAATATTCATTATTGCAAATAAAATTTGCAATAATATCACAATTGCAAAGGGTTTGACCCTTTGTTTCCAATTTTGATTTTGCAGTTGTTGGTTTTGGATCAAGTTTTGATGTTGGAGCTGTTGTTGCTGCTCCACTATCAAAACTTGAGGTTGAGTCGGCTGATTCTCCAAGATGACTTGTTGACTTGCAGAAGCAGAAGGATCATCAGATGATGGTTGTGGAGTAAGGGTGGAAGATGGTGGTGGTGTTAAAGATGAAGGTTGAATTTCAGTAGAAGCTGTTGGTGGTGGTGTAAGAAATGGTGCTGATGTGGAAGATAAATGAGATTGTGTTTGTGGTTGAGAGTGTGTTTGTAATGTTTGTGGTGAAGATGAATGTGTTTCTTGTGTAGAGATTATTGTGGTGATAGAGGAGGGAGGTGGTGAGGAGAGTTGGGTTTGTTGTGGAGATGTTGATGTGGTGATAGAGGATGAGGGAGGTGGTGGAGAGGTGGTTGTGATGGAGGTGGAAGAAAGATGCGGTGGAGAGGAAGCCATTGTTGTTATTTGTGATGGAGGTTGATGCTCTGCCATTGTTATTTGAACACATGAAAATTTATTGCAGGTTCTAGTAAGGGTTGGTGAAGAAAACTATTTCATATTCATTGTATTAAGATTTTTAGGTCATGAGTTTTGTTACTTTTATTGTTTAAAAAATTCATATCTAATTCATCAACAAGTCATAAGTTTTAAATTTTAGTAAATGAATTTTATATGATATTTTAAACATACTACCTCTGTTTTAAAATAAAAGAATTAGTTTGACTACTGCACGTATGTTAATGCACGATTTTGATCACTAATATCTTTAATTCTCTATTAGTAAAAATTATAAAAATTGGATATTTTGAAAATACTCATCAAAACAAATCAAACAAGATCTTATATGCTTATATTTATACCAAATTATAAGTTATTTTTGAAAACAAATTTGTACCAAATTATAAATCGTTTTACACTATCAATGAAATATTTAATGTTATTTTTTTTATGGGTCTTGCTAACGAGTGCCCCCGGGCACTCTTTAAGCATTCTATTTATAGAAATTTTTTATTCAAAATATTAAACATTACAATTTCTAATGCATTAACTTTACGCATTCCCGTAAAAATTCTATAAAAACTTTACTATTTAAGGTCTTAAAGAGTGTCACAGGGGCACTCGTTAGCATTTGCCTTTTTTTATTATACTCTTAACTATTTATTACTCTCTCTTCTTTCAATACTTCAATTTATTTTTTTCTTATAAAAATTGAAGAACAATTTTGTAAATCAACTTATAATTTATCTTTTCCATACAATATTAATATTAATTATATTTTTTAATATGCGTAAAAATACCAAAGTGACTTATATTGTGGTATGGAGGAAGTATCTTTTCATTAATAAAATTTTCTACTAGCCTTTCAAAAAAATAAAATATATCATACAAAAATCATTTCCTTACATTTAATCATTTTTTCTTAGTATTTGTGTTAAAATACATTGCAAGAGGAGTAATAGTAAATATGTTCAAGTGGAGTGTAGTAATGGACGGGAACGTTTTTGACAGCTATTCACCCTCTTTCAAATTCCTTTTCCTATCTAATAGCCTTCTCAAAATGTAGATTATACTCCATAGCCTTTAATTTTATGGTACTTTTGTGAAATGTCCTAGTAGGCTAGTACTATGACATTGGAATATTTTTAAGAAACAATTAAGTAGCATACAATTTATTGCCTCACATGAAAAAAAGCTGTGCCACATTTCAAATTTCAAAGAATTGCCGATGGAGCTAAAATTAATGGAAATGCACATATATAAATCTACCATCATCCACTATTATAATTTATTATCAATATACCAAATGTTAGTTGGTCCAGGGTGATTAATGCTGGACTTGGTAGGAAGAACCACGATTCGATTCCCTGCAATTGTATTTGAGAGAGGATTGAAACTACTTGATGTCAGAACTCGCCCCGAACTCTGAACTACTAAGTTCCCTTTCCTCTAGGAACCAGAGGGTGAAAAAAAATTATTATCAATATAATAAATTTAATTAACAACATACTAATCTGGGGAAATAGTCATTTTAGTCCCTCAATATGCAACTCGCTGCCATTTTGGTCCCTGACTGAATAAAAAATATAAAATAGTGCCCGACTCTACAATCCGTTAGTCACTTTGGTCCCTGACGTTAAAATTGACCGTTAACTTTACTAAAAAACTGATGTGACATTTTTTTCGAACACGTGGCACGCTGAATAGATGTTTGTTGGACAAGTGGCATGATATGATGGCCAGGGACCAAAATGACGGCCAAGGACCAAAATGACGACCTTTTTTTTCTATCTTTTTTTCATTTTCTTCCTCTCATTCTTCTTCATACATGATATATTCATATAAAATCTAGAAATTGCAAAACTTAAAAATTATGGTAAGAATTAAGATATTGAGGCAATGAAATTCTTGGAAATAGAAAATCACTCTCAAACACCTACTCAAAACAAAAATAATTCAAACAAGTAATACAAACCAGAATAAGAACTAAATCAAGTTGTTATTAGCATCGCAAGTGTGCACCATTCAATGTTAAGTGTCCAAGACTTGATATGAAGGAAGATTAAAACGGAAAGAAAAAAAAGTAAACTTGATGTGATCCTCAAGCACAAAATCAGGGTCTAAACATTGAATACATACTTATCAAAACAACCAATAACATTTTCAACAAAGTTTGAGTTATTTTGGCCATGTTCATATATTAATCCACAATTGACTATTTGAAACACTTAAAGTATCTAATCTAATAGCATAGTAATAGTATTATACAATATGCAATTTCCAAGAAAGTTTGGGGTCTTCATCCTATTTCTAAGAATTTTATTGCTCAATCTTAAGATCTTCATCCTTATTATAATTTTTAAGTTTTGCAATTTCTGGATTTTATATGAATGTATGAAGAAGTTCAAGAAGAATGAGAGGAAGAAGATGAAGAAAAAAAAAAGTGTCGTCATTTTGGTCCCTCACTGTCATTTTGGTCCCTGGCCATGTCATCATGCCACTTGACCAAATAATGCCTATTCACCGTGCCACGTGTCCGCATAAAAATGCCACATCAGCTTTTTTGTAAAGTTAACGGTCAATTTTAACGTCAGGGACCAAAGTGACTAACGGATTGCAGAGTCGGGGACCATTTTGCATTTTTTCTTCATTCAGGGACCAAAATGATAGCGAGTTGCACATTGAGGGACTAAAATGACCATTTCCCCTACTAATCTCTAATCTCATGGTCTAAACTGTCATTTGCCTTTTAATTAATTACTAAAATATTAGGAAGGAGGGTTAAAAAAAACATGTTCAAATGTGATGTATTGAGAAATATTTCAATATATATAAACACATATTTGATATATCTATATTATATTTAGATAAATTTTATTGTTACTATTATTTTAATAATATCTATTGTTTCAATTTTAAATTTATTATCAATATAAATAATTTTTAGTGTTATATCATAAAACAAGTAAACATTTAGTTTATCTTATAAGTCATGTTTGCATGTCCTTGTGCACACAAAAGAGCTCAATAAATTGGTGCCTTTAAAAATCTTGTGTGACCACACATCCTAAACATGCTTAGAAAAGTATTGCTCTTAAAATGTTATATTATTTAGAAAACTTGATTAGTTATGATCATAGTCGCACTTTAAATCACCATATCAACCAGGTGAATTACTTATGTGCATAATTACTAGTTTCTATATAACTAGTTACATTATCCTCATCATGAGTAACATTATCTTCATGACTAACATTATTTATAATATATAGTACTAGGGAATATGTTAACTTTTCAAGGTCCCTTCTTTTTTTTCTCTTCAAAATCAAGAAGCTCATCCAACAACTTATCATCCAAGTATTCAAACTCAAACACTTGTCTTCCTCCGCTTCCCGCATTTGCATTCCTCGAAGACGAAGAAGATGAAGATGATGAAGCAGAAGTGTTACCTCTCATATTATATTCACTTGGAAAATTAAGGATTGCAGCTGAACCTCTCATTTCATAAGCAGCTCTATCATAAGCTCTAGCGGCTTCCTCGGCCGTGTTGAAAGTTCCTAACCAAATCCTCTGACCCTGGTTATGGGAGTCACGAATCTCGGCCGCAAACTTCCCCCACGGTCGGCATCGAACACCTCGGTAGCGGACATGTCCGTTGTCGTCCTTTGTCTTTCCCCTTGATCCATCTTCACTCATGGTAGCTTAATTTGCTTTGGTTATAGTTTGTATTTTTATTTGTGTTGTTTTGCATGCATGGTTATAAGGTTAGGACTCAAATTGAGTTTATATAGTTGATAAAATGGAATCATAGTCACACTCTTAGTAAGAAACGTGAGCATTAATGGCACGTGTTGGTCATAAGAAAGTTCTAAAATGAAAAAAAAAATTGACCATATATTGAAAAGTTTCATATACATTGTATTAGGATGGTCAACATGGTGGCTTTGCAAAGCTTTGAAATTCAATTGACCATATATTTACCATTCTAACCTCATTTTTAAGTGTGTCTTTGCCACGTTGTTATTATTTTGGATTCATTTCACTAATAGCCGCACAAATAAAGAAACAAACAAACAGTACTTAATTTGTAGCCTAAGAAAATTATATTTTATACATCAAAAAAGAAAAAACTAAAATAAAAAATCATCAGTTTTAGTGGTGGTTGAAAAGGTCAAACCAACCATTTGAGTCATATTTGTTGAAGTCAGTTTTTTTTACTTAGGTAATCAATTATAGGAAAATTCTTGTTTAATAGAAACATAAATAAAATGGTGTTAGAAAAAATAAAGGAAAAATAACTATATTTATTTTAAATTTTTGAATTTGTGTGGTCTAAACACATTTTATTTTAATTTGTGCCAATACAAAACCTTGCTCTCAATTATATTCCAATGATCCCACATTAGCATAAAATTGTATATTTCATATGATACAATATATTATCCTCCACTAAGATTTAAGAATTTTCTATTTAAAATTTGCTAAAAAAAAGTATTTTTCTATTTATAGGTTTCTAGAACGAGTTACACTTTTTTTTAGAAAGAATCTGATTCCAGCAACTGACACTAACTAATTAATACATACTCTTGTCTTCATGAATCCCCTTAGGTTTGATTGTCTTCATGAATCCCCTGTGTTACTGAATATGATTCTACTTAAATATTGGTGTAAGTGCAAGAATAATAAGATTTGCAAATTGTTAATTTGCAAGGAGATAAAAAAACGAGATCATGGAGAGTAAAAAGGACCGATACATACACTAATGATGTTGCAACATACAATGTACACTTACACGGATTAAAAGTTAAGGTGGGGATTGAGTCTAACATAAGAGGCTAAACTCGTACGTGTCTAATCAAAATATGAATTTTGATTTGAAGATGTACCTACATTTAATGTTCGCACTTCTAAAATAAATTATCTTAAATAGAATAAATCTATGGGAAAAAAAAAAAAAAAAACTAAGGTTGAGATCACATTCTTTAGATCAAACAAAAAAATAATACAAGTAGATTGAACACAATGTGTTTGAGCATTTTCCATCCACACTTTAAAATTCTTCCAAACTAGGCCAAGACTCAATACATATGGCCCAAGTGTTGTAAGATTCAGCCCTGGTCCACTCCTTTTCAATGGCTTCGTATACTAGCTAGGGGTAGCACAATTCAATCACTTTTCCCTTCACTCATTCTTGCTCACATACTGACTTGAGCGTTGGAGTGCTAACGTGTTTTACAGGTACCTTCGTCACTGTAATCTATTGTACCTGGAGTCTATCACTACTGTAACTGTCTCAAGCCTCATTGTCTGAGTTATCTCATTCTGAACCAGTTAGAATAAAAATGAACACGAATAGTCAACTTAACTAAGTTTTGCACATGAGGAAAGTTTGAGAGGACATAAATCAAAACGAGATTATCAAACCAATATCTAGAACCTAACACTCAAACTGTTATTATTCAAACTATGGTGATTGGCAAATGAGAAGCAAAACTGTCCTTGATAGTTGATATTTTGAGTGTCATGTGCAAAGTATGAAATTGGTGGCCAATTGTTTTTATAAGTAACGCGCGCGCACACACACACACTGCACCCAGCACACCCTTAGGGCCACTAATTCAGTTCTTTTATTAATTATAATTTATATGGATAGTCACTCTTTGGTGTTGATGCACATTTTGATTATTTGTTGCAACTTACTTTTATTAATTAGTTTAGAATCTTGGTCTTTGTAGAAAGAGTACTTGCAATGAATGGTAAACTTAAGTTGAAAGATTTACAACTTTCTCCATACAATAGCAATATAAGGGAAGAGAGAATCTGTAGTTAATTTGGTTTATTCTAGAAATAAGAAAAAATTAAACAAAAAAAAAAAAAGCAATGAACAAAACTATGGTTTTCTTTAATATATAGATGAGTTAATCTTGCTGCTTCCTCTATTGACTGTGTCTGGTTTTCCTTATTCTCTTATCCTATGAGCATTTATTCGCGCCTGTTGTCTCGAAAAGTAGCAACAGTCATGACATTTTCTTGCAGAAGATTTATTGAACTTGACTCTACTGAATTCAGCTTTCGCTGTCTGCTGTTTCCCAAAGAAAACATGTATATGCTGCAAGAACATTGCTGGACGCAAGAAAAGTGTTAAAACACTTGCATACTGCATCACAAGCACGCGAATTGCATATAATTCAACAAACTAACCAATCTTCAACAGAATTAATATTCTGTAACAACCTTTGAATTTAGTATTTTTTTCTTCTTGTTTTGCATTAATAAGATTGCGAAGTAATAAACCATATAACATATTATATATATCTTAAAGATGTGTCTCAAGAATTGTACCTATCTCCAGGAGTAGCCTGAACTGCTTGTTCATATAAAGACAAAGCTTTTTCCTGGTCATGATGAAGTTCCCACAGTAGTGTAGCATATTCGGAAATCATTTCACCGTCACTGGGATCAGCCGAGACTGCTCTTGAGTAATAATTCTCCGCTGCTTCAAGATCTCTCTTTGACTGTACATTATTTTAAGTTGGAAGAATGAAATTTTATAAGCCTCAACAAATAATAACATGTCTACAACAATGCAAGTATTCGTAAGAAAATGTTACGAGTAAAAGAACAGAAAAGCAATAGCAAAAGCCCTTCTTCTGTCAAAATATTATGAAAACGCAAAACGATTTTAAGGGTTGGTCTATATCACAATTTAGTATCATCTGTCCATTTTATGCTTAAAAGGATGAAATTTGCTTCGGCGTTGAATCAGGCCTAAAAAATTTCTTATGTTCATATATGTGCGCATATGAACATAAGATTTTTTTTTTTGAAGTCTCACCTGAAACAGAAACTGAGCATACTTTTTCAGAAACAAAGGATTGTTAGGATTCTCATCAATCATCTTCTTCAAATAATCTGGATCATTACTGTCTTCATTGTAATTAGTTGTTGCAACACTTTCTATGTCATTCTGTGTTCAATTACAATCATTTAGTATTAAAAATAAACAATGTGTGTCATTTGGAAAACAGCGGCACTAAGATAGCACAAAAAAACACCTGAGTTTGACGATTTCCATCTTCATTCTCGTCATCTTCTGTTTCCCAGAGAAAACTAGCATATGCTGCAAGAACGTCGCTGTAAAGGATGTTACATGTTTACTGTTATCTTTTATTCATGGAAAACTCGAACGTTTTGAAAGTTTAAAGATAACGTTGAAGTTTCTGTAGACTAAAATAAGGTCGAAAAACTAATTTTAGACAAGTATTAACTGATAAAGTGATGATATTTCGAGGTTTTAAATGGTACATAGCAAGGAAGTATTACCTGTCTTGAGGTGCAGATTGAGCTGCACGTTCAAAATAGACCGATGCTCTATCTCTGTCGTGATGGTTCTCCCACACCAGCTTCGCATATTGCATCAAGATGTCACCATCATTAGGATCGGCTTGAGTAGCACGGTGAAAATATTCCTCTGCATCTTGATGTTCCCCCTTACCCTATCAGTAGATGAAAATATTAGAAGTCAGCATCAGAGAAAGAACTATACGAAACATCAAGATTATCAAAATTTAACTAAAAATGTTGATTATACAAACCATGTCATTCTTCTAGAAACATCATCTATTCTTCTATCAAGCAGTTAATTCTAAAAGCAACTTGCCCTAGACTTCTAGTGGTTGTGAAATTTTATCTCTACTTTGTTTTGAAAAATTTATTGTTCTACTAAATCAATATCTTTTGAAAACTTTGTTGTTTTCTGAAAACCGTCCGCAACAACCACAATCTTAGCTTCAGCATCAAGTTTTTTTGTCTTTGCAACCATAATGCGGTCCCAATTCAGGTTGCATCGGCCGCATTTGACTGTAGTTCTCCACAATATATATAAAAGATTGCTACGCGACTGCGACTGCAATTTGAAACCTTGGATCAACCTTGTATCTCCTCATTAACACGTAGTCAAGGTTGTCGAAATCGAGAGTTAAACCAAACTCGTTTTGCCCATATGAAATCGACTAGTACGAGTTTAGCTAATATTAAAAGTTCCAAAATAACATATACTTCTTACACTAAAAAAATAAAATAAAGAATAACATATATAATGCATCAATAATTTTAAATTCAACTCAATTATAAAGCAAAAAACTGATATGAACAAAATCAAACTAAACAAGACGAAAATGAACCGAATGTGAAAACCAAGATGTTAGATGGAGAGTTTTTTTGCTAAAAGTTCCCTGCAAATTTACCGAGTTCAGCACAAATCTAGTGAGTAAACTCATTTTATTTCTGTTCCGGACTAGGCATGCGCCCAATACGCGCAGCCCAAGTGCTCTATGATCAGGCCTAGGTCCACTCCTTTCCCATGGCTTCATATACAAGCTAGGGGCAATGGACATCATAGTTCCTTACCCCCCTCCCCCCAATAGCTAATACTCCCTCTGCAACGCTCCTGAACAGTTAGAACCATCTCAGAGGACAGCGGCTCCAATGACCCCCCCCCCCCCCCCCAATAGCTAATAATCCCTCTGCAACGCTCCTGAACCGTTAGATCCATCTCAGAGGACAGCGCTCCCATTACTCTATGCCAGCTGTTGTCAGCGATGGTTATAACTGTCGCCCCTTATATAAAGGCAAGCTTTGACGCCAAGGTACACAATCTTAAATCACTTTCCACTTCACTCCTTCTTGATCACATACTGACTTAAGTGTTGAAGTGCTAACATGTTTTGCAGGTACCTTCCCCACCGTGAATCACCGTACTTGAAGCCTATCACCACGCCTCACGTCACACCGTTAGAGTTATCTCATTCTGATTCGGTCATAATAACTTCCATGTTTGCTAAAGACAGTGTCAACTCCTAGAAAATGATACCTAAATTTGTGAAATGTTACGATTTCGCAAGTTAAATCGCGGTTTTAATAACCTTTCATGTAGCTATTTGTCCCTATGTCTATGAAAAACTTCATCAATAAAGGCTCAATGGATACTACTATACCCATATCATCTAAAACTAATACCTAACATGAAAATTAAACTAAAACCAGATTCATTTCATCAGTGTCATGTGAGTCAACTAATTGAAAAAAAGAAGAAACAAAATCCTTAAAAAAAATAAAAAAATAAAGCAACTCACTTGTAAAAAGTTGGCATATTTTTTCAGAATCAAAGGGTGAGAGGGAAACTCATGAATCTTTCTCTTATAATATTCATCAAGATCCTCACTTTCTTGCAAACTAGGAACAAACATATCAATATCATCACTATTATCAGAAGATACAATTTCACCAGAATCAACTCCAAGTCCTGTTGCAAGATACATAGGAGGAGTAGAAGGTTGTTGAGCATCATCATCATCATCATCATCAAGACTCAAATTCTGAATCCCAGTTGACCAATCATTCTCAATCTCATTTTCATCTTCTTGAATCAAATCCATTTTGCTTCTTTCAAAAGTGAAGTCAGAACTTGCAATGGATTCTAAACTTAAAGAAGCTCTTTTCAAAACTTGTTCTGGATCATTGTAATCATCATCTCCATGATGAGATTTGTTGTATATTTCAAATGATGGAGATGAACGCAAAGTTGATTGATTTTCATTTTCCATTGATGATGATGTGTTGTTGGGAGTATGAAACTCAGCCACAAGATGATAAAGAAATATTATATTTCAATATAGGCCAGTCTTCATTATATAGTTTGGATAGTTACTAAATTTTTGAAGTTCAAAAAATAGAATTTAGTTTAGGGTATTGCTAATACACACCCACTTAGAAATTAGAAGGTGCATTTTAGCAAGCTACACCTTCTTGAAAATGACAAAATACCCTATTTTTGCTTTTTAAAAAATCAAATAAAAGGGTATGATTGTAATTTAAATCAATTAATTTATTATTAAAAAATAAAAAAATGTAAATCCTAATTCTCTGCTATCCTTTCCGTCGCCGGTGAACTTGTCTTGGACTCATGGCTGAATATATTTAAAGAAGCAAGTCATCTCTAGCTACAAAATATTGTCTCCAGCAAGAACATAAGGCAACGTGATTTTTATCTTTTTTTTTTAATGGCTGTTTGTTTCAACCAAGACATTTTTCCTTTTACAGGGTAATCAATTATCCTTGAGATCAGGACATAGAAAGGGATGTTTCACCATTCCTAGGCTAAGGTGGTTCAAGGAAGACGATGGAGGATGTGAGGGAGGCTGGTCGGCGACGAAGGAAGATGCGATGAGTCTGGTCGACGACGACGAAGAAGTCAAACAAGTAACAACTAATTTGCTGAACAATGGAAAAGGAAAGAGAAAATTAAGATTTTCATTTTTTTTAATCATAAATAAATTTGAATTACAATCATACCCCTATGTATTGACTTTTTATAAAAGAAAAAATTGGGTATATGGTCAATTTCATGAAGGTGTAGCTTGCTAAAATACACCTTCTAATTTCTAAGTGGGAGTGTTTTAGCAAAACCCTTTAGTTTATTGCTTAGAAAAGAAAGGTTTATGATGAATTGATTGAAGATAATAACAATAATTTTATGGAAAGAAAAAGACAGGAGTTACTGTTATTGAGAGTTTCAAGGCTATCTTTTTTTCTGCATAAATCTATGTAATGAAAAAAAAAACGTGATTGGTCATAAATACACATTGTTTAATTTTTTTTTTAAAGGAATTATTTAATTAATTTCTCTTTCTCTTTCTGTTTTTTTTTTCTTTTTCTTTTCAATATGTATATATGTAAAAATTGAGTATCTAAATATCGATGACCATGTAAATATTCCTCTCATGTAACACTCACAAAATTCTATACTTTACTTTATTGTGTTTGTCTAACACTATAAAGTACGATATCAGACACGACATTGACACGTCGACACCGATAATAATTTTAGAAATTAATATAATTTAATATAATATTATTTAATGTTTTTGTAGTGATTATAATATTAATTTTTAAAATATGTACTCCATCCATCTCTTATTAAGTTATTATAAGGATCCTTGACTTTTTTTACATACGGAGTATATTGAGAAAAGTTGTTTACAAGAAAAGATAGCCAGTTGTTTTCTAATTAATTTCTTTTTCAAGTCTTGTGCTGTGCTGCCATTTGAGTATAGATTTAAGTAAATTTACAAGAAAAGTAACTAAATTTAATTTTTTCCTTAAAAAAAAAACTAAATTTTAATTTTTTTTATTTAATTTTTTTTTTGCAATATGTTCTAATTATTTTTAATTAAAGTCAACAAAAAATTGTGACAATATAATCAACAAAATTTATCTACACTCGAGTAACTGGATTCTATATCATATATATTCCATTGATAGTACAAGATCATAGAGTTTTAGGTAACCCCAATTCATACCTCACATGCTCATAGATACACCCTTAAAAATTCACCACTATCCTAAAATGTTGCACACTTGAAGCTGATTTTAGCTTTCAGTTTCCAGTTATATGCATCCCAAGTTGCAAGAAATAAGATGAACGTGATCATGTTAATGAAACGTAGGAGGAACATCTCTCCCATCACATGTTTCTTAAACCAAATCAATTGGTTGACTTCTTGAATAAAATTCTCCATCCCTAACTCTTTTACAAGTTAAAGGAATCACACAAATACATACACCACACACGACACTATACCAATACCAATAATAGAGAAATTAAAATAATTTAAAGTAATTACGTGTGTCGGTATCTGATACGATATCAGACATGTCTTTGGTTCCTTATAGTATGAGAGGGTCAAAGTTTATTCACTAGTGTGGTATTCACTAATTAATTGTTTATATATGAGACTAGAGGAAATATATCACTAATTAATTGTGATAATGATAGCAGCTTGTACGAATAGTCACCTATGAAAATGAAAACATACGTACCAATAAAAATAATAACTTACATATAGTATAAAATATATATATTGTTGGATTGGAATCTAATAACTGTTACCAAAAATAGGAGGAAGGTACGGTCTGTAATACAATCTGGCAACATTTTTGTTTGGTTTATAATCACAAAAGAGATTTTGTTTGTTAATAATATTGTTGGGACAATTTTATTTTGGCACATCCTAACAGAGTGAAAAAGAATAAATAGAAAATGAGGTAACGAAAAAAACGGAGAAAACAAACGCTAGAGAAGTAAAACAAGAAATGATTGGGTGTCGTTTACAATCACTTTGATGGGAATGCCAAAATGACAGCAAAGGCCTTATTTGCATCTTTTGTTATTTTCATCTTTCTTCTATAGAGCCTTTCCCTCTTCATGCCACGCCCTCCTTCGTCGTCCTCTTCCCGGACGACCACGAGCGGCACCACCCCTTCCACCCATCGTAACTTCCATTTCTCTTCCCTTTTCACCTTCTCTTGGATCAAAACTCTCAAACGTTCCAAAACTTCTGAGAAACTCTACAAGAAATACGTCCGTTCCTACAAGCTCAAATAAAAACACAAGGAAAATTCTTTGGTATTGTGAAGTTTGGCTCCATATTCATTTCTCATTACCATCATCACATTGTTAGAAATTAGAACAAACTTACAATTATGTCTCAAAATTTGCCGCCGTTCCAATTATTGGAACTAAATGTTATATCAGCACAAGATTTGGCTTCTCTCGGAAGAAACATGCGAACCTACGCGGTTGCATGGGTTCATCCTGATAGAAAACTTTCCACACGTGTGGACACACAAGGTCACACGAATCCAACATGGAATGACAAATTTGTTTTTCGCGTGGACGAAGAGTTTCTATACAATGATACGTCGGCAATCATGATTGAGATCTATGCTTTACATTGGTTCAAAGATATCCATGTCGGTACTGTTCGTGTCCTCGTCGGAAACCTCATTCCTCCGCCCGCTAGACCTTTTCACAATGACCGTGCTCCTCTTGGTATGCGATTTGTCGCTCTTCAGGTCCGTCGTCCTTCCGGTAGGCCTCAGGGGATTCTCAATATCGGCTTTACCGTTCTCGATAGTTCGATGAGGAGTATGCCACTTTATACGCACAATGCCTCCGCCGTTGGTTACCAGCATTTGATGGGAGAAAAAGATACTCATGATAGCCATAATCATCTTAGTCCTCGTGTTGTTTCTGCAGGTGGAGGCGGTGGCGGTGGCGGTGGTGGTAAACCTGAACTCCGACGAACAAAAAGTGATACAAGCTCTATTCTTGCCTCTGAAGCCATTATGCGACACCAACGCAATAGTATTAATAAAGAAAAAGCTAATTCTGCAATTTCTGGTTCTGAAGTTAGCGAACATAAGGGGAAGAAAAATAAGAAGAAGAAGAAAAAGAAGAAAACATCATCTAAGGCTAGTTCTATAATCAGCAGTGTTTCTGGAAAATTTACGAGTTCTGTTCTCAGCGATGCGGTTGTTCCGTGGAAGGTTAAAAATGGAAAAACAAGTTCTACTCCTTCAGAGACACACGTGGATCAACCGCCACCACCACCGTTCAATGACGACGAACACCACCACCACCACCACAACAACAGCAACAACCATGAAAATGAGGTTAATGATGATGACAATGATAATTATAATGATAATGATAATTATAGTTATAATGATAATGATGTTAATACCGGTTCTGAAGCTGCTACAACCGATAACGATATCGATGAGAAACATAACATTGCACATGAAGTTAAGGCCACACCAAGACATCATTATCCACAATCTCCGGCAGTGGCTCCAGTGGAATTTAGAAACTCTCCGATGCCGAAGTTTATGAAATCTCCAACGATGCCGGAATATAGGAACTCTCCAAAGCGGCAGTATAAGCAATCTCCAATGCCAGAGTATAAGAACTCTCCTAAGCCACAATTTCATAAATCTCCAATGCCGGAGTATAAGAACTCTCCTATGCCACAATTTCATAAATCTCCGATGCCGGAGTATAAGAACTCTCCTAAGCCGCAGTTTCATAAATCTCCGATGCCGGAGTATAGGAACACTCCTAAGCCGCAGTTTTATAAATCTCCTATGCCGGAGTATAAGAACTCTCCAAAGCCAAATTTTATGAGATCTCCGACTATGCCGGAATATAAGAATTCTCCTATGCCGGAATATAAGAATTCTCCTAAGCCACAGTTTAAAAACACCCCAATGCCGGAGTTTAAGAATTCTCCAATGCCCCAATTTAGGAATTCGCCTATGCCGGAGTATAACAATCCGCCAATGCAGCCTGTTAGGAACTCTCCAATGCCGCAGTTCAGGAATTCCCCCATGCCGCAATTTCGAAATTCCCCCATGCCGCAGTTTCGAAACTCTCCGGCGGTGGCACCCCATTTTAGGAATTCACCGGCGGTTACGAAGTTCAACCCAGCAGTGGGATTTGGCGGTTCAAACAGGGGTACTCCAATGCATCCATTTGGGAAGATGAATGGTGCAATGGAATACGCAACGCCGATGAGGTCCAACTTGGCAAACATGAGACCGGTTATGATGACAGAGTCAGAGCTGGGACCATCTCCTTCGGAAGTTGCAGCTGCAATGGCAAGGAAGCCGGTGATCGATGAGGATACCTCAACAGTGGGAGGGTGGAGCTTGGATGAGAGTGTGGAAGGGTTAGAGTCAAAATTGGACAGGTGGCGGACGGAGTTGCCTCCGGTGATAGACCAAGGTGAGTTGTCAAGCTTTCCAACGACGACAAGCACAAAGACAAGCCGCCACTCGCGGAGGCACACAGATGGAGGGTCAGGGAATGGGTTGTTTTCTTGCTTTAGTAATATCTGCGGTCTTGAGTGCTCAATTGTGTGTGGTGGTGACCCTAAGGACAAGGCCAAAGCCAAGGCCAAGGCAAAGAAGAATAATCGCAGCCGCTCTTCTTCTTCAGCTGATAACACTACCACCGGCACCAGCCTTCTGTGACAAACCACTGGGTGATGTAGCATTTCATAGCATGCGTGCGTGTGTCATGGGAAAGGACTAAAATGTAATTTTCTTCATTCTTTATTATAATCTTTTTGTTAACTCTTTTGTGTCATTCCAACTAATGTACACTTTCACTTTACCATTCTTTGAAAGTACTGGGATTCCACATAACCCTATACACATCATACATCATATAATTATATATTTATATTTATGTATTTATCTCTCTATTTTCTTAGTAGTTGTAGAATGAGAATCTCAGTCTAAGTTACTGCATATATGTATATGATGAGTACCTTTTTGTAGAATGAGAATCTCAGTATACTGGTTGACTTTTTGGCAATCATTTTGTTGTTCTAAAGAACTCATACAAACACGGACACCAAACACGACTCTAACACTTAAGCACCAATAATAATTTGAAAAAATGAAAGTGATCGAATGTAAACGCATATGCTGATGTTGTGTGTGTTTGTGTCAAACACCGGACACACCTTCAATCTAAAGTGTCCGTGATGCGTAGGTTCTATCTACTTCGGTGACATGCTGCAGTCTTTTCATGTTCTCCAAACATAACTTCAACCCTACATAGTTACTTAGTTTTTGTTTTGCAATTAGGCTGTTTTGGAAGTTTTTGCTTAAATCTGTGGTGCTGCATAAAACCATGCTTTAAGAGAGTGCTTATATAAGTTATTTTATTTTTTGGTGCAAGTGTCTTATATAAGCTAAAATTGTTAGATTTCAATCCAGTTATTAGATATGTGTCAAATCCCTAGCCACACGCACCTTAATTTACTTAAGCTTTCAGAAAAAAGAAACATAATGCTGATACACGGAGATTTGGCTGGATAAAGGAAGTTCGGGAAAAACCGCCGCCATAGGATTGCTTCTACATGACATTATTCGGGTGTTGTTGCACGTGAATTTCAACAGAAATACTTGCATAACTTGACATGAATGTATTCATAAGTTGTAATCTAATTTAACAATTCTTACAAACTCTAATTTGTGTGAAAAAACAATTTACTTAAACTACATTATTATTCTAACATATGAACTCGGATTCTTCCTGTCATAGAAAGTAGAAACTGATTTTTGCATATGCTATCTCACTACAAGAAATTTCTCGGATCAGTTACAAAACCTGTTAATGCAGATGCTGCTGCAGTATATGGGGAAGCAAGATAGACCTGGCCTTTAATGTGCCCCATCCTACCAGGAATATTTCGATTTGTTGTTGAGACACATACCTGTTGCCAGAGTCCTTTCATTAGTTATATCAAATTTAATTTTAATGGAACTAAAGTGACATAAAATATAAAAAGCAAACAATATCTAAATAATGAAGAACGTTTCCCTCTACACTCTAAAGTATTTGGAAAATATTTAAAAGCATTTTTAGAAAAATATAAAAACATGATCAAAACAGAACCGTTACCATATGAAATGTATAGCTAGAAATTAAGGTTTTCCTCCCATATTTTATTACTGAGAATGTTTGAGTTTACCTTGGGTTCATTTAAGCGTCCATACGTATCTCTTGGGCCACCCATACATGCAGCACAGCTAGGACTTGCAGGTGGATCACAACCAGCTTCTTCAAATATCTTTGAACATGTCTTGCCACCTGAGCCCGGTACCTCGAGCGTGTATATGTCCATCCAAACCTGAAAAAGTAGTAAATGCTGCATGTTCAATTCACGACTCTGCTGAATGGGATTAACATTTATGAAAACTGGAAAAAGTTCATATTCTCGAATAGAAGTAGTACACCTCCACCACACACCTTTTGGGTAGCAGGAACATGAAAAGTAGGAACCTTGACAGTTTTTCCCTACAGTTGAACCGAAAATATGAGGAAGCTAAAGTAAAACTACCTTTGCCACCAAAGGCTCCATCTTTGATACATCAAATCTATACTGCGCTTGAAACCTAGCACATCAACAAGAAAGAAAATGGAAAACAAGTCACATAACGTGGAAATATAAGACGTTCATAATTGCATATGTATGACAATTGAGAAGAAAACAGAACTTACCTTGCTTTCTTGTCACTGAAAATTGTTTCGTACGGTGTAGATGTCACCTACATTCAAAATTAGATCTTTTGCAAGCAAATAGTTTGGCATTTTGCCATCAAGTACAAATCTCAATGTTGGAGGCACCTGAAGTAGGTGTATTCAAGATATTATCAGTGCTGAAATCCACTCATAGAAATGGAGGAAGTGATGGAATGATCAAAATACCAATAAAATAGCAATTCCATATTTTGATTTTCTGAATCTTCAGAGTTCAGACATTCGCTATTGCTGGAACGAAAATCAACTTTGATACGACAATGTCTTCAATCAAACTAGTCATATGATTTCACATACAATTTAATGATATGTGTTAACTTGCCTTGAGTAAGATCTTTCCAGTCCCCAATATAAAAGCTGCATCAGTGTTGCCAACTCCAGTAGCAAATTGACCAAACGCTCCAGCCGATGTCGTGTGTGAATCTGTACCAAGCAAGACCTGATATCATATGCCAAGTGATCAGAACAGTGGATTCTAGCATAGACCACTTCATATGGTGCATGATGACCTGATAAAATAATCTGTAGCTGATAAGCTATGAATTAATTAGTTATATTAGGTTGCTAATCTATAAATAATCAATCCATAACTAATATGTAATTAATTTTACAACTGTGATACACCATAAAACTCAGCAATTAGAATTTAAACAGCTTTGAAAACTTTATATTAAATTTTTTATTATCATGTATTCATGTCAATAACTTTGTTAAATGGTAACAGAAGTTACCTCTCCTGGTCTGCAATGACCCTCTTGTGCAAGAGCAACGTGGCAAACACCTTTATAATCAGGATTAGCCTGCAAGGTATAAATTATTTTCCAGTCTATAAGATTTTTTAAACAATTTCATTGAACCTTATTTATTAACATTAAATAAATTAAAATTACTTCAATGCAATAAAATAATTTCTAATAAAAAATCTACTAATTAAAATGAACGATCATTAAAATAAAATAATATTTTCCATCACAAGTAGTACTAAGGGTCTGTTTGACAAAACACATTTTTGAGCTTATAGCTTATAAGCTCATATAACTAACATTTTCTTACGAGCTTATAGTTTATTCTGACTAGCTTATAATGTATCATTTTTCTCTCAATTTTACTCCATCCTCTTACTTTGGAAAAATTAAATATTAATCAAATATATTTATAAGTTATTTCAATCATTAATTTTATCAAACACTAGAATTCAATCAACTAGCTTATTTGTTTTAACTTCATCCGCTATAAGCTTAAATAGAAATAAAAAAAATTACACACATGTTTTCCGTCGGAGATTAGCAACCACGTTTTAGCGGTGAAAAGTTCATACAGATATCATTGTGACCAAAAAATTGAATAAGAAAAATATATAGAAACAGTTCCAAGAGAAAGAAAATTAACAATTAGTAGTTAAAAAACGAATTATTAATTAACCTTTCAACTAAGCAGTAACTTTTCATGTGGCGAATGAAGTAGAACCGCCAAAGCTAATTTTGCACGCCGCCGTAGTTTGGCAACCGCTGCGAAGCGGTAAGCTGATGGCGATAAGATTCAAATTCCGGCGGGTTTGGGATGTTTGAAACAATATTCTAAAACAAAGGGATTTCTTTGCAATTTTCAAAACTTAGTAATCTGAATTCTGAACTATTGATCTATTATCATTATGTTTGGTAAGCCTGATAAACTAGCTTATCGCTAGAAGTTCTGTTTGGTAATTGTTTAAAAAAAGAGTTTATAGTTTATTTTACTAGCTTATAGCTTATTTTTCAAATGTTATAAGTAGTTTATGAGCTTATAACTTATTATCTTTTCTTTCAATTTTACCTCTATCATCTCACTTGAAAAAAAAAAAATATTAATTAAACATATCTTTTTTATATTATTTCATACTTATAAGTTAGTTTCACTGCTAATTTTACCAAACACTACAAATTCAATCAGATAGCTTATTTGCTATAAACTAAAATCTAACTTATAAGCTATCCGCTAGGCCACGTTTGGCCCGACTTATGTTCTACTTTTTTTTCCTTTTCCTTAAAAATAGTAAAAAAGGAAAAAATTGTGTTTTACTTCACTTTTCTTTATTTTTTACTTCTTTACTTTATTTCTCTAATACTTTTAAGGAGAAATATTGTCAAATATAATTTTATATTTCTCTATTTTGTTTAAGCTGAAATAAAAAGTAAAAATCAAACCGGGCCAAACGGAGCTATATGCACAAAATAACTCTCTACCTCATCCGTTGTAAGCTAACATATCGATTATCAGCAATTTTTTTTACCAAACATAGCCTATATGCACAGAAAACTGCTAGTAACACCGGTCATAATTCCTAGTTATACCACCTTGGCACCACCTACTTAACAAAATAACTCTCTTTTGGTAATGTCAAAAATCCAGGTTATGACTTATAATTTATAACTTCTTATTGAAAAAAGATTTATTTGGTAAATTCAAACTCATGAAATTATGGTTAATGGTGTAGTTAAATTTACCACAATTTTGACTAATTAACCAACGTTTCAATTACCATTAAAAAAAAACCATCATTTCAATTGAATTAAGCATATTTTTTAATGTGATTAATTAGGCATCGCAAGTGTAAAAAATGAATTTCATTATTCTGTTTAATTTTCAAAATACTTCTTCACACACAATTTTCAAATTAGTGAATCACTGTTTTACTATTTCGCTGTGTTTTTTTTTAAAAATAAAATAAAATATGCATGCTATGTGCATGAGCAGCATGCGTGAATTGAGATTACATACATGGTATATGAACTATGCATTTGAAAATGAAAAGTAAAACAATGCATTTGATGTTGTTAGAACTCAACATAATATTAATTCTTCTGTACCAAATTATAAGTCACTTTGAAAAAAAATTATATCAAATTATAAGTAGTTTTACTTTACATATAAAACATTTAATGCTATTTTTTCTAATAAAATATTAAACAATGTTCCCGGAGCAATGATTAAGCATATTAAAATAAAAAATTTGTTTTAAAATGTGTGCATTCAACATTTTTGAAATGTAAAAAATTGTTTTCTCAATATTAAATTTTTCTTTTATTTCTTTTTTTTTATATGCTTTACAAATGCTTTGGGATACTGTTTAGCACGACATTTTTTCTATTATATCCTCAACTACTTCTTTTTTTCAATTCTTCTATTTATCTTTTACCTATGATTAATTAATAAACGACAATTTTATACGAAGAAAGTAATTTACATCTTAACTATTAAAGATATTTAGGCGATGACTAGGGTCACGTTGTTTAAGTCTTGCACCATCCCAAATCACTTTAACCATTAGATTAGAAAGTTCCACCAAATATCATAGTAAACAAACAGGAGGGTTGTTCATCTCACTTTTAATTTTCTTTCAGATTAAATGGGTAGAGTTAGAGATTTTTTGGGGTGGACAGAAGAGATTTTCTTATGAAAAAATGATAATGCAATACTTCTTTCATTTCATTTTATTTTAAGAAAAATGCTAAACAGCGCCTCCGAGACTCTATTTAAGAAAGCAAATATAATAAAATAGTATTGAAGTTTGTGCAGTTAATTCCTTGAAAGTCTAAATATGTTATTTTCAATTTAAAACTGTCTTTTTTTTATATTCTTAATCAATGTCCTGAGGGAACCTGTTAGGATGACCCTTATTTTAATTATTAGTCGATATATTATTGAGGTTCCATGATAAGATCTTGTGGGATCTAATCTAACAATTAAAATAAGTAATGCACGTGCACCATACAAGACATAATCAAATGACTTTTTTAAAATGGAGTTTTGAGTCTAACTCACCACTACAAAACCGGCTTGTAAGATAAAAATTGTCCTCAATGTTGAGCGGAAATAAATGGTGGATGGTTCGGTCAGAAACGTGATAACATACGGTCCAACAGATCGTGGAAGAGGCCCTAATACCATCTTAAAATTGAGTTGAGCCTAATGGATCTTTACAAAACCAATTTGTAAGGTGGAACGATTGTCTATACTTTATAAATATATATGTATTCAGAGAGGGTAGGAAAGAAAAAATGATAATCTTGAATTGATATATATTAAGGGAGAAGCAGACAATACACATAATATTTTTTTATACTTTATTTCATTTCAATAACTTGATATTTTATAGTACATAACAACAACGGTCCGTGAAATTTAAAAACTAAAAGAAAATTAAATTATTTGGTATGATCAAAATAGCTACATAACAATTCATAGAATATTATAGCAATGTCTTCGAGAGCATAACTTAATTGGTAGGGACAATAACAATTTATATGCAGGAGTCAGGATTCGATTCCTGTACACTCCACTTATTCACCTAAATAAAAAAAAAGAATATTATAGCAATGTGTTTGTTTATTGTCTTGGACCTACCACTTATAATCTTTGGAGCTTCATAAATTTACTTTTTTTAAACGGTAATTGCACAAGACGACATACACACAAATAATCATGACACTTCAGTTCATAAGGATATATGCAACGGGTAACTTTCGGGTCACAAGCCCCGTCATAAACACATTTTGCACCAACTGTTATGTAAAAAGAGAGAAAATAATTTTTTTTTTAGTAAAATAAGATAAGATAAAATGTTGCGTACGAAGTAAAATATTGTATACCCAAAAGGATATAAATGAGATGGCGCGGGTCATCTCTAACTTAATTAAGGTCATGATTTTGACTTTTGGAATGTGCATGTAGCAATATTAAAACTCTTAGGGAGAATTTGCCATCTATTTGGGTCTCACAAGACTCGAGGGACTAATCTATGCAGTTGCGCTCAGAAGATACTCGATTTACGGCAAAAAAAGAGGAAATTTGCAAGGGAGAGAAAAATGCTTATGTGTTGCAACAAGAAATAGGAAAAGAATGATAATCATAACAAAAATAAACTTTACAATTTTAACCATATTTTCCAACCTTTGCATGTATCAAATAGAATATGATTTTATCGCTTTATAATTTATAAAACTTTTGTTCCCATTACATTAATTAAATAGTTTTTAGCACTCATAGAGTAATAAAAAGACTTTTTAAATTTTTAATAATTATTAAATGTCTCTTAAATATAATAATATATTAATATGTCCCTTTAGCACCTTTAACGTCATATAAACATTTATAAATTATAAGAAGTCATACTTTTTTTTTCTAAGTTTCGTTATTTTATATCCTTTCATGATAGAAAAGGGAAAATTACAAAAGAAAAATAATATTGTTCTGATACAACATCTCACTTTTAATTATTACAGTTTTGTTAGTTTCCAAAAAAATAATATTAGAGTTTTGTTTAGAAAAATGGCTTAGAAGCAACTCAAGTGAATAAAAATATACTAGTTTATTTATGGTTGGGGCCCGCACCTATGTACAATACAGGAAATAAAAAAATACTGTTTTTTTTTAATGAAGGTCAAGAGGATACAATGGTGACAACTAAGGCATCTCAATTATATTGACACCCAAAATAGACCACCTAAAAAATAACTTAATGAAATATATTAAATAAAAATAAAATAAGAATAATAACTTAATGAAATATATTAAATAACTTAATGAAGTATTTATTTTAACATTAGTTTAGGACTTTGAAGACGAATTACAGAGCAAAAGTCTAAAGAAGTGAAGATACTTGAAAAAGAAGACAAAAATAAAAGAAAATGCCGAAAAGAGAGCAAAATTGGAGAAATTTAGGAACCCATTGTGGCCACGATGACTCATATCGTGCTACGATGGAGCTACTTAGTGCCCAAGGAAAGCAAGATTAAATCTTCCTATTTTTTGAATAAATTTGATCCCATCGTGGCTACGATAGATCTATCGAGGCCACGATGGCTCGCTGAAGTCAATTAGAAAACTATAAATAGAGCTTCCCTCACTCATGAATTTTCATTCAGAAATCTAAACTCATTCAACAGTTTAGTAGTCTAAGAGAGATACTTCTCTCTAGAGTGGAGGAGGAGCAAGGAGGGCAAAAGGCGCTCTCTACGGTAAGAACTTTCCCTCATCAAGAGAGATGTAACTTCCTCAGCAAGACATCTACGCTATTGGTACATATGATTTGATTCTTGTAATTTAATTATGCAAATTAGTAACTAGATTCTTTTAGGCTAGGTGGAGAAGATGAACTCCCCTAATGAATGCTTGGGTGTAATTTGGTAGATAAGTTATAATATTTTACTATTCATGACTCTGTTTTCTATATATTTATGATTTAACGACGTAATTCTAACTTTTAGCCACTGATTGAGGAACACTTTTAGGGATAGTATTTCGTCACGAATCGAACTGCTATTCTGGAACTAATAAATTATAAAGCTAGCCGCATAGATACGGTAACTAAGACATTCTAGGATAGTGGCTAATAGGATTAATTGAACGATAATGACTGCATGTATGTTAGCCTGATCTTTTAGTTTAGAGACGTGACAACATAGGATTAGGCCCCCTATGGGTTGTTTAGCTAACATGTTTCATGGTGACTTACAATGTATTAGGATGATATAAGGATATCATCATAAAGGATAAAATTAATCCGCCGAGCAATAGTCTGAATAGTTATATTATGCGCCGATTATCCAAGCAGAAGTAGGGGAGGTATTCGATTTACCTAGCCTGGCCTTATCTTTTTGAATCAACTATCTTTATTATCCACACTATCATTCGCATTTTCAAACAAAAACTCTTTTTAAAACCAAAACGAATGCAAACTAACGAACTTAAATAAAACTAGTAGCACTTGAGACGATCCATGTGGATACGAACTCATTCTAGACAACTAGAATGTGAATTATTACTCGACAACTGATTGATTCACTTGCCAAACCGTAGTCAGATATAAATGAACCTTGGGGAGACTAGACCAAAACCCAAGGTGTAAGAGATGTTGGTAGGGCTGGAAATGAGTCGAGTTGAGTCGAACTCGTCTGAGCTTGACTTGACTCAATAGAAATTTGTTCAGCTCGAAACTCAGCTCGAGTTCAACACAAACTCTTTTTTCAGCTCAAGTTCGGCTCATTTAAAGTTCATGAACAGTTCGGTTCGGCTCGTTATGTTCAACTCGTTAAGTCAAATCACATGATTTTAAAGTCATTTTTTTTCTAAATTTCAAAATATAATCTTTTAACCTTTTAAACTATTTTTTTAAAGAAAAAACAAATATTAAATTTAAATAAAGGAGAGGAAAGGTAATGGAAAACGAAAAATGAAAAGTCTTTTGAGAAAAAGAGAGTTAAAAGGAGTAATTATTTTATTTTTTTGCAAATGCAAAGTAAGTAATATCCATACATGGGGAGTTGAAAAGTTCATTGATGTATCAAGTTAAAAATATTTGGAAAATTATGTATATTTATATAATAATAATAATAATAATAATAATAATAATAATAATAATAACCGAGCTAGTTCATGAGTCAAACGAGTCGAACTATATATAATTTATGTTCAGCTCATTTATTTAACAAACTTAATTTCTAACTCAAGTTCAGCTCATTTGGTTCATGAACTAAGCTCACGAGTCAATTATCAAATCGAGTTTCGAACTATTCACGAGTTATCTCGGATCATTGTCAGCCCTAGATGTTGGGATCAAGCAACGAGTGTAGAGGAGAGGAGAATAAAAGGTTCAAAGTGGTGAGTACAAAATAAGAAAAAGTGTTGATAGTCACAGTAGGATTGATGACTTCTAGTCGATCATTGCATGTAAAGTAGATCGATTCAAGCAATTTAGGAGTTAATTTGTATGTCTTTAGAACAATTGGTGAGAAAAGAGCCTCTTTGAAAGGATTACTTGTGATAGAAGAAAGGAGTAGAAAAGCAAGAAAAAGTCTGGATTTTACGCTTGAGGCGTAGCTTTTATGCTTGGGGCGGATTTTCGAAGGGATCAAGCCAAGAAGTTTCTGGATTTTACGTTTGAGGTATAGGAATTCCGCCTGGGAGATTTATATGGACAAACAGTGCAGAACTTGCTGTGTTTTACGCTTGGGGCATAGGAAATTCCACCTGCGCGGTTTCCAACCAATCAGGGAACGCCATGTGTGTAGAAGACAGATTACGCCTGAAGCGTAATATTTACGCTTGAAACGTAATATTTATGCTTGAGGCGGAAATTTAAGTCGGGGGAGCTATATAAAAAGAAACGTGATCTATTGCGCACGGGTTTGGACTTTTCGTGATAGATACACTATATCCACCATTTTTGAAGCTCCAAGTACGAATTCCACCATTGAAGAAGAGATTCTTCATCACCATAGGATTATACATCATGAATTCCATTCCATTCATATTTTCTATCTTCAATTCCATCATGTATAACTAATCACCAAGAGGTTGGATCTAGGAGATACTTTAATTCATGTAACGTGACAAGTGATTCTTAGTGATTTCTTTACTCATGTGTTTAATTCATGTAATTCAATTAATCTTTAGCTTAATGCTTTTTATGTCCTAATCATATGTCAATTGATTGTTATTTTCAATTAGCTTTGAGAATTATTGGTTGAAATTAGATCTAGGTTAATTAATTGGTTAATGCACAATTTCTTAAGAGATTTTGAGTTGTCATTATGAATTCTTGGAATAACGTTTTCAATGCCTTAATTAACTAATAATTGAACTAAGAGGATTTGGTACCAAGAGTTTGGGCTTAATTAACTTGTTATTCTTTCTTGACATGAATTAGATGCATGAATAGGAATCGTTAAATCACAAGCATTACTCGTAATTGAAGGAATCGACTGGATTCAACCTTGCTTTACTTTCGTTAATTCAAACGTGTTGTCATTAATTTTACTTTCATTGAATTTTAGTTTTAATATTCAAATACTCTTGATATGATTTCCCCCCAAAATAGCTTTAGTTTTTACCTAAGTATAGATTAGATTGCTTTGTTTTGAATTAAGATTAAGATAATCCTCGTGGATTTGATATCTTTTACTGGGTGTGCTTGTCCTGCATAAGTCTGGCTTATGCAGCGTGCATAAGCCCCACCCCCCCCCCCCCCCCCCCCCCCACCATTTTTTTAAATATTTTTTTTTTAGTTTTTTTTTATAGTTTTTTTTTATTATATATGATTAAATATTTTCGTAGTTATTTTTAAACTAAAATTATGCCTTTTTTTTTGGTGGAATAATTTCATAATGGATCTTTAAAACTATAAATATTGTCGAAACCTTTTTTTCTGAAAAATCGGAACTTTTTTTTCGGAAAAAACAAATCGAAAATTATTCCGAAAAAAAGGTCGGAAACTTTTTTTCCAAAAAAAAAAAAAATCAATTTTAAATACTAGATTTTTTAGTAATGGTTTCAGTAATAATCGGTATTTAAAATCATTGAACCATTTAGTGTAAAACCATTTTACAATACAAATGGTTTTAATATATAACTATCTGAAACGATTTAGCTAGCATAATGGTTTTCAGGATTTTTAAAGCTATAAAAACACAATATTGGTTTCAGTAAACACATAAAACCATTTAACAATACTAATGGTTTCATTGTATAACTACCTGAAACCATTTAACTAGCATAATGGTTTCCAGAATTTTTAAAACCATAAAAACACAATATTGGTTTCAGTAAACACATAAAACCATTTTACAATACAAAATGGTTTCACTGTTTAACTCTCTAAAACCATTTAACCAGCATAATGGTTTCCAAAATTTTTAAAACCATAAAAACACAATATTGGTTTCAGTAAACACATAAAACCATTTTACAAAACAAATGGTTTTACTGTTTAACTCTCTGAAACCATTTAACCAGCATAATGGTTTCCAGAATAATATTGCATAAATGGTTTCCAGAAACCATTTAACTCTCTAAAAAAAAAATCGATTTTTAACCTCTAAAAATTTTCAGAAAAAAGTTCTCGGTTTTTTTGGAAAAAGTAATTGATCTTTTTTCGGGAAAAATTTTCGATTTTTTTTCGAAAAAAAGTTTCTGATTTTTCCGGAAAAAAAGTTTCTGATTTTTCCGGAAAAAAAGTTTCCGATCTTTTTTCGGGAAAAAAATAGTTTTTATGTTAATTGTAAACAATTAGCCATAATTATAGTACATGTTTTAGTATGCAATTTTAAATCAAAATAAAACTATATAAACATCGAAAATAGATTCTTATAATATGTACTTCAAAGGAATAAAAAATATTTTAAAAAAGTAAAAAATACAATTAAAAAAAAAAACTGTAAAAAAAAATTCAAAAAAAATGAGTGGGGTGGGGGGGGGTGGGGAGGGGGTGGGGGGCGCGCGTAGTAATATGGGGGCGCGCGTAGCAAGGGGGGTGGGGGTGGGGGGCGCGCGTAGTAAATTGGGGGGTGTGCGAGTAAAATTATTGTGTTTTCATTGGCTTATGCACCATGCATAAGGATGGGCTTATGCATAATATCCTTTGCCATCTTTTACTATATTACTTCGATAGTTTTTATGCACTAGCAAAAGAACCGTCAAGGATATTTCTAACATAGCCTATACTCAGGATAGAAAATACAAAAATTGGTCAAGATAGAATTAAAAATAGGATTAATCTATCATATTCAATTGGTGCATCAAATAGAAGATACAAGTAGGATAGTATAGATTTATTATATCTTATATTTCTATCCTTGTTAAGAAGTCCCACATCGGTCGGTTAGGAGAAGACCTGGATATGTGTTTCTAAACTAGAGGCAATCCTCACCTTACAAATCGGTTTTGTAAGGATGAGTTAGGCCCAATACTAATTCTAAGAATCCTGACCATCAAAATTTACCCTAAAAATACGAACTGTATTCATATTAATAAAAATAAAAGCTTTAATCATAAACATAAAAGTTCTAGCCACATACTCTAAAACACAATTCCAACCACATATAATAACGTAGAAAAAGTTAATTTTTCATTGGTTTGTGATTAAAGAATTTCTCATAAAGCATCAAAACATGCATGCATATATAACACTACTGACTCCTAATTCTAAGCTTAATATTGAATTGCATGGCGGAAGTACCTTACATGGGTTAATCACATATAAAATTTTGATTAACTTAGTTGAGTAGGCTTTTAAAAAAAAAAATTAGTTGAGAATGTACTTAATTTAAATAACATTCAAACATATGAAATCATGGTTAATCATAGTTGAATGAATAGAATTCACAATCGATTCAACTGAATTAAGCACATGTTTAACGTTACGTGATTAATTAGGTGTCGCAAGTGTAAAAAAAATATTTGAATATCATTACTCTTTAATTTTCAAAACACTCTTTCTCCACACACAATTTTCAAATTGGTAAATGATAATTTTACTATTTCCCTATGTTTTTTTATTTAATAGTATTACTATTTAGTAAGAAATATTTACATAAGAAATAGAAAAATCCACAAAATTAAAAAATTTGACCAATAAAAAATTGGCTAACCATACATGGAAGAGAGAGTGATTATAAGTTGTAAGTGTTAAATATTACCACATAAGATTCTTCTCTTTTTTGCATAAAAAAATTCTTACTTTTAATGCACATGAGCATCATTATGCATGAAATGAGATCACGAACATGGTACATGAACTAAGCTCACATATGTGAAATTTACATCTTAATACGTATGTAAAATCAGTATAGTTAATTCCCGTAAATTGATTTCCTTTTGTTTAAATCTTACAAAAATTCAGTTCAAATGCATTTATGTAAACTCAGTTTACTTTAGTTACCTTAATTATTTAGCTTCTAGGTATTACACAAACTCAAAACTTTTAGTCGTTTACTAAAAACTCAAAAAGAATTATACGGATCCCATTCTGTAATAATTTAATGAATTTAAATATTTCAGAACTGGCAGAGGATGTAACTTAAAACAATATTACAACAGGAGAAAAGATTCTCTCAATTGCAGATCTCACCACAGAGGGAGCAGTGATCATCTCCACCTTTAAATCATCGCAACTTCTTTTTAATTTTTTTTTTTTTAATTTTCAAAGCAAAAGCTCATGTTTGAATGCATGTTAAAGTAACTAGAGAGGATCCTCTCTCTTACAATAGCAAGCAAGAAAAATAAAATGAAAGAACAGAAAAACTACTACTAAACCGAAGCCATACTTACCCTAAAGTTACTACGATCTTGATTCTTGAATGTCATAGAAGTACTTAATATCTTGTTCCATACAAATTTCTCTTGCAATATCCACATTACGGTGTGCACGTTCATCATTTGTGAATATGTAATGATCCAGAATATAACTACAATATTTTCATGATCCCAAACCTTCAATCTCAAAAACACCCACAAACTTAAATAGCTTCATAGACAATTAAATAAATATAAACCTCTTCATATATAAATATTAAAAGCTATCCGTTTCAAAGAAACGCTGAAGTTTGTAGGAAGGACCACAATTCAATCTCCCACAACTGCGATTGGAAGGGACTGAAACCACTTGATGCCAGAACTGTCCCTCGAACCAGATTAAACTGGTGGTGAAATTTCATATCTCTATTTTTAGTTGTTTTTTCTCTACATTGTTATGACCTAAACAGCAGCACTTAAACCAAATGATGAACGTGCACTTAAATTCGTCCAGGATGAATGATCTGGAATTTTTAGAAAGGATGAATTTTTAGAAATTCATCCTTTCTCCCCTCCAAAACTCTACCGTTCTAATATAATTGCGTGACATAAACAGCAGCACTTAAGGCGAAAACTAACTGTCGATCCAGCAGTATTTTTATCTCAGTCATTTGATGCAGGAAAAATGGAAAGGTTATGGAATCGTATTAAGACATGATTAGAGGCGAGGGACGATATTAGCATTATCAAATGACATTTCTGCTTCATCTCTTTCTCTCATGAATCCAAACACAAATCAAAAGCTTGTATCAAAGCTCACAATTAAGCTCGACGGAACGATGGATAGTAAAGGGTAAATGACCAATTCCTCAAGTGTCAGTCATTAGGATAATACTATATTAGTAGCAAGAAAATTGGATAGTTTATATGAAATCGTTAAACCTTACTGTCACAATTATACCAAAATGATGAAGAAAAAGAATAGCTGCATTGCAACCACCATGCATAATCAACAAGACAAGTTTAATGTGCTAAATATATGAAGACAGTATCCTCTCAGCTAATAAATTGTATCTGGTCTTTCTCTGCTTCACAAAATTGTTAGATAGATAAGATATAAAACAAAAATAAAAATGTGTTTTTGTCCTTCCACTAAAATCTCCACATGTATAACTTTCTCCAAGTTCACATTTACTTGCCAATGGAAAAAAAAATGATGACAAGATTATATGTTTCTGCTCTCTTAGAAAATATTTTATTAACAGCCTTCCGATACTAAAAACTTCTAAAATCCTGTCAACAATGCAAAATGTCAGATCATTATTTTGGCTGGACCAGTTGAATTTGCATCTTTCGTCACAGTATCTCCTGGAAAAATCACAAAAAGCGGTCATTGTTGAAGGTAAAAAGATAATGATGTAGCATACAATCTTTGTGCATAAAAAAATAAATTAAAAGATTTGCCAATCACCTGATTGGGACAGTAAATCTTTTAACTTAGAAAACAAATAACAAAGCTTTACTACTCCTTTACATGATAGCTATGTTATAATATTTTAGGCACAAAAACAGACATGTAAAAGAAATTCGCGCAGCTAGGAAAACTAAATGTGTCTAATGTTGTCACTTAATATGCAATCACTTAATATTGATCACTCCAAGAGTTTTAGAAGGGGTTTCTCTTTCAGAGATTACAGGGTCGGAAGATATTGTCGTATTTAGTATATTGTTGTCTGTTTGCTCAGTATCTTACCATTCTCTTCCAAAAAATTTTGCACTTAGCAGTTTACTCAACTACTGTTTTACCTCCAATTCTGCTTTCTCCCTCAGTTTCCTACTTCCCCCAACACTGTTTTTATGTCAACTTAAAAGTTTCCGATGAATCAGTAGTTGTATAGATAAAATGTTCACAAACAAAAATAAAACCTTATCAAAATGACCTTGATAACAATCGACATATACTCTAAAGTTTAGATATCATATGGAAAAACCCAAAAACAATTTCATCTAGGCTTCGTAACCAGATTTTGGGTTAACCCTTATTTTTGAGGTTTTTCTGGCAATATATATTTGAAAGGACAAAACTTACATGCATTGCTATAGGTGCATTTCTTACTTTTCCTCTCACAAAGAAGTAGTTTTTAAATTGAAAAACAGTTTTTTTTTTTTTTTTTAATTAAAAAACACAAAAAACCACCTTTTTGTGAGTGGAAAAGTAAGAAATGCACCTATAGCAATGCATGTAAGTTTTCTCCTATTTGAAAAGAAAAAGAATTGAACGCCAAAATTTAAAAAATAGAACGACCTCAGCAAATTAAAAATAAATATATTGTGGTCTTTCAACAGTAATATCTTATCAGCTGTTATAATTGTTTTGTTCAGTTTTTCCAAGTTGGACCTTGTGATTGTAAGAGTCTAAGACAAGATGTTTTCCTGAATAATTACCATAACAGTGACAATGGAACTAGGTTCTCACAATGTTGTCAAATAGTGTCTATAGGATAGCAGAATTTGAACAAGTCATTATAATTCTGAAATGTGCGCTATTAGTACAAAGTGTTATCAAACAGTAGCTATATCACTGCAGCATATCGGAATTTGAACAAACCGTTATGTCTTGTGATTCACAATTGACAACTAGGTCCCCTCTCAAAAACAATTGATCAAATTTAAGCATACTTATATACTCATACTTCTCAA
The DNA here is from genome assembly GCA_030408175.1 of Trifolium repens. Taxonomy (NCBI): domain Eukaryota; kingdom Viridiplantae; phylum Streptophyta; class Magnoliopsida; order Fabales; family Fabaceae; genus Trifolium; species Trifolium repens. The sequence goes on along the minus strand of CP125836.1, from coordinate 27,391,212 downwards.
TCACAAAGGATTGGATTGTAGGCGTAAAATTGGCCTCCAAGTAACAAGAAGCATAAACGCCACCCAACAGCAAAGGCATAACTCACAGGAAACTATATGGAACTGGAAAATGGTTGTAGAAATCTATAATGCCAATCAGTGAAATCACATCAGTACTGAAAAGTGAAAATAGTTTGTGCCAACCAATGCATGACTCATCTCTTTCATTTAAATTCCTACAATAATTTTTAGACATTACTTTTCATTTTTATTTTTGAAGACTCCGTGTCCAGTCTAAGAACCGACTAATTTTAGGACACCAATTTCACTATCCACTAGCGAGGGGCCATTTAAAGTCAGAGCATCAGTCTGTAATCGGTATGGATTGACTCAACACAGGAAGTGGCTCATTTTTGGACACTACTAACGTCATACTAACACTACCATTGCCTCATTGAATCAGTCCATACTATATCAAAGGAAGAAACAAAAATAAATTACCAGTGGTAGAAAGTTCAGGAGGCGGGGCTTCGCCGTAGATGGCTTGGAGTCTTGCCAAAGGAACCGAAGCCGAATCAGTTGCGGCATCAGCATAAAGCTGCTGTTTCCAATCCCATAGAGTCTTTCTAATTGACTTATTGGATTTGGTTAGAGATTCCTTCTCAGCTTCTAAAGCTTCAATAAGGTTTTGCTGATGCATAGATCTCACTCCTAGTATTGCAAAAGAAGCAACCAAACCAACATTGATCACTGTGTTGTTGTTTGAAGCTCTCTTAGCAATTTCAACTATTTTGTAAACAAATTCCATTTTCTCTCCTGAAATCAAATCAAAAGGAACAATCCATTTCAACCCATGATAGTAAAAACAAAAGGGTCATGAAAATGATGAAACTTTATGCACAAAGTTAATTACTTCAATTTCATGATTTTTAGTAATCGAACTAATCTTAGGTTTTAAGTTCTAACCCTAATTTTTCATGCTCAGACAAAAACGGTAAATTGTTCTGCCATATGAAATATAAAGCCATTGTTTTAATATATAATTTTTGAAACTAAAAAATAATACTATAGAGATTGTGAAAGATTTGAAGTAATAAGAAGAAGAGTGACTAAGAATGCAATAACATACCAGAAATGGCGGCAGCCGCTGGAACAGAGAGCAGAGACGGTCGATTTATAGTCCGATTTGATGGAATAATGAAACATCAAACTCAAAAACCATCATTTTGACTTAAAAATAAAAAACTATTTTTGACTAAAGAATAAAAAACTATTTTTGAACAAAAATATATTATTTTTTTAACTTTTTAGAATACGAGTTAAGGAAATAAAAAAAATTATATTTAAAATAAAAATATTTATTTTAAAAATATTGATGCACAAGTTTTAACAATACTTCCGGTGAAAAAAAAAATTATCGTTAATTTGTTTGGTGGTGATTGACGCTGAACTTGGTAAGGAGACCATAGTTCAATCTCCCGCAACTGCAATCGGAAGAGAGCTGAAATCACTTGATGTTAAAACTGATCCTCGAACCAAATTAAACTGGTGGTGAAAGAAAAAAAATTTAACAATAATTTTTTTTTAATTAATGCCATTTGGGTATTAGTTACAATTTTACGTATTTAGAAATTTTAAAACTATTTTATTTTTAATGTTCTTAACTAATATCTTTCTTAGCCGATGTTTTGATTTATGGTACATAACGGAATGAAAAGGAATATAATAAAATGGAATGGAGCAGAGTGAGATGGAATCAAACATAAATTATATTCCATTTTATGGAGAGGTTGTATTCCATCTCTTACACCGCAAATCCAAGGGGAAGAAAAATGAAAGAAAATGATGAAATAAATTCGGACCTGGATTTGGTACAGTAAATATTGCACGCAGTTTAACGTAGTTTTTAATCTCGTCCATTTGATTTAGATTGGACAGTTTAGATTAAGAAATTGTATTTTTCTAATCAAATTTATACCATCGCTTTATCCTTAAGAGTTTAATTAGAAGCCAAACAATTAAAATCATTTTTTTTAATTAGACACATCGATCTAATGTTAAAAATTGGAAAAAAAAAATCAAATCAAATCTAATCTTTCCTAATATTTTACACCTCTGTTTTGTATAACAAATAAAAAATATTTTTGGTTTTACATCGGTCTCATAAAAAAAAGTTTCACTTTAGTCCATTAAAGAGATATCTGTTTGCCACATTGATCCCTTCTGTTAACTTTTGCAGAAAACATTAACTTTCAATACATGTTAGGTACGCTCATAAAAGTTTGAAATAATTAATTGAGAAAATGACAAAATGATGTTAAATAATGTGATTAAATTGTTTTATATTTAAATTTTTTATTTATGTGTGTGCCGAAATAATTACTATTATTTGAGATTGTGTTTATACAGAAGAATTACTCCCGTATATCTTATACTTTGTTGGTGTCTTTATTTGAATAATTTTTGTGTTGTCTTCCCTAAAAATAGTTTAAATGAAATAACATGATGACAAGTTGAAAGAAAGGAAAAAATTAAGAATAAACAACAATTTAATCTCCTTTTTTTGTTTACAAACAGAGGATCGAACTCAAGACTTTTTGCATACTATCCAAACCCGTCACCACTAGACCAAAATTTAATCTCTAAATTATCACTCTTTTTTTTTTCTTTTCTAATTTAGCTTATAAATTATATAAGTATATGTGTAGTGTTAAGTGTTAACAATAAAGATTGCAAACTTAAATTATCAACAAAAAAATTATTACAAAGTGTATGTAGGCGGAAAACATGCATGTGTGTATTTGACTGAAGATTCGGCACTTGTTGGATTGGAGACCGAGACTTTTACTGTGAGACAGACAGCCCTAAAAGTTGTTTCATGCAAAGTGGCTAAACATGAGAAAACATGTTCCGACAATCAACATCCTTTCATACCATTTGCATTTGACACTTTTGATTTTCTAACACCAGAGATTGTGAGTCTTTTGCATAGAATTCAAAAGGTTATGAATAACAATATTGTGTCTTCTAGAGCTATGAATGTGGTATTTAAGAGACTTTGATTTGCTATTTAAAAAAGAGATAGCGGGACAACTTATCGTTTGTTTGCCTTTCAATCATATGTAATTATTCTATATTTTTAATAAATGAAATTGAATAAGAACTTTTTATAAATAAAAAGAAAGGTTATAGAATTTCAGTAATATCAATAATATAAACAACTCGTGAAATAAAAACAAATCATAAACCAATAACATATATCGAACATAAACCATGATAAAAATAAAAAATATTCTGCTGCTCCCTATAAACTAAAGAATCGAACATATAAATAAAGAGCATTGATATTTAGTAAGAATTATTTTAGAGAAGAAATGCAAGAATAACATATGGCATTATCTTATAGGATGATGTAATTTTAATCTTCTCTTTTAGTGGAAATCATGGGGGTAGTTGAGGTAAACAAGGGTGAAGATTTATTCTTGCAATTCTTCTCCATAAATTTTCTTACTAAATAGCATTTTCCATAAATAAAAACCAACTAATATCATAATTCATAACCAACATATAGGAGGCAAAAAGAACCACCAATGATATGAGCCATCATATAGAGAACCGAACATGCCACCAACGCGACCAAGGCATGAGTAAAAGCAGCTATGATTCTAGTAGAAATACAAGTACAAGTAATTGAGGTTGTAGTAGTAGTATCAGGAGCTCTCAGCTCATCCAGAATATAAAGTCCCCCTTTTCTACTACCTTTTCCAACTAACCTTTTTGAAAGTGGATCTCGCACATAACAATGAGTAGAAGAAAACCTAACCGAGTAACCAGAATCGTACAATTGAGAGACCGAAACAACATTCATAGTGATTTTAGGAACATAATAAACCTTAGAAAGAACATAATTAGATGTAGAAACCGACCCAATTCCTGCTACTGGTACAAGAGTGCCATCAGCAATCTTAACTTTTATGGATGATGATATAGGATTTAAAGACAAAAAAGACTTATGATCGAATGACATATGATGTGATGCACCAGAATTAAGAATCCACTTAGATGGGAAAATACGTGACAAGGTAGAGAGTATCAAACCCATAACACAGGATTTAGTGGCAAGTCTCATATATATGAATATACAATTAATATATACTAGAGCCAATGGTAAAAGGAACATCCAAAGAAGAAGACAACTATATATCGAACAATCAAACAAACCAATCAACAATAAAAGAATTTCAACCGAGATGTAAACTATAGGTAGGAGTGGTAGCTTAGTTTAAGTTTATCCTCGTTTATTAGATAACTATGTTATTTATTAGTTTGTTAAAGTTTTATGCTAATCTTAAATATAGCCAAGGCTGTTATGTAAGTCTTATCATGTACTATGCATATATACACCAATTGTATATCAAACATTCAGAGCAATAACCTATTCTCATGATACAATCATAACTAGTATTAGTATGTTAGCCCGTGTTATGCACGGGATTATTTTCTTTTTTAATATTATTTATATGTTTATTTTGATATATTATTTGATTATTTTAGTTTAAAATTATAAGGTAAAATTGAGATAAGTTTTGTATGATATAGATTTAACGATGTTATAGAATAAAGCGATATTAAGAGTATTACTTCGCTTCCTATTTTACACTATTATGAGATAGATTTTTTATCTCATCTTCATCCCCGAAACTATATAGTGATCATATAAATATAAAATAATTATAAACTTCATTCTTAAAGGAAAATATGTTTTGATTTTTCATGGTCTTAAGATTTTTTGGAACCGTACCCATAAAATTAAAATGTACCATGATTTTATTTTATTTTCCATCTCGTACCGACTCTTTTATAGAAAATTTACATTAGGTTCATTGTCAAACATAGAATAATTTTTATTTTTTACAATAATATTTATTTTCATATGTTATTTTTCTTTTTAAGGTTGTTTATGTCTTTTTTTCATTTTATATTATTTAGAGGGTTTATCTATGTTTTTCAATTGTCTATGAGATTGATTTCTTTTAATTTATTTGAGTATGAAAATACGATATATCTTTAACATGAGACTTTGTAGGACTTCATCAACAAAAAATAATTGTAAATTTTATACTAATTTTTAAATGAATAGTAACGTATATACTTTGACCTTGTTTCTATTCTCAGAATTTTTCTTTTCACCGTACCACAAAGAAGCAATCTCCACGCGTGAGCGTCAAATGGGAAAACATATGTATGAATCTCTCCACTCACATTAATAAAATTCCTTTTTTTTTTTACCAATTCTCATTGTTTTTAATTGTGAACAACATAAAATATTATTTTTTGACTAAAAAAAAGAATTCAATTAAAATTATCAATCCTGTTAACTTCCAATAATATATTGCTTAAGAATTATAAGTTATAAAACATATACTTCTTGAAAAAAATGTATCATTTTTTTTGTAAAAAAAAGAATTATACATTTTTTGATGAGTGACAAACACAACGGCCATAACCCATAAAAATAAAATTTGCCCTGATTTTTAATTATATAAACAAAAATATTAGTGTTTTTTTTTTTGAAAACACAAAAATATTAGTTTGTCATGCTAATGAGCAAATAAAAAATTGGGAAAACAAATAAAGAATATTTTAGTGTGCATTTATAATGATAAAGATTTGTTTTCAATTAGATGATATTGGTATACATTAATTATTTTGGTGATAATTTTAAACCATTAGATTAAATGAAATGAGTGGATGAGATTTGGTGTCAAATAAATTTTGACACCTTGGTGTCATTTAATCCTAACTCATATATATATATATATATATATATATATATATATATATATATATATATATATATATTATTTTTTTCTTTTTACCTCCAATATCCGATTTATTGGACCGCCTAATTTCATTCGATGATCAATTTTGATATCAAGTGATTTCAAATCCTTCCCAATTATATTTGTTACCATGGGACCAACTAACAATTGGTGACTAATATCTCTATCTCTATTATTATATATACATTACGAGATTCCAACGGACCTCTCTCGTGCATTCTCAAAAAAAATTGCTTAGGTGTCGTTCAACTATAGCTTCTTTAATATTTTACTTATGCGGTGTTTCTAACTTAAGGTCTGTTGTTTGAATCCCACCGACGACAATAATTAAATTTTTATAATATGTTATGGAAAACTACCTTATTTTTTTGTTTCTACCTCGATTAGAGCTTCTCAAATACATTTTTTTGTGTTTTTTTTAACTCTCAATTTTTTTTTTTGGAAACTCTCAAATATATTTTTTTTGGAAACTCTCCCATATATCTTTTTTTTGTAGAAACTCTTTTTTTTTATTATTTTAGAAACTCTCACAAATATTATATTTTATAAAAAAACTCTTTATTTTTTAAAAACTCTCAAATAGTATATATATACATTTTTTTTGTAATCCAAAGGTATACTCCGCGCGCAACTACAGAGACTAATCCCCTCGATGTAACTGAGATCAATTTAAGAGGTTGAACTCTCCAAAGAAATGCTTCTCCATACGCAGGGATCGAACTTAGGACCAATAAGTTAAGGCACCCAAGTATCTAGCTGCCACTTGCGCGATATTATCTTGGTGCATTTTTAATATTTTAAATTTGTAAAATGAAATAACACTTATATTTAGATTACTGTTGTATGAAACAATTTTTTTTAAAGCAACTGTATGAAACAAATTGAAATTAAAAAGTACACTATTTTTTCTATGGATAAGGTCACTTGAAGTCTTGAACCCAAAAAATAGCTTATGAGAGAGAGAGAGAGAGAGAGAGAGAGAGAAATCTCTCAGTGTTGGAGAATGAGAAATGGTGATTACTTCTCATCCCACTAATAAAAATACATATTGAGGAATTAAAATTTGAATTTCAATTGCGGGTGCTATCCTTATTTTCACATTTTATCATGGGGATAACTTATTCAAAATTTTATCTAGCACGAAGAAACGTAATCCACATGATGAAAAGTGTATGTAGATCATAGTGAGAACTAAGCACGAAAATTTAATTGATATTCACTGAAAGAAATAATATAGAATTTTCTATATTTTTTGTTGATGAAACCACTATAAAGTCATGTAACGGAGACAGAAGAGAGATAGAAATAGCGAGGGAGAGAGGGAGAGAGAGAGAGAGAGAGAAATCTCTCGGTGGTGTAGAATGGAAAACGGGGAGCACTTTCCACCCAACTATTAAAAATACACATTGACCAATTAAAATTTGAATTCCGGCTGCGGAGGTTATCCATATTTTCATATTTCATATTTTATCACGGTGATCACTTATTCAAAATTTTATTTAGCATGATGAAAAGTGATCTCCCATGAATCCATGATGAAAAGTGTATGTAGAAGAGAATGATAACTTAACACGAGAATTTTATTGATATTCATTAAAAAAATATAGAATTAACAACTATTTTATTGTTGATGGATCCCCATAGAGTCCTACGACGGAGACGAGAGAGAGAGAGAGAGAGAGAGAGAGAGAGAGAGAGAGAATCTTTCAGTGGTATATAATGGGAAACGGATAACACTTCCCACCTCACTATTAAAAATACACACTGACTAATTAAAATTTGAATTTCGATTACGGAAGTTTTTCCATAATTTTTGTCCATCACACTTTCATTAGATTACACATAGGTTTTTAGGAATACTAATTTATCAATGTGAATGGAGATTCACACATAGGTTTTCCCATTTGATGCTCACACGTGAAGATTGTTTCTTTGTGGTACAATGACAAGAAAAAAAATTGAGAATAGGAACAGGGTCAAAGTATGTTAATATTTATTTAAAAAATAGTATAGAATTTACAATTATTTTCTGTTGATAAAAAAATTATCTTGTGTTTGACAATGAACCTAATGTAGATTTTTTATAAAGAGTTAGATGGAGATGAAAAAAAAAAAAAATCATGATATATTTTAATTTTATGGGTACGCTCTCAAAAAATCTCAAGGTCATCAAAAGTCAGAGCATATTTTCATTTGAGAATGAAGTTTATAATCATTTTATACTTATAGGATCACTATATAGTTTCGGGGATGAAGATGACAAAAATAATCTATCTCATAAGAGAATAAAAGGGGAAGCAAAGTAAAATTCTCCATCTCGCTTTATTCTATAACATCGTTAAATCTATATATGCAAAATCTATCTCAATTTTATCGTAGAATTTTAAACCAAATTATTCAAATAATACATTAAAATAAACACATATAAATAATATTAAAAAAAAAATAATCTCGTGCACGGCACGGGCTAGTATACTAGTGTGTGTGTGTGTCTATCAATATTGGTGACAGATTTATAAGCCATATAATTGTAAAAAAAAGTAAAAGATTATATCAATATTAAAAAGTGCACACCAAATCAAAACTACAATAGAATTACGACCAAGGTAGTTATGCATGTATCTATCAATTGGAACATGTATCAGTAGCATCATGCTCTTATTCTTTGAACATCATTATCTTTTCATTTTTTTGCTGCAAAGTCACTATAATAATCTGTTCATAATAAAGATTCTTTAATAAAATCATTTTCAGTTGAAATCGAAGCCAGACTATTCAATTTAATCTGTGACAATACAGGAGTAGATCGCAAATAAGATTTTAGCAATTTTTATTTTTAAAAATTTCTATTAGCCTATTTTGATCATAATCATTTTTAGTTGAAAACAAAGACTATTTAATCAAGTTTTTTTAGTCTAATTTTTTTTTTATTATCTATCCTAATATATATAGTAAAAAAAAATATCTGGTGTCCTAAAAGTTATAGGAGTACTTACTCAGCAAATAGGTAAACACTTAGTGATGATTCACCTCCTTGTAAATAGGAACTAATCTTGTAAGGAAAATGCTATTTTTTACGGACAAAACAAAGCAAGAAAGAGAAGAATGAATTATGCTATAGTCTTTCACAACAAACCTCCCCCATGATTTCCTTAAAACAAGGAGTTTACATTTTGACCCACCACTAATAGCATTACATGTAAGCATTCTTGCCTTTCTTGCTTAAATTCTCCCTAACAAATAGCAATGCTCATCTTGTAATTATCCTTTGAATAGAATACCATCGGCTTCTTGCTAATTGTTAGGATTCAGTTAGCATTTACAAGGAGGTGAATCATCACTAGAGTGTTTATCTATTTGCTGAGTAAGTACTCCTATAAAAGTTCGATGCTCTGTTCTATCGCTCCTCCCAAATACCCTCTTGTTACCAATTGAGACATTATTAAAATTCTATTTATACTCAAAATCTATCAATCTTATGTCGCTGCAACCAAGACAGCAGACCTAATAAAATATAGCACAATAAAAATTAAAGATTTATAAATTACCAAAAAAATCCCCACCCTTTAATATAATTCATAAATCACCCAAAAAAATAAGAAATTTATTTTGGAAGGTTTCATGGCTCAGCAGTCCACCTAGCACCCTCTTTCCAAAAATATATTTTACTAGGCACACCTGTCCCTAACATGACGATCCACTCGATCATAAGGTTAATATTTAATTTCCCCAATACCCAAAATGGTATCCAACCTTATTCTATTTTTTAATGTAATTTCACACACACAAATATGTCTTGATCCTCCAAAAGAAGTAAGCAATCTAACACTTGGGGTATGCTCATTGGGGATCTTGTAATTTTCATTTTTGAAAAAGCTCACCACTATTAACATTTTATGTATCATACCTTATATTATGCTTTCTTAATTTGTAACGTAGTGTCTAGATACATAAGTCTCATTCATACGTGTCGACACCACAATATTTCTTTTTCTTTTGTCTTGTTTTGGTGTTAAACAAAATATAATCTAGCTTTGTTTAATTTAAGCTTGGTTAAACATGTCACCTAACACCTTGGCACATTCTTAGATTTTCTAATATGCTCCTTTGTGCTTTCGTTTCATGAATTGACTAGTTGTAATGTTCCAACTCTTTATTGGCTTAGAGGATGTAGATTTTGCTAATCAAAGGGTTACATCAACCATATGTAAATAATAGATGACATAAGTATTTTGGTAAAATTTTAACTACAAAGTTTGGTATAATAAAAATGAGAAGCTGTTAAGAGTAATTTCTCAAATAATACATTTTTTTTAGAGGAGAAAACAATGAAGGTTATTTCGTAATTAAAAAACACAAAGTAAATTTTACTTTTCTATAAAATCTCTAAAAATTAATCTTTATATTATTAAATATCAAAATCACTATTTTTTTAATCTTTAATAAACGGGCCCTATTGGATAAAAAAAAATAAAACAATCAATTTTTTAATTATGTTTTTGTAAAATAAACCTCTTCCAAAATGATGTCAACAATTTTACTTCTTTTCAATATAAGATAATTGTGTAACAGCCCGTTTTTCAAAGGCCAAAAAGGCCATATTTTTTTATTTTTTTTTTCTTTTCAACTAACACCCAGAGTGCGCATAGAATAATTTTCAATGAGCCGGCATTCAAATATACAAAAGAACTTATTACCATAAGGTGTTTCGACAAGCAAAGTGTATTCCTGAATAATTACAATCCAAGTCTAAGTATTCAAATACTTACAACCAAAACAAGTTAGAAACCCTATGCTAACCAAAAAGCACGGTGTACAACACACACCGGCGCATAGTCTAACTACTCTAAGCTAAAGCTCCAACCACTCACTGGGGCCTGGAACAGCCACCGTCGTCACCACGACCTAACCCCTCATCTGGGTGGGATGAGCCCGCAAATGAAAGAAAGGGTCACCACAAAATATATAGTATGTATATATAACCAGTGCGAAAGATTGTACACATAACAATAATACCACAAACACAAGAGAAAACTCTTAACCACCAAAGCAAATCCCCACCAACGGGTTTATATATATAATGCACACCAAGCCTAATGCAGACTTCTACAATGAGTGTGGTAGATTCCCCATTACCACATGCATATGAATTCCGGAAGTCAGTAATCATAATCAATAAAACCACAAAGGGTTAGGATGGATCCATTCCCGATAATCGCACCCTGCAGTCCATTCCCGATAACCGCTTATTGGACTCAATAATTCCCGTAGGAGTAAGGTGGATCCATTCCCGATAATCACACCCCGTGATCCATTCCCGATAATCACGTACTATGAATGCATGAGCATACGATTCCCCTTATATGCTAATGCAACACATACATATCGTACACGCATATGTAATCACACCACAACAACACATACATATACATCTAGTCATATGTATTTAATCACCTGCTCATACACATATTTCACCAAACATATGTAAGACAACAAATCATGTATTTACCACGATCTCATATCGAGAATACATCACAACAACATGCCAAGCACACCACAATTGCATACACAGCAAAACAAAGCATGTCGTAACCGTTTTAAAGACGGAAATAAAGTGGAGCCCTTACCTCGGCAAGCTTCCGTTTATTAAAACTCGTCCAAACAACACAACGCGCTTCCTAAAACAAGCAGCGTACCATCAATACATTGTTTCCCAACCAATCGTATTGAAACTAAACCAATAACCCCAAAAACTTAAAGGTTCCTAAGGAAAATCCACTCTTTCGGATACCATACCAAAATTTATCGTATTGATCAACCCCCATGAGTTATTTGCACTATTTTTAGGACTCAAAACAATAGGCCAAAGTCTTAAATAATTTGAAATGCAAAATGGCCGTTTTCTTGCGTTATAAGCTACGTACTTTCCGAGTACCCGAAAAACTCGTTTCCAATCCCAACCACTTCCATAAATAAATAAAAAGGGATTAGAAAGTTAAAAACCAAGTTTGGAAATCAGAATCCAAAATTTTAGATCCCAGAGCTCGCCCTGGCGAGTTGGTGGCGAGTGAAGGCAGTGAGGACTGGTCTTACTCGCCCTGGAGCTCGCCCTGGCGTGTTGTCATGACCTGTGACACTCGCCCTGGCGAGTAACCACTCGCTCAGCGAGTTTCAACTGTCATGACAGCAAAAGACAGCAACTCACAACACCTTTTTCCACCCAAACCTAGTTTGATTCTATTAGTTCCCAACATCTTTTCAAGACGCAAAAGCAAACCATTTTCATAAGCAAGCAATTCATTTCCGAAAGCTTGTTGGTTGCTTCGAGTGCAAGTTATTTGACTTTCATTTCCAAAATCAAAACCAAATCCAAGCACAAGTTTTATTACGAGCCTTAACCGTCCGGTAATCATTTTCAAACATGTTTTCAAGGTAAAAAGCGACACCACATGTCACAAGAGTTTTAAACCTTTGACCCCAAAACACTACCCAAAAACACTTAGGAAATATTTTCATAAACCACAAAATATTTTTCATCGGATTTTCCAAAACAAAACCATACAACGCATTTCCCTTTTGCCCAAAGGTTCAAAGACAACTTTTCTTTTCAAAACCTTACAACATAACCTCATGTAATTGATCAATACTCTAAACTTTCAAAACCCTAACTTTTCTCATGAGATTTTTCACCAACTCATGGAAAACAAACATAACAAAGCCTACACATGCTTACTAACCCTCATGAACAACATTCATGGAACAAGAATCAATTCCTAACATTTTCATCTCATGAACATAATCTAAAACTCATAACTCCAAGAGTTTTAATCAACCAAAATGAAAAGGAAAAGAGTGGTTACCTTAAGAAAGTGATTCTCTACAACAATTCCACAAAGCTCCCAAGCTTGAAATGGACACAAATGGTGTAGAATGGAAAATTTGTGAAGGTTGGAAATGAGCAATGAAGTTCACGTGAAAGAGAGAAAGAATGAGAGTGAATATGTGATGTTTTTCTAAGTCCACAAACAACAAACCTCCTTACTATGCCAAGGTTCTTGCTAACTCATGGCCATTGGATCAAAAGACAAAATGCCAAGACAAAACCCTAGCCATTGGATCAAAACAAATCAAACCCACTTGAGATAAAACTCAACACCTCTTAGAAACACTCACACGTTCAGCTCTCGCACGTCGCGACGAACGTAAATCACAAAAACATAAAACCTATGGAAAGAACGTCTAACGTTTAACACTTCCAAAACTTATCGCCGAATCTTTTTCCGCGACTGTAATTTTCTTCCATACCTCAGAAAATTATTCTCAGAAGATATCCTAACTCGTGCAGATATATAAAACTCCCATCCGAAACCTCACTGAATTCAGACGCAATAAAATTTTACAACGACGGGTAAAATCCTACTCGTTTTTCCAAAAACAAGAATAATCCCAATCTCATTATTCCGAATCCACATCAACCTTCTTATTCACAAAGGAGGATTACAAGACAAAAGTCTGTACAATTACAGTGCACGAGCACAAAACAGACTCAATTACAGCAAAACCTAATAATTACACGATGTTTCACCACATGAACACATCGAAACCCTAATGTTCCTTAAACCAACTATACAACGAAATCTTGGGTCTTACAATACTACCCCCCTAAAAGAAGTTTCGTCCTCGAAACTTAGACATCGTCAAACAAACTGGGGTATAATTCTTTCATCTTACTCTCGAGCTCCCAGGTGGTATCTCCCGTAGCTTCATTCCATATTATCTTCACTAAAGGTATCTCTTTCGTCCTCAGACGTTTCATCTTTCTATCCGCAATCTTGATCGGCGGAACTTCAAATGACAAGTTATCCCTCAACTGGATGTCATCTGGTGTGATCACATGTGATGGATCCGGTGTATATTTCCGCAATTGCGACACATGGAACACATCATGAATCAAAGATAGTACCGGTGGCAACGCGATCCGATATGCTACCTTCCCAACCCGTTCCAAAATCTGATAAGGCCCTATAAACCTTGGAGTCAACTTCTTCGCTTTCAAAGCCCTTCCAACGCCAGTCGTTGGTGTAACTCGGAGAAATACGTGATCTCCCTCCTCAAACTCTAAAGGCCTCCGACGCCTATCCGCATAACTTTTCTGGCGATCTTGAGCAACTTTCATCATTGCCCTTATCTTTCGGACCTTGTCCGTCGTCTGTTGTACCATTTCCGGCCCTACTATCATACTTTCCCCATCTTGGTACCAACACAAAGGAGTCTGACATCTTCTCCCATACAAAGCCTCGTATGGGGCCATTCCAATACTCGCATGGAAACTGTTGTTGTATGTGAATTCTATCAAAGGTAACACATCATCCCAACTTCCACGATCGTCCAATACACAAGATCTCAACAAATCTTCCAAAGATTGATTTGTTCTCTCGGTCTGTCCACCTGTCTGAGGATGGTAGGCGGAACTCAATCTCAGTTTCGTCCCCAACGCCTCATGCAAAGTCCTCCAAAAGTGTGAAGTAAACTTTGGGTCTCGATCCGACACTATACTTGACGGAATCCCATGTAATCTCACAATCTCAGCAATGTAAATATCGGTCAACTTTGCCGCTGTATCCGTAGTTCTTACCGGTAGAAAATGAGCGGACTTAGTCAAACGATCCACTATCACCCAAATGGAATCATGCTTCCTCCTGGTCTTAGGTAACCCAGTGATGAAATCCATAGAAATGCTACCCCACTTCCACTCGGGGATATCTAATGACTGCAGCATCCCTGCTGGTCTCTGATGCTCAATCTTCGCCTTCTGACAAGTCAGACACGACGCCACATACTCAGCCACATCCTTCTTCATACCCGGCCACCAGAAATCATGCCTCAGGTCTTGATACATCTTTGTTGCTCCGGGATGTATACTGAGTTTACTCTTGTGTGCCTCCTCTAGAATGGTGTTTCTCAAGTTCACAGCATCGGGCACACACACCCTACCTTGACACCTCAAAATGTTGTCCGATCCCACCTTGAAATCTCGGTTGGTTTCCCGAACAATCAAAGCTCTTTTCTCCATGAGAAACTTGTCATCTTGACAATTAGCTATATCCTCCAATAAACCGTTCGAGATGGTAATCATACCCAGTCTCATATTCCCTAAAGCAAACTCTACCTCTAGGTGCAAGTCACGAAACTCTCTCAACAACTCTTGTCGACTAGCCATTTATGCCGAACAAACCGACACACTCTTCCTACTCAAAGCATCGGCCACCACATTAGCCTTCCCCGGATGGTATTCTAGGGTAAAATCAAAATCTTTCAAAGTTTCCATCCACCTCCTCTGTCGCATATTTAGCTCTTTCTGATCAAACAAGTACTTGAGACTTTTATGGTCACTAAACACGACAAAAGTGCAACCATAAAGATGATGTCTCCAAATCTTCAATGCGAAAACAACGGCCGCAAGCTCCAAATCGTGCGTAGGATAATTCTTTTCATGCACTTTCAGTTGCCTTGACGCATAAGCCACTGCTCTCTTGTGTTGCATCAACACACAACCCAACCCTTGATGAGACGCATCACAATAAACCTCATACGGCTCCTCCGACTGTGGTAACATCAAAACTGGTGAAGTCGTCAACCGTTCTTTCAACAACTGAAAACTCAACTCACACTTCTCTGTACAAGCAAAAGGTTGATCTTTTCGCATAAGTTGTGTCATCGGTGCCACAATCTTAGCAAATCCTTCTATAAACCTTCGGTAATAACCGGCCAAACCAACAAAACTTCTCACATCAGTCACTGTTTGAGGTTGCTTCCATGAAAGTACCGTATCAATCTTGGCTGGATCCACGGCTATTCCCTCTTTTGATATAACATGGCCAAGGAAATTCACCTCTCCCAACCAAAAGTCACACTTTGACGGATTAGCATACAACTTTTTCTCCCTCAAAACTTGCAAAACCAAGCGGAGATGCTCTTCATGCTCCTCTTCACTCTTCGAGTACACCAAAATGTCATCAATAAACACTACTACGAACTTGTCCAAAAACGAATGGAATATCCGATTCATGTAGGCCATAAAGATAGCCGGTGCATTCGTCACTCCGAACGGCATCACTAAGAACTCATAATGCCCATACCGCGTCCTAAACGCCGTCTTCTGAATATCCTCATCTCGTACTCTTATCTGGTGATATCCAGATTTCAAGTCAATCTTTGAAAACACTGAGGCTCCCCTCAACTGATCCATCAGATCATCAATCCGTGGCAATGGATATCGATTCTTGACAGTCACCTTATTAAGCTTCCGATAATCCACACATAAACGAGACTTACCATCCTTCTTTTTAACCAATAAGACCGGTGCTCCCCAAGGCGACACACTAAGCCTTATGAAACCTTTAGCTAACAAGTCCTCAATCTGACTTTTCAACTCTAACAACTAAGCTGGAGCCATCCGATAAGCTGATTCCGAAATCGGACCCGTACCCGGTTGCAAATCAATAAAGAATTCCACCTCTCTACACAGAGGAAAAGCTGGAATCTCCGATGGAAACACATCTTGGAAATCCTGAACCACACGAATTTCCTCAATTCGGATCTCCGACTTCACTCCTAAGCTAGCAAGTGAAACTATCTCCGGTTCTCCATTACACATAACCACAGAAAGCCGATTTGCAGACAAGTACCTTCGCACACCTGGCTCGGGAAAGAAAACCAATTTCCGAGCACAGTCCAGAATCACATAATGATAAGACAACCAATCCATCCCGAGGATGATCTCAAGAGATAAAAGCGGTAGACAAACCAAATTGACCAGAAAATCCCTATTCTGGATTACTACCAAACAATGCAAACATGCAGTATTCACTACCAAATCCTTAGCAGGAGTCAAAACATTCAAATCAAATGGAAGAACAGAAACATTCAAACTCAACCGATTTGCACATGCCAAAGATATGAATGAGTGGGTTGCCCCCGTGTCAATCAAAGTAGTTAAAGAATTACCTGCGATGTGACAGCTCTCATGGATGGCGTTGCTAGCCTGCCCACTCAACTCAGTGCCCATACAGTAAGCACGTGCCTTTGCCGCCGGTCTAGTACCTTGTGAGCATTGCGCCGCATTTGCCGACGGCCCTGCCTTTGGGGCCCTGCACTCTCTAGCCACATGCCCCGGCTTCTTACAATTATAACAAACATTCGCCGCGGTCGGGCACTCATTGGCATAATGGCCCACCTCGCCACACTTGAAACAACCTTGTTTCGCCCTATTTTGGTTCCCTTGGTTCACCGACCTTCCTTGTCCCTTACTGTTCTGTGGACGATCATACGGCTTACCACCTTGTTTCCCACGATTCTGAGTCGAACCACGATCATTGGTACGACTTGGTCCTCCAGCACTAAAACCACTTTGGCGGTTCACCCGCTTGTTTCTCATATCCTCAACCTCTTGACACTTCTCAACCAGCACTTGAAAGTGTCGAATCCCTAACGGCACCACTGCGTCTTGCAGCTCGTACCTCAAACCATCTTGAAAGCGACGACACATATAAACCTCATCTATCCCATCCCTAAAGAAGCGGGAGAAACGGGATAGTGATTCAAACTTCTTGGAGTAAGCCTCCACATTCATGCTACCCTGCCTCAGTCTCAAAAACTCTTCTCCGTACCTTTCCCTCGCAGTCTCAGGAAAGTACTTGGCTAAAAACCTCCTCTTGAAGTTCTCCCAATTCAATTCCTCATGGCCATTCTCCATGATAATACGGGTGTTCCTCCACCAATACTCAGAACCCCCTAGTAACTGATAGGTAGCTAAGACCACCTTCTCTCCTTCTGGACAATGAATTGCCCCGAATATCCTCTCCACAGATTGGAGCCATAAATCAGCAGTTTCCGGACCTCCCTCTCCATTAAACTTTGGAGGAGTCTGGTGGTTGAAATTCGAAAGAAGTCTAGATCCAGCCGCAAGTATTTCCCTTTCGCGCTTTTCCAGATCCCTCTGCGCCTTAGCATGGCTCTGAGCAGTCACAGCCGCTGCCATTGTGTTCATGACATAAGCCATTTCATATATATCAGCATTGTCCGTCACAGGTGCTGTAGGTGCCCTTCTTGGAGGCATTCTATTCTGCACAATACCAATTCTGATTAGATTCCTTATCCAAACATTTCTGAATCTCAACAGAAAATCTCACTCCACGGATTATTAACCCATAACCCGACACAGAACAAACACTAGAACTAACTCAACACTAGTTACGTTCTAACCGACTCTGAACTAACGACTCAAGTATACACTTTCCCTTTGAAGATTTAAAGCCGTGCTCTGATACCAATTGTAACAGCCCGTTTTTCAAAGGCCAAAAAGGCCATATTTTTTTTTTCTTTTCAACTAACACCCAGAGTGCGCATAGAATAATTTTCAATGAGCCGGCATTCAAATATACAAAAGAACTCATTACCATAAGGTGCTTCGACAAGCAAAGTGTATTCCTGAATAATTACAATCCAAGTCTAAGTATTCAAATACTTACAACCAAAACAAGTTAGAAACCCTATGCTAACCAAAAAGCACGGTGTACAACACACACCGGCGCATAGTCTAACTACTCTAAGCTAAAGCTCCAACCGCTCACTGGGGCCTGGAACAGCCACCGTCGTCACCACGACCTAACCCCTCATCTGGGTGGGATGAGCCCGCAAATGAAAGAAAGGGTCACCACAAAATATATAGTATGTATATATAACTAGTGCGAAAGATTGTACACATAACAATAATACCACAAACACAAGAGAAAACTCTTAACCACCAAAGCAAATCCCCACCAACGGGTTTATATATATAATGCACACCAAGCCTAATGCAGACTTCTACAATGAGTGTGGTAGATTCCCCATTACCACATGCATATGAATTCCGGAAGTCAGTAATCATAATCAATAAAACCACAAAGGGTTAGGATGGATCCATTCCCGATAATCGCACCCTGCAGTCCATTCCCGATAACCGCTTATTGGACTCAATAATTCCCGTAGGAGTAAGGTGGATCCATTCCCGATAATCACACCCCGTGATCCATTCCCGATAATCACGTACTATGAATGCATGAGCATACGATTCCCCTTATATGCTAATGCAACACATACATATCGTACACGCATATATAATCACACCACAACAACACATACATATACATCTAGTCATATGTATTTAATCACCTGCTCATACACATATTTCACCAAACATATGTAAGACAACAAATCATGTATTTACCACGATCTCATATCGAGAATACATCACAACAACATGCCAAGCACACCACAATTGCATACACAGCAAAACAAAGCATGTCGTAACCGTTTTAAAGACGGAAATAAAGTGGAGCCCTTACCTCGGCAAGCTTCCGTTTATTAAAACTCGTCCAAACAACACAACGCGCTTCCTAAAACAAGCAGCGTACCATCAATACATTGTTTCCCAACCAATCGTATTGAAACTAAACCAATAACCCCAAAAACTTAAAGGTTCCTAAGGAAAATCCACTCTTTCGAATACCATACCAAAAACTATCGTATTGATCAACCCCCATGAGTTATTTGCACTATTTTTAGGACTCAAAACAATAGGCCAAAGTCTTAAATAATTTGAAATGCAAAATGGCCGTTTTCTTGCGTTATAAGCTACGTACTTTCCGAGTACCCGAAAAACTCGTTTCCAATCCCAACCACTTCCATAAATAAATAAAAAGGGATTAGAAAGTTAAAAACCAAGTTTGGAAATCAGAATCCAAAATTTTAGATCCCAGAGCTCGCCCTGGCGAGTTGGTGGCGAGTGAAGGCAGTGAGGACTGGTCTTACTCGCCCTGGAGCTCGCCCTGGCGTGTTGTCATGACCTGTGACACTCGCCCTGGCGAGTAACCACTCGCTCAGCGAGTTTCAACTGTCATGACAGCAAAAGACAGCAACTCACAACACCTTTTTCCACCCAAACCTAGTTTGATTCTATTAGTTCCCAACATCTTTTCAAGACGCAAAAGCAAACCATTTTCATAAGCAAGCAATTCATTTCCGAAAGCTTGTTGGTTGCTTCGAGTGCAAGTTATTTGACTTTTATTTCCAAAATCAAAACCAAATCCAAGCACAAGTTTTATTACGAGCCTTAACCGCCCGGTAATCATTTTCAAACATGTTTTCAAGGTAAAAAGCGACACCACATGTCACAAGAGTTTTAAACCACTTTGACCCCAAAACACTACCCAAAAACACTTAGGAAATATTTTCATAAACCACAAAATATTTTTCATCGGATTTTCCAAAACAAAACCATACAACGCATTTCCCTTTTGCCCAAAGGTTCAAAGACAACTTTTCTTTTCAAAACCTTACAACATAACCTCATGTAATTGATCAATACTCTAAACTTTCAAAACCCTAACTTTTCTCATGAGATTTTTCACCAACTCATGGAAAACAAACATAACAAAGCCTACACATGCTTACTAACCCTCATGAACAACATTCATGGAACAAGAATCAATTCCTAACATTTTCATCTCATGAACATAATCTAAAACTCATAACTCCAAGAGTTTTAATCAACCAAAATGAAAAGGAAAAGAGTGGTTACCTTAAGAAAGTGATTCTCTACAACAATTCCACAAAGCTCCCAAGCTTGAAATGGACACAAATGGTGTAGAATGGAAAATTTGTGAAGGTTGGAAATGAGCAATGAAGTTCACGTGAAAGAGAGAAAGAATGAGAGTGAATATGTGATGTTTTTCTAAGTCCACAAACAACAAACCTCCTTACTATGCCAAGGTTCTTGCTAACTCATGGTCATTGGATCAAAAGACAAAATGCCAAGACAAAACCCTAGCCATTGGATCAAAACAAATCAAACCCACTTGAGATAAAACTCAACACCTCTTAGAAACACTCACACGTTCAGCTCTCGCACGTCGCGACGAACGTAAATCACAAAAACATAAAACCTATGGAAAGAACGTCTAACGTTTAACACTTCCAAAACTTATCGCCGAATCTTTTTCCGCGACTGTAATTTTCCTCCATACCTCAGAAAATTATTCTCAGAAGATATCCTAACTCGCGCAGATATATAAAACTCCCATCCGAAACCTCACTGAATTCAGACGCAATAAAATTTTACAACGACGGGTAAAATCCTACTCGTTTTTCCAAAAACAAGAATAATCCCAATCTCATTATTCCGAATCCACATCAACCTTCTTATTCACAAAGGAGGATTACAAGACAAAAGTCTGTACAATTACAGTGCACGAGCACAAAACAGACTCAATTACAGCAAAACCTAATAATTACACGATGTTTCACCACATGAACATATCGAAACCCTAATGTTCCTTAAACCAACTATACAACGAAATCTTGGGTCTTACAAATTGAAACAAAACCTCAATAATTTCTTTTTATAATATATATTTTAGCACACAAGTTAATTATTACCTTGTCAAAAACACTGAAATGGATAGAGACAAAAAAAATGAATGATGGTAGAAACAAGCTGAGTCACAGATGCAAGTATAAATATGTAGCAAACACTGAACACCAGCAGTGACAATCAAACACAACAGAATTTAGAAAACAAACTTTATCTTAGAGCCAATTTTAGAATATTTATTTTAATATGTATTCAGAAATAATGGAAGGAAACAAAGGATGGAGTGTAATAGAAGAAAATAGATGGAGGAAAGGACCTTGGACTTCTGAGGAAGACAAATTGCTTATTGAATATGTCAAGTTGCATGGTGAAGGAAGATGGAACTCTGTTTCTAGGCTTACAGGTATACACATTTTTCATCTTAATTTTTAACATAGTACTTAGTTATGTAACTTAGCACGAGTTCGAAATACATCAAAGAAACACGAGTTGATTGATGTCGAGTAAATCAAAAAAATAAATTTTGCAGGGGAATAATCTCAAAAAAATAATTATAGGGGTAAAGCAAAACTCGCTTACTTTACAGGGGACCTATTAACCTTGAATTTATTATGTTGGAGTGAAATATTCATATTATCAACACAAGTAAAATTAATTGGTTTCAAATTCTTACTCAGTAAATTGGCTAACTTTTTACCATGAGTTCTTCATTTAGCATTTTCTAACAAAATAATTTTTTTTTTAAAAATATTATCAAATTTTTGTATGATTCTTGAGTCTTGTTTGATCATATATTATTTTGACAGGACTGAGAAGAAATGGGAAAAGTTGTAGATTGAGATGGGTGAACTACCTAAGACCAGACCTCAAGAAGGGTCAGATAACCCCACAAGAAGAAAGCATAATACTAGAACTTCATTCTAGGTGGGGAAATAGGTATAAATTTGAACTCCGTCTCTTTGCATATTTTTTCTGTACGGAGCAAAACTATGTTAGTTTTGTTCCGCAACTTTATTCACTTCCTTTTTTTAATTAAGATATGATACTCTATTTAGACCTGTGTCGCGTGGCGACACGGGTTAATGTTTCTAGTTGATTATTACTAAATTAAAAAAAAAATTCAGATGGTCGACAATTGCAAGAAGTTTACCTGGAAGAACGGACAATGAAATAAAGAATTATTGGAGGACTCATTTTAAGAAAAAGACAAAAAGTCCTTCCGATGCTGTTGAAAAGGCGAAAAAACGTTCTTTCAAGAGACAGCAACAACAACAATTGAAGCATCAGCAGCAGCAGCAACAGGTTCAGCAGCAACAATTTCAATACAATTTGGACATGAAAGGGATCATAGACTTATTGCTAGATGAAAATGAGTACTATAATGTGCCATCTACATCTCAAGAAACACAAGAAATGGTTTCCATGTATGCAGATACACCAGAACAACAAGGCTACTTTTACTCTATGCTCAATGATAATAATGGTAATGTCTATGGACAAGAGTCTTCAAATGAAGAAAATTTGTGGGATGGACTTTGGAACTTGGATGATGTTCTTGGAAATTCAATGCAGCTAATGCTACAAGCAAAGCCAGCTAATGTGCACAATTTAGTTACTCCCTTTTGTTAATATTTTTTGTTTAACCCTTAATTATGTTAAGAGTAGTACTAAAAAGCTTGGTGTTGAGACTAATTGATGCATAAACTGTGGACTCAATGTAGTGAGTTATATTATGAAAGGCTAGTTTTTTTTTGCTTTAAAGATGACAACTTTCCTTTGGCATAATCTTAAAGAGGAAATTGCTAATGCGAGAAAATGTCTCATGTGATCTACGATGGGTCGATGCTTAAAATCGTTTAAAATTTTGACTATGATTAATGTCGCAAACTTTAAGTAAAAGTTATAAAAAAAATTTACTCTTATAATTCTGATCGTCATTTAATCACTATTTATTCGACAAAAACAAGAGAAAGCAAATATAATTTAAATTTAAGACAATAATAATATTTATTTTCCTAATTTTTTGCCAACCGAAACTGATTGGCTCACAATCTGAATCTTTAAGACGAGGAATACTATGAAATGAGCCTAGCCTACTTATGAAGAACATAGAACATTATTAGAGTATCAAATAACTTTTAAATATTGATCTACCATATATTATACGAGACACTTTTACACTATAGAAATCTGACTATTAACAATGTTTTTGTCTTGAGAAAACATCAGGAGAAACTATATCGTTAAAAAGATTTCTATACAATAATTCAATTTTAGGTTTTTAATATCATTTTATTAGAAAGATCGGGCGAATAATTCAAAATTATAAAGAGATTGAAATATCACATCAACATTCAAAATCATAAAAATGTTAAATGTAAGACTAATCACTCACACTTGCACTCAAGATTTTATTTGTCCTCTTCCGATTGTGTGAAACCAAAGCTGAAGCTTAAAGACCCTTTGCGTCATTTAGATGGCAAAGTTATATGCTCACAAGCCACATCATGCCATTATTGTAAAAAGAAAATCCCTTTTTAAGTATAGTTTATAAGACACCTAATGTACTAGCTAGTACAACTCCATGTGAAATTCTTCAATGACATCTTTGTCATCATATTCTAATATTCTTTATGTCTAATTTAAGCAACACATAATACAAATGCTCTTTTATTTTTTATCATATCTTTCAAATGAATAAATTTGGGAATTGGTATTAGACTTAAACTAAGATAGTATTAGATTCTTCAAATCTCGGATATCTCATATGTCAGCATTTTTTATTTAACATACAATCTTTTTACTTGTGGACTATACCCTTAACATGTATGTAAAAGTATGCTAGTATCTATAGTATCATGTATGATAGTTTTAGAATCTAGAATTATACTGTAAGTTATAGTTTTCACATTTATGCTTACTTACTAGAAAACGATCTATTCTTAAAGGATCTTGGAATATATGATTCTCACATATTAAAGTCTTTAAAGGACATACCTTTCTCCATCATGATAGAAAATAGAATGTAGAGTAATACCAATAATCCTCCTATTCCCAATCCATCTCTTTCCCGTTCGTTCTTTCTCATACCCGTTTTTGATGGTAATATGGTAGAGAAACTTTTATGGAAGAGACAGAACCATTCTCAATTAGTTGGTAACTTCCATCAAGTTACATATATTTATAGAAATTCACTTGCATCTCTTCATGAATTATTGCATCTTTTACATGAATATTCACACCCTTTCACATGAATATTCATATTCTTTCATAAATACTTGCACTCTTTCACGTTAATAATTACATCCTTCCACATGAGTCGCCATAAATTAATTATAAGAATTAAATTATTCTTACATTCTCCCACTTGACTCATGTGACTTTTAACAATACATCAATCATAATGCGCATCAATGAACCTTACATGCATTGGTTCCATCATACATCATAATTAAGAATATAACCAATAAGAGTCATGGCGGTTATATATCATTTAATTGACTTATTCCCTTCCATGTACTACTATATTAGAAATTCTTCTCAATATGACCTTAAGTTGAAAGGTGCAAAATGGGTTCAAACATAATGTCATTATTAATAACTTAATTTGTTTTCATCATCATTAATTGCATGAACACATTAATAGAAAACAAAAGGGATCAGAAACATTACATTAGTGAGCTCCAAGTGTCAACATCAATAAAACATCACAATTTATTAATAGCTATAATGTCCATGTTTTCTACATGGCCACCAATTACTTTCGGTGGTAACCCTTTCGTCAAAGGATCAACAATCATTAACATGTTTAATTGACACTTTATGTTTCTGAACTTCTTCTCTAATGACAAAGTATTTCAATTCCATATAATTAGCCCCTCTAATTTACTTGTCGCTTTACGAGAAGAAGACTGCTACAGAATTATCACAATAATTTTTCAGCGGCTCGGCAATTACTGTCGACAAGTCCAAGTCCTGAAATGAATTTCCGCGGCCGATTAGTTTGAATTTTGGCCTCAAAGCATGCCATAAATTCAACATTAGTGCATGCAGCAATGACAGACCGCTTCACACTCTTTCATTATATCAATCATCTAGACAAAAGATATAGATAACCAAATGTTTACTTTCTTGTATCTATAGTTGGAAAAATCTGAATCTGAATTTCCAATCATTCGGTTCCAATGCATTCCTTCAACATTGCATGAGACTAATTTTGTCTCCTTTCTGTTGGAACCATTCTAAATCTCTCTAAAACTCTATTGATATATGTTTTGTGAAACAAGCCTAACAATTCTTGTAGTCTATCATTAATCACAAAACTTGTCTCACCCATATTTTTCATTTCAAAGTTCTTAAAGAGAAAATTCTTAGTCTCATATAATAGACTAAGATCATTAATTGTAAACAAGATTACAAAATATGGGGCTAAAAAATAATGATACTCCCACTGTCCTTCAGATATGTTTCCCTTAAATCTAAAAAACATGATATCATTGAATTTGAGATACCATTGGCGAAAACTTGCTTAACGTTAGTGCTTTGAGTAATAAATATCATACAATTCAGATTCAAAGAAGTATCATTATTTGTATACTAATGTTCTCCTTTTGGGAGATCCACCAATACACAACAATAAACACAATGATGCTATTAATTTAACATTTATTTGGCATGATATATGCATCAATTAGAAATATTCATCATCTTTGGATATATAAATAAACTATTAATGCACACATATTTCCAACTTCATGTCCATTAGTTATAACAACAATTAACCAACCTTTGGGTGATCCATAAATGTCTTATAACAATGAACTTTCAATTATCTCATATACAACCATAAATTTTAGCATCCATACTATGAGTAATTGAAATTAAATAATATATCTTAAACTTTGAATTAAATAAACATACAAATTTGATCACTTTGACGATTAACAAATTTTCATACTATTTAATTCAACATTAATACTTTCATAGACACGTTTATCATAAATTTAGAATTAAATAAACATACAAGTTCGATCATTTTAGTGATTAACAAACTTTCTTAATAATTTAATTCTAAAATTAAATAATAATAATTGCACATAAGACGCACAACCATGGTGAAGCCACACTCTAATTTGAACTTCAACCATTGTGGTTGCAATCTTTTACAAGCAATCAAACAATCCCTTAATTTTCAAAACCATGTGATTGAATAATTAAGTCCCTAAAGATCAACTACATTCTTGATCCTTTCAGTTTCTTTCATGAGACTTGATCAAATATTTGTAAATTCTTTTATTTCTACGCTGTATCTTGTTTGTTGTTGTTTGCAAAATAAATAGAAGAGTGCTACTGCTAATTCCATCGCTCTCACTCCATTATCACTCTCAAACTCTCACTCGATCATCTCTCACTCGATCATCTCTCTCGAACTCTCTCATCCCTCATCCACTCTCGATCTGAACTCTCATCAGCGTTGCCTCATCTCGAACTCTCACTCTCTCTCGTACCCTATCACAAACCCTAGCTAGCTTCCATCACCGAACTCGAACTCCCTCACTCTTACTCGATCACTCTCACTTGTTCATCTCTCTCGTCATGAATTGAAAAATTCAATGCTCACTGAACCCAAAGGTACTGTTTTTGTTCTATTTATGTTCTAAAATTTCTTGAATTTCTCACTGATTTTGTTTTGTTTATGTTCTAAGGTACTGATTTTGTTTCTATTCTGTTTATATTCTAATATTTCTGCAATTTCTTAGTTTGGAATTTTGTTTAGTTTGGATTCACCTCTCTCGCGATCCTGATGCATCGCTTTGTGTGTTTTCAGGCAGTAGCTGATAATGTTATTGGCAAACACTTTCTATCAGAGTCCTGTTTGTCTTTTAGTATTTGTTTTCATCTTATGGCATTGTTTTCTTTTATAAGTTCTAAATTAGACTTACTGATACTATTTTTAGAATAATAAAGTATTGTTGTAGAGGTTTTAGATGGTACTTAATATTGAAGGATAACAAAAAATTGTAGATCTCTCTCTCTGATAGTTTGTTAGTTGAGGGATTAGAGTTAGTAGCCGGAGGATGGGATAATTTCAGAAATAAGGCAAAGTAACATTGACGCATCAGATCAACAACATTTTTATCCAATGCGTGTCAACAACATTTGTATCCAATGCGTGTCAGTGTCAGTATGTACTAAGTTGTCACTGCTTCTTATTTTATTGTAGGTATTGTTATAGTGTGATTTATCATGTGATTTTGGGGTCTCTACATGCGGTTGTTTTACTGAGCTTGATTTTTGGTTTTTTGTTGTTCATGTAATTAGTTTTTTATTGAAAACCTGTGTTAATTGAACTTGTTGATACAAAAACTATGGAGCCAAATGACACTTTTTGAAAACCTGTGTAATCTGTTAGTTCACCTCTTGTTTACTTATATATTTTATTTGGATTTACTACAAGTTGTTGTCTTTAGTTTGTTACAGGGTTGATGTTGCACTAATAGTAAATGGAGGTGCTCCATTCTTTCAATGTCTAGAACTGGAGAATGTATGTTTAGGATAGGAAATTTCCCCTAAAAGAAAGGAATGTATATTTTTGTATATTGTTCCTACAGGTTGATGTGGGAAGATAGCGATGTATTGTTCTTGTGGACGAGTGCATTCATGTAATTGAAAATGGCGACCTGGTTTGTCTCAATTTCTCACACACTAATTATATTTTTATGATATAGAATGTGGAATGATTCAAAAATAGTGTCTTGATGTCTAATTATCAAATTATAAACACAGCACAACAACATTATTGAGTAAGAAAACAAAGCTTGAAGGATTTAGAGAAATATTATTGCAAGAGAATATTTATTTCACCCTAACCCTTTGCCAATTATAACATTTCTAATGATTAAGAATTTGAATTGATAAAGGATGGGGCTTACCTAGGAAGAGTAATTGTGTGGGTATGAATAATATTTATACTATATCATATACATGCATTGTCTCACCTAATTTCTGCAATAAGAGGCTCTTTTTACTTTGTGCACAACAGGTTTTTTTTTAAGTTTGTAGCTTGCATATTCCTGCTCTTGATCAAACACCATTTGAAGGTCTTTGCTTTTTATCGTATGCTTTTGACAACTTTTTGAAGTTCATTATTGTTGCTCTTGATCCATTTGAATTGAAATATTAGAACATTTGGTGTGTGTTTAGATTAGTTTATCTTGGGTCTAAAATAAGATTAGGAACTTGGGCACATATATGCAGGGATTTTAATGAATTGGGTTGAAGGACTGATTATGAGGTTCTGTTCACATATTCCATCATTCCATGCCTAGTTAATTTCTTAGCACTGCTGGATTTTGTGTAGGGCTTATTTCTTCGGATTAAATTTGTTTGTAGGGATTTTATTAATGTGTATAGATGTTTTTATCTGATAAATTTCTTCCAATTTGCAGATTTTACAAGTTGAACGAAGGAATGCTCTTCTTTGATGTAATTTGACCTGCTCAAAATTCTTCTTTTAATAGAAATGGACACATGATAGAGGGAGTGTAATTAACATTAGTTTTTGTTATCTCTTAGTATTGTTACATCTTAGTATTTTAGAGGCATCATTGGATGGAGTCTCTTATAGAGTTACAGAGTGTATTAAAATGAAAAAACTAAGCTTTATATAGATATAATTTATGTTTGTATGTATTATTCCTATGTTACCAATTGTGCAATTTCTGATTTCAACTGGTTCTATTGTAATTTTTCTGTATAATCTTTGATTAAGCAGAACTTTATAAGAATTTAATTTACTATTGTGTTTTGTTATGTTTGTGTGTGTGTATATGTGTGTGTATATATATATATATATATATATATATATATATATATATATATATATATATATATATGTTTGTTTAAAATTGAAATTAGTGACCGAATAAGCGACTTATTTGTTTAAAAATTAAATAAATTTAGTCGCTAATTTGGTTTCTAAAACAGGTAACAAAATCAGTCGCTAAAATTAGTCACTAAACCAGTTGCTAATAGCGTTGCACAATGTGTCGCAAACTCTGTCTCTAAACTATTCTCTGATTTCGGTATCTAAATTGGTTGCTGCAATTGGTTGCTAATTCAGTTTCAAAATTCAGTTGCTAATCGGTTGCTACAAAATTGGTTGCTAATTTGGTCACTACAGATCAGCGACCAAGGTTTTTGCTACTGATTTTAATTGGTTGCTAAATCGGTCACTAATTGAATTAGCAACCGATTTTGATGAAAATTGGTCGCTAAATCGGTTGCTAAACACATGTTTTCTAGTAGTGGCCGCCAAACGGGCACGTTTCGTTTGTGTAATCGAAATTCTTTTTTTTCGTGTGTAATCGATATTCTGTATTGTGCAAATATAAATAATTACTTAATCTCATTTTTTATTGGACTTTGTTAATTGATAACTACGTAACCTCCTTTTTTTGTTGTGGTTAGTTATTAAGAAGAAAAAAAAATTGTTTTTAATATAAAAAAACTGAACGGATTTGTATCCCCTTTATATATTAGTATAGATGAACGGATTTAGATCCTCTTCAATTTTTTCTTTCATGTTTTATTTTTCTCTTCTTAATTTAATAGTTGATAAATCATAAAAGAGCATAAAAACATTTAACACAAGAGAAAATAAATAAATAAATGGTTGTATAATTAGCATAACATGATTAACACAAAACTTTTTTTTTTTTGCGGAGGATTCAAATCCGGTAATGAAGGGAACTTTTCCCACCCCCATATATCTTTTTCACCTCGAAAAAGTTCGGTAAACGTAAACCGAATTTTTTTAGTGTAAATTTTACTAAAATTTGCACTAAAAAAATCCGGTTTACGTTTACCGAACTTTTTTTGCCTTCAACAAGGGAGGTGAAAAAGATACATGAGGGGTGGGATGAGAAATCTTCTCCGGTAATAAACCCATGTGGTGGGTGTGAGCCCTGATGGCCGTAACAAAAGCAAGTACTTGAGGTCATCTGGACCGATTATTTTTTTGCTTCGTAGGAAACGAAATAATGTTTTAACCCAAAAACAATGAACACACGTGGGCTTAGTCACTTCTTTCCCTTAAAAGATGATAGTTTTGTTTTCTACACAACGAAAAGCTTAACTTCGCTTCGTACGATCTGAAAGCGCTCAATTTCGTTTCTCATAAAACGAAGTACTTCCATATATTTCTAAACAAAGAGAATATGTTGATCAGTTTCAATAAAACATAAATTGAGATGAAAGGGGTGAGTTACAGGGTTAGAAAAGGGACGATTTGAACAAGCATCATATCCAATCATTCGGTCAGCTTAATCAATCATACAGAAATCGTTTTCTCCCTTCTCTGTAACGTGGTAAGGGATTTCAGGTCACCGGAAACGAAGTTGCAAGTAAGATTTCTCTCTATTTTCACACGTACATTACTTGTTCTATGCCTTCAAACGAGTGTGGGAACCCTATATGAGTGAAGAATCGTTGATTTTAAACCTTCCAAACGTGAAAAATAAGCTCTGATCGCATTTTTGGTGATTGAGTGTTAAAGGGGTAATGAAAGTACAATTAGGGCAGATGACAAATATATATAGGAAATGAAATTTCAAAAAACGTAAATTTCCCCGCCTACGAAACGAAATTTCAAAAAACGTAAATTTTCCCACCTACGAAATGAAATCGTGAAAATTTGTGTGCAGGCATGCTACCAAGGCCTGGCTTACTACGCTTTCACAGGATTTCGTATCCTGCATTACGAAACATGGTTAATTCGTTTCCTAGAAAGCAAAATCTATTTTAAGGGGCATTTTGGTCATGAAGGGAGGTCTGGGAGTAAAATAGAGGGGCCTAAAAAGCAAAATTCCTATGATTTAAGGTTGTATCATTGTATGGTGTTAAATGGGCTTCATCCAAACAATAAAAAACAAAAGTTATTTTTTAAGAGATTGCTACAAAATAAACCTTTGTATTTTTTAAAGGAAAAATAATTATTTGAGTTAATAGAAGTGCATTGAACATGTACTTGAATCTCATGGTACATGGTTCGATTTTCACGGAAGGCAAAAACTCCACTAGAGATGGGGTGGGGAAGACCGTGAGGTAGCAGTGCCGAGATCACCGAAGGCTCGGGCTGTTACAGTAGGTGGTTATAGTGAGAGAGATGGTGAATTCTACGATGTGTTTTGAAATTGCGATGTGAGGGAAACGATTGAGAAGAGAAAACCAAGGTAAAGAAAAGGATTAGAATACCTGAGTTGTGAGTTCTTATATGATGAATTTTATAGATAGAAGAGGAAAACCAGGTTGGTTTGTGTCTGTCGGAGTGGAAAGGAACGACAGAAGATAACGACGAGGCGGCCTATTTGATGCTTCTCATCAAGACATTTATTTTATATAAGTCAGCCAAATTTTTGGTATATGCATCATAATACTCCCTCTGGTCGTTAATATAAGAAAACATTCAATTTTTAGATACATTCAAATATTGATGTATTTAGACTATATCATAGATTAGATTAATCAATATTTGAATGTATCTAAAAAGTGAAATATTTCTTATACTAAGGACAAGAGTTAGTAATATGACAATATATCGTAGGTAAATAATAAAACTACTATCGCAAGAAAATTAAACTAAATTACCTATAACATTTATTTAAATTAATATTCCTATTAGAATTTTAATATTTATTTAATTTTTGGTCAAAAGAATTATAATTGTTTTACTTTTAAATTTTTCTAGATTTAGTATAGTTTATATTTTTTTAATTATGTAAATTACAAAAATATCTTTTGGCAAAATTATACATATTTTTAATAATTATTTATTAATTACTGTAAATCAATAAATTATTTTTTTATAATACTCTATTGGTCTATAATGCAACTCAAATTCAAAATAATAATTTTAACTAAAAACACATGATAAAATAAATTTTAAACTTAATTTAACAAATCTGATTGTTTCATCAAATATTATTATTAGTGAACTTAAAGACGGTTAAAAACAAATTATCAAAGAATAATGTAAATTAAATCTCACCCAAATTATTTGAGAAATTCACCGTTCAAATATTTACCGAAACAATCGTTTACTATATTTTACTTCAATCTATATATTACAAATACTCTTTTTTTACGAAGAGTGTAAATTAAACCTCACCCAATTTTATATATACCGACGTTCAATAAAAATTCTCTATGTCATACCATCAAATTAGATATAATTAATGGAGTGATTTAATAGAATACACAATTATTATTGAATAATTATATAAAATAATTTTACATTTGTCAATGCATTTTTTTTAAAGAATAGGAGGGATAAAAACAATTTATATTATTCAATGAGTGCATGAATACCACGAGGAAATGTGTAGGACATGAGACATTTAAAGTACAACACCACCTTGCCCTTTTTTGTTTTTTTTTTTCTTTTTTTGCTGATGTATTTCCTTTGTATTTATCTATTTATAAGAACGAGAATTCTGTCTTATAAGAATTCTTCTTCATCTTTTCATCATATCATATGGAGAACAGTGACGACACCCAAACCCAGCCACTCCTCACACCGTTAAACCAACCACAACAGGATCAAATCAACTCAGCAGTATTCACCACTAATTCTGATGATATTCCTCCTATCAACGGCGCCGGCGACTTTACCAGAGAATTCATCGTTGAATCGAAGAAACTCTGGTATCTCGCCGGCCCCGCCATCTTCACTTCCATCTCTCAATACTCTCTTGGTGCTGTTACTCAAGTCTTTGCCGGTCAAGTTGGTACTCTCCAACTCGCCGCCGTTTCCATTGAAAACTCCGTCATCGCTGGTTTCTGCTTAGGCATCACGGTAATTAATATCGATTTTTTTTGGTACTATAACGAAAATCTTTTTAATTTTTTGGTTCATCTATATCAAAAATCTTTAATATTGAAAATGATTAAAAATAATAATTTTGGTATGATTTCATTTTCATGGCACGACAGTGCCTGATATATAATTTATTCATAGTTCAAATCGAAAATGTTTACCAAACCAATTTAATATTATTTTATCAATTATTTCTGTCTTGGTATGTTTTTTTAGTGAAGTATTTGTGTTTGACTCTTTTTTTCCAATCACATTCAATAGAGTCTACATTCATCTTTCAAATTTCAACTGGTCAATATTATAAGTTTTAATTTAAGGTTAATAGGTATTTATCCTCTGTAATATGAGTGAGTTTTTGTTTATTCTGTAATTTTTTTCTTCCGATTATCCTTTAAGATTCTGTCGTTTACCCATCTCATGAAATATATCAACTATTCTATCATTTCGCCCCTTGTAATGATAGTGAATTTTGATTTGTCCCTCAGTCGTCAATCTCATGCTAGATTATTACTTAAGCAGAATTTAAATCACCATATTTCATGAGTGAAAAAAATATTATAAGGGGTAAATCAAAATTCTCTCACATATATATATAATGATAAACACCTATTAACCCTTTAATTAATTAAAAATAAAAAGATCCAATTAGAAATTTTGATGTTGTCACACAATAAATTAAAGCAAATTATTTGATTGAATAAAAATGACAAAGTTGTAAGCAAAATAGTTTAAATTAAATATAATGAATGATAAATTGTTTATTTTGATAGTATAACACCAAGACTTGGTTGTTGTCTTTTAGCACCTCTAGATATTGCAGGGACCATATGTATTTCTTTTTATCTTTGGTCCCCATGGCATTTGGATTAAGTTAGTGTGATCGCACCGCATGTAGTTAAGATATCTCGACCATCCAATCAATATGAGATAATTCAAATCATAAGATTGAATTTTAATTATTTTAATTGTAAAATTTGAATTTTGTAATAAAAAAAATTGCAATTCTTTTGTCATTATTTTGTGACTGCCCACATATCCGATAGTACCTATGGTGGAGCGTTTAATAATATTTGGCCGATAAAAAAAACACTAAAACTTCCAATTCTCTTTATGTACATGAGAATACTGATTACTATGAACTAATCATATCTGTATTAATTTATTTATTTATTTTCTCTTTATATTGTATCTAAAAAAAATATAAATTACAAGCTCTAAGAAATCTAATTCATGAAATGCTAGTTCAACAGATTTCAAATCATCTTGAGACTACCATTGTAAAATAATAATTTAGGTCATTTTAATTAATATTAGTTTCTTCTTTGTCAATTATGAAAGAAAAAAACAATTAAAATTGTGTTTGAACTTGTTATTTTCAGTTGGGGATGGGTAGCGCGTTGGAGACGCTGTGCGGACAAGCTTTCGGAGCAGGAAAACTTGACATGTTAGGAATATACATGCAAAGATCGTGGTTAATTTTAAACGCCACCGCGGTTATTCTAAGTCTTCTCTATATTTTTGCGGATCCGCTTCTAAAGCTTATAGGTCAAACGATAGCAATATCGGAGGCAGCTGGGGTTTTTGCACTATGGATGATTCCTCAGCTCTTCGCTTACGCGATGAACTATCCAATCCAAAAGTTCTTGCAAGCGCAAAGTAAGATAATGGTTATGGCGTGGATTTCTGC
This sequence comes from Trifolium repens, assembly GCA_030408175.1. Classification (NCBI taxonomy): domain Eukaryota; kingdom Viridiplantae; phylum Streptophyta; class Magnoliopsida; order Fabales; family Fabaceae; genus Trifolium; species Trifolium repens. The sequence continues at coordinate 27,356,413 of CP125836.1, read as the reverse complement.
GGTGGCGTTGGTGGGACACACGTTCTTTAGTTGGCTCCTTATGTTGCGGCTACGGTGGGGACTTGTTGGTGCCGCGGTGGTGCTTAATTCTTCTTGGTGGTTTATTGTGGTGGCTCAAATTGTTTATGTTTTGAGTGGGTCTTGTGGTGAAGCTTGGAGTGGTTTTTCTTTTCAAGCCTTTCAGAATCTTTGGGGTTTTGTTCGTCTCTCACTTGCCTCTGCTGTTATGATGTGGTTTGTTTTATCCTTCTAAAGTATATAGTGTTACTATTTTTTTCCCAAGTAATTTAGTGAGTAAAAATTTAATCTTAAAAATGAATAAGTAAAATGTGCGGAATTTGAACTCTGGCTCTTGCATATATAATGCAATGTTCCTAACTGAGTTAAACTCATAGGAATCGTTATAAGTATTGCTATTATTATTATTATTATTATTATTATTATTATTATTATTATTATTATTATTATGGCTTTTTCTAAACTATATTCTTTCATAATTTAAAGGTATTTATCCACCAACAAATAAGAATATACCTATGGTTCGCTCTCATTGTTAAAGGATAGTTTGTTTGTTATATATGGCTCATTCTTTCATAGTTTGTTTGTTTTTTATTTGTGAGTTTTTATTTAAGCAATTTATTTATGAGTTTATGATGATGTATTGGTTTTTATTGTCATGCAGCCTGGAAATATGGTATTTTATGGCATTAATACTATTCGCTGGATATCTGGAGAATGCAGAAGTTTCGGTTGATGCATTGTCTATATGGTGAGTCCGTGACTAAGTGACGTGAGATCCCTTGATTAAATATTCCTTGCATTTTTTTTTTCCTTTCTCTTGATTTGAATTGCATTAAGGGGTTTCAGCTCCATCACAATTGGAGCTACAAGAATTGAACCATATATTTCTTGCATTGTTTTTGGTAGATAAATCCTTACATTTACTGATAATCCTTTCGGTCTTTTTTTATGAGGAACACTTTAAAAAAATTACGTAGATCAAGAAAACTAATTTTTCTTATTAATTGCTCTATAATTTTATGTTTTATTCTAAAACTAACATCACACTAGTATGTGAAATAGTTCTCTCTAAATAATGTACTAACATTATGATGCATTATTTGATTTTATTTAATAAGAGTACAAATGAAATTATATATTTAATAGATTAAGAATAAATTTAAAGAGTATTTCTTATAAAAAATAAAAAATATATATATATTTTTTATAAAAATGACTGGACAGAAGGAGTATTTTTTTTATTTCTTTTACACCATTAGTTTTTTTTTTTAAATTTATCACCCCATGAATTATGGAGTAAAGTTCCTTAAATTTCTCACCCACCCACTCTAACTAATATACTAATTGTAAGTAGTACTAAATACTAGTAAATGAGCAGGACCAGTTCTGTCTCCAATTATATATCAATCATACGACTACTCGCTAGTCCCACTATTCAACAATCACCATCTCATCTCATCTCATCACATCAAGTACTACTATCGTTTTAGGCAGTTAATGCACACATAGTTGAGTTGATTTTTAGAGTTTTTTTTGTTTTTGTAAGGACCACTGGGAAACATCTATTTCTCAATGAAAATATAATAAATTATTAAGCGAAAATTTAATTTGTATTCACCAATGGTGTATACTGTATATTATTTTTACAAATGTATTCAATCAAATAATATCATGTACCTATATATATGAGGAGAGATTTAAAAATTAATCTAAAAAAATTATACTATAATAAAATTTGATTATATGTACATGTGAAATAAAAAAATCCACTACGTATCAATTAATTCTTTAATAGTACCCCATAAATGTGCATCCACTTTTATTGCCTCTTTTCCATATTATATATAGTACTTAGAGTGCAGTTATTTTTCATGCATAATGTTAGTACGTAGAAGTAGAACAACAAGGAGTCAAGGACAAGGACGATGCAATAGACTAATAGACCTCACATTAATGTTCCATTACTTTCCAACTAATATCATCTCATCTCGTGACCTGACCTTTCCATTTATCTTTTGACCTCATTACAAATACTTCCTCCTCGGTTCTAAAATAAATTACTATAAAATAAATAACTTAAGATTGATTTAGTATACTATCTATTTGTCATATTTTTCTACTAATATATATATATATATATATACAAATATTTGTATATAAGATACTTGATTTGTTTCGATGAGTTTTTTTTTTTTTATAATTCTTGATGAATATTTTTGAAATATACAAATTTTTTAATTTTTAATAATAAATAAATATATTAATGATTAAAATTGTACATTGATAAACAAATTATTTATTTTGTGACAAGAGGGAGTATTAGAAACGATTTTACCAAAAATATAGAAATATGGGAAAGAAAATTCCATATATATGAGCTACCCTGAGAAATGGTCCAAATTTTTCTTAACAATAAAAGAAATATATATATATATATATATGATAATATGAGCTACCCTGTGAATCAACTTTAAGATAGCTATTAGTTAGTCTTTGTCATCCACAAAAGAGAAAAAAAATAAAAACTAAAATAAAGTGAAGTTACGGAGTAGCAAGTTGCTAATTCATATAATATGTTTATTATTATTTTAAAATATAATATCATCTCTTTTTAAAAATTATAAATGCTAATATTAGTTAAAAACTAATCTCAACATTTACAAGTACTCCTTCCGGCCTTATTTATAAGCAAAAATTGTTTTTTATGTTTATTGGAAAAGTAATGTATCTAATATATATTTAAGCTAGATACATTAGTTATCAAATGAATCTAAAAAATAATTTTTACTTACAAATAAGGCCAGAGGGAGTACATGTTAGCATTTTATCTTGTCTTGACTAATTGAAACTTTTTTATTGCAACAGCTAACTAAAGCTAAGTATAAAAATATTGTTTTGGAGTGTGTGCATTTAATTTTTTAAAAATTTAAAAATTATTTTTTAGCATAATTAATTATTTAAAAGTTTTTTTTTTAAGAAGTTAAATTAGATCATCCAAATTGACATCAGAGATAATCGAATCTGGGATTTTGAGAGGAGCAAACTCCAAAACCCAAGCCAACATCACTAGACCAACCCAAGTGGGTAAATTGTTTAAAAGTTAATTAGAATTTTAGAATTAAAAAGGCTTCATATATGCTTTAGATTTTAGATCCAAAGGTATGCTAGGTTGGCTTGTTCCTAACCAAAAAATGAATCACATTAGTTAGCTATACTTTTGAAGTTTGTGGACATAATTATTTTGCACTTGAATTATATATAGAAATATTAAATACAAGAAATTGGTCTTTATAATTTGTCGACCCTCATGTTGTAGTTTTTAATTTGCAGCGCAAACATATTGGGCTGGACTGTAATGGCATCTTTTGGAGTTAATGCAGCCGTAAGGTTTGTTTCATTCATCACAAAATGCTTCTGTCATTTCATATAAGTAATAAACACTTGTGCTTCTTATAATTTAATATTTGCTTATTAAAAAAAAAAATACAAGTAATAAACAAATAGGTAAGATCTTAAAGTTTAATTACTTTGTTATTGAAAGACCCTAGTATTAATTATTTAAAATTTTAAAGACTTAATTTCAAAGGGTCATGCTAGGGGCACTAGTTAAGGAAGCAAAAAAAGAAAGTTTTACATTGAAAACAACATTTCTTATACTTTAAAATTATTGACTACACAAATACCAAAATAACTTTTTTATATTTGATTTCCTTAACTAGTGCCCCGGGGCACTAGTTAGCATTTATGTGCAGTGATATAGTCTATTATTGACAAAATATAAATCAGGTTTATGTGCAGTCATTTATGGTCCATCTGATACGATGAAAAGAAAGAGGAAGAAAATAAAATTGCGGAAATTGATGAATAAATTTGGACTAAAGTTAGTCTAAATTCATTCATCGAGTTTTCTAATTTTATTTCCACCAAAGGGACCCTTAGTGACCAAAAATTAGTATAATGCAATGTTTGTTGATAGTAAACTATATGGGTTTGATTTAACATTAATATAAATTGTGATTAAAACTATGCAGTGTGAGAGTATCAAATGAATTGGGGGCATCTCATCCAAGAGCAGCAAAATTCTCACTAGTGGTTGCAGTGATTACATCATTTGTAATTGGTCTCATGCTTTCATTGATTTTAATAATCTTCAGAAAAGAATATCCTTTACTATTTTCAAATGATCCAGCAGTGAGAGAGGTAGTTGTTGAGCTTACACCAATGTTGGCACTATGCATTGTCATCAACAACATTCAGCCTGTCCTTTCAGGTGTTGCCATTGGGGCAGGATGGCAATCAGCTGTTGCTTATGTAAATATTGCTTGTTACTATCTCTTTGGTATTCCTTTGGGCCTATTTTTTGGGTACTATCTTGACTTTGGTGTCTTGGTAAGCCTTTCTCTTCCTCTTTATATAGTTACATTATTTGTTTCATAAATGGCATTTTATCTAAAGACAAAACAAAAATTTCCATTTTAGTATAGATTGTTAATGAGTTGCAATACCTTATTATATTTAGTTGAACATTTCGTTACACATTTTATTTAAACATGTATCGGTACATTGCTGATGTGTACAAGTATAATAGGTCCACACATAGTATTTAATATTGGATAATTGACAGACACTATTTGTGAACCTATCACAATTGTCCACATCAGCAAATGTATCGGTACACGTTAAATAAAAGGTGTACCGAAGAGTTCATATCTATAAAATCTATCACCTAAATGTAGCTCAATTGATAGTTATCAGATACATTATTGGAGAGGCTTTAAACTGCGTTAAGCGTCTAAATTAAAAGTCAATTCAAATTACATGTATCTTTGTATTTTATATAGATAATTACACATAGAAGGGAAATCAACTAACATTGACAAATTAAAGCCAAATTGAAATGATTTATAAAACTAAGAGTTTTCTATAATACTGTAAGAGACTAATATGATTGAAAGTTTTTAATTTCATGTATGATTTATTTTGTAATTTTTATTTCTCTCCATTGCTGTAATTGGGTTAATTTTAGATGGATTAATAATTCTTCTATGGTGGGGTGGATGATTTTCAGGGGATATGGTCTGGAATGCTATCAGGGACCGTCCTACAAACTCTTGTTTTATTCTTCATGGTCTATAGAACTGACTGGAATAATGAGGTAAAAATATATCTAGTAGTATTTTTTTGTGTGTGTAAATATTTAATAATATTATTAAAAAGGTTGTAAATATAGTAAATATATTAGTTACACACTAATTTTTAATGTAAATGACAGGCATCACTTGCGGAAGCAAGAATAAGCAAGTGGGGTGGGGATAATAAAGATTTGAAGATGAAAGATAATGAGAAAAATCATCAAGAAATATATGAAACTTCTGCAAATTCTAGCAGCAGCTAATTCATGCCTATATGTTTTCAGGAGAAATATTTAGTTTGGTACAAACCCAAATAAAAAATAGTTTGAGCACCAACTCATAAATAAAAAAAATTAAGATATAAAAAAGAATTAAAGAATTTGATTAAATTATTTATTTTTTAATATTTTTTATTTGTATGTGCCTAAACTATTTTTAATTTGGGGTTGTGCTCATGTAATTGTTTCTCTCTTTTCAATTGTGAAAACCAATTAGTGTTGTGACGGTGTTTATACTTTCGAATAACTTATGTTCAAACATTATTTCACTGTAATTTGTTCAAGTTTTGGAGAGGTTAGATGCTGCTATTGTTCTTTGATCAAATTATTCACTATTTTTTAGTTTAATGTTACATTCATCAATAGAGTATGTTAGGTTATCGACCAAAATTTGTTTTCACTTTGATTTGGTGAAGCTCGGTTGGTAATAACCCTTGGTTTAGATATGTTCATAATTAATTATTTAAAAAACAATTTCTAATTTTAAAATAATGAAACTATTGATCTAAGTATTTTTTTAAAAATAATTTAATTATTTAAAAATCAAAATTTATGATTTTTAAATAATCAAATTATTTTTTAAAAAAAATATTCGCCAAGCATTATTGAGGGTTGCAGGCCGTCAGGAACACGTTAGTCAGTTGACCTATCATTATTGAGGGCTGCAGGCCGCCAATAACGCGTTTGTCAGTTGAACAAGCATTATTGAAGGCTGCAAGCCACCAAGAATGTTATTGAGGGTCCTGGGCCGCCAAGAATGGTTACCGACGAAGGTTTTATTGAGGGACTATGGGCGCCAATAATGAGTGTTTTTTTGACGAATTTTAGCCCTTCTTGAAGGCTTTTGGCCCTCCATAATATCACGTTTTTTTGTAGTGTTCAGAATAATAATTTTAACAGATCTGATTGTCTCATCAAATATTAATATTAGTGAACTTAAAGACGGTTAAAAACAAATTATCAAAGAATAATGTAAATTAAATCTCACCCAAATTATTTGAGAAATTCACCGTTCAAATATTTACCGAAACAATCATTTACTATATTTTACTTCAATCTATTACAAATACTCTTTTTTACGAAGAGTGTAAATTAAATTACCTCAATAAAAATTCTCTATGTCATACCATCAAATTAGATATAATTAATGGAGTGATTTAATAGAATACACAATTATTATTGAATAATTATATAAAATAATTTTACATTTGTCAATGCATTTTTTTTAAAGAATGGGAGGGATAAAAACAATTTATATTATTCAAAGAGTGCATGAATACCACGAGGAAATGTGTAGGACATGAGACATTTATTACAGTACACCACCACCATTCCCTTTTTTCTTTTTTTCTTTTTTTGATGATGCAATTCCTCTGTATTTATCTATTTAAGAGAACCAGATCATTTCGTCAAAAAAAAATTCTTCTTCATCTTTTCATCATATCATATGGAGAACAGTGACACCCAAACCCAGCCACTCCTCACACCATTAAACCAACCACAACAGGATCAAATCAACTCAGCAGTATTCACCACTAATTCTGATGATATTCCTCCTATCAACGGCGCCGGCGACTTTACCAGAGAATTCATCGTTGAATCGAAGAAACTCTGGTATCTCGCCGGCCCCGCCATCTTCACTTCCATCTCTCAATACTCTCTTGGTGCTGTTACTCAAGTCTTTGCCGGTCAAGTTGGTACTCTCCAACTCGCCGCCGTTTCCATTGAAAACTCCGTCATCGCTGGTTTCTGCTTAGGCATCACGGTAATTAATATCCATTTTTCTTTTGGGTACTATATCGAAAATCTTTAATATTGAAAATGATTAAAAAAAATTAATTTTCGTATGATTTCATTTTCATGTCACGACAGTGCCTGATATATAATTTATTCATAGTTCAAATCGAAAATGTTTTTATCATTTAATATTATTTTATCAATTATTTCTGTTTTGTAATGTTTTTTTAGTGAAGTGATTGTGTTTGACTTTTTTTTTTTTCATTCATTCATTCAATAGAGTCTATACATTCATCTTTCAAATTTCAAGTGGTCAATATTATAAGTTTTAATTTAGGGTAGGATTGGCAATGACCCAAGCCAACTCGTGAATAGTTCGAAGCTCGATTTAATAATTGACTCGTGAACTTGATTCGTGAACCAAATGAGCTGAACTTGTGTCAAAAAATAAATTTGTTAATTAAATGAGCTGAACATAAACTATATATAGTTTGTTTGGTTTATGAATTAGCTCGGTTATATATATATATATATATATATATATATAAACTTTCCAAATCTTTTTAACTTGACACATCAATAAAATTTTTAGTTTCCCATGTACATGTCACTCTGCCTTTACGAAAAAAAATTACTCCTTAAAACTCTCTCTTTCTCAAAAGACTTTTCATTTTCCATTTTCCATTACCTTTCCTCTAATTTATTTTAATTTAATATTTTCTTTTTTCTTTTAAAAAAATAGTTTAAGAGGTTAAGGATCAAATTTTGAAATTTTGACCAAAAAAATGATCATAATCATGTGATTTGACTTAACGAGTTGAACGTAATGAGCCGAACCGAACTGTTCGTGAACTTTAAACGAGTCGAACTCGAGCTGAAAAAATAGTTCGTATCAAACTCGAACAGAGTTTCGAGCTGAACCAATTCCTATCGAGTCGAGCTCAGACAAGTTCGACTCAGCTCGACTCATTTTCAACCCTAATTTAGGGTTAATAGGTGTTTATCCTCTGTAATGTGGATGAGTTTTGAATATTCTGTAATTATTTTTTTTCGATTGTCCTTAAAGATTCTGTCATTTATCCATCTTAACTATTCTATCATTTCGCGCCCTTGTAATGATTGTGAATTTTGGTTTATCCCTTTGGTTAATCTCATGCCAGATTATTACTTACTTAGAATTTAAATCAACATATTTTATGAGTGGGTAAATAATAAAATAATATTACAAGAGTAATCGGAAAAAAAAACATTATAAGGGGTAAATCAAAATTTTGTCATAGAATGATAAACACCTATTAACTAGGGTTGGGAATAGGTTAGGCCGAGCTAGGCTTTGCCAAGCTTGAGCTTGGCCTGCCAAAAAATTGAAGGCCTAAATATGGTCTGTGGCCTGTCATAGGCTTATTTTTTAGGCCTGGGTCTGGCTTTTGAAAGTCTGACATGACCTATTAGTCTGTTTAAAAACCTATTTTACATGAATATATTTAAATAAATAATTATATTTATTTTTAAATAAACTAATGAACTAATAAATCAATGATATTAAATTTTCTTTGATATTTAACATGATATTTTAGAGAATTTGATTATATATGACATCGTATTTCAATTTTAGTTTATAATAATACATTTATATATGTGAAAAGTTAATGTAGATTAATAAACTTAAACTACTGAAAAATTTAATAGATTTATAATTTAATCAAAGTACAAATTTTAATATATAATAATAATAAATGTAAAAATATTATTCATAATTACTTAAATAGGCCGGCCTTGTATGCCTAAAAGGCTTTTTTCATGGTCTGAAGTCAGGTCTTTTTAACTAAATAGGCTTATAGCAAAGCTTTGACCTGCTCTATTTAAACAAATAAGTCGGCCTGACCTGAACCTATATAGGCTAAGCCTATTCCCAACTCTACTATTAACCTTTTAATTAATTAAAAATAAAAACATCCAATTACAAATTTTGATGTTGTCACACAATAAATTAAAGCCAGTTATTTGATTGAATAAAAATGACAAAGTTGTAAGCAAAATAGTTTAAATTAAATATAATGAATGATAATTTGTTTATTTTGATAGTATAACACCAAGACTTGGTTGTTGTCTTTTAGCACCTCTAGATATTGCAGGGACCATATGTATTTCTTTTTATCTTTGGTCCCCATGGCATTTGGATTAAGTTAGTGTGATCGCACCGCATGTAGTTAAGATATCTCGACCATCCAATCAATATGAGATAATTCAAATCATAAGATTGAATTTTAATTATTTTAATTGTAAAATTTGAATTTTGTAATAAAAAAAATTGCAATTCTTTTGTCATTATTTTGTGACTGCCCACATATCCGATAGTACCTATGGTGGAGCGTTTAATAATATTTGGCCGATAAAAAAAACACTAAAACTTCCAATTCTCTTTATGTACATGAGAATACTGATTACTATGAACTAATCATATCTGTATTAATTTATTTATTTATTTTCTCTTTATATTGTATCTAAAAAAAATATAAATTACAAGCTCTAAGAAATCTAATTCATGAAATGCTAGTTCAACAGATTTCAAATCATCTTGAGACTACCATTGTAAAATAATAATTTAGGTCATTTTAATTAATATTAGTTTCTTCTTTGTCAATTATGAAAGAAAAAAAAACAATTAAAATTGTGTTTGAATTTGTTATTTTCAGTTGGGGATGGGAAGCGCGTTGGAGACGCTGTGCGGACAAGCTTTCGGAGCAGGAAAACTTGACATGTTAGGAATATACATGCAAAGATCGTGGTTAATTTTAAACGCCACCGCGGTTATTCTAAGTCTTCTCTATATTTTTGCGGATCCGCTTCTAAAGCTTATAGGTCAAACGATAGCAATATCGGAGGCAGCTGGGGTTTTTGCACTATGGATGATTCCTCAGCTCTTCGCTTACGCGATGAACTATCCAATCCAAAAGTTCTTGCAAGCGCAAAGTAAGATAATGGTTATGGCGTGGATTTCTGCGGTGGCGTTGGTGGGACACACGTTTTTTAGTTGGCTCCTTATGTTGCGGCTACGGTGGGGACTTGTTGGTGCCGCGGTGGTGCTTAATTCTTCTTGGTGGTTTATTGTGGTGGCTCAAATTGTTTATGTTTTGAGTGGGTCTTGTGGTGAAGCTTGGAGTGGTTTTTCTTTTCAAGCCTTTCAGAATCTTTGGGGTTTTGTTCGTCTCTCACTTGCCTCTGCTGTTATGATGTGGTTTGTTTTATCCTTCTAAAGCATATAGTGTTACTATTTTTTCCCAAGTAATTTAGTGAGTAAAAATTTAATCTTAAAAATGAATAAGTAAAATGTGTGGAATTTGAACTCTAGCTCTTGCATATATAATGCAATGTTCCTAACTGAGTTAAACTCATAGGAATCGTTATAAGTATTATTATTATTATTATTATGGTTTTTTCTAAACTATATATTCTTTCATAATTTGAAGGTATTTATCCACCGACAAATGAGAATATACCTATTTATATGGCTCGCTCTCATTGTTAAAGGATAGTTTGTTTGTTATATATGGCTCATTCTTTCATAGTTTGTTTGTTTTTTATTTGTGAGTTTTTATTTAAGCAATTTATTTATGAGTTTATGATGATGTATTGGTTTTTATTGTCATGCAGCCTGGAAATATGGTATTTTAATGCATTAATACTATTCGCTGGATATCTGGAGAATGCAGAAGTTTCGGTTGATGCATTGTCTATATGGTGAGTCCGTGACTAAGTAACGTGAGATCCCTTGATTAAATATTCCTTGCATTTTTATTCCTTTCTCTTGATTTGAAGTCAATTTGACATTAAGGGTCCGTTTGATTTGCAAAACAGTAAGTACTGGACAGAACAAGATAGAACAGAACAGGATAAAATTGCATCGGTGAGAGAAAAAAATATGATATTTTTTATATTCGAAAATAAAATGAGTATTTTTTGTATTTTTTATAGTTATACCATGGACAAAAAGTTATCCTGTGGTTTAGTGGAGAACAAAAATTCTTGTTTTTGTCATGTCTCTTACTGTCCATTTTGTCCAATACCATAAGCAATTTCTGAATCAAACGGAGTACAAAAAAAGTTGTCCAGTCCAGTCCTCTATTTTTTAGCAGATCAAACGCACCCTTAAATGGTTTCAGCTCCATCACAATCGGAGCTACAAGAATTGAACCATATATTTCTTGCATTGTTTTTGGTAGATAAATATTCCTTACATTTACTTATAATCCTTTCGGTCTTTTTTTATGAGGAACACTTTAAAAAAATTACTCCCTCCGTTACAATATATAAGCAAAAATCCACTTTCTAGGTTCATTATATAATTAATGTATTTTGACAATATTGTGACCAGATACATTAATTATACAATGAACCTAGAAAGTGGATTTTTACTTATATACTGTAACGGAGGGAGTACATAGATCAAGAAAACTAATTTTTCTTATTAATTGCTCTATAATTTTATGTTTTATTCTAAAAGTAACATCAGACTAGTATGTGAAATAGTTCTCTCTAAATAATGTACTAATATTATGATGCATTATTTGATTTTAATTAATAAGAGTACAAATGAAATTATATATTTAATAGATTAAGAATAAATTTATAGAGTATTTCTTATAAAAAATAAAAAATATATATATTTTTTATAAAAATGACTGGACAGAAGGAGTATTTTTTTTATTTCTTTTACACCATTAGTTTTTTTTTTTAAATTTATCACCCCATGAATTATGGAGTAAAGTTCCTTAAATTTCTCACCCACTCACTCTAATTAATATACTAATTGTAAGTAGTACTAAATACTACTAAATGAGCAGGACCAGTTCTGTCTCCAATTATATATCAATCATACGACTACTCGCTAGTCCCACTGTTCAACAATCACCATCTCATCTCATCACATCAAGTACTACTATCGTTTTAGGCAGTTAATGCACACATATATAGTTGAGTTGATTTTTAGAGATTTTTTTTGTTTTTGTAAGGACCACTGGGAAACATCTATTTCTCAATGAAAATTTAATAAATTATTAAGTGAAAATTTAATTTGTATTCACCAATGGTGTATACTGTATATTATTTTTACAAATGTATTCAATCAAATAATATCATGTACCTATATATATGAGGAGAGATTTAAAAATTAATCTAAAAAAATTATACTATAATAAAATTTGATTATATGTACATGTGAAATAAAAAAAATCCACTATGTATCAATTAATTCTTTAATAGTACCCCATAAATGTGCATCCACTTTTATTGCCTCTTTTCCATATTACTCCCTCCGTCTCTATATGTAAGTAAAAAATAAAAAATCACGCTTATTAAGAAACTCTAAATTTTACCAAAATAAACAATTAAGTTTCCAAAATTGCCCTTGGTCATTTTAAAAATAAAATACTATTGGAGTAATAATTACTCATATAGAGTTATTGGAAACCGAAAAGTTGCATTGAGAAAAAAAAGATAGTACTCCAAACACTAATTACAAGAATGATATTTTTGTAACAATAAAAATAAAAATTATGTCTTTTGTTTACATTTTGGGACAAAAAAATGAGAGAATTTTTGCTTACATATAAGAATGGAGGGAGTATAGTACTTAGAGTGCAGTTATTTTTCATGCATAATGTTAGTACGTAGAACAACAAGGAGTCAGTTACCTCACATTAATGTCCCATTACTTTCCAACTAATATCATCTCATCTCGTGACCTGACCTTTCCATTTATCTTTTGACCTCATTACAAATACTTCCTCCTCGGTTCTAAAATAAATTATAAAATAAATAACTTAAGATTGATTTAGTATACTATTTATATTATCTATTAGTCATATTTTTCTACTAATATATATATATACAAATATTTGTATATAAGATATTTGATTTATTTCGATGAATTTTTTTTTATAATTCTCAATGAATACTTTTGAAATATACAATTTTTTAATTTTTAATAATAAATAAATATATTAATGATTAAAATTGTACATTAATAAACAAATTATTTATTTTTTGACAAGAGGAAGTATTAGAAATGATTTTACCAAAAATATAGAAATATGAGAAAGAATATTCCATATATATATGAGCTACCCTGAGAAATGGTCCAAATTTTTTCCTAACAAAAAAAAAAAATATATATATATATATATATATATATATATATATATATATATATATATATATATATATATATATATATATATGAGCTACCCTGTGAATCAACTTTAAGATAGCTATTAGCTAGTCTTTGTCATCCACAAAAGAGAAAAAAATAAAAACTAAAATAAAGTGAAGTTACGGAGTAGCAAGTTGCTAATTCATATAATATGTTTATTATTATTTTAAAATATAATATCATCTCTTTTTAAAAATTATAAATGCTAACATTAGTTAAAAACTAATCTCAACATTTACAAGTACATGTTAAATCTTGACTAATTGAAACTTTTTTATTGCAACAGCTAACTAAAGCTAAGTATAAAAATATTGTTTTAGAGTGTGCGCATTCAATTTTTTAAAAATTTAAAAATCATTTTATAGCATAATTAATTATTTAATTTTTTTTTAAGAAATTAAATTAGTCCATCCAAATTGACATTAGAGATAATCGAAACTGAGATTTTAAGAGGAGCAAACTCCAAGGCCCAAGCCAACACTACTAGGCCAACTCAAGTGGGTAAATAGTTTAAAAGTTAATTAGAATTTTAGAATTAAAAAGGGTTCATATGCTTTAGATTTTAGATCCAAAGGTATGCTAGGTTGGCTTGTTCCTAACCAAAAAATGAATCACATTAGTTAGCTATACTTTTGAAGTTTGTGGACATAATTATTTTGCACTTGAATTATATATAGAAATATTAAATACAAGAAATTGGTCTTTATAATTTGTCGACCCTCATGTTGTAGTTTTTAATTTGCAGCGCAAACATATTGGGCTGGACTGTAATGGCATCTTTTGGAGTTAATGCAGCCGTAAGGTTTGTTTCATTCATCACAAAATGCTTCTGTCATTTCATATAAGTAATAAACACTTGTACTTCTTATAATTTAATATTTGCTTATTAAAAAAAAAATACAAGTAATAAACAAATAGGTAAGATCTTAAAGTTTAATTACTTTGTTTTTTTTTTTTTATAAGCAAAGTTCATTATAAGGGAGTACAAGGGGTACTCAATCTCTTACAATATGAACAAGAGACTAAGAACTAAGAATAGAGTTCATAGGATCTTGACACCAAGCTGAAAAAGAAATACAAGAATTACGGCCATAGCGCCCACTAAACCATAACCAAGAGAAGGTTTTTATATCTTCCAAAAGCGAATTTGCACTCGGAGTTGTTCCATTAAACACCACTTGATTTCTAAGATTCCAAACACACCAAGCTGTTGCCAACCAAATTAAGTGGTTTACTCGCCCTCCCTTTGGGTACCGGAACAAAGTGCCAAACATAGAAAAGTGATTCAGTCCAAGAACAGAACCTGCTGAAGCAATACTCTTCCCAATCCAAAGAAAAATTGCTTCCCATACGCCCTTGATGAAGGAGCAAGAAAAGAATAGATGTTCACAGTTCTCGGTATGGCATAAACAAAAGACACAAAGCAGTTCATGTGGGTTATTCAAAATACCTCTATGATGTAGAGCTTCTCGCGTTGGTAACCGCTCTAATAAGAGACGCCAACCAAAAACCGACACTTTAGATGGAACATCGTTCTTCCATAATTTTTTCAAGTTTTCCAGCACCTCCAAGTCTAAAGCAACAAACTGACGTTTATCAAGTAAAAGAGTATAACAAGATTTCACAAAAAAAATACCTGCAGACCCGAGAATCCATCTCCAACTATCGGGGCGATTTGGATGAAGAGAAAAACCAGCTAGGAGCACTATTAAATTGTTCAGTTGCTGCAGCTCTAACACAGACAAAGGAGCAATCCATTGCCACATCCGAGTGTTATTCACCCCCTCGAGAGAGAGCCTATCGGCTATCATAACGTCTTTTACCACCTCTTTGGCAAAGAGATCGGGATAGAGATCTTTAAAAGTGTGATTCCCATACCATTTAAACTTCCAAAATCCTATGTTTTTCCCATTGCCTACAATACATGCCGCATTAGATCTAAACCAGTCATCCACAAAACCTCTACCCGAATCGACAATGTCTTTCCACCAAATTGATTCTTTTATGCTATTAGAGTGAAGAACATCTCCCAGTAAGCGAGAAGGAGGGTGCCCATATCTGAAGCGGATCAAACTCATCCACATAGCTTCTACATCTGATAACATGCGCCATTTCCACTTGCTTAATAAAGCTAAGTTGAACAGTTCAAGATTCTTTACTCCCAGTCCTCCTTTGTCCCTTGGCAAGCATATTTGGTCCCATTTAATCCAACATATTTTTTTATTTTCTATACCACTTCCCCACAAAAAGTTTCGTTGGATCCTTACGAGCTGTTGGATAACACACCTTGGAGCTTTGTAAAAAGAGAAAAAATAAAGAGGGAGACTAGTAAGGACCGAATTGATAAGAGTAATTCTTCCACCGTAAGAAAGGTGACGGCTGCTCCAAGTAGTCAGTCTCTTCTCCATAGACTCAACAATCGGTTTCCAAGTGGCCCGCCTTCTTGGATTAGCCCCAACCGGGATACCCAAGAATTTAAAAGGAATGGTGTCTGATCGGCAGGACAAAAAAGCAGATCCAGCTGACAAGAAAGACGGATCAATATTTATACCATACAGTTTACTCTTGACAAAGTTGATTTTTAAACCTGACACCAATTCAAAGCTTCTCAATATTGTTTTGATGGTCCATAAGTTGTCCCAAGTTCCTTTGCCCATAAGAATTGTATCATCTGCGAATTGGAGCATCTGAAACTGAATGTCACTGCTTACATGATAACCTTTGAATTTTTCTAACGCAACTGCTCTACTCATCAATCCAGCCAATCTTTCCGCCGCAATTAGAAATAAAAAGGGAGAGAGTGGGTCACCTTGACGGAGACCTCTACCAACCTTGAAGTCATCAGAAGGGCTACCGTTAACTAATACTGACATAGAGCTTTCGAAAATACACGATCTCATCCACTTTATCCAACCATCGGAGAAACTCATTTTTACCATCATACGTTTGAGAAATCGCCAACTCACCGTATCATACGCCCTTTCAAAATCAACTTTAAAAAACAAACATTCATCTTTTCTACGCTTAGCCAAATCTATAATCTCATTTAGCACCAGTACACCATCCAGAATCTGTCTCTGAGGAAGAAAGGCTGATTGACAATTTGAAATTAACTTGCCCATGACACTCTTCAGACGGTTAGCCAAGACTTTGGAAAGAATTTTGTAAATGCTACCAATCAAGCAAATGGGACGATAGTCGTGTAAGCCTTGTGGATGGTCTTTCTTAGGAATAAGAGTCAAAAAAGAAGCAGTCAATGCTTTGGGCAGAATAGCATTTTTATGAAATTCTTTGAAAAAGGCCACCACATCATCTTTCACAATATACCAACACGCTTTCAAAAAATTAAGATTAAAGCCATCTGGGCCCGGGCTCTTATTTCCGTCACAACTCCAAATAGTTTCTCTAATTTCTTCTTCAAGGAAAGGTTCCAAAAGAAAAAGCATTATCTTCAGCAGACAAGGAAGAAAAATTTATACCTTCCAAGAAAGGGCGATTACTCCACTCCTCAGTAAATTGCTTCGAAAAGTGATCTTTGACCTCTTGTTTAATTTCCTGCACTCCTTGAACCATAACAGCCCCTTTCATCAAGGAAACAATTTGATTTCTACGGCGGCGAGCTTTGATGCTTGCGTGAAAAAAACGAGAGTTAGTATCACCTTCTTGAATCCATTGCGTTCTAGCCTTTTGACGGAGAAGACTATCTTTAGAATGAATCTGGTCCCGAAAAGTTTTAACCAATTCTTTTGAATTAAACTGGTTTGGATCACAATCGCCATTAGTTATCTGATCTTCTAAATCATTTAGGTCATTTACGGTCTTTTCTATGTTAAGATCCAAGATACCAAAAACTTCCTTATTCCATACCTTCAAGGCTTCTTTCAATCTTTTCATTTTTTTCTTTGAGAACAAAAGCACTTTTACCTTGGATAATTGTCTTCTCCCAAACATCCTTGACAAAAGAAAAGAATTCTGGGTGCTGCAGCCAACAATTGAGAAATTTGAACGGTTTAGGACCCCAATTCAACGTAGAACACTCTAACCAAATAGGACAATGGTCGGAGATGTCACGGTCACCCACCCTCTGATTAGTGATGCCTCCCTTCTCAATAAAGCCTTCTGATAATAAAAAACGGTCCAGCCGACTCATAGCTAACCCATCGGAACTGATCCAAGTAAATTTCTTCCCCGTCACCGGCACATCAACAACCTCAAAACCATCAATGAATGAACAAAACTCAGTCCTCTCCGACTGGCTACCTACACCATGTCTGCCTTTACGCTCGCCTGTTTTTGAGATGGAATTAAAATCCCCCCCTAAACACCATTCACCAGGTTCATTATTCAATTTAAAAGCCAACAACTCATTCCACATTTTCCTCTTTCCAGACATTGTACAAGAAGAATAAATATTGACTATATAAAGAAGACCAGAATTCCATTCAACGCAAATGCCTAAAAAACCATCACCAGTAAAGCTATATCGATAAGAAAATAAGCCCTTATTCCAAATAGATAAAAGACCACCTGACAACCCCCGAGACTCTTTAGCAACCCATTCAACATCTTTATGGCCCCATAAATTATGAATCATAAAATCCTCGAAGGAAGCTCGCTTAGTTTCTTGGATTAAACACATATCAAACGCACCTGATTTAATAAGAGAATTCAAACGACGACGTTTGGCGGTGTCGCCCCACCCACGCACATTGAAGGACATTATCTTCATGGGAGATTTTGTTGAAACTGCTCCCTTAGAATTCTTGCTTCTTCTTCTGAATTTTCATTAATTAAAATCCTCTTAACATAAGCTTCTTCACCTTCTACGCCAACTACCCCTAAGTCATTAGCTCCCTTCCACACTTTCTGGGCTGTCGTATGATTAAAGTTGTCAACGTACCTCTTATTGCAATTACGGATATCTGAGGAGTTGAGAGAGCTACAACATAATATTTCTCCCGCCGAAGACAACGAACTTGTCTGCTTCTGCTTATGATTAGTCCGAGCGGGAGGATTCCGATGGGCAAACTCTTTCACACAAGAACTTCTCGAGACAGATTCCGTACTAGTTGTAAGAGGGATCGGAGCAACCTGACTTGGCTTTGACGCTGGCGTACGGAGATGGAGTTTAGAAATTAGCTTTTGTTGTTTTCTGATGGAAGCAGGAATAGGATGAATTCGTGTATTGATAGATTTGTCTGGGATATGCGATGTCTGAGGTGGAGCAGACATGTGGGTTGGACCATGGTTCAATTTTAAATAAACTTGTCTGGGCCCATCGCTATAAACACCTCCTTGTTGCTTATTAGTTCCACCACTAAAAGATACAAAGTCAGAAGCTTGTGTTTGGACCACAACATCTGATTGGACCAACCTTTTATCCACACCTCCTGCTACAGATACTTGATTATTACTAAAAGTTTGTGGCCCACCAATTTCCTCCTGCCCCAACAAAGTGCTATCTTTTACCACCGAATTATCCTTCTTACTCTTCACGCCCCCCTGCATTAAAATCCCCCCACCTCCTGAATGTGAGGTGTGAAAGAATAAGTCATCACTTAAGGATTTCGGATTTTGCTCACGCTCATGACTCCCACCCGAAACTGCCACGGAAAAATTGTCATGTGAGTTAATGACATTAACATTAGGAGTTAAAGCTATTAAATCTCTCTGATCTCCCTGCAAATCTCTCTCCGCCACTTCCTCCTCCACATACTGGCCAAACTCCACCGCCTCATCCTCTTCGTCTTCCTCTTCGTCGTCTTCCTCCTCCGATATATCATTCAAATCTCTTCCGTTAGGGGTACTGCTAAGGGGTAGAATAATTCTCATGGGGCCGTAAGCATCTTCTACTACCCTTAGATGAAATTTAACACCGTTTACTAACACGTCAAAGAATTCGTCCACGGTTTGTTGACAAGAGGTTCGGATCAAAATACGAGCTACATCCATAGTTAATTTCTTCGTCGTACCATCATCTGAACGCATGAACTCACCCCATGGTTTGACCAATTGAACAAAGAAGAGATCATTCCAAGCGTGGGGTGGTATACCGAAGACTCTGAGCCAAGCTACTCTAGTATTGTCGATTTCTTTGGGATTCCATGGTCGAATGTCTTTAAACCATTGATCTAGCCACCCTTTTGCATCATCAATAAGTACTTGCACTTCTCCTTCCTCTTGCCCCTCTAGGAGTGTCAGATTAGCACCTAGAGGTGTGACCTTAACACCGAAGTATCCTTGTCTATGGAACGCGTCTTGAATATTATATGACATACCCGCTTGGATTACTTCTCCGACGAACGCTTTCTGCAATCTCTCCAAATCTTCCTTCTTCGCCTCAAAGGACATAAGAACACGATGAGGATCTCTAGAAGTCATCAGCTCCTTGCCTTTCTTCACCGCATGTGCATAAGATTTCTCCTCACCCCCATGGTGATGGTGATTAATCTGATGATGATTAGTCTGATTACCACCGCGAGACAATGATCGGGGTCTTTTGAAACCGCCCTCACCCTCGCCAATACTTCTTTCAACTCCTACTTCTGTCCTATCATTACTTCTGATATCACGCCTTTTCCTCATTTCTGTACGGTGAAACCGGGACAAGTTTACTGATATTTTATCTCTTCCTATCATAATCTTGTCCAAATCCATTTCAAACCTGCGTGCATCGTGAATCTGATCGAACCGTGCAAAATCGAAACGTCTTCCTCCTTTATCCCTTTTTGCAGGAATCACAACCTCTAAAATATTCCCATAATAACCGAAAGCGTTGAACATTGCCTTTGCTCCAAAAGAATCCGGAAAATCAGTGAAAAAATACGTTGTTAGGTTTTCAAGATTCTCCCTCCTCATATTCTTTGCTGTCGCGATATCAGGTAGGTGATATCGATCTTTATAAGAATTTCTGTGTCGCCTTCTCACTGTGTGCCAATTGTGATCTTCCTCTTCCCCCATTATTTTATCATCCAAAAAGATAAATATTGGAAAAGGCCAAAGCTTTTTCTTTAATTGTTAGATGAGAATTGTTTTATTTTATCATTTTAATTGTATATTTGAGGGCGACAATTTCATTGTTGGTGCTTTGTTAAGAAGTTTAATTACTTTGTTATTGAAAGACCCTAGTATTAATTATTTAAAATTTTAAAGACTTAATTTCAAAGGGTCATGCTAGGGGCACTAGTTAAGGAAGCAAAAAAAGAAAGTTTTACATTGAAAACAACATTTCTTATACTTTAAAATTATTGACTACACAAATACCAAAATAACTTTTTTATATTTGATTTCCTTAACTAGCATTTATGTGCAGTGATATAGTCTATTATTGACAAAATATAAATCAGGTTTATGTGCAGTCATTTATGGTCCATCTGATACGATGAAAAGAAAGAGGAAGAAAATAAAATTGCGGAAATTGATGAATAAATTTGGACTAAAGTTAGTCTAAATTCATTCATCGGTTTTTGAAATTTTATTTCCACCAAAGGGACCCTTAGTGACAAAAAATTAGGATAATGCAATTTTTGTTGATAGTAAACTATATGGGTTTGATTTAACATGATATAAATTGTAATTAAAACTATGCAGTGTGAGAGTATCAAATGAATTGGGGGCATCTCATCCAAGAGCAGCAAAATTCTCACTAGTGGTTGCAGTGATTACATCATTTGTAATTGGTCTCATGCTTTCATTGATTTTAATAATCTTCAGAAAAGAATATCCTTTACTATTTTCAAATGATCCAGCAGTGAGAGAGGTAGTTGTTGAGCTTACACCAATGTTGGCACTATGCATTGTCATCAACAACATTCAGCCTGTCCTTTCAGGTGTTGCCATTGGGGCAGGATGGCAATCAGCTGTTGCTTATGTAAATATTGCTTGTTACTATCTCTTTGGTATTCCTTTGGGCCTATTTTTTGGGTACCATCTTGACTTTGGTGTCTTGGTAAGCCTTTTTCATCCTCTTTATATGGTTACATTATTTGTTTCATAAATAGCATTTTGACAACAAAACAAAAAAAAAAAACTAATTATAACAAAATTTGACGAAAATTTATATGGTTAACACTTGAGGAAAAAACTGAATTTAATCTTTAATACATTGTTAATTACATTTAGTAGAGCTTATAAGTCCTAGCTTTAAGTTACAATGCCATTTTATTAAATCAGATGTCTTCACCTGATTTCGAATTTGAGATCTCGTAACGTTTCAATAATATTTGTCAATTTATTTAAAGACAAAACAAAAATTTACATTTTAGTAGATCGTTAATGATTTGCAATACCTTTTATATTTAGGTGAATATTTCGATACACATCTTATTTGAACATGTACCGGTACATTACTGATGTGTACAATTTTAATAGGTTTATAAATAGTATTTCATATAGGATAATTGACAAACACTATTTATTTATGAACCTATCATAATTGTCCACATCAGCAAATATATCAGTACACGTTAAATAAAAGGTGTACCGAAAAGTTCATCTTATAGTTATTAGTTATCTATAAAATTTATCACCTAAACTGCGTTAAGCATCTAAATTAAAAAGTCAATTCAAATTTGTATGTAAAAATATCAAAACTCTTTTTTTCTTCATTGATAATTCAAATGAATTAACATTGACAAATTAAAGCCAATTTGAAATGATTTATAAAACTTTTCTATAATAATAGTCATCTTTAAGAGACTAATATGATTGAAAGTTTTTAATTTCATGTATGATTTATTTTATCATTTTTATTTCTCTCCATTGTTGTAATTGGGTTAATTTTGGATGGATTAATAATTCTTCTATGGTGGGGTGGATGATTTTCAGGGGATATGGTCTGGAATGCTATCAGGGACCGTCCTACAAACTCTTGTTTTATTATTCATGGTCTATAGAACTGACTGGAATAATGAGGTAAAAATATATCTAGTAGTATTTTTTTGTGTGTGTAAATATTTAATAATATTATTAAAAAGGTTGTAAATATAGTAAATATATTAGTTACACACTAATTTTTAATGTAAATGACAGGCATCACTTGCGGAAGCAAGAATAAGCAAGTGGGGTGGGGATAATAAAGATTTGAAGATGAAAGGATCAAATATTTGTCATTACATTAAAAGTTATCAATTCATATGGATATATAAAAGTTATCTAGACATACATATGAAAAGTCTCATGCCAACAAATTATTTTCGCTTAAGTACATGTCATTACGTTCATTTTTATGTGCAATTCTTTACAATAATATTCATTCCATTGAACATACATATTATATATAGAGATATATAATATAATGATGCAAATAAATTCATAATGGCTTTACTTGTATTTAGCACAATACTGATTCTTGAAGAATCCATATATATACACATTTATTTTTCAATGCAGCGGAAAACATAAAATCCCTAAACACATAATTAGGTTTACTCTAAGTTAGGAGAAAAAACAAATAACATTTATTTATGGAGAATCACATAATTCCGCAACCTAATGCTCTGATACCACATGTAAGTTATAGTTTTCACATTTATGCTTACTTACTAGAAAACGATCTATTCTTAAAGGATCTTGGAATATATGATTCTCACATATTAAAGTCTTTAAAGGACATACCTTTCTCCATCATGATAGAAAATAGAATGTAGAGTAATACCAATAATCCTCCTATTCCCAATCTATCTCTTTCCCGTTCGTTCTTTCTCATACCCGTTCTTGATGGTAATATGGTAGAGAAACTTTTATGGAAGAGACAGAACCATTCTCAATTAGTTGGTAACTTCCATCAAGTTACATATATTTATAGAAATTCACTTGCATCTCTTCATGAATTATTGCATCTTTTACATGAATATTCACACCCTTTTGTTGGAACAAAAGAGGTTCTGATATGACCCAATTAAGTTTTGATGATAACAAAAGTATTAATGTACAATAGGGTATACTAATTATTTACTCCAAGTGTGCAGATATTCAAGTTAATTTTTATATTCATTAAAAGCACATTGGAAACTCTGATATGGCAAGCAAACTCTGATCAGAACTTGAAGACATCAGAAGATGCATATGTGTTTCATCAGAGGATGCAAGTGTTACTCATCAGAAGATGCATATCAGACTCTGATAAGAGCAGTGAGAGCCGTTTTGTCAGAAGAACATTCTCTGCATCAATGATTATACTCTGACATTCCAAATGCTGATGGAATCAATCTTATCCACAGAATAGTGACGTTTGTACTATTGTACGAACTCTTTACTTGATTTGGATAAAACGTTTTCCCCAAGATTGATTGTGTACAAGGTTACCTGATTTGGATAACAAAGGTACTATCTACAGCTGACGCAATCTCACTGCATCAAATTCGAATCAAACACGCTCCACCTTCATCTATAAATTGGAGCAAGTTTGAAGCTTTGGGATACGACACTTGAACAAATTGAAAAGAGCTGTTACTCTGTTAAAATCATCCTAAAGCACAAAACTGCAAATACAACTTGAACTCATATTCAAAATCCAAGACTCCAGCTTCAGCTTCTGTTAATTCATTAGTTGAACCTTAGAATTTTGTATTAAGATTCTAAGTTAAGTCTTGTTTCAAAAGTTGTATTTATTTTGTAACTGAACATTGATCTTTATATCAATTGTTCAGACTCTGTTTTTCTTAACTTGTGTTTTGAAGTCTCTTGCCTGCGTGCTTGAGCATTAGGAAGTCTCTTGTTTGTATACTTGAGCATTGGAAGTCTCTTGCTTGTGTGCTTGAGCAATTGTAATTTTTGGTGATTATAGTGAACTCTCTTGGAAGTACAAGAGGACTGGACGTACTCTCGGTTTGTGAGGGGAACCAATATAAAAATTTATGTCTCTATCTTTCTCTCTTTCTCTCTACCTTTAAAGTTACTCTTGATTGTGTTTTGTTTTCTAAACCGCTGCAAACTCTGATAAGTTTTCCGTAACTTAGAAGAAACTTTCAAATTACCCAAAACACAATTCAACCCCCCCTTCTTGTGTTTTTCACACCTTCACCTTTCACATGAATATTCATATTCTTTCATAAATACTTGCACTCTTTCACGTTAATAATTACATCCTTCCACATGAGTCACCATAAATTAATTATACGAATTAAATTATTCTTACAGATACTACCTAAATTTGTCAAGAAAAATAAAATGTTCTTTAATATTTATATGGTTTAAATTGATTTGGCTGATGTTGGAGAAATAATGAAGTACAGTATTATTTAAACAATTGATTTGTGCTTGAGAATTCTAGTTTAAAATTATACTTTTATCTATGAATTTTCAATAGATAGTTAAAAAGAATAAGGTTGATTGGTGGTTTGGAGAAAAAAGATAAAAGTTTAATTGCACATTTGATCATATATTTTAATAAACTCAAAAAAATAGTCTATAATTTTAAAATGGAACTTTTGGTTGATTTATTGTCTTCAACTTTGATGGGAAAATATCTCATTGATTGCATTCAAGAAGTTCAGAAAATACAATAGATGAGACTGAAATTCACCTCTTTTGACATCAATAATCGCATTTTTTAGGGCAAAGACATGAGTTGGGTCCAAAATATATTGCAACAAATATAAAAATAGATGTCAAATAATCGATTATCCCAACAGCTTAAGTTGTTAGGATTGGCCACATCAATGGTTTTATATTATTTCTAACACGCCCCCTCACGCAAGAGCTCATTTGGGCTTGAAGCGTGGATAATGCATAGGCCCACCTACCATATGCTTAAATTCCACTTTTTAATTAGAAAGTGAGGGGAGTGAGGATCGAACCCTAGACTACTTAGTCATAGAGGCTCTGATACCATGTCAAATAACCGATTATCCCAACAGCTTAAGCTGTTAGGATTGGCCACATCAATGGTTTTATATTATTTCTAACAATAGAAAGACCAAAAAGTTTGATTTTAAAAAGAGGGACTATTTTGCTTCAAAAAAAATAGAGGGACTATTTTCGTGAGTTTGATGTAAATAAGATATTTTCCGCGTATATATAACTGCAAAGACTCATCTCTCGAGCTTTGTGGAACCCAAATGAATGTCAAACTCTCCATAAGAGTTTTAACATTACTGCATGCCAAAATCAGGGATCGGAAATAAAACTTTGGTTGAGCTAAAAGACTCTCACGTCATTTCATCTAAATGCTCTTGGATGTGAGTTTGATAAATTACAGAGACAATTAACACAACAATAAATTAAAATTTGAAGTGATAAAGAAGTCATTCACGTGTTTCTTTCACTAACAAAATAATAATTAATAGTTTCTATTTAAAAAACAAATAATTTTTATTAATAAAAAAGTAGTTATATATATAACCAAACAATTTGCTTTTTTAAATTTAAGCATGTAAAATTTTTATTTTTAGATAATTTGATAAATTAAAATCAATCAATCAAACAATATGCTTCAAAAAAAAAATCAATTGTATATATATAAAGTAAGATATTTTATGTCATGTGTCGACTTGATGTTTATTCTCAATTTTTTTATTCATTTTAGATTTTTTAAATGTTGATTTAATTAGAATAAATATCTCAACAATATATATATATATATATATATATATATATATATATATATATATTACTTTGACACTTTTCACTAAATATTTCACTTCATTTTCTGAATAATTTATAATTATTTCATGTTACACTTAATTAAAGAATAATTTTATTTTATCTAAAACTGAAGAAAAAAAATTATCATGATTTATTTCAATACATTTAATTTTTTTCACTTTTTCAAATTCAATATTTTTGTCTTTTCACATTTATTCTGGATAACTTTTATTTTCTATTTTCAAAAATATATTTTTTATAATAAAAATATTCATTTTAAATTGGCCTAAATATATAAACATAGATTTTTTTTCTACTTTTTTTATAATGTTGTTTAATTTTATTTTATCATAATTTATTTGAATAAATTTATTATTTTTTAGTATCTTTTGAATTTTCAAAAATTTTATTTATTAGTTTTATGTATCATAAATATATCAACAAACTAAATACTATAATATATCTTTCCTTTTTTAGTTTTCGTATAGCTTAGCTTTCAAATCAAAATTGCATAAATTATTTGTTACTTATTTATGTTTAACGTCATATTTCAAAAATTAACTCAAGTATATTGACAAAAAAAAATTAACTCAAGAATAGCTAAAGTTGGAGATCAAACTTGAATACTCTAGATTCAGAATTTAATTTTGAATTTAATTTATTTTTTGCATTAGATTTTGAACTTAATCTAAAATTGACAATTTTACTTTTAATTTAAAAATTTAAATGTTGGAAATTAACATTTAAGAAATGATGAAAAGACAAATAATACACCATAACATTTAATTTAATTTTTTTAATATTAGATAAATAATACACAATTTGTTTTTGCTTATTTTCATGTGTTAAATATGATCTTGAAGTCATACAAATCAATCACTAAGAACACTACCAACAAATTACATGCATGACAGCACCAACGGCCAATTATGAAGTTTAAATTATAAAATTAAAATTTTAATAAAAATAAATCATACACAATCCCTTCATTTTCATGTATTAAATATGACTATTGAAGTTTTAGATATCACCAAAAACATCCATAACCAACTGCTACATGAATAACACCGTCAATATATTAGAATTCATTTTCCTTAAATTTTCATGTAATACTACAAGCATAGTTATTTCTTTGATCTCTTATTTCTTTTCATATTTTCTTTTGTATTTTTCCCTTTCTTTCCTTTCATTTTTTTGTATACATTTATAAAAATAAAAGGCATTTTTGCAAGCTTACAGAGTACATTAATTGCTACTACAAAAGAAAATATATATCATCTAACTATATTTACGATACTATTAAAATAAATATATATTCATCCAATATTTATACATATAATATGTATTACTAAAAGATACTTCGCACCTCTTTAGAGATTGGACTCTAAGCAGCCATCAATTTTGAATCATGCTCAAGGTCGTATTGTTTATTGGTATTTATTCTAAAAGTTTATTTTATCTCCGTGTATTATTAAGCTATTTGTCTTGTGTCTGTGGTAGATTGTATCCATAGCCACAACTATCGTGTGTAAGGATTTATGTTATCCCTAAATTATTTATTTTAATCAATTTTATATAAGCATGTAATTTGTTGGTAGTGTTCTTAGTGATTGATTTGTATGACTTCAAGATCATATTTAACACATGAAAATAAGCAAAAACAAATTGTGTATTATTTATCTAATATTAAAAAAATTAAATTAAATGTTATGGTGTATTATTTGTCTTTTCATCATTTCTTAAATGTTAATTTCCAACATTTAAATTTTTAAATTAAAAGTAAAATTGTCAATTTTAGATTAAGTTCAAAATCTAATGCAAAAAATAAATTAAATTCAAAATTAAATTCTGAATCTAGAGTATTCAAGTTTGATCTCCAACTTTAGCTATTCTTGAGTTAATTTTTTTTTGTCAATATACTTGAGTTAATTTTTGAAATATGACGTTAAACATAAATAAGTTACAAATAATTTATGCAATTTTGATTTGAAAGCTAAGCTATACGAAAACTAAAAAAGGAAAGATATATTATAGTATTTAGTTTGTGTTTAAAAAAAAATATAAGCATGATATTTTGTGGTGTCTAGCTCTTTGCTCAGCATGATATGATGAATCGAAGCCAACAGGTTCAGCAAAACAAAGCAAGAAATCAGAAAAATTGTTTCTAAAAATCCCACCACAAGATGCTTGACCTGGGTTACCCTTAGAGGCTCCATCAACGTTACATTTAACCCAAGAAGGCAAAGGAGGGTTCCGTATGATTTCTTTGACAAAAGGAATTTTAGGAGCATGAATATCAACCTTGAAATGTTTAAGAACTCTAAAATCTCTCAAAGAATTTGAAGCAGCTTTCAAATTATGATTACCAGATAAAGAAGTGTTTGCAATGATGGAAGAAATAGCCGCACTAACATTAGCCTTTTTGTTGTCAAACCTGGCCTGATTTCTCATATTCCAAATGGAATTAAGGAGATTGATGATTGCTGCAATAATGGTAATCTTAGCCTGAGGAGACCACTGCAACTCTGGAATTTTCCACATATCCTCCATAGAAGTGAATTGAAGAGATATATTCAAGCAATTTGCCAACCAAGACCAAAGAGCAATGGCAAAAGAGCAATCAAAAAATAAATGAAAAGTAGATTCAGCTTGCTTGAAACACAAACTACACATTGAAGGCATATAGCAACCCCTCCTGATTAATTGCTCATCTGTAGGGACCTTATCATGCATCAATCTCCAAACCAAGAGAGATTTTGAAGGAGGAATATCAGAACTCCAAATCAACTTTGCCCAAGGAAGCTCTTGAAATTGTTGAAATTTGAAGCAATAAGCATCCTTGAGCTGTAAGTCACCAGAGTCAGTATGAATCCAAAGCAACTGATCATTAGGACCATCATATGCAATAATGACTCTATGAATGATGGAACTAAAATTGAACTGCTGCAATAATTGTGGAGGAAAAGACCAAGCACCATTAACAATATAGTCACTAACAGTTGATGTAAGATGCTGACTTATATGAGCAGGAAGATTGAAAAAATCTGCTAAGGTTGTACCACACCAATTGTCATTCCAAAAGTTTATGTTTTGCCCATTGCCTAACAGCCAGATAGAATTTGCAGCAATCACAGAAAATTCTTCTTTAATGCTACTCCAAATGGAAGAAGAAATGTGATGATGTATGATTTTATTACCTCTAATGACTCTGTCTTTCAACAAACTAGCCTAGCTACCTTGAGAGTTGATAAGGGACCAACAAAGCCTCAAGTTAGAAGCACTATTCAGAGAAGATAAAGACCTTAAACCCAAACCACCTAGAACCAAAGGTCTACATAATTTCTTCCAAGAGACAGTCACAAGTTTTCTTTTGTCTGGATCTCCACTCCAGATGAAATTCCTAATATTTTTCTCCACTTCTTTAATCAAGGAGACAGGCCAAGAATACACAGAAATGCTATATATCATCATGCTTTGAATAACAGATTTGACAAGTTGAACTCTACCAGCAATAGATAACAAAGAAGCTTTCCAGGCAGAAAGTTTTAACTTAATCTTGTCTGCAACTGGCTGCAAGTGACAGACCTTAGGTTTTCCTTTAAAAATTGGCACTCCAAGATAGATGAAAGGAAAGGGACCAATATTGAAATTGAGAAGCTGAACAATGATGGATAATCTTCTAGGTGTTATGGATCCAGAATAAATTGTTGATTTTAAATTATTAACTTTCTGACCAGATTCAGCAGCATAAACATCAAACAAAGACTTGATAGCATTAAGACCAGATAACTTCCCTTTACAAAAGATCATTAAGTCATCTGCATAAAAAGTGTGTGATGGAACTTTGCAATTTCTTGTACCACTTATGAGATCCAACTTACCATCAGTGACTAACTTTGAGATACTTCTACTAAGAACATCCTCAGCTAAGCAAAAAAGTAAAGGTGACAAGGGATCACCTTGTCTGACTCCTCTTGTGCAGTTGAAATAACCATGAGCTTTGCCATTAATGGAAACAGACAAGAATGCAGACTTCAAAATAACCTGAATCCAGTTACAAAAGGTAGCATTGAAACCAAACTTGCTTAAAACATTCAAAAGGAAAGGCCATTCAAGGGTGTCAAAAGCTTTAGAGATATCAATTTTCAAAGCTAAGTTACCACCAAAAGATTTGTTATGCAAAAGATTAGTGGCTTCAGAGGCAATACAAAGACAATCTCTGATGTTCCTATCATGCACAAAACCTCTTTGTTCTTCAGAGATAAGAGAAGGAAGGAGAGAAGCTAATCTGTCAGCAATGATCTTCGAGATGATTTTAAATTTGAAGTTGGCCATTGCAATAGGTCTGTACTGATCAATTGAGGAAGCATTAGGTGACTTGGGTAACAAGGCAATAATGTTTGAGTTGAAACCAGGCAGAATCCAACTTGAAGTAAAGAATTGAAGCACAGCATTAATGACATCAAGTTTGATAATATCCCAGAAATGTTGAAAAAAGTAAGCTCCAAATCCATCAGGACCAGGGGCACTGTCTTTGTTCAGAGCAAACACTGCAGCTTTGATTTCCTGATGTGAAGGAAGCAAAGTTAACATAGAGTTCAAATCCTCAGTGACAAGATTGGGGATAACTTCTTCAGCCAGCATCTGTTCCTGCAAAACAATGTTAGAAGAAAAAAGATTTTTATAATAAGAGACCACATGATCAGAGATGTGCTGAGGCTCAGTGAGAACATGTTCACCGTCATGGAGGGTTGTAATGGATTTGGTTGTGGTTTTGATTTTGGCAATTCTGTGGAAAAATTTTGTGTTTCTATCACCTTCTAAGTGCCAATTCAAATGAGCTTTTTCCTGCCAGAAACATTCCTGTCTATTCAAAGCTACTTCAAGATTGTTTTGAGCTATTAATTCTTCAGAAAAAAGAGAATCAGAAGGGCCATTATTTTGAATTTGGTCATGAATCAGATTAAGATTTTGTTCAGCAACAGAAACAGAAGCATGCACATTCCCAAAACTCTCCTTGTTCCATATTTTCAATTTTTCTTTCAACAATTTCAACTTCTTTGATAAAATAACCATGGGACAACCAATGACAGTGGTATTCCAGCACTCTTGAATTAAACTTTTACAATCAGGGTGCAAGGTCCACATTTTCAAAAATTTAAACTGAGAAACAAAAGAACCAGATGTTGCTTGTAGGTCAAGCAAGAGAGGGAAATGGTCAGATTTGTGTTTGGTGAGAGTGGAAACAGAAAGAGAGCTGCATAAATTAATTAAGGAAGGGTTACAAAGTGCTCTA
Source organism: Trifolium repens (assembly GCA_030408175.1). Classification (NCBI taxonomy): domain Eukaryota; kingdom Viridiplantae; phylum Streptophyta; class Magnoliopsida; order Fabales; family Fabaceae; genus Trifolium; species Trifolium repens. The sequence continues at coordinate 27,325,153 of CP125836.1, read as the reverse complement.
TCAAGTCTTCTTTCAGTGTAACGAGAACCTTGCCTACCATTAGCCCAAGTGAATTCAGCACCTCTAGTAGGCAAGTGAATCAGATTAAAAGAATCAGACTAGGCATGAAATTCATCCATTGACAGTCTAGCAGGTTCAAATCTACCTCTATGTTCATGAGCACCAATGATAGCATTAAAATCTCCTATGAAAGTCCAAGGCAAATCATGTTGAGATTGTAAAAGGTTAAGGGTGGACCATAGATGTCTTCTGGTTAGGTAATTAGTACTAGCATAAACAGCAGAAAAAGCAATGGTTTTATCATTATCTTTGATGGAAAAAGTGACATGTTGGTTATCAGAAGCTAAAGCAATGATTTATATGCTTATATGTATTCATTTTATTCATTCTAAACATATACTCTTGATTTATATTTCAATTTCAACAACCAAAACTTACTCATTTTATATTTTATGCATATAATAATAAATTATTTACTAAATTGTTAGTTATAATATGATAATATTTTTCTTTATTATTTCTCATATATTAAGTATAAATAATAATTAGGGTTAATAAGCTTTTACCCCCTGCAAAGTATGCGAGTTTTGTATTACCCCCTATAATTTTTTTTTAGATTATTCCCTTGCAATGTGTTATTTTTTTTTCGCAGTTCATTTTACCTCCCTGTAATGTTGTTTTTGTTTTACCCCCTGTAACACAGGGGTAAAATACACAGCGTAAAAGAAAAACATATTGTAGGGGGTAATCTCAAAAAAAAAAAAATAGGGGTAATGCAAAGTTCACATACTTTACAGGAGTAAAAGAATTGAATTTATTTTTAAAGTTTGTTGGAATTTTATAGGTGCAAGGCCCACAATTTGATCCAGTAGGATGTACATAGTTAGATTATGAGAAGTTACCGTTGGTTTGTTTTCTACGTGGGATTATTTGACACAATGAGGGAGACTGCCACCTATCTTTTGATCCTAGAGGTGCCTAGTTGAGATATTCACCATATGGAAGAAGGGTGTTTGAGGAAAGAGACATAAGGTTTAGTAATAACCCTCTTAGATCACCAAGAGGAGGAATGCACAGCCATTTCTTCTAATGTGGATAATCAAAATGGTTAACATAAACTTACTATGAAGAAGGAACAAGACAAAAAGTAATTAACGAGGAAATAGTATGTTTCAATTGGTTAACCGTGGATAATTCTAAAAAAGTTAATTAAATGTATAAACTTGATCTTGTTGAATATGTTGGATATTTCAAAAGTTAATTGTTATAAATTATCTATTTTGATTTAAATTTAATATTTTATTTTCTATGATATTTACTAATTTTTTAATCTAATTAGCTATTGACTTGGTCTTTTGTTTCAATTGAAAAGATTTATAAGTACATGTTTTCCTTATTCTCCTCCCTCTCTCATTATTATTAATTAATAATTATTTGCTTGTAAGTCATACAACGTTACTTATTTATTTTGATAACAGTTTTGGAAAATACTAAGGGCCTATTTGAAACAATTTTGGTTTTTATTTTTTAATGTGTTTTATAAAAGTGTTTTACAAAACTATTTCTAAGAAAAGTAAACAAAAATATATTGGATAATGTAATTTTAAAAACTATTTTACAAATGAGAAAATTCGTTTGGTTAACTAATTTTCAAAAACAGTTTTGGAGACAAAAAAAATTACTGACTTTTTCGTGGAAAAAAGGTTTTGAATTCAAATAAAAATAATTCCGGAGTTTATTCCGGAAAAAAAAATTTCTTGTCTTTTTTGGCGAAAGTTCCTGGTTTTTTCCGAAAAAAAAAATTTCGATCTTTTTCGGGGAAAAATTTCGATGTTTTTTTCGAAATTTTTTTTTTGATTTAAGATAAATACAATTTCAATGTTTTTTCCAAAAAAAAATTTCCGATCTCCGATATTTTATTCAGAAAAAAAGTTCTGATTTATACCGGGAAAAAAAGTTTCCTATCTTTTTTTGGGAAAAATTTTCAATTTTTTTCGGAAAAAAAGTTTCCTAATTTTTTGCGGAAAAAAGTCTCGATTTCAGATAAAAATAATTCTGGAATTTTTCCCATAAAAAAAGTTTCCAATCTTTTTTCGGGAAAGTTCCGGATTTTTTCTGGAAAAAACCTTCCGATCTTTCGCGAAAAAAATTTCGATATTTTTTCGGAATAAAAGTTTTGATTTCAGATAAATAGAATTTCGGAGTTTTTTTCGAAAAAAGTTCATGATTTTTACTGGAAAAAAAATTTACGATCTTTTTTTTTGGGAAAAAATTTCGATATCAAATAAATACAATTCTGGAGTTTTTTCTGAAAAAAAGTTCAATTTGAAAGTTTTCAAAATTAAAATCCAAAATAGAGAAGCAAAACACCTATAACTAGTTTTTGTTTTTTAGTTCTTAAAACAATCACATTAAAAATAGTTTTTAGAAATAGTACTTCCAAACAAGTTGTTTTCTTTTTAAATTTTTAAAAACTAAAATAGAAAATTTGAAAAGTGTTTGAAACAAGCCCTAATTAATTTGAAAAGGGTTGATTTGCTTTGCATGATGGAAAACTTTTATTTGGTCAGAGCATATAAGAAAAAAGTCAGTATATATATTCAAGTGTTTGAGTATGTACTCATTGATATTCTTGTGCCTTGATAGTATATTTGTCACCGAAAAAAACTGGTTGTATTTTGAGGGAGTTCAGTATTTACAAGCCTCCGATTATTTGTCGGTTATTTAAGGGCCCAACGATTTTGGAAAAGCTCTGATACCATCTTAGAAATGAGTATTGGGTCTAACTCATCCTCACAAAACCGGCTTGTAAGGTGAGAATTGTCTCTTGCTTATAAACTCTTGTCCAAACCTTCACACAACTGATGTGAGACTTCTTAACACATTGTTCCACGTCTGGTGGAAGCAGAGCTTGTGGGTTGATGTTAATGTGATCTCATGATAAAATTGTGAGTATTTCCCATCATAATAATAATTTTGTTGATTGTTATGTCTCTAAGTTGGATCATATATATTGTTTATTGGAGGATCACAGGGATGTATGGTTATGCCTCTCATAACCAAAGACATCTCACTTGTGACCTTATTCGTGATTTATTTAATTTTGATAAGGATACTAGTTGGCTTATCTTTGGGGACTTTAACATGGTTCTTGATTGCAATGGAAAAAATTGGTGGTCAACCTGCTCTGATAATCCTATCATCAACTTGCACAATAATACTATTAGAGATCGCAAGCTAGAGCATATTTAGGGTGTGTGGTTACGTGGGATAATAGGCAAGAGGGTGGGATGCACATTATAGGGAAAGGCTGGACAGGTTTCTTGTTAATCCTAACTAGATTGTTATGTTTCCTTGGAGAGTGGATCCCCTTATGTCCATATTGTACCGGAGAGGGAGCAGTCCATATCACAACGATTAAAGTTCTGTTTTTAATATTTTTTAATTTTTTAATTTTTAATCTAAAGGTTGTCATTGCACACGAGGATAATGTTATGGGAGAGAATCCAAATTTGTTTCCTTAACATGTTAATCATCACCTTATTAGTTAGTAATTCTGATCATTGTCTCTTTCTTCTGGATTTTTCTATTAACTATTTATTCAAGACTTAAATGCGATTTTGACACCCCTCAAGTTTCATAATTGTGCAATTTTGGCCTTTTAAATTTTAATTGTTTGATTTAAACCCTCTAAATTTCACAATTGCTCGATTTTAGCCTCCCAAATTTCAATTATTCGATTTTGGCCCTCCAAGTTTCCCCATTGTACCCACAAAATTGGTTATATGGCATTTAAAAAATTACAAATTGATTTTTTTTTAATCACATGATCCATGTCTGCAAAATAACATTACTACAGTTCAATATAATTACTAGCATATAAAATCATTTAATCAGTTAACAACCAACAAACCCTCAGTATCAGAGTAGTTCGCTTTCTAGAAAGCGAACAACCTATACATGATTCGCTTTCTAGAAGGAGAAATTAACCGGTTAGGAAAAAAACTTGAAGATTCAACGAAATGTGGATTTACCTCTTGTTTGATACTTTGTTCTTTACTTCTTATGTGATTTTGACCACCAATGAGACACAACCCGTTGATTTTGGTGATGTTTTCACGTTTTGAGATTTTGAGAGGGTTTTTGGAGAGTTTTTTCATTTTCGGGAAACTAATCAAATGAGAGGGAAGAATGTGGGACACGCTTTATATAGGAGCTGCATTCGCATTCCACAAAGCGAATGGATTAAAGGAGTGTTTGCCGGTTTTTCCAAATTCTCAACCAACGGGTGTGGTGGCTGCAGATGTTGGATTTGAGTGACGAAAATTTGTCACTCGCTATCTACTGTGCGAACAAAGTTCGTGTTCTAGAAAGCAAAGAGTATTTTGGTCATTTTAGAGGACGCTTAAGAAATAGTGGGGCGCGAAGAGGTTCGATTCAATTCATTAGTTTATCCAAACTAATTTAAATCAGTTAATTTTTCATTTGAAATGTCCTTCGATCGGTTTGTTTTTTTATTTTTTAAGCCTTGCTACGTATCAATCACTATTGAAGTCATTTTGAGGTTAAAATCATTCGTTCATGCCCGCCAAAACCAAACTCAAAGCAATCGATAGCTCTTATGATTCTAACGAAAAAATGCTCCCTCACAACCTCTGCCACTGCATTCCTTACACCACAGAGTCTCCTTCATCTTCTTCAGCTTAGCATCGACCTTCATGCTCACAAACTTACCCAACAATGTCACTCTCAAATCCTCTCAAATGGGTTCTCCCAAAACGCTTTCCTCGCTACAAGGCTCATCTCTGCATACGCCACATGTGGAGAGTTAACCCTGTCAAGACTCGTCTTTCACTCTGTTCATACCAAGAACATTTATCTCTGGAACTCATTCATTAATGGGCATGTCAAAAATCATCAATTTGATCAAGCCATTACATTGTTGCGTGAAATGGGTCGTTGTCGTGATGATAGTTTGATGCCTGATGATTATACTCTTGCTACAATTTCTAAAGTTTCTGGTGAGCTTGATGATTTGGTTTTAGGAAAATTGATTCATGGGAAGAGTATGAGAACTGGGTTTATGTCGGATATTGTTGTTGCTAACTCTGTTATGTCAATGTATAGTAGATGTGGTGAGTTTGGTGATGCGATGAAGGTGTTTGATGAAATGCCTGTGAGAAATGTTGGTTCATTTAATGTTATAATTTCTGGATGTGCTGCTAACTTGGGGAATTTGGATTCTACTTTACTTGGTGATTTGTGGAATTTTTTTCGAAGAATGCAATGTGAAGGTTATAAGGCAGATGCTTTCACCGTTGCCAGTCTTTTGCCTTTGTGTTGTGATAATGCTGGGAGGTTTGATTATGGGAGGGAACTTCACTGTTATCTTGTGAAGAATGGATTGGATTTGAAAATGGGATCAGATGTTCATATGGGGTCTTCTTTGATAGATATGTATTCAAGGAGTAATAAACTTGTTCTTAGTAGAAGAGTATTTGACCAAATGAAAAGCAAAAACATATATGTATGGACTGCAATGATTAATGGCTGTGTACAGAATAGAGCACCTGAGGATGCGTTGATTTTTCTTCGTGAGATGCAAAGCAAGGATCGAATACGACCCAATGAAGTATCGCTTGTTAGTGTGCTTCCAGCTTGTGGCTTGCTTGCTGGATTAATGGGAGGGAAACAAGTCCACGCGTTTTCTATTAAAATGGAGTTGAATGGTTATATTTCCTTGTGTAATGCTTTGATTGATATGTATGCCAAATGTGGAAATTTAGATTATGCAAGACGAGTATTTCATAATGGTTCTTACTTCAAAGATGCTATCACTTGGGGTTCGATTATCTCCGCGTATGGATTACATGGGAAAGGAGAGGAAGCTGTGAATACATATTACGAAATGCTTCAGCAAGGGATCAAACCAGACATGATAACAGTGGTTGGTGTTCTTTCTGCTTGTTGCAAGGCAGGACTGGTAGACGAAGGCATTAGTATATATAACTACCTGACGACTAAGTATGAAATGAAACCATCAGTTGAAATTTGTGCTTGTGTTGTAGATTTGTTAGGTCGATCAGGCCAACTCAATCAAGCCTTGGAATTCATCAAAGGAATGCCAATAAATCCTGGTCCAAGTGTTTGGGGATCTCTTTTAACTGCCTCTGTAATACATGGGAATTCAATGACAAGAGACTTGGCTTATAGGTGTCTCTTAGAGCTAGAACCCGAAAACCCTTCAAATTATATCTCACTTTCAAATACGTATGCTTCTTATAGAAGATGGGATGAAGTAACCGAGGTGAGAACAATGATGAAACAGAGAGGTTTAAAAAAGGTTCCTGGTATCAGTTGGATAACTATCGGTGGTAAGACTCATTCCTTCAGTGTTGCCGACAAAGCACATCCTTCTTCTAGTTCAATCTATGAAATGATTGATGACCTTGTATCAATAATGACAGATGGTTGTACTGATATTGAGATTCTGACTTAAAAATCTTATCTCTTAAAGTGCTAACTAGTGGACACTGAAAACTGGCTAGCCATGTAGCTCAGCCAACTCAGAGGTTACCTTCTTGGTGATCATTTAAGACTCAAAATCAGACATGGTAATCATTATTTGGGTGAGAAAAACTGCAAATAGTACCCACCTTGTTGGTGGTTTTGATAAATATGGTTTACTACTTTATGAGCAGTTGATCAAGGTGCAGATGAGATTCTTGGATGTTCACATATAGTATGACCATCATGAAGAAGGGGGGAAAACCTTAAGGATGATAAATTACAGGTACTGATAACTCAAAAAGAAACTGAGGGAACCATAATGAGTTTTAAATCAATTTATTTTAATCCAGTCTCATTACTGCATAGGTGACAAAAGCAAGCTACTCATAGAATAAGAGAATAGGGATTTTAATGGAACTCACATTCTGGTTTACAACCTGTTAATATCAGGGAGCTTCATTTCCAAATGTAAGCAGTAACAGAAAGTTCGCTGCATGTGTTAGGAGATGTTGCTTCAATTCAACACATTGCCGCATTGGAATAAAGTTCTTGTATTATTAATTTCAATTTATTTATTTAGTTTCTTAGCTTGAATGCTCTCTTGCATAATTTGCCATTACTATTGAGATGAATCATAGCTCTCTTCAAAAATAAATACAGGATGAAATAACAGTTAAGAATAATCAAAATATGAACATCTGTATTCTTAATGCAGATTTCCTGCTTCAGCAACTTTGCCTTTCTTTTTTTTCATTGGGATAAGTGTATATACATATTTTCTACTGTTTTATTGATTCAGGTAATGTACCTAAAGTGAAGATTAAGCGATCACTAGGAGGTGCTGCTAGTTAACACGCTTCTATTACTAACTTAATTTACAGAAACGGAAATGTCTATTTTCAGTTTATCATAAGCTAATAGAAGTAGGATGCCAAAGGATCAAAGATAATCTTGCAACAGGTTTTGTTGAGATGATCTTTTCATTGCCAACAGCAAAGTGGCACGGTTTAAAATATCACAGATGTTGTGCTTATCTAAATACGAGTTTTCTTCAAATTATTGGCCAAATAATATATAGTCGCTTTTCCAATGCATGTACAGTCACAACTCACAAGTATACCTTTATAAAGGGAACTTCATTTTGTAGTCATATGGTGCACTTAAGGTGCCACTAACTTTACCTCCTTTTTATAAATTACTAACATTGCATTTTTATGGATAAAAGACTCTTTTTTCTTCTAGGAAGTGAAATCTCTATTGGAAGAAATACTTTTTCTTATTTCTATTTATACAAAAATCCCAACAGTTTATGCCAACACGATGATGATGCTAATCTCTGTATATATCTTAAACCACGGCTCGATTTTCGTTCTATATGACTTGCCTTGGAAATCTTAACACGCCCTAAATTAAACGCAATATTGTGTCAAAACGAGCATGAGAAATTGAAGTTACGAAATCTAAAATAGAACCCACAAGTCCAAAGAAGCTACGGTAACATCATTTACAATCCAATAGACGTTAATTTCTGGAAGTTACCACTATTTTGTGGCATTCATGCCCTAAGAAGTCAATAAAACTTGGCATCAACTGTCCAAGATATGTTACAATATTATTATAAAAAATTACACGTATGAAATCCTCCAGCCAAAAACTTTTCAAGGATTTTTTTTCATGACCTTACAGGAGGTGAAGAATAAAACTAGCCCCAAATGTATATGTCACCTCCAGATTCTTATATCATAAACCACAAATTAAATGTTCCACGTGAACAAAACTTGGCATCATGGTGACAATTCAAAATTTGTCTCCAGAAGTGAATAAACTTCAGCAAGGGAAGTTACCTTGAAATCTGGTTTGAAATCGACATTAGCATACTCGGGAGAATCGTATCTTCCTGTTTGATCAAGCAGACAAGTATGTGCTCCTGCTCGCCCTCCACAAGCAATCTGCAAAATGGTAAAAAAAAAATTAAAAAAAAAAAAAACACAAGCAACATGAATCAATTAACCATCCAATTTCAAATACATCTAAATCCACAAATATTTACTAGGAAAATATTTGCATAGAATCGAAATAATCAAGGGGTTGAAGCTTCCCTGTGCAGGCCACTAATTCGTGAAGAGCCCTCATCCTTGTGGCAAATCAAATGCCGGTATTAGAAGCGGCATACAATTGACATGGATAGAGTGATGGGCAAATTAAACACCACAATGCATAGTGAAAGGACTGAGCCATAGGACTCGTCTATTACAAACAATCACACTATGGGTTTGCAAACTAATGATTAAATTTTTGTGCTGACTAAAAGGTCTACCAGTCAGCACTTAACATTGCAAAAATTTGATAAATATCTCCTTACTTTTCTGTCCTATCTGGATCTTGTTGTGAATCATTTAGTGTTCTGCATTTCTTCCTTTGATTTTGCAATTGTTTCTATTGATTACTTATTTGCTAATAGTGTGCCAGTATGTAGTCATAAATCATGAAATTTTCAATCAAATTATCATGAAACAAACCACTTACATCATCTTTAAGGCTATCCCCGACCATTATTACTTCATTTGGTTGAACGTCCCAAAGAGAACAAATATGCAGCAGTGGAGCTGGATCAGGTTTATAAGGACGAAATTCCCTGCTTAATGCTGGAGAAAATGTAATCTACAGCAAAGAGGATTAACATATAATGAAAGAGTCCACACTTAAAAAAGAAAAAAGAAAATAGTTAGATAGTAGTTTCCTTCACCATACTATGAGCCATTGAATATGAAAAAAAGAAAAATGGGGAAAGAGCTAAAAAATCTGCTAGTTCAATTATTATGCCTCCACTAGAATTAGGTAAAAAAGCACATGATCCTTTTAGGGGCTTGCGTAAGAGCGTACGGAAACGACTTATGACATGTTCAAAAGTTGTTTGCATCTTAATTCCAAAATCTAAGATAGCTAAACAATTTAACTATTTTATCTTTTGTTATGGAAATAACATACACATAAGGGTTTCATTAAGCTGCTTATTCAAACAGACCTTATATGTCTATATAGAATTAGTCAGTAGTCCAAATGCCCAGTCGGAACTTCCTATTACTGATTTTGTTTGAACCAGGATTAACAAACTGGAATAGTAAACAACCACACTTTATGTTTCAAATTGAGTCAGGGCTCTTCCGAACTCAACTTCCACTCCTCATGCATGGAACACTATGGAGGATCATCTCGACCACTTGATCTTAATCAGACAATGATCCACAGATCACGGTGAGATCCATCATCTTGTAACATCCTCAACAAACTTTCCCGTCACTATTTAAGGAGTTGCATTCTTCCAGAAGCAAGGTATGCACTATTCACTATTACCTCCCACACTCACCTCAATCTCCCACTAACTTTAGCGTCAAAGTGTTTGTAGGTACACCACTCCATTGCGCTTCAGCGCCTCATGTCACTATTCGAGATCCGCCTTGGATCACATTATAACTTAAACCCCAATATTCATACTACAACCAATAATAGTAAATTGATAACAAAAGCACAACAAAAAGCATGTGCATGTGTACATAAGAAGGTAACATTGTATTGTTATAAACCTAAAACCATAATCATAAGACCACGTCCTCATGATAGCTCGGTTAATAGGGACATTACAATATGCAGGAGCCGCGGTTCGAACCCAGGATTCCCCACTTATTCACCTTAAGTAGCATGTAATAAATCTAAGCATGAAACAAGCAAACATGGCATAATACATGCAGGAGCTGGGATTCGAACCTCGACACTCTACTTATTCACTTTAAGGATGAAATTATAGCTACTACGTTACTTGACAAAAAAATTTAAAAAGTTGAACTGACCCCAAAGCGTTGGTGGAATAAATCAACTGCAGACTTCATATTACGAGTAATCAATCCTCTCCTAATCTTCTTGGAATCAAGAAGATTACAAAGCTCAGAAGTACCTACAGAATAATCACTTAACTGATAAATCAATTAATTGACTTAAAACAAAACCAAATGAAGAAAAGAAAAAGTTACTACCGGGCATGATTTGGAGGCGTTGAAGAGCTTGTTGTTCGAACTGAGCAATAGTATCATAAGCTTGACGTTGTTGATGAGGAGACCAATGATCAATGAGTTTCAAGATATCAATTCCAACAGGGTTTGAAGCTTTGATGCGTTGATACTCGTTTTCACCGAGTACGGCTTTGTACATGGAAACGAAATCGATAACGGGGACAGTTAAGGTTCCGTCCATGTCAAAAACGACGCCTCTGAGACGCGTTTTGGTGGCTGTGTGTGACATTCTTGGGAAGAGAAGGAAAGCCTTTGTGGAGAGGGAGAGCAATGGCATCTATCTAGTAGAGAGTGGATTTCTGGTTTGAGGTGCTGGGATTTTGTTTTCTTCTGTGTGTGGTTTGTGTGTGGGATGTAGGGACACATATACCCAACATTCTTTTTTGGCATATACACTTTCCACTTTTTTTCATTTCTAAAAATATGTTAATATTTATGACTATGTGTACTAGTAAAATAGGGTCAAATCAAAGTAGATTATATGAATAGTACACAAAATTAAAATTGTGTCATTTATTTTGAAGCGAATAGAGTATTTTATTAATTTTAATAAAGTCTGAGTACTAGAGTTTATAGGAAGAGTACAATAGTTTAACTTTCACCTATATTTTATAGATAAAAAATAAAATAAAATTTTATTCTAAAGACTTAAAAAAGAAGGCAAATGCTAACCTATACCCCAAGGGCACATGATAAGCATTTAATTAGCTATAGTCTCACTCATTCACCTTTATTGATAATTAAAGTCTAATGATTTTTCTTTTGATTAGCTAATTAAAACATAAAACATGCTTTAATGATAAGATTTGACCAAAACAACCCAAAGGCAATTGATTTGCACACGCCTGTTAGCATAAGAATTTTTTTTCTTAGCGAGCGTGAGATATGCTAAATTCTTGTATTTGTATAGTGCATTATAATTGTGTAGGCAAAAGCATCCATAACATTATCATTGAAGTGGAGTGCTTCTTTGATTCTTTGATGGGCCCTCAAATTCTTTAAGTCCATTTAAGGGTAGACCCATGTGATTCTTAGAGAGAGAGAGAGAGAGAATTGTCCCAAATTAGTTATACAAATATCGTTTATCCACAAACAAGCCTAATGAAGGAACAAAAACTAATTAAACCAGAATCAAAAGAGCAATTTAGCTAAATTATTTCTTTATCATTTGTACTAAAAATATTAATAATTCTATCACATTTAAAAATGATGAAGAGAAATTGAGACCATAAGCTTTTCGTTTCAAAAAAATATGCTGCCACTTCTCATATACAGTGGAAGAATTAGTGCTACGTTATGTACTTCTCTCTCTATGAAGCTAAAAGGGGGACATATGATATCTTCCTTTACAACACAGAATCTACATTCTACCAATACCAACCCAGATGGTTATAAGTTTAACTTCTATACATACATGGGATAGATCGTGAGTTAAACCCATCAATCATATCACATTCGCGTCAAAATCTTACCAATTTTCTGCATCTCAAAGACTTCCACACTCTTTCCTTCTTAAACTTCCTTGAGCCTATTATTTTCTGATACTTCTGTCGTCTGTATTTTTGGCGGTTATTCAACCAGCTGGAATAATCTTTCCCCTTCTTACACACAATGAAGTCTGAAAGTTCATCATAATCACCTTCTCTTTTTGATAATCTGCAATCAAGATACGCTTCCCCTTTACAGGTCTCCTCAGATCCATCCGCTACTATGGAATCCGTTCTGAAAAACATAAGATGGTTGGTTTAGAGTCTTCAGACCACAAGATAGCATCAAAGAGTAATGGCATTAAAATTTAACATTGAACAACTTCATGAGACTTCATAAAAGACAAATTTGCATCAAGCCAACCAATTCCTTTATGGTTAAGGAGCAAAGAAAAGGAAAATTTTCTTAAAAGAGCAGTATTCATACAACAGTAACATTAATGCTTTTTTGGGTTGTTATGAAGAGAAAGTGAGAAGAGAAATATAATATATTTGTTGTATTGTCTTGGTATAAGAGAAATGTGAGAAAGAGAGTGTAGAAGGAAAAGTAAAAAGTAAAGAGTCAAAAGAAAGAAAATGTTTTCATTGAATAAAAATAACCACATTATTTTTCAGTTAAATATAATAATAGTAAAAGAAAATGGGCAGAGATCTTGGAAAAAGCTGGAGAATTTCTAAAGCTAATAATATATATAGAAGAAAGGAATGTCTCACTGGAAATATTAGAATAAAAAAAGAGAAAAAACCATGAGTCAAAAAAAAATCAGAATGGAAAAATAGATTGCAAATAGATTACAAATCAGAATGGAAAAATAGACACACAATTGCCAGATTTTGTGTAATTGAGAGACCTGGTGTTGGTTTTGTTTTGGGTCACTTTTTATTGATTTTGATTTCTTTGGATCTTATGGGAATGCCTATGTTCCCTCTGTTAGTGTTTTTCGATTGGGTGTGTTTTGTTCGTTGTTTCTTTTGGTCCTTTCCCTTCGCTAGCAGGTGTTTAGTGTTTGTAATCTTTAGACCTTTGTACCTCTTGTACTTGGTCTTGTTTTTAATAAATTTGATAATTTGGAAAAGAAAAAAGTGATATTTTTCTGCAAGGTAGATGAAAGTTATGGAGGGGAGGTTGCTTCATTCTGAAGTTACAGCAGATGCATAAAAGGGACCACTAGCAGAAACGAAACCCTAGACCTTCAGTCCAGTTTGATCGTACCGGAGCTAGCCTCATTAGTTAATTGCATAATGCTAATTATGACAAGTAGATGAGAAAACCTCAAAATCATGGATAATACAGAGCATTACAAGCCGATGCAAATACCCCCCAAGTTCCAAGAAAAGTGAAAGTGAATATAATATAATCCGATCCAATAAAGAGTGGTACTTCGAATTTCTAAATATCTCATAGCCTCGTGAAAGAAAAAGACTTAAATTTTTAAATAAATAAAATCCAAACCCCACAAGTGAATTCCCTTATCAGTACAACTTGAGCAGGCCCAAGTGGCTGGTGAAGGGCTGGAGGAAGTGATAATATGTAAATAAAAAATCGATAATATGCAACTCACTTAAGACAACATATGTAAAGGCCATAGAGAATTAGACACAAAAGTTACCTTAAATTACGTGTTCGAATTCTATGAAACTCTTCTGCAACTTTATAGATACTTTGTTTATTTCCAGCCCCCTGCAATATTGCACCAATGATTTAGACATGAAATATAAGTAAAACTTAACTTAAGAAGTGCATGAGAATTGAAAGAACAATTTACCTCTTTACTCTTACACAACGAAGCTTCAGATGTGCAAGATTGTAATGACAGACTCCTGAATGACCCTAAATCAACTAAATCCCCCTCTTCAAAAATAAACATCAACATTAGTGCCATGATTACAGAGATACACCCCTTTGCCAACACATCATAACCATTGTAAAAACTTAAAGATAGCAAGCCTGAAAAGTGCACAAGCATTGACTTGGAGGCTTTGTAATTTGATTGCTGAATTGTCATCATATCATAAAATGAATTCTGAATGGGTAAACAAAATTTACGTTGTTGAAAAGGTTTGATGATGCTGATCAAGAAATCATATTCATCACGCACAGAGGAACTTCTCGTGGTTTTCAGACAAACTGAATCATCACTGTTACTTAGACATTTAACTGTTTTTAACAGCAAAACACTCATTAACTTCAATATGGATGCAAGAAGAGAAATATCTTCAGCACTAGTATTTTGCTTTACATACAGTACATCTCCAGCTGCATCTTGCCATAAAGATTGATTGATTATGTAATCTAAGATTGAGGCAGCCTTATCGCGGCGTGAATCAGCAAATATGTTCTGCCTTGCTTTCATGTATTCGATGTACTCGGCCAAAAGATCAGCTTTTTTTTTGTACTGATAAGAGTCCAATGAATTATTTGGTTGTGGTAAAACTAGATTTAATTTGTTACGTGTTCTTTCCTGGATATAAGATTCAAAAGTTGGATGACCTCTCTCAAACACGGATCCATTATAGGCAGAATTCAATTCGATGTTAAAACTATCCATTTGCAAGCTAGACACTTGCATAGAGTACAAGCTCACAGATTTTTGAAATGCCATTAAGTAGAAGCCCAAATCTGGAGCCAAATTCTCTGAAGATAAGCCTGACCCAATGGCTTCAGAAACCAATAAAAGCACATGTGCCTGGAACATCCTTGGTGCAGAATATACGACAGGGTCAAGCAGCAATGCCATGGCAGGTTCAAGTCCAAGTTCAGGAAATCTAGCATCTTCATTACAATGTAAACATAATCTGCTGATGAAATTCTCAAATCCTTCATCATTAGAAACTGACAGAATAAAATGTGCAGATATCACCTCCAGGACACAGACAATATCATCATGGGTGGATCGGCACACAAACATCTTTTCACAGTTGGAAGATGTTGAATCAGCCCTCATAAGATACCTTCTCAATGATTGATGTCTTAAAAGTTCATCAGCAAATACCTTGAATAACATTTTCAAGTTTAGATAAATAAATACAACTCCAGTAAGAATCCTACACACATTTCTACAAGGAAAATCATATAAAATACATAAAACTAAGCATACTTACAAATCTCAAAATATCATATCATTCCATCAACAACAACAAAAAACCAGAGATAAGCCGTAACAATCACTAACACCGGTATCACATAGATGCCCACTCAAACTGAACAAAAAATCTCAGGAAATAAAACTAACTTCTTTTCTTAAATTTCCCAATTTCTCTCGCAGTCATTGTAGTTCCAGAAACTAAAAGACTGGTACATAATTAGTTGTATTTTTTTTTTTTTTTGTTCTAAAGAGTCTAGTTGTGAGACTGACACACACCAAGTGTTGAGAAGTGAAGAATTGCAGTTTTAAACCTGTGCACCAGCATATCAAATGTCACTGCAGACTTATACAGTCTAAGTGCTACTTAGAGGACCATAATTACTCATTTTTGTCTGCACGAAGCGGAAAGTACCACCGCAAAAACTCACACACAACTCCAGGTGGTGTCCAACCTAGCAATCTCAGCAAAGTCATTACGGGGACCATAATTACTTATTCATATTTAATGCACTACTAAAAGAAACATAATGCTCAGTTTGACAAAAAATAGCGGATAGCTGATAAGCTAGCTTATAGTGGATGAGCTTATAGCTTATGAAGCTAGCTTATAACGAATAAACTAACCAATTAAATTTGTAGTGTTTGGTAAAATTTGTGGTTGAGCTAGCTTGTAGAGATGTGAAGAAATGAAATAAAAAATATATGTTTAATTAATATTTAACTTTTTTTCAAGTAAGATGACAATGATACAATTGGAAGAAAACATAATAAGCCATAAGCTTTAAGCTATAAGTTAATTGAATGAGCTTATCAAAATAAGCTATAAGCTGGTGAGAAAAAAAAATTACCAAACAGGTTTTTTTTTTTTTAATGAGCTTATAAGCTATAAGACATAAGCTCAAAATTTGGCATTGCCAAACAAAGCCTAATACTAGTACTAGTACTGGTACTGAGTACTACATGCTAACTTTTGCAAACAATAACATTAACGAAATAAATTACTATTAAGCAATAAAGCTGAAAGCACAAGGAATAATCATAATCACAATGATGGAAACAAAAAAGAAAGAGATAATAATAAAGATACCTCAAGCAGGGCACAAAGAAAAGGACGGCATGAATGAGATAGTTCGACGTGAACATCAGAGAGAAAGTTGTGAAAGAGCAAGACATTGGTTCCAGTGACGGAGAGGAAGGAGTTGAGAATTCGAAGAATGCGGTGGGTTTTCTTGATGAGGAATTCCTGATCGGAATAGGGAAGTGTGAGAACAACTAGAGAGCAACGAAGAATGAGAGAAAGATGTTTAACAAGTGGCCAAAGCCGTGAATCCGGAGACGGAAGGGACCTAGTTTCAGGCTCATGATTGTGAAGAGGGAGAAGGGAGAAGAATTCGAGGAACTTGGTGTAGAGTTGGTTGAATAGGGTTTGACAGAGAGTGGTTGTGTCTTTCAGAATTGGATCTTCTGCGGTGGTGGTTGTTGTTGTTGTTGCGGTGGAGAGTGAGTTGTATAGTTTTTTAGTGTCCTCCATTAGGGTGGGTGCGTCGGAGAGAGAGGCCTCGAGCCTTTTAAATGGGAAACCGGAGCAAAACAAAATTGAAAGAATAAAAATTGAATAAATTTAACTTTTTTGGTAATCTAATCTATAATGTGAGCCTACTTGCACGGGGTCTTATCCGGAATGATATTGGCCAATGGATGTATGATTTTTCTGGATCGTGTGGTCGTGCTTCTAACCTTGTGGCAGAACTTTATGCTATTCTCAAAGGGCTTCAATTGGTTTGGGACTTAGGCTACCGTACCATTACTTTGGAATCTGATTCCAAATCAGCTATTGATCTCATCCTTGAAGATGACAATAATTTTCACCCTCACGCAATTGTTCTTGGTCAGATTCGTATCTTCCGAGCGTAAAATTGGTCTTTATCGTTCTCTCATACTCTTAGAGAAGGAAATGAATGTGCCGATTGGTTGGCTAAACATGGTGCTCAGTCAGATGTTAATTTTAAGTTGTGGGCCTCCCCCCCTCCGCAAATTTTAAGTTGTGGCTAAACATTTGTGTTTGTGTCTCGAGACAGCGTTCTTGTTAGTTTGTTTTTGTTGTCTTTTTTCTTTCCCATTCATAAAAAAAAAAAAAAAAAAAAAATTGTTGAAATATCACTATATAGAATCGGAGAAAAAAAATATGTATAGAGTTAGTGATGGGATTTATTTAACACTTTTAAAATATGTGATGTGTCAAAAGGATTGAATACTCATTAAATACTTTTTATGGTTTTTATTATAAGAAAAAAATTATATTTTTAGTTTATAGAATGTTAGAAGTACCAGGTACATCAAACATTATAGAAAATTTAAAAATAATATTTTTTGCTTCTTTGTAATAAGGACTATAGAGAGTATTATTATTAAAAAATCATAAATAAATAATATGTACACGTGGACGGGTTAAGTACTAAAAAATGGGAAACTCCATTGTGATTTGTGAATGCTCTAAGAAGCAAGTCAAAGGATTCGGGTCCTTCGGGCCCGGGAAAGTTAGGGTGGTGACATTGGGCTATTTTTATCCATATGATTAATCATATGGTATAAATCAACCCACGTGTTTTGTAATTCTTCTTCTAAAGCATCTGCATCATGGATGTTGACTGTCCACAGTAAACAATCCATATAGTTTTTGATCTCGCCCGTTAATATCAGATCATACTGATAATATTGAAAATTGTGTCTTTCGAGTTAAAACAATCTCAACCTTTAATTTTGGATCAGACGGCTAATATTGATTACAGCGTTCTGCTGTTGCGGTAGAAAATTTGTTCCCCAGCAATAGACAGTAGCAACAATTGTTCAAACTAAAAAGCATTAGCAACATTTGAACGGCATTTAACAAAACAGAGAGAGGAGTGACGGCTCTGCGACTTCGCCATATTCAAACGGCATTTCTGTGACTTTGACGGGTCAAGTATCAACGTGGACGAAATGGGGATCAGAAATGGTGAACGTTACTTATGCTACAACGATGGAAGGATTGAGGCACAAATCTATATGTAGATTTAAGTTAGTGATGATAGGAATTTAGGTAGTATTTTTAGTAATTAATTTAGTAGGTATTTAGGACTTTGAAGACCGATTACAGAGCAAAAGTCTGAAGAAATCAAGCTACAACAAAAATGAAGACAAGATAAAAAAATCGGCCAAAAAGAGAGCAAAAAGTGATCACGATGGGAACCAACTTGGCGCCCAAGAAAGGAGCAAATCTGCATTTATTTGAAACATATCTACTCCCATCGTGGTCACGATGGCACGTTGAAAGCTAGGGCTGGAAATGAGTCGAGTCGAGTGGAACCTGTCTGAGTTCGACTCGATTCGATAAGAATTGGTTCGGCTCGTAACTCAACTCGAGTTCGACATGAACTCTTTTTTCAGCTCAAGTTCGGCTTGTTTAAAGTTCGCGAGCAGTTCAGTTCGATTCGTTAGGTTCAGTTCATTTTCAAAACGATACTCAACTCTTTTTTCAGCTCGAGTTCGGCTCATTTGTCTTAGTTTATTAAAATTATTATATATATTATTAATTAACTAAATGCATAAAATCAGTTATATATCTGCGAAAAATCAATTATATAAATATAAATGTATAATATCAAATATATAAATTTAAAATTATTTTTGAAGTGTTATTTAAAAATATATTTTGAAGTGTTATATATATAATCGAGTCAGCTCGTGAACCAAACGAGTCGAACTATATATAGCTCAAGTTCAGCTCATTTGGTTCATGAACCAAGTTCAACGAATCTATTACCGAATCGAGTCTTGAACTTTGTTTGAGTTGGTTCGGTTCATTGTCACCCCTACAGAAAGCCCACAAAAAACTATAAATAGAGTTCCCCTTACTCATTATTTCTCATTCAGAAATTCTATACTCTTTCAACAGTTTAGAAACTATAAGAGAGATACTTCTCTCTAAAGTGGGGAGGAGCAAGGAGGGCAGAGACCAGGGACGAAACTAGAAACTTTTACTGGGGGTGGCAAAAAAATTTAGAGTCACTACTCTTCATCATAAAAAAGTTAATAGTGCAACTACAATCGATAAAAATAGCAATTTCGAATTGTATGGGGACATGTTGCTTTTATTTTGTCTTCTCAATGTTTCAAATGAGTTATAATGTTGAATTTGAAATTGTAATTATTTTTCATTTAATATATTTGTTTTGGAAATAAGAATAGACTTGATGAACAAGTGAACTAGTTGGTTATTTATTTACTTTACTGATTAGTGGCTTAAATTAAAATTTAACATTTAGTCTCTTATATTAATTTTAGATTTTAACTTGGTCACTTATGATTTAAAAGTTTCAATTTAGTCCCTTATGTTTATCTTCCGCCAGTTTTGTCATATTTGACAGACGATTTGCATACGTGGACAGACACATGAATATCAGGACACTTGGACATGTGTCCAAATTAAACAGTGTTAATGGCAAAATTGACGGAAATGCTGAACTTATGCAAATAGTGTAAACATAAGAGACCAAATTGAAACTTTTAAAATATAAGGGACCAAGTTAAAATCTAAATAAAAATAAGAGACTAATTAAGTGTTAAATTAAGCCTTAAAATCAAAAACAAATATTAGTATTATTTTATAAATATAGTATAGTATATATCTTCATAAAAGAATGAGTGGACTAAAGATAAAGGGTGGCAGACTTTCAAAATAATTTCAATAGCAGGGGTGGCAGAACATGTATGCATAGAATAGTATAGTAGTGCTAGTATATATGAAGGGTGGCGGCTGCCCCTTTTCACTAGTAGTTAGTTCCGTCCCTGGCAGAGACGCTCTCTACCGGAAGAACTTTCCCTCATCAAGGGAGAAGTAACTTCCTCGGCAGACATCTACGCCATTGGTATGTTTTATTAGATTCTTATAATTTAATCATGCATTATTAATAGCATGGGTTCTTTTAGGCTTAGGTGGAGAAGATGAACTCCCCTAATGAATGTTTGGTAAAAATATGTAATCGGTTGATAAGTTAATAATATTTTACGGTTTAATACTGTTTTCTATATATTTATGCTTTTAATATACATGAACTCAACCTTTAGCCATTGTTTGAGAGGGCAATCTTATGGATAGTATTTAGTCAGGAATCTGACTGCTATTTACGGAACTAATAAATTATAGTGTCAGCCGCATAGATACGGTAATTCGGACATTCTAGGCTGGTGGCCATAAAAGGATTAATTGAACTTATTGCATTCATGTATGTTTACTCACACTGTAGCTAGGTATGTGACAACTACGAGGTAGGCTCTTGTTTATGGACCAATTAATTTGAGAGACACTAATCTTCATGTCTACTACTAACAAGGAATGGAGATTTGTTATCAATGTAATGTGAGGTATGTTCTTGAACTTTAGAGAAATTTGTTATCAATAAGATGTTAGATGAATTAGTCTATGACACTATAGTTGAGCAAAAGATAATGGAGATTTTGCATGATGTAAAGATAATAGGTAGATATACCAAATGTGTGATTTATATATGTTGGATGGCACTGTCATTGGTTATGCTAGTCATGACTCGCATGATATAGTTGTGTTGTAGGGTTTTGAGTCGGTGCATATTAGTGACATGAGTTTAGTTGGAGTAGCTAAATATGATTTGCTCAGTGATGAAGTTAAATTGAAATTGTTGGAAATTGACAATGACATGGAATTTGTTTCATACCCGTTTAATGAATTTTTCAAATTACAAGGTAGAAGACATAGGAGATGTATGTGTTTGGGAGTTGTGTTACCTAAGACTTTCTTGTGTGAATATGTGTCGAAGTTCACCTAAATTTGTGCATAGTGAAAAACTTGTCTCATTTGTGTATGTTAGACAAACCTTATGTTTAATGGATTATTATAAATATCATCTCATTCCCATCCATTCATTTCCATTTTATTGACCATTTACTACTTGTACAATAACAGCTTACAAGTTTCCAAGACACTTTGTGTAGACAAGATAACTTATCTTTGCCCAACACTAGACGCTAGCTAAAATTTTGAAAAACAGCTAACATCATCCAAAACAAATGAAAGATTTAGTGTCCCCCACGAGAACAGTGCCAATTTTTTATAGAGTTGAACACAAATGATAAAGGAAGTGACAGAACATTTCTACTTGAGGGAATTTGGTATTTATTTCTAAGAGTTTATTCGAGTTCCATCGGTACAAGTATAGATAAAAGAAGAGTAAAATACAAGAACAAAAGAAATTTCTTGTAAGTCTTATACATAACCGAATTTGATTTAAATCCCCTAAATCCTACCAACACTACATACCATTCTTCCCTCACCCTTCTTAAAAGATCTCTTAAACAAAGAACTTTGTATTGTTGTGTGATCAACACCTCTGCAAAGTTACAAATCATTAGTCTACATATGTTGAAAGCCCTACTTTCTTTACAAGTAAATAGAAAGTGATGGAAAATGGAAATAACACCACCACCCAATTCAACAAATTCTAACCTATGTTGCTACTTCAAAGATGTCTTGATCCAACACTTAACACTAGTCTGTCTTTTAGGGTGTCATTTTTTCCCATTCGTAGCGCCCGGGGAGTGGCGTCTCTGTCACAGGATCAAAGTTGTACCTGGAAATGATAAACCCGTATGGGAAATAAATAAATTAGTTAATATGATGAGATGCCAAATCCACATAACTATGAAAATAAAACCAAAAAAAAATGTACTTCTCCATGAACGCCTTTTGCTCAGCAGCTTCGTGTTTAGCATAGAATTCATCAAATTTCTGCATAGACATGGTCACAGATCTAGATGCTTGCTCCGGACCACGATGAGCTTCAGTTGGAAAAGTACGCTTGGTAGATGAACTAGGAGTCCTGACAGTGTTTGGGACCCTTATCAAATGGTCAGGTGTTGTTTCCCTAGTGCTTCTGCTGCAGGTAATAATAGATTGCAATTTTAACACGAACTAGAATAACTAACAAAACATGATTTCAAGTGAGAATGTACAAGATTTAACCACCAAACAAATTAATTAATTATTCAACACGGTTCAATTGCATTTGTGATCCAAAAAATAACATAGGAAATGGAATGGTTTGGTATAAGTATATACTACGTAGTAAAACAAAGTAAAACGATAAATTGAAAAGAAAAAAAAAGGTGAAATTTATGCTACCGTAAGAAAGTCTCATTAGTACTTTATATCAATAAAATAACATTAATAATAAATAATAATAATAATAATAATAACTACATGGCAGTTCCCGAGAGCTTAGCTCAATCGATATAGACAATAGCATTTTATACGCATGAATCAGGGTTCGATCCCTAGACACTCCACTTATTCACCTTATGTGTGGATTTTTAAGCCACCGGGCTATATGACAAAAAAAAAATATTAACCAATCACGTGAAATTTTTTTGTTATTATAACTTCGGGCCCGTTTGATGGCCAGGATAATGAGTAGGATATGATAATTATATCATATCATGTTTTAATTTTTTGTTTGATGCACCAATAGGATATGATAAATTATTCCCTTTTTTAATCATATCCTATCACTCCTTTGTAATTTTTATCCTATGTTTAGGCTGGGTTAGAAATTATCCTGTTGTGTTATTAAGAAAGTAAATCTTTATTTGCCAAAAATAAAACCACCTACAATGGAAACTTGTTATTTAATTATATTTAATTGAAAATAAATAATGATATCTTGTTTGTTATCATATCCGCATCAAACACATAATAAGATAAATTTTATCATGTTAATATCATATCCTAACTTTATCTAACATTATGAAGTAATCTTAGGATATTATGCTTAACCAAAAAAAAAAACATGATGTATGTGATCATGATAAAAAAACAAGAAAAGGAAACCAAAAAATAGGCTAAAAGCCGTAAGAAAAGGTAATTGCTATTTAGCATGAAATTTTTACACAAGAAATGCAAGAATTAACACATGGCAAAATCTTAAAGGATGATGTCATTTAATCTTCTTTTTTAGTGGAAAACATGGGTGGTTATGGATGTAATCAAGGGTGAGGATTTATTCTTCTCTTTCTTGCATCAAAAAATTCTTGCTAAATAGCATTTTCCATTGTATAAAGCAAATGCTGAAATCACTCCAAAAAAAAACAATAACACATAACGTCAAACATGAAACAAAAAATCTTACCCAACTCAATCGTTTTTATTGAATTGCACTAGTTATGTAATTGATAAGAGAAATTTTATCTCTTTTTTAGTGAAGAAAAACATCATGGTTAACCGAACAAAATATAATAAAATTAGAGAGAAACAAAATTTTCAGAATCAAAACCATGTTTTGGTTTGTCCCACAAATCAAAATCATAAACTAATCATTAGTGTGACAATTAATAAGAATGATGATAAAAAAATATTTTAGCCCTAATTTAAAATTTTAGCAATAGGCAAAAAGCCATAAGGAGAGATAAATTGTATAAAGCAAATGCTGAAATCACTCAAAAAAAACAATAACAGTTAACGTCATGAAACAAAAAATCTTACTCAATTCAATCGTCTTGATTGAATTGCACTATAAAGTTATGCAATTTATAAGAGAAATTTTGTCTCTTTTTTAGTGAAAAAAAAAAACATAATGGTTAACCGAACAAAATATAATAAAATTAGAGAGAAACAAAATTTCCATAATCAAAATCATGTTTTGGTTGGTCCCACAAATCAAAATTATAAAATAATCATTAGTGTGACAATTGATAAGAATGATAAAAAAAAAAAAAAAAAAGAGATCGAGGGAGCATTTATTTTAGCCCTAATTTAAAATTTTAGCAAAAAAAATCATAGAAATTAAATCAAAAAATTTGTTGCCACTTTTTTCTATCAAAAAATAAAATAAATGAGAGTGCCAAAACAAAATAATCACAATTGAAATAAAAAAAATCATGAATTGAAAAATTACAAACTTTTTTTTATCAAATTTGAGAAGAAAAATGAATACTCACCTCTCTCTACCTTCAGAAACCAATACATTTTCCGCAAAAGAAGCATCTTCAACATTAGAACTCTGTTGAACAGGTTTCTCCTCACTACCACAATCACCATTTGGTGATTTAGGATTTTGAATTTGGGGCTTATTCTTCTCTTTCTTATTAGAATGTTGAGCAATTGGGGATCTATACAGTCGACGACTTCGAAGCTGAAGATAAGAATCAGCAGAAAGAGAAAGATCATGATTCTGAGGATTTGATTTTTGAAGAGCCAGGGTTTTTGCACGAGTTCGAACACCTAAGTAAGTGGTGCTGGTGGAATCAACCAACGTTAATTCAGATTTAGGTTTAGATTTTTTCATGTATTTCCCCATTGATCGAAAAAGCACAAGAAAAATGGAGAATTTTACAAAACACACAGAAAACAAAGGAATAAATGAGAAAATGGTTATGAATTTTGAAGAATGGTTTTTCTAGTTATAAAAGTGGTCTTGTTTGTTGGAAGAGTGAGAGAGAAAGGAAAAGAAAGATTGAAGTTATTGTGAGAAAAAGTTATCGACAATACTTTGGTATTTATATTATTCATTTGTTATTTTTAATATTATTTAAAATGGAAATTGTTATACTTTTTTGAAAAAATTTAACTTTTTCCATGTAAATAAATATGTTATGTTCAATGTTTTTTACTTTTTTGAGTTCAATTCAATGTTTTTAATGAATCAATCGTGTTCAATGTTTTTGCATTATTATTTTCTAAAAAAAGATGTTATTGGATTGTTATTATTATCAATATTTTCTATTTTGTTCCTTTCTATAAGAGACAAATCTCTTTTTAAATTTATTGAATAATTAATGTATTTGGTCTATAATATAAACTAAATACATCGTTTGATATGTTACACCGCTTAATAACTCTTTAACGAATACAAGTTTTACAAAATCCACCGTTTGATATGTTATTGAGACACATCAAGATTAACTGTTTATGCGTTTTTATTGAATACCGTTAATCTTAATGCGCCTCAAAAACATGTCAAACAATTTTAGATTTTTGTAAAACTCAACATAGATGATCTATATGATATAAACTTTCAATCCAACAGTGAATTTTGTAAAATTTGTATTCATTAAAGCGTTATTAAGCGATGTAACATAACTCAAATGTTACACCAGTGTAATTTGATCTTTCTCCTACTAATATTAGTATATATATTTTTTGTACAGTCACTTAAGGATAATCATCTTATCATTAAAAATGAGTAATCTTAATTGTAGATAATTACTGCTAATAAAAAAATCATAAATATTTTATAAGTCACATGTATTTAGTGTAAATGCTTCACACTACTACAAAAAAGAGTTTTCATAGCGCACATTTAATAGCGGTTATATAAAAAGCGTTATTAATTCTTAAACACGGAGCCATATTATAGCGGTTTTAGAAAAAGCGCTGTTATATACCTGAACCAAAGTAAACTATCATAGCGCTTTTTAAAAAGCCGCTATTAAAGGAACAAATGTGCAGCTGCACAATAGCGCTTTTATGAAAGCGCTAATAAATCTTATACTTTTTAATAGCGCGTTTTAGTTAACCGCTATAGTAAAGGAAATTAATAAAATTAAAACTGTTGTCCGTGGGTGTCGAACTCTTGACCTTTCTTTTTTTTGACAAAACTTTTTTTTTTGGTTTTTTCAAATAATAATAATAATAGAAATAAAAAAAGAGAGGCGCTAATATTTTTGTTTCCCGCAAAATTTCACGCTTCAGTACTCCATCGATATACCCACGTTCTTCATAACTTCCACTCAACCCAGAATCTTCTTCCAGCTTCTTCAAACCATTCCAAGCAAACCTTCCACTCAACCCAGAATCAAAATCGATTATCAAAATCAACTCGGAGAGAAATTTATTCTCTGGAACCAAACTCAGAATCGAAGTTGGTGAGAAATTTATTGTCAAAATCGATCTCAGAAACGAAATCACGTCTCTCTTTGCGTGAGCTCGACCACACGGCTTCCCTTGTTTTCAATTTCAGGTACTTCTTTTCAATATTAGCTTGGCCCCTTTTTCAATTTCAGGGTTATGAAATTTTTATATAAATTGCTGAGAATTAGACAAATTTCTATAATTTGTCTAGGTTTTAGGTTTTTGGAAAATTTTGATTTGGGAAATTTTGATTTGTTTCTTTAATTGATATATATATATATATATCAACTAGGAGAATTAGGCTCCTACTGGCCTTTGCTTTTTTGCGGGTCTGTTTCTAGTTTTGGTTTGCAGGCGTGTGTTTTTTATGTTCCTGGTGTACTGTTAGTTTGGGTGTGTGTTGGTTTTGAATTTTGATGGCTGTTTCTATTCTAGCCATTTACCATCCTTGTATTCCCCTCTTAAGTACTTCTTGTACTTGTTTTATTGAAATAAATTTAGCCTCTTTCAAAAAAAATATCAACTAGGAACACCCTTGTTTGTGGTATGAATGGTTTAGAGAGCCTATCTGGTATATTTAAATGGTTTAGAGAGCCTATCTGGTATATCAAACAATCTTGAGGATGTTTGTTTACTATGTTGGACTAGTGAGAAATGTCAAAATGTTGGTGTCGCAAACAAATAGGAAAATGAATAAGTGAGTGAGTGTTTAGTTACATGATTGAATGGTAAAACTCATGTCCAACATTGTTTTCACTACAACGTTTTAGAAATTATAAGTCTTAGCTTATGCATCAACGTGATATTTCACCGTTATTTGATTCAATGTGCCGTGGTTTCAATATCGTTAATAAGCTGATAAGGAATCCTGCCAAACCATATACGAGTAGTTACTGAATTAATAGGATTGACTTTAAACTTGTTATGTCACTCGTAATGCCTTCATGAGAGGCGTTTTCTCATGACGTGTAGCATTTTTATTGTATTAGTTACATATGTTTGCATCGATTGCTTTGCGTGTGTTGCAATATCGTGTAACTTTGGTAGATCATTGAAACAACTAACTATAGATTCAAGTCAATGTGCCTGTGGTTTTTTAGTAAACCAAACACACAATTATAGGCGTGTGTGTGTTTCCCGGTGTCGCAATATCGTGTAACCGTGGTAGATTATTGAAACAACTAACTGTAGATTATTGGCTTAGATGCTTAGGGTGGTTTTTTGTGGCTTGCTGCGTGCTTGTTTTAGTGTCTTTGTGGCTTTGTAGTTTTGCCTTTGGTGTTTGTATATTCTGCTGTAACTAGCAGGTGTTTGTTTTCATTTGGATTAATGAGTTAAACACTCAGTTTTCTTCTGTTAGTGATTAACTAGCAGGTTGATTCTAGTTTATGTTTTCTTCTGTTAGCAATTAATATGTGTTAAACACTCAGTTTTTTAATGATCAAAAAGTTTTTAGTTACATTAACTAAAGATGATTAACTTCCAAAACTTGATTGTGGTGATATACAAGTGTCACAAAAATGTCCTTGATTGTATGTTTAAAGGACTAGAACATATCTACTAATATTTTGGCAATAGATATGCATATAAGTAGAGTACTTGTTGTGATATTCAGGTACCATATAGTCCATATATTGCTCTCTATCACTTCTCTTAAGAGTTCTTTGTGAGAAAAAATATATCATCGTATGTATCATTAACAATATGTAAAGGAAAACTTAAAG
The DNA here is from genome assembly GCA_030408175.1 of Trifolium repens. Classification (NCBI taxonomy): domain Eukaryota; kingdom Viridiplantae; phylum Streptophyta; class Magnoliopsida; order Fabales; family Fabaceae; genus Trifolium; species Trifolium repens. The sequence continues at coordinate 27,297,361 of CP125836.1, read as the reverse complement.
AAAGATTTTTTATTTGATATAAAAAAGAGTTGATCGGTAGAAACTCTTTTGTCAATATAAATTAGAATGGCATAAACTAGAATCAACCATATCTTTGGTTCCATACTTGAAAAATGCAAAATTAGGTGTAAAATTGATTCTGACATGTTTGGATGCTCTCATGTAGAATTAATTCTTCCTTCTAAATTGAAGCTAGAATTTGGAGCTTCTAAAATTTATTTTTAATCTCAAATTTGTTATACTCACTTTTTGATAGATATACACCTCAATTTTTTGAATGGAATAATTCTAGAAATGTACTAGTATTGTGTAGTAAACCACAAAATTATCTCTTATTGTGTAATCCACTCATGTGATGGGAAAAAACAGATTATAGAACTTCCATGCAAATCATGTGCTAGAATGCATATATATGCTGAAAAAGGAAAATTAGTTATAATAATAAATAAAGTTTGAACACTCACGTTTTTAGCTGATGTGCTAAATGCTTCCCTGTGACTTATATCTGGATTACCAGCCTTAATTCTTTGTATTTCCTCCCTGGAACCAAAACATATATACAAGTCTCTTACATAAATATGTACTTATGAATTAAATCTGTATACATTTGTTAGTGTTGGTTTATAGTTGGTTTATCTTGGTCTGATAGGCTGTCTATTTTTGTTTTGAGTATTGAATTAATTAGCCTTTAGTTTCAATGCTTGTATCTTGGTTTCATAGCTTAGTCTGCCAACAAGATTGGGATATTAAGCTCTATGTTGAATTGGTGGTATGTAGTGCTTTGTATTGGTGCCTGCTATTGTATCAGACTTTGGTTTTGTTGTAGTGAATTTAGCACACCTTATGCCTAACTCACTCTTTAATATATTTTGATTTTTAAATTGCTAAATGGATATGAAGAGATTAAGGAACAACTTGCACAAACACAAGAGCAACTTTTTAGTTTTCTACATTCCATTTATTTTTGTTTAACACTTCCATTTTTTTTCAGGTCTGAATTTGGTCTGAATTTAGCCCACTCTTTTGATTTCGCCCAATTGCGTGATATTTGTAAGGTATCAAATTCATACTTCTATTCACCATTACAAATTTTGTATATCTTAAATTTCTATGTTGTGTGCTTTTTGTGGTTTATGATTTAGGACACTACTAAATTTTAAGTTCTAAGTTAATTCATACCTCTGTTACTAATTAGGAATAGTAAGTAATTCATACCTCTTAATTTAAATTGGTTTCTTGTTTAATTAGGACAACTAATTTATGATTTACATTACATCAGTCTTTAAAAAATAAGGCGTGGGTAGGTGGTAGGATAATAGAAGGGATGTTTTAGGACTAGGATACTAAACTTGGGCATATTATTTGTAGGAGCTATGGACCGGACATGGATGTCTGCCAATCGAATGTCAAAAGAATACCGAGATGGAGTGAAAGAGTTTGTTAGGGTAGCCGTTGCTCATGCAAAAGACATTAACAAAATCATATGCCCTTGCCTAAAATGTTGCTATAAAGATGTTAGTGCAGATGATTTGGAAACACATTTAATATGGCATGGAATTGATAAAAGCTATACATGTTGGACAATGCACGGCGAAAAAAAAACTAAGTCCACTAATTTTAGGAGCAGTGTGAGAGATACATCAAATGATTTTGAAAGAGATACATATGAGTTTGATCGAGTCGAAGAGTTTGTGAATGTAGTGGAAGAAGATCTTCGTGATTGTCCTAAAATGTTTGAGAGACTAGTAAGTGATTCAGAGGAACCGTTGTACGATGGATCTACTAAATTCACAAAACTGTCCGCGATCTTAAAATTGTACAACTTAAAAGCAGCCAACGGATGGACTGATAAGAGCTTCACAGATTTGCTAATTCTGCTGAAAGATATGTTGCCTGAGAATAACGTGCTCCCTAGTCGCACCTATGAGGCTAAACGAATGATATGTTCTATTGGCATGAGTTACGAGAAGATACATGCTTGTCCTAATGATTGCGTCTTATTTCGAAATGAGTATGCATCATTAAATATGTGTCCTAAATGTAGTGCCTCACGATATAAGAAAGAAACAGCTCCAGCCAAAGTGCTATGGTATTTTCCGATAATACCAAGATTTAGGCGCATGTATCGTAATGAGGAAGATGCAAAGCACTTAACGTGGCATGCCGATGAAAGGGTTGTTGATGGAATGCTTCGACATCCAGCAGATTCTCCTCAATGGGCAAAAATTGATGCTGATTACCCAGATTTTGGGCACGAACCAAGAAACATACGTCTCGCATTATCGACTGACGGAATAAACCCTCATGGTATTCAGAGTAGTTCTCACAGTACTTGGCCGGTGATTATGTTGATTTATAACCTACCTCCATGGTTATGCATGAAGCGCAAGTTTGTGATGCTAACTATGTTAATCTCTGGGCCCAAACAACCTGGAAATGATATAGACATATACTTGGCTCCATTAATTGAAGACTTAAAGCTTATGTGGGAGACGGGTGTCGAGGTATATGATGAGTGTAGAAAAGAATTCTTCAATTTGAGGGCTATCTTATTTGGAACAATTAATGACTTTCCAGCCTATGGAAATCTATCAGGCTATAGTATTAAAGGAAAGTCTGCATGCCCCATATGTGGAGATGATACAAATACGATGCGGTTGGAGAAATGTAAGAAGAGTGTTTTTCTCGGGCATCGTAGATTCTTAAATTCCAACCATCGTTATCGAAAGTGGAGACAAGCATTTAATGGCAATTCAGAAGAAGCTACAGCTCCTTTGTTTTTAACTGGCGATGAATTACACGAAAAGGTAAAGCTTTTGAGTAATAAATTTGGAAAGCCTTTTGCAAGTGAACTTGTCACAAGCGGATGGAAGAAAAAGTCAATTTTCTTTGAATTGCCGTATTGGAAGTCGTTGTATGTGAGACATTTCCTTGATGTGATGCATATTGAAAAAAATGTTTTTGAAAGTGTCATTGGTACATTACTTAATGTGCCGGGAAAGTCAAAGGATGGCATCAATGCGAGGTTAGACCTACAACTTATGGGGTTAAGAAAAGAACTGAATCCCGTTAAGAAGAAGAATAAAACATATCTACCTCCGGCAGCTCATACCCTCTCAAGAAAAGAGAAAACTACTTTATGTAGGTTTCTTCAGGAAGTTAAAGTTCCAGAGGGTTACTCTTCCAACATTAGGAGTTTGGTGTCTATGAAAGATCTCAAGTTAAAGAATTTAAAGTCTCATGATTGTCACGTGTTAATGGAAAATTTTCTCCCAATAGGTATACGTTCTATTTTGCCCGAAAAGGTGAGATGGACCATAACTAAACTATGTTTCTTCTTCAAAGCGATTTGTAGCAAAGTTATAGACCCTGGGAAATTGTTGGCACTGCAGAAGGAAATTGTAGAAACCTTATGTGAGCTTGAAATGTATTTTCCACCCTCATTTTTTGATATAATGGTTCATCTAACAGTACACCTTGTCATGGAAACACAATATTGTGGACCAGCTTATATGAGGTGGATGTACCCAATTGAACGTTACATGAAGATATTAAAAGGGTACGTGAAAAATCGAAGTCGACCAGAGGGTTGTATTGTTGAACGATATATAGTCGAAGAAGCTATTGAGTTTTGTACTGAATACCTCTCTAATGTCGAATCCATAGGTATACCAGTATCACGCCACTCAGGAAGAACAACAGGGGAAGGGATTGGTGCAAGCAAAGTAGTGACTATCTCGAACACCGAGAAGGAGCAAGCACACTTGTATGTTTTACACAATTCTGTTGAGGTTGAGCCATATGTTGAAAAGCACATGGAACAACTTAAAATTTTGAACCCTAACAGGAATGAAAATTGGTTAACAAGAGAACATAATCGGAGTTTTATATCTTGGCTAAGAAATCATATTTTTTTAGAATTTGCAAAAAACCCCGATTCAATTTCACAAAGATTGAGATGGCTAGCAACTGGACCAAATGTAACTGTTCTCTCTTACTCTAGGTATGTAATTAATAATCATACATTTTATACAAAAGAACGCGATCATGAAAGCACTATGCAAAATAGTGGTGTTACACTCGTTGCTCAATCTTTGCATGTCTCAAGTGCCAATGACAGAAATCCCTTGTTTGCCAATATGTCATATTTTGGGGTCATCGAACGTATTTGGGAATTGGATTACTCATCATTTCAAGTGCCAGTGTTTGGTTGCAAGTGGGTTGATAACAATAATGGTGTACAAATTGATGATTATGGGTTCGTGAAGGTGGATCTTAATAGAGTGGGGTATAGAGACGAACCTTTCATTTTAGCATCACAAGCTACCCAAGTATTCTATGTCACTGATCCTTCTGATGAAAAGTGGTCTATTGTGCTCCTAACTAATAAAATCAATGATCACTACAAGCAAGAATGTGAAAATCTAAATACTGATGATGATCCTTTCTATAATACATCAAAATTGTTTGAGAATGATCCAACCATGGATGATATTCTCTATATGAGAAAGGATCATAATGAGGGGCGTTGGATCAATCCAACATTTTGTGTAAATAGAAAAAATAAAAATAAGAAATATTTAACAAGGAAGAGGAAAAGACCGACTTGATTTTGTATGGTATAGTAACTTATAACTTATTTTTTATTCTTTTAATGTTATTGATTTACAAACTTAATTAATGTTATTCTCACTGTTAATAACATTTTTTTGCAGGTGAATGGCTTCTAATAATGATGAAAGTGGTTCTAGTCGGAAAAAAAAAAGAACACGTGGTGTGACTCTGATGCGAAAAGTTTTCAAAGCTAAAAGTAGTGGAATTAAGCTGGAAGTAAGTACATGTTGCTATATTATAACTACAATTTTTATATAGTTTAAAGGCTAAATGAAAGCTAATTTATGTAAGTTGTGTTTTCAGGTTACATGGAATGATAAAGGGCAGCCAATTGGAGATAACAGCAGATGCTTAAGTAGTTTTATTGGTCTCACCGCTCGTCGGATAGTTCCAATTTATTTTGACCATTGGAACACGATAGATAAAACCATAAAACCAGCCTTAGATGCTTATAAACAAGATATTTGGGACGAAATTAGAGTAAGACGCTAACTGAAGCTAATTATCCTACATTAGCATTATATTAATCTATTTGTGTATATTTGGTAATGATCTCTATATTGTCGTGCAGTCAGCTTTTGTAATTGGCGATGAACATTACGATTATGTAATGACAGTAGCTGGAACTTGTCTTAGAGCATTTAGAACCAAGCTGACATCGGACTATGTAAGAGATAGTGATGGTAATGTTATTAGACAACGGCCGAGTCAATATTCTCATGTAATTGAGCAAGAGCATTGGGATATTTTTGTTGCTAAGCGTGAGACTGAAGAATTTCAGGTAATATTATAATTGAAAAATTATTTTTATCACATGATTTTGTTGCTTTAACAAATATACAGTTGCTGCCTCTGACAGTTTAATGAATGCAGAAAATTAGTAAAGAAAACCGAGAAAGGGCGTTAAATCCTCAACATCCATATAAAAAAGGACGTCAGGGATATGCTCGTCTTGTAGACGACATGGTAAGTATGTGTATAAATATATTGTACAAAATGGTAAAATTGTGTTTTAATTTCTATTTTAACTTGTCATATTGTACATAGATAAAAGAAACGGGAGAAAAGACCATATCCCAAGTTACTGCTTGGGTGTCTGCTCGTGTGGGCAAGGATGGAAAGATTGATAATGAAAATGTTCAGAGTGTGAAGGATAAATGTGTAAGTTAAATAGTATTCCATTTGCCCATATCTTATAATTATAATAAATTTTGTTGTTATAAAAAAAAAGTATTCTGCAGAAATGTTAAAAATTTGTTGTTAAGTAATTAATTATTATGATGGCTGTGGAACCCGGTCGGTTTTATGCTCTGTTAAGTTGGGTTGCTGCTCTGTTTTGTCGCGCCGCTGTGTGGCTGGTTTATTGTGCTTTCTAGTTCCCCTGTTTCTGCGTCTCAGCTGTTGTTTTTTGTTGTTTTTTTCTTGCAGTTTGGGTGCCTTTGTTTTTGCCCCTGGTGGGCGTGTTTGTATTATGCTACATTGCTGTTGTTCTATTGGCCTGCTATGCATGTCTTATGCAAAGTAGAGTCTTAATAAAATTTCATTGTTCAAAAAAAAATTATTATGATGGCTAACAAGTTTCTTAATGCATATCAATGTCAGGATAAGTTAACACAGTCTTTAACTGAAGAAGAGAAGCAAAACCTTGGTCCTACTGACATACTATTTAAGGCTCTAGATCTCCCGGAGTACTCTGGTCGTGTTAGGTCCTATGGTAAAGGGGTATCTAAGAAACGATTATATCCACCTACAAGTAACAACACACAAGCACAATTTAATAATCTTTTTGCTATTACGAGTGCATTGGCTAAAAAAGTAGAAAATTATAATGAGATCAAAGCCAAATTAGACTGGCTAGAGAAGCTACAAGCCAATGAAATAACAGGGAGACAACAACCAGAGAAAATGGCGGAGAGACAACAACCAGAGAAAATGGCAGAGAGACAACAATCTGAAGACGTGCTAGAGAGACCACAACAAAGTGCTAAGGATTCTTACAACCCTGTTGATATTGATAGCATTCCTAAGGTAATCCAAAATTTATGTTTTTTATTATTTTGTATTTCGTAATATCTATGGCAAAATTTATGTTTTTTATTATTTTGAATTCTTACTTATAATTCTGTTTTTCTTCTATATTTTTCTCATAGTAGATACCATTTTCTAAGAGCATGCACAAGCATTTATGTAATGCCTGCACTGAATTATGTGCTAGTCACAATAAATTTGATAAAGGACAGTGATGATTTCCCATTTCTAAGATGGAAATTATGACCTACAAGCAGGGTGAAATGAAATCTGAACTTACTTTGATATAATATCTAATAATCTTGTTAATTTTTCATTGGTTTAGGGTATCTCGCCTATAAACATATATTTAGGATTCTCGAGTCGTCGTTTGGTGGCTCGTGGCAAGTTGCACAACACCGAAGGTGATACGGTGCATGGCATTAAATTACCTCCCGGATATGTTAAAGTTGCTATCGATGTTTCTATTATATCAGATGCTCCATTGCCTATATCGATTGAATATGGAGAAGTCTCGACAGTTGGTCAAGCAATAGGTACAATTGTGCCATGGCCATTCAAACTTGTTGAACTTAATGTTGAATGTCAAAAGGTAAATTACTTTTTATCAACCTGTTATTTGATCTATAAGTACTATATACTTGTTTTATTATTTCATGACTAACTTCAAGTAATGAAACTTCTTAGATCCCAAAAAAAATCCATAATAAGGATAAGGTACAAAGCTCTGAATCAGTTGCGTCACCAACCAAAAACCGAAAAATATTGAAAAAACAAGTGGTGCACCCTAAAAATGTTGGTTCAGCTGGTTTACAAAAATTAAAATTCCTTGATGACTATACGAAGTTTGCCTGGAAGTCTGGAACTGTGATGGAAATAGATATGAGGGGTGATATATTCTCTGTGGGATTTACTGAACTTTTGCATTTAGAGAATATAAAAGAGATTGTTGATCACGACTGGTTAAGTGCCTCTGTTATCACCTTGTATGCTAGGTACTGCTATTATCATCAATATTCTCTAATTTTGACCTACAAATTAATATTTATGTTATTATGTTTGGGAGGTAATATTATTAATATCTGAAAGTGTTCTTTTTTATATCAAGGTATCTCTATGACAAGCTTATTGGTCCTCGTGGATTAACTCACAAGATATCATTTTTATCCCCACATGTATCATATTCTGATATTGAAGGAAATGATATAGCAAGCAGATTGATAGAAACTAAGGTGTTGAAGGATGAAAAGATAATTCTTGCACCTTATAATATTGGGTAAGATTTATATTTAAATTACATTTTTTAAGAGATATGTGTGACTGCGTTAAAAGTGAATTATTTATTGCAATATTCAAATGTTGGGTGCAGGATTCATTGGGTTTTGTTTGTCATCAATCCCAATGCTGAGGATATATATTTTTTGGATCCGCTCGGTGGCGAACCTTCAGATCATGGAAGTATAAAAACAAAGTTTGAAAAGTGAGTATCATGTCTTTTAGTTCAACAGTTATATAAGTATGAATTTTTGGTAATTATAAGCTCTATGTTGAAGTTAATTTAATTTTGTTAGTGCAATTCAAATCTACCGTGCCTGGTGTGAAAATAAAATCTCCAAGTCAAAGAAAGATAAAATCAAATGGCATAAAATAAAGGTATTTTCTAATTATTGTTAATTATAAATAATAGTTATGTAGAGTAAATTAAAATTGATCTTTGCAATTTTTTTTTTTCAGTGTCCTCGTCAAATTAACACTATTGATTGCGGATATTTTATCATGAGATTTATGAAAGAAGTTATCATGGAATATCCAAATAAAATTCCTGATAATGTAAGTTATTTGAATTATTCATAATTCATATTCTTACATATAAGGTATATGTAATGTAGTGTAATTCAAGTCTGACTCAATTTTCTGTTACTGTTATATTTGAAGTATTTTCATCGCCATAGACATTCTACATACTCTAAAGGGAAGCTAGATGAGGTAAAGGAGGAGTGGGCTACCTATATGGTTGAAGATGTTATCAATGATGCAAAAAGGCGGCCAAAATAATAGTTGATCATTAATTGGTAAGTTGTATCTTATAAATATTTAATAATCCAAATATATTTTGATATGGTTGCTGTGCTTGGTAGAATATGTAGTTGGTATTCTTGGATTTACACATCCATTGTTAAATTATATATGTGTACATAGGAATTTGGGCATGTGTAATGGGATAGTAATGGGGATTGAAAAAGTAACTGATATGAAGAAAACAAAAAAGGGGAATTAAGGATTAAAAAGAGACAAACATGTATCACATTTAGGAGAAGGAATTCTATCAGTACCTGCATGTGGGTGCTTGCATGCTTTTCATATATTTTGAGTATAAAGGAGTTGTCTAGTTAGGAATTTGGACATGTTACACTAAAGGTTTAGAGTAATGGCTACTTAGGAATTTCTTGTATATATATACAATGACTATATATGTTTTATTATATATACAGGTAGTTTTGAAGCCTTCTTTTTCAATGATGTGGATGCTTCTCGTCATCAAGTGACAAGTCGTAGAAGAACATAGAGCTAGAGTTTGATAATCTCTTTTTTTTGTAGTGGTCTTTATGTTTGAACTGAATTTGTCATTGATTTTCGCATAAGAAATATGACCAAAGTTTGACAATATCTCTTTTGTAGTGGTCTTTGTGTTTGTACTATTCAATTTGGATTTTTCTTGTAGTTGGATTGGTTTTGTTTATGAAATGAATGTATTACAAGTGTTTTTGTTTTATATTAGAGCTTGTCTTGTGTGATGTACAAGTCTATATATAAATTTGTACTATGTTACAAGTTCAAGAGCAAGTTGTCAAAAAAAAAAAATGTAATTTACTGTAAAAAAAATAGCAGCTTAAAAAAAAGGACAGGTTATAGTCAAAAAAAAAAAAACAAGAATAGTTACAAAAAAAAAAAAGACAGGATTAGTCGCAAAAAAAAAAAAAACGGAATGCACATACAATAGCGTTTTTTACACGGGCGCTATTAAAGGTTGGTTAGACAAGCAACTATAATAGCGCTTTTATAAACACGGGCGCTATTATAGATAACATATAACAGCGTTTTTCAAAAAAGCGCTATCAAAAACCCGTTTTCATCAGTTACTTTGTTATCGCCCAGTAACATACTATAGCGTTTTTCGTCAAAACCGCTATTAAAACTGGACATATGATAGCGTTTTAGAAACGCTATTAAAGCCACCCAGACTTACAATAGCGGTATCAGTAATAGCGCTTTAAAGCGCTATTAAAAGGCAAAATAAGCGCTATTGAAGACCTGTTTTTGTTGTAGTGTCATATGATGCCAATTAATCATATGTGTCCGTTTATTGAAAAAATGTTTGATTTTAATTGTAATTATCTTAGTTTATTAGAAAAAAAATCATATACATTTCTCCTATCACATGTATAATTATTTGTCAATTGTTGTAAATGTAAATATGTTTCCACTAACAATATATATTAAAATAAAATATATGTTTGTTCAATATTTTTGAAGAAGATATTGTATAGTATGTTTTTTACCTTTTGTGTGTTCAATTTAATATGTTTGATAAAATTATTATGGTCAATGTGTATTTTGTATTATTTAATATATAAAAAAGTTATTGGGTTGTTATTATCAATAAAGTTGAATTAATATAAGTTATTAGTACAAATATTCTTTATACAATTAATTGATTGTAATCATCAAATCATTAAGAAATATTGTTTTAATTGTATATATTTATTGCTAATTAAAAAAAAATCAAGTCATGTGTATTTGTAAATACTTTTTATACCGTCAATTAATCGTAATTATAAGATTATTAGAAAAATGTTAGATTTAATCATAAATATTTCTTGCTTATTAAAAGAACCGTAGTTATTTTATATGAAGTATCAAGTATAATTGTCTCTAATTTTTGTTGTCGATGTAAAACTATTTACATTAACAATATATAAAATTTAACTTATTATCAATATTATTATTTATTAAAAGTAAAAATATTATGATCCACGTATTTTGAAGAAAGTACCATATTCAACTTTTTTTTTTTGTGTTCAATTCGTTGTTTGTTTATAAACCTTTTATGTTCATTATTTTCTATAAAAATGTTATTGGATAATTATAATAACTAAGATTTAATACATTATTAATACAAATTTTTTCTATGCAGTCATTTAACAAAAATTGTAAATATTCCTCATATAATTTTTTTTTATTTGTTATAAAATTACAAATATTTATGACATCCAAAATCATTTTTTTCACCATGTAGCCTTTGTAGTAGGTGGTACGTTTAAGACCCTTATGGATGCACCAAAAACAAAACCCATGTTGGGGTAGGTGGTTGTTGGCTCTGTCGCGACCCTTTTTCTCACCTACGTGGCTCCTTTCAAGGCTGAGGTTTGTTGGTTGGCTTCGTCTTCTTAGATTTTCTAACCTAACCACTTTCTTTCTCTCGTCTTGGGTTTTGATGGGTCGATTTCTCCTTCTTAAACCTATATGGGTAGTTTTAAACAACCCTTGCCTCTTTCACGATGGTTGATGGTTTACTCACCGATGGTTTATGTCAGATTGGTTGTTTTCGCTTTTGGGGACTTGCAACCTCATTCGGGGCTGAGTAAGCAGCTACCGTCGTCTTGGGTAGAGGTGGGAATAGGCCAGGCTAGGCCAGACTTTAGAAGGCCTAAGCCTGGCCTACGATAAAAAGTGTAGTCTAAGTCAGGCCTGTGGCCTATTATAGGCTTCTTTTCTTTGACTGGACTGGCCTGAAAGCCTATTTAAAAGTGTATTTTACAATAAGGCCTTTAAACAGTTATTTTACCTATTTTTAATTAGACTAAGCGGCCTGATATACATATATGGTTTGTTTGTGAAACTTTTTTCTTTTAAGAAAAGACAAAGCAAAATTAGTAATGAGATTCAACTAACTAGACATTGTAGCAAACAACCCAATATATATGTTCTTTAGTAATAATTGACATGATAATTAAGCAAACAACCCAATATATAAAAATTGTAGCAGTCATGACATTATAACAAGTTTATGTCTGACTAGGGTCTGACAAGTACACCAGTCTGTCGTCGAGTAATAATTCACACTCTACGAGTAGAATGAATTCGAATCCACGGGGATCGTGCCGAAGCTTCACTAGCGTTATTTAATTTTGTGATAGTTTGCATTCGCTTTGGTTTTTGAAAAGGTTTTTATAAAAAGAGTGTAATGCTTTGCAGAAAATAAATAGCAGAATGTATAAATAATAGATTCAAGAAATATAGAGGCTAGGTATGGTGGTTGGACTCTCTCCCTTCTTCATATTTGGCATGATCGGTGTATAACATAGTTACTTAGATTATGTTCGGCGGTGAATTATCCTTGTTGTAGTAATACCTTACTATTACACTATGTTTATTAATGTTTCCCTACATTCATAACTAAGGTACCTACGAGTGCCTGCTCTCGATGTGTCACATACCCTAATTACTAAGTGAGTTGTTTATAAACATGCATTATAATCTTCACCAATTAACCTCTAGGTCCTAGTATCGGGCTATTCATCTTATAAGTGCTCAGTTCACACCTAGTTCATGATTCCTCCTCTAACCGCTCAGTTCACGACTAGTTCAGGATGTTACCGTCTCTATACACCTAGCATTATTTACTACTAGTTCCGGACCATATTAAGTCAAAACCTAATATCAATTCTATGGTCGCTCCCGCTTATCCGGCCAGATTACGAGATACGTTATTCAAGTGCAAGAAAGTAAATAACAAACATAATTACTAAATATCATTTATTATATCTTAGACTCAACCACAGACTCCAAATATTCATTGGGGAGTTCATCTTCTCCACCACAACCTAAGGCATAATTATAAAGACTACATATTTAAATTACAAGAATTATAACCTAAATACAAAAGCCTAAAGAAACATACCTTGCTGAGTTAGTTTTCCCGTAAGGGGAGAAAACTATGCCCAATAGAGCTCCTCTGAACCTCTCCTTATAGTAGAGAGTGTTCTACTATTTCTGAATGAATTAAACAATGAATGGGAGGCTCTATTTATAGTTTTCGTAATGGGCCTCAGCAAGGCATCGCAGTATGATGAAGCCATTGTGCTGTGATGTGAAGATTCAGTTCAATTTTATAACTGATCCTGTGCATTTCATCAGCTTGGGCGCCAAGTTACTCCATCGTGCTGCGATGGCACAAATCGTGCTGCGATGCAAAGATTTTCTTCAGATATATTTCTTCTGATTTCTTGGCGAACAAGCAACTCCCATCGTGGCACGATGGGAGCCATCGTGCTGCGATGGAATGCTCATTTTCTTCACTTTTTGGGGTTTTTCTTGTCTTTTTCCATCTTGGACTCTGTCTTGATGCTTTTTCTTGCTTTTGTAGGTTTTCCTTCGTATTTGGGTCGGTCTTGGTCATTTTATTACTAATACTAACACTAAAAATGTCATAGAAATTCCTGTCATCACAACCCCAAACTTAAACTGTTGCTTGTCTTCAAGTAATATGCTGTCAGACAAGATGGTTAGAAAAATAAGAGATAAATAATAATGATAGGAATTTCACAACCTTGCTTGTATTTCAGCAATGGTACCGCTGATTTCTTACCGCAGCGATCATGCTCAGTCCTTCTAGGTTCAGGAGAAGTCAATAGTAGCAAATCAGACAAATGCCCGCAATAGTCCATGTTCAACTTTTTCTCTCTCTCACATTTGTATTTTTCGCTCATAATTGAAAGGGTTATCTCTCATTCATCATACAACCTGCCATTTTACCATAGGCTTGCAAGAACTCTAAGCAACCTGTCAAAATTCAATATACTTGCATTATTGGAGGTCTTTTTCAGGGTTATAACGTGGCTTAGGTCAAGGTAGGACATTTTTGAGAATAGTAGGCTAAACATTGGAGTTAAGTTCTACTTTGTAGATTTTTTTAGTAACTGTTCATTCTATATATTATTAGTAGATTATTATTGCAGCTAATAGTATAGTTTATTTTGCAACAACCTTGTAAAGTCGTTGAGAAACTACATAATTACTGTTTTTTATGCTGTACTTTTTGTAGCGTCCGCCCAACACATTGTATGGCCTAAAGCAAACATTAAAATAAGATTTTTTATATTTTTTTTAAATAAAATAAAAAATTGATATTACAAAAATAAATAAAAATAATTTTTGGGTAAAAAGCTACTGAATGTCATCACTTATTAAAATAAATTATATTATTTTTAGATAAGTAAACATAATAATAGAAAATAATTGATAAAACAAATAGGAATAGAAAATAAATTGTATAATAGTGTAGATGATCTTTTTTTTCTTTTTTGTTTTGGTACATGCATAGATGATCTATTTTTTTGAAGTAGATCTTTTTTTTTGTACAAGCGTAGATGATCTTTTTTTATTTAACTTAAATAAAAATCTACAACAAGTAGAGTAGAATTTTTTTTTTAGGTAAAGTAGAGTACAATATATATTTCTTTTAAACAAGGTAGAGTACAATATAAAAGTATAGTTCTCCATAATAAATATAAATGGATAAAATAAGAAAGCAAAAAACCATAAGAAAAATAATTTGGTTTTAAAAAAATTAATTTTAAAACATATGAAAAAAAAATTCTGAGGCCTAAATCGGCCTTGATCTTTTTTCTGGTTTTCATTTCTATTTTTATGCGTAAATTTTTTTAACTTAAGGCAAGGAATATTTGCGTGAAAGTGGATAAGTTTCTTATTTGGCCAAAAGCTAAGGAACAAACATGTGCAAGTGAATTTAATTCAAAGGCATGGTCCAAAAGCTGTCTATTTGGTGTTAGACAGATTTTTCATGGACCAATAAGATCAGCACAACACTTTGTTAGCTAGAAGTAGACTTGGACTTTTTGATCTTCTAAAGGCAAAATTCTCCCACACACTTTCCTCTCTCCAAAGACCTTTGTGTACAAGGAAGGACGAATGAATAGTGTCTCAAGGACAAGGAAGCTTCAGTACTGATCTTTTGCAAGCTGTCATCACACGTGATTGTCCATTTTTACTTGAAGAACAAGTTCATCCTTTGCCCAGATTTGAGATCATTCTCAGAACGTTCATGAGAGAGAGTTTCTTCATTACGTTATTATTCAAATCTATGGACAACTGTGTTTCACGTGCCCTAAAGGACAACAACGTTTTTACTTGTTGAATAAGATTACAAGGAATCACTTTACAGCTCACAGCTAGCTTCTTTACCACGCTCATTTTGAATCAAAGACAAGGCTCAGATCCAAGATCATTCTCTGAACAGTCTCTCAGGTTCAGCAACATTTGAATTTCATGTACTATCATCTTATTGAAGAAGTTTCAAGAAAGTATCCGTTACAAACGGCTATACTTCTCTACCAAGAAATACAAGGACATATTCCAGCTATAAATAGAGCCTCTTGGTGACTTTGAAGAGCTAGAGTTTTTATCACAATTTTTTGCTAACTTGTCTTTATCGTGCAAGCATTCTCTGAAGCTCTTCTTTTGATCTCTTTCACTCCAACTCTGTAATTCTATACTAGGATTAGTATAAATTCTTTTGAGTGTATTGAGAGTTTTATTTCTCTAGGCTTCTCACTTGGTGAGTTTTGTAAAGCTTAGATCTTAATCATCATACTTGTAAAAGATATACTCAAGTCAATAGGGATGTATTGTTTGAGTGTGGTAATACCCTTACTAGCTTGGAGGGCTGGGGTATCTTTAAGCTTGTAGGGCTTAAAGGATCTTGGATCTTGATCAAAGATAGCAAGAAGGAAAGTGTATTTTTGAGATCGGTAGTATCTCATAGTGGAAAAACTCACAGGAGCGTGAGGACTGGACGTAGCCCATCATTAAAGGGGTGAACCAGTATAAGTGTTTGTGTGCTTCTCTCTTCCCTTAACTCTCTCATTTTATGCAAACACAACACACACAAGTTTGATTATTTATTTACTTTATATATTCAAGTTTGATCTGAGAACGTTCTCTTAATTAACTAACCAACGTTCTCAAGATATTCTAACGTTTTCCTTTGTTCAAAGTATTAAATGATTTTAATAGGTAAATTTTTAAAAGGTTCACAATTCAAACACCCCTTTCTTGTGAAAAAACTTTGCTACTTCATAATCTAGTATAGTGTTGTAACATCATATACAACATCGTATACTGGTGTCTCAGATTTCAATTTCGGTTATGCTATTCTCTCCTTACCCTATAGTGATCTTGAATGATTAAAGATTGGAAACTGATATTTCCTATGTTGTCTTCTCAAGTTATTTTATTAGACCAAAATGAGTTTTGGAACAATCGCCTATTTGATGTTTTGATGATATCAATGTTTAAGAAGACAATTGGTAGTACTAATGTATGTTCAAGTGTGCATGAAATAATCTATATTTAAAGAACATACTTAAAGCGCTAAAACGTCAACTATGGAGTTATCTAGTTCTGAAGACTAGTGCAGTTCTGAACAAGAAGTAAAAGGAAGTCAAGGTCTCTTGGGAGAGAATCAAGAACGACATCCACATCCAGTGGTCAACTCTGAAACGGGATATGTCAACCCTTGTAGATATCAGACTACGTTATGAAGACATGATCTGAAGTTGAAGATTGGTTTTGAAGCCAAAGATAGGTTTTGAGTTGAAGACAAAGTTTTGAAGCCGAAGAGATGTTCAGAAGATAAGATGTGTTATGGAGTGAAGCTTAGTATATATAGAATTTTAGGGCTTACCAAAAGATTCGAAGCAACAATAATAAGTTTTGTCCTTCCTGAGAAACTTGCTCAAAGGATAGACAAATATGTCCTCTTGCTTAAGAACGTCAACATCATTGACCTGCTCAAGGAAATTTGGCCCTGCTACATTAAATCTACAAGAAGCATGCTCACAGTCAACAATGTTGAAGAAAGATCATTTCTAAGAAAGCTCAATGTATAATTCCATATACCACAAAGGATTGTGTACGACAAAGTCTTCATCAATGGCTATATTCAAACTCCTATATATTTAGGACTCTTAGCTAGGGGTGACTACAGTCTGGCAACGGCGCCAAAAACTTACAAAAAAATTAAATAACTGAAGAAAATAAGCCCAAATACGAAGGAACAGAGTATTATTACTAGTAGTAAAATGACCTAGACAGGCCCAAATACGAAGGAAAACCTACAAAAGCAGGAAAAAGCATCAAGACAGAGTCCAAGATGCAAAAAGACAAGAAAAAGCCAAAAAACTGATGAAAATAAGCACTCCACCACAGCACGATGACTTCCATCGTGCCACGATGGAAGCTGCTTGCTTGCCAAGAAATCACAAGAAATAAATCTGAAGAAAATATGTTCATCGCAGCACGGTGCATCAAAACACATCACGATGGAGTAACTTGGCGCCCAAGCTAATGAAATGCACAAGATCAGTTATAAAATTGAACTGAATCTTCACATCGCAGTACGATGTGCTCATCGCAGTGCGATGCCTTGCTGAGGCCCATTACGAAAACTATAAATAGAGCCTCTCTTTCATTGTTTAATTCATTCAGAAATAGTAGAACACTCTCTACTATAAGGAGAGGTTCAGAGGAGCTCTATTGGGCCTAGTTTTCTCCCCTTACGGGAAAACTAATTCAGCAAGGTATGTTTCTTTAGGCTTTTGTATTTAGGTTATAATTCTTGTAATTTAAATATGTAGTCTTTATATTTATGTCTTAGGTTGTGGTGGAGAAGATGAACTCCCCAATGAATATTTGGAGTCTGTGATTGAGTCTAACTTATAATAAATGATATTTAGTAATTGTGTTTGTTATTTACTTTCGTGCAATTTAATGACGTATCTCGTAATCTGGCCGGATAAGCGGGAGCGCCCATAGAATTGATATTAGGTTTTGACTTAATATGGTCCGGAACTCGTAGTAAATAATGCTAGGTGTATAGAGACGGTAACATCCTGAACTAGTCGTGAACTGAGCGGTTAGAGGAGGAATCATGCACTAGGTGTGATCTGAGCACTTAGAAGATGAACAGCCCGATACTATGACCTAAAGGTTAATTGGTGAAGATTATAATGCATGTTTATAAACAACTCACTTAGTAATTAGGGTATTGACACATCGAGGTTAGGTTCTCGTAGGTACCTTAGTTGTTAACGTAGGGAAACCTTAATAAACATAGTGTAATAGGAAGGTATTACTATAACAAGGATAATTCACCGCCGAACATAATCTAAGTAACTATGTTATACACCGATCATGCCAAATATGAAGAAGGGAGAGAGTCCAACCACCATACCTAGCCTCTATATTTCTTGAATCTATTATTTATACATTCTGTTATTTATATTTCTGCAAGCATTACACTTCTTTTTGTAAAAACCTTTTCAAAACTCAAAGCGAATGCAAACTATCACAAACTTTAATAATGCTAGTGAAGCTTCGGCACGATCCCTGTGGATTCGAACTCATTCTACTCGTAGAGTGTGAATTATTACTCGACGACAGACTCGTGCACTTGCCAGACCGTATTTTGGCGCCGTTGTCGGGGATTGTGTTTACAAAGGCTTACTAGATTTATTTAAGTTTGTCAAAATTTTCAAAAATACAAAAAAAATTAAAAAAATCAAAAATCTTGTTGATGATTGTGGAATTTGATCTGTGAAAATTCTGGCTAGGGATAAGTCAAGGTCTACGAGCGATCCGTTGTGATCCACCTCACTTACCTGGGAATTTTCACAGTGACAAGGACACATGAGACAAACCTGTAAGTGCACCAGTTCATCCTCATGTTTTAATAATTGTCAAAACACATGAAAATAGAATAGAACATATTTTGGCAAACATTACAAATGACTTGACATCGAAAAACTATTTTTAACACTTTGAAAAATTGTTTTTAGGTATTATGTATCGATACATAAACATGTGTATCGATACAAATGTCCTGAAATTACTTCAGACTGATTTTGTGTAATTTGTATCGATACATATATCACTTGTATCGATACAAAAGTGGTTTCTCATAGACAGAAGGTTACCTGTGTATCGAATCATGCTTGCATGTATCGATACACACATATGCCTCTCAGAAATCCAGAAACATCATGATGTATCGAATCATGATATAAGTCAAGATTTCAAGAAACTGGTGTATGTATCGATACACACCCGTGTTTGTATCGATACATAGGTCAAATCTTTCATTTTTAACGCTGGTCAAAGGGTTTGTATCGATACAAATGATCAGTTGTATCGATACATGTCTGTGAAATTTTGCCCAAATTTGCTCAATTCTATTCTCTCTTTAAATAGCAATGTGGTGTGTCATTGTAACTCAGAGGAAACTAGTGTGAAAGATCAGAAAACGCTTTGGGTACAAATTGAGTGAGAATTTGCATCAAAGGTTTGATTCATCACAAATTCATCATCTTTATCAAAGATTGCAATCAAGTTGAATTTGAGTATGGGATCGATTCAATAAAGATTGCGTGTTTGTGTGATAACGTCCGATACGGTTCGCGGTGAATCAGAATCGTAGTCGGGTTGAATTGTGTGACGAAGGTTCTAGTGTTTCTCTCAAGTGATTCAAGATTTTGCGTGTCTTGAAGGATTCGACAACAAGGAACGAAGGACTCAGCTGGACGATTGGGTGCGGTTTGCCACAAGGTGAATCGTTGGAATCAAAGGGCGAAGTTCTGTTGGGTGTCGAGGTTATTCGCATTAGTTTACATTTTGTCTTGCTATAGGATTATAGATTTCAATTGTAAACTGTGCATTTTTTGTTCATCAAGTTTTTGATCTATAAACTCTCAAATAACCCGTTTGGTTATTTGGGGGGAGACGTACTCGGATAAACGCGTGGACGACGCGCAATCCGGGGAACTCCCTAATCACATCGTGTGTCTCTCTTTATCTCTCTCTTTTAATTTCGTTAATTTCGTTAATTTGTTAATCGATTGAATTTTTGTTGTTCGTATTGGTTCACAAAAATTCAATTGATTCTTGCTTGATTGTGATTGATTTGAATATTGGTTTGTAACTTGCTTGGGACTGAATTTACATTGTTTTCATTCAAATCATTTTGAACTCAAACATTTTCGTAACTTTTCACAAATTCGTTCAAGGCTTAATACTACCTTTCCTTTGGTCAATCGGTGCGTAGACTACCGATTCGGTGGCTCTTCCGCTCGCTTGATTAATTTGAAACAATTTTTTAAAAACCCCATTGTTTCGTGGTTCACTTATTCAACCCCCCCTTCTAAGTGATAAGCCTAGTAGTCTAACAAGTGGTATCACGAGTCCGGTTCAATTTTGTTTACAAAATTCGGAGGATTGTGCCAATTATTAGAAAACATGGCTTTCGCACCGAAAGGGGCGTATAATAGGGCTCCTATATTCAATGGAGATCATTTTGACTATTGGAAAAGTAGTATGCGGATTCACATCAATTCTTTTGATGGTGAAGTGTGGAATGCTATTGAGACCGGTTCGTTTGTTCCGACAATCACCGATCCTAATGGCATTGTCACTATTAAGCCTATGGCACAATGGACGGATGATGAAAAGAAAAAGGTCAATTACGATGCAAAAGCACAAAACATACTTATTTCATCCCTTGGGATTGAACAATTTTATCATGTGTCGCATTGTTCTACGGCTAAAGAAATGTGGGATACATTAGTTACTCACTTTGAGGGAACTAATGAGGTCAAAATTTCGAAAATAAACACTTTAACCCAAGAATTTGAGTTGTTCCATATGCAAGATGGTGAAACCATCGCGGATATGCAACAACGATTTGTTAAAATCACAAACAAGTTACATGGCTTAGGCAAACCGATCACAAATCAAGATGCTACTAACAAAATTTTGAGGTGTCTTAACAGGTCATGGCAACCTAAGGTCACCGCGATCAAAGAGGCAAATGATCTTACTACCTTGAGCCTCACGACTTTGTTTGGTAAGCTAACGGAACATGAACAAGTGCTTAGTTTGTTGGAAAAGCACGAAAAAGGTGAGAAAAAGGAAAAACACCATGAAAAAGAAAAAGAAAAGGACTAGAGGTCAATTGCTCTAAAAGCCTCAAAGTCAAAGTCCAAAAAGGTTGAGCATGTTGAAAGTAGCTCAAGCGAAGACGATTCCGATGATGAGGAAATGGGACTCTTCGTGAGACGCTACAATAGGTATGTGAGAAAGAATGGGATAAGACATTCCGATGAGAATCTTAAGAAGTTTCGGAAAGATAGTGGTTACCATCGGAAAAATGAAGATGCTAGATACTCCAAGAAAGGGGCATGTTATGAATGTGGTCAAGTCGGTCATTTCAAACCGGATTGCCCTAAGCTCAAGAGAAAAGATAAGGAGTCACCTTCATTCAAAAAGGGAAGCAAGGACAAGGGTAAGAAAGCCTATGTTGCATGGGAAAGTGGAAGCTTGTCTTCCTCTTCATCATCAAGCTCTAGCTCAAGTGGTGAAGATGCATTGGCTAATGTGTGCTTAACATCCCATGATCACAAGAAACTTGCTCCTAAAAAGGTAAATCAAAATCTCTCTAGCTCATATACACTCTTAGAATATCATGAGTTGCAAGTTGCTTTTGAAAAGTTACACAAAGAGACTAAAAAGGCTTTTCAACGACTAAAAGGTTTAATGGAAGTTAATAAATACCTTGAGGCAAAAGTTTCGGAAACGGAGCTTGAGTTGAAAGCCCTCAAAAAGTCTTTGATTCAAAAACCTCTTGTGACTTTTGATAGTTATGGTAACGATAGGACCGGATGTGATGGATGCTTTTACTTACGTAGAGACTTACGAAAGTTACAAGATAGGCTAAAAGAACCATCCAAGCCGGAGATTACTTTTGCGATTGATCCATCTAAATTCAACAAATCTTTGAAACCTAAAAATAAAAAGTATAAATTTGTTGAAAAGGATCCTAAGAAAAGTAATCCTCATATCGTTTGTCATTATTGTTGTGACAAGGGTCATACTATTGCAAAATGTCATGCTAGAAAGGTATTGGTACCAAAAGGCAAATTGCAATGGTTACCTAAGTTAGGCAATAATGGTGCTACTAACCTACTAGGACCCAACATGAGTTGGGGACCTATTTCAAATGTCTAAGTATGTAGGGAATCGTCTTGAAACCATTGACAAGAGACACCGACAACAATGGAGTTCAAGACCTACGAACAAGGAGAGCAATGAGAAAAGCTTCAACTCGACACTTACAATGGTGCGGAAGTTGATCACTTCCTCCACCTAACACTCAAGGGAAGATTCTATTATCTACCTTTTCCTTTATATTTTTTTACTTAGCATTTGTACTTTGGTTCATATACATACAATTTTCATCTTAATATGATAGTTGCTTTGATAGTTGTCTAATCCTCCATTTCCAAGAATTTTCGCTCAAAAATATTTATAAGTTTTTGAGATTCATACGTCTTAAATGGGGATTTGACAAAAATCATTACAATTGTAATATTAAGTCCATACTTGTTGTATATGTTTGTTTGATTCTTACATGCGACTTTGCGTGCATTCATAGATATATATTTTCATATGATTGATTTTGGTACTTTGATTCATTTATGTGAATGCCTTATCATGCATATATGGTTTGACATGTGTTCTCATGTTATAATGTGCTTTGGTATTTTGTTTTTGCTCACATACATAAGAATGTACCTTATTGGTTATATGTGTTCCATACTTACATATCATTTGGAAGTCATAAAAATTATTTCTTCAAACCTATAAATTCATGTGTTTTGAGAAAAATCGAAAATAATGCATTTTGGATCGATACAAATAAATACTGTATAGATACATGTTAGTTATTTTTCAAAATTTCAAAATGAACTGATATGTATCGATACATATGATGCTTGTATCGATACATAACTCTTCAGTTTGGACAAAAACTACCTCATGTATCGATACATGCTTGCATGCTTCGATACATGCTGCGAATCAACTAACTTGTATCGATACAAACATGAATTTGTATCGATACAACCGCGTAAAAACAGTTTTATGTATCAGTTTTCATTCATTCATTCATCAAAACCATCAAAAACCTCTTCTTCCACACGAAAACCACACAAAAACCCTCATTCCCAATTTTCAATCTCCCTCAAAACTCAACCAAAATTCACGAAATTTGGCCCTAAACCATTTAAAATTCATTGCTCATTCATATTCCTTCATCAAATTTGTGGTTCAAGCTTCAAATCTCCACATTCAAGGCAAGGATTCATCAATTTGGGGTTTGTGAAAATTCTTCAAGTTCTTCGTAAAAAATTCAAGGTAATTCATTCTACTTCTTAATCTCCTAGGAATGGCACCAAAGAAATCTAGAACTGGAAAGGAAATTGGTAGTAGTGGTGATGAGATTCCTAACTTTGGACTTAGGGAAGATGAATATGTTCATAAAGATTGCATTACCACTTACACTCAATATTGTAGAACTAGGAGTGTGTTACCTCAGAAATCTATTAGTATTGATACTCTTAAGAATCTGCATTTGAATGATATTGCGGAGATTCTAGAAAATGAACAACTTGACACATTTTGTGATTTGCAAACCAAATACAATGACACTTTGGTTAGGATTTTCTATGCTGGACTGCAGGAAAGAAATGGGGCTGAATTTGAATTTCGTTGGGGGCATAAGACTTATCGGTTTAGTGCTAATATGTGGTTTGACTTGTTCGGAATGAGTACTGGTAGTAGGATAACCGGAGAAGATCTCTTGGCATATCCTGAGACGAGTCAGGTTGATTATGACTCAAATGTCTTCATCTCCTCTATTACTAGAAATGGCAATATTCCGGAAACCATGGGAACCGGAAAACTAAATGTAAACGCTAGAGTGGTTTACTGGATTGTGAGTCACATATTGCGTCCGAAAAGTGCTAGTTCTAGGATGGATAGAAAAGACATTGATCTGATGTTTTTGCTGATGGAGGACCGGAGAGTTGATTGGTCGTTCTATATTGTGAGTAGGATGTTTGACTTAAGGAACTCTAGTAGGGATCAAAGCTTTGGGTACAGTAGCTTGATTGCTAGCATCTTGAAAAAGTTCAAGCTTGGCCAAAATCTTCCAATTGAGTACACTACTCTTGGAAGATTTCAAAAATTCAGTGAGACACAAATGGCTAAGATGAACTGGGCATTAAATGTTGACAATGTGTATGTCTTCCATGGTCAAGATGATGAGAATGAAGGTCAAGCTGCTGCTCCAAGAGGTAGGAGACAAAGGAGGAATGCTGGGCAAGGTGAAGGTGCAGGTGAGGGTCAAGGTGAAGAGGGTGGTAATTGGAATGAAATGATGGACTTGATGAGAAACATGAGCATGCAACAAACTACCTTATACAATGAGTACACTCAAAACTATCAAACTCAAAATGCTAGGATTGAAGAGTTGTACACCACCACCAATGACCTTCGAACCTATGTGACCACCCGATTTGATGAGATGCAGGCTCAGATGCATGGTTACTATAACCCTAACCCTCCTCCTAACCCCGACAATATGGATGAATGAAGATGATGTTTAAAATTTGTTTTTATCACAATTTATTTTCTCGTACCGCATGAACAATTTTCTTGTTATTTCTTATGACTTCCTTCCTTTCGATATGGTTGTATGGATTATTTGTAATGTTGTCACTTTTGGACAACATTCATTTTGATTTTGTATGACTTATGTTGGATTATGTGGTTTGTATGGATAATTTCTTATGTTTATGCTTTTGTTGCATTGTTTGTTTATTTTCGTCCCATATCTTGATATGTTGGTTGATTTACAATGTCGATGTGTTACGATATTCATGCGTTGGTTTTGGTTTGTTGTTCTACATTCCATATTTGTCATGAAATTTGATATTCGTCATTGATATATTTTTTGCATATCTTTGTATGTATTTATATTGATTAGGAACTTTCATCATATATGTGCATTTCGACAAATGTAAGTGCACGATATGACTTTGGATTGAAACTGTTTGAACATGATACTTCTAATAGACCCTCTTCTTCTTTTTGATATTGTCAAAGGGGGAGAGATTTGGATGCACAAGCTAAGGATGAATAGCTAAAAGAGTCTTGAATATTATCTACTATGACAATCGCATTATGGCATCAACTCAGGGGGAGCGTGCTTATTGTTAGCCTTGGTGTTTTAATTGCGTCTGTATACATATTGCTATTTTATTGCATATTAGGTATAGGTTTAGCTAGCTTATGCATAGTTTTGACAATTATCAACAAGGGGGAGAATGTAAGTGCACCAGTTCATCCTCATGTTTTAATAATTGTCAAAACACATGAAAATAGAATAGAACATATTTTGGCAAACATTACAAATGACTTGACAGCGAAAAACTATTTTTAACACTTTGAAAAATTGTTTTTAGGTATTATGTATCGATACATAAACATGTGTATCGATACAAATGTCCTGAAATTACTTCAGACTGATTTTGTGCAATTTGTATCGATACATATATCACTTGTATCGATACAAAAGTGGTTTCTCAGAGACAGAAGGTTACCTGTGTATCGAATCATGCTTGCATGTATCGATACACACCTATGCCTCTCAGAAATCCAGAAACATCATGATGTATCGAATCATGCTTGCATGATTTGATACATATCAGTCAAGATTTCAAGAAACTGATGTATGTATCGATACACACCCGTGTTTGTATCGATACATAGGTCAAATCTTTCATTTTTAACGTTGGTCAAAGGGTTTGTATCGATACAAATGATCAGTTGTATCAATACATGTCTGTGAAATTTTGCCCAAATTTGCTCAATTCTATTCTCTCTTTAAATAGCAATGTGGTGTGTCATTGTAACTCAGAGGAAACTAGTGTGAAAGATCAGAAAACGCTTTGGGTACAAATTGAGTGAGAATTTGCATCAAAGGTTTGATTCATCACAAATTCATCATCTTCATCAAAGATTGCAATCAAGTTGAATTTGAGTATGAGATCGATTCAATAAAGATTGCGTGTTTGTGTGATAACGTCCGATACGGTTCGCGGTGAATCAGAATCGTAGTCGGGTTGAATTGTGTGACGAAGGTTCTAGTGTTTCTCTCAAGTGATTCAAGATTGTGCGTGTCTTGAAGGATTCGACAACAAGGAACGAAGGACTCAGTTGGACGATTGGGTGCGGTTTGCCACAAGGTGAATCGTTGGAATCAGAGGGCGAAGTTCCGTTGGGTGTCGAGGTTATTCGCATTAGTTTACATTTTGTCTTGCTATAGGATTATAGATTTCAATTGTAAACTGTGCATTTTTTGTTCATCAAGTTTTTGATCTATAAACTCTCAAATAACCCGTTTGGTTATTTGGGGGGAGACGTACTCGGATAAACGCGTGGACGACGCGCAATCCGGGGAACTCCCTAATCACATCGTGTGTCTCTCTTTATCTCTCTCTTTTAATTTCGTTAATTTCGTTAATTTGTTAATCGATTGAATTTTTGTTGTTCGTATTGGTTCACAAAAATTCAATTGATTCTTGCTTGATTGTGATTGATTTGAATATTGGTTTGTAACTTGCTTGGGACTGAATTTACATTGTTTTCATTCAAATCATTTTGAACTCAAACATTTTCGTAACTTTTCACAAATTCGTTCAACGCTTAATACTACCTTTCCTTTGGTCAATCGGTGCGTAGACTACCGATTCGGTGGCTCTTCCGCTCGCTTGATTAATTTGAAATAATTTTTTAAAAACCCCATTGTTTCGAGGTTCACTTATTCAACCCCCCCCCTTCTAAGTGATAAGCCTAGTAGTCTAACAAAACCAAAAATAGTTCTATCAAAAATATTAAATTCCAGTGCTACTAAGGTATTTGTTTAAAGTGCATGCAGACAGGTACTCAAGGCACTAGGAATCACAAAGGTTGGCAACAGTCAGATCAAGACAGCATTCTCACAGTAAGACTCTCAAAGTGATGAGGGGAGGAATACATTGCACGAGAGAAAGCTGCAACAAAAAGTCAATGGTCAGGAGGATCATCTGACTAGAGCTACCACGGGAAGTAAGAGAGTAAAAGGGCTGTTACAGGAATGGTTCGGAAACACAGGAACCATTGGCGAAGATGATTAAAGAGAGAAAGGCCATCAGGAGAACTAAGCTGTAAAATCACCTCAGGAGAACAATTTCTTCCTAAAGAAGAAAGCATAAAAAAGAAATACATGCATGAATACAAGTTTGGAGTGAAATCACTACGTTCTATGAAACTGCACCGGTAAATTAGTCGTCAACCGGATAGTTGAGGATATGGTGAAACAGACCTAGTCTTGCCTGACAGTAATTAATGAAAAAGGAAGATGGCAAGTGCTTCAA
This sequence comes from Trifolium repens, assembly GCA_030408175.1. Classification (NCBI taxonomy): domain Eukaryota; kingdom Viridiplantae; phylum Streptophyta; class Magnoliopsida; order Fabales; family Fabaceae; genus Trifolium; species Trifolium repens. Next base: position 27,270,329 of record CP125836.1, on the reverse strand, counting down.
GCTGGAACGAAAAAGCACAAATAGAGAGACATGCGAACTTATCCTCTCTAACGGAGGAAATGCCTCAAGCTAATGAGAGTCTAAACAAGCGCTGCTTGGGAGGCAACCCAAGGTACAATTTACTGTTTTTATTTTAATTTTTTGCAATTTTAAATTTTAATTTTAGTTTAGAAAAAAATAAAAGTACTACATTTTTCAAAGAAAGACCTAGAAAAATAATTTTTTGAGAAAAAAGTTGAAAAATCAAAATTTTACAAAAATCAGGCAGTCCATCGCAGCACGATGCATCCCATCGTGCTTCGATGAACAACATTCAATTTTTCAAAAATAACGGACGTCCATCGCAGTATGATGTATCGTATCGTGCTGCGATGTGAACGGAAAAATGTTCAAATCTAACAGCAAACCATCGCAGTACGACGTGATTCCATCGTGCTGCGATGAGTGAACGTTGCCTATAAATAAAGCACGAATTTTTCACTTTTCACATCAAAATTTTACGCCGTTACTCTGCTCAAATTTACCCAGAGACTTCACAACATCCTTACCTTTTAGAAAACTCCAAAACTCATATTCTTCTTCTATTTTTCTTATTATCTATTGTACTTGAATTTCCTGATTATCATTTTCATCTATTTACCCTTATTTCAAACTTACAAAAAAATTAAATAACTGCTTTGCTGTTTATTATCTAGTGAATGACTAACGGTTATAGGTAAGATTGCGGCGAAATGAGTTATAAATCATGATGAGACGAATTTCACACCTTCATACAAAAAACCAAAGGTGATTGCTCCGAAGTGCGAAGTTCGAGAGACAGAGAGACGAGTGATGAAGCTGATGTCTGTGAGACAAGTGTTCAACTTCAGATACCTAAGCCATGTGAGGATTTGAGCCAAATATTTCCAAACGGTATTACCACTTTCTTTCGAATTACTATGAGAGTACCGTGCACTTGTTTATTTTCTAGAACTTGCTCTAATTCTCTACTGACAATTGATTGAGGCAATTGATTGTTATAACCCAGAGCCTTTTCAAGCCACCCTTTATATTATTATATCCTTTGCTAGCCAAATTTGAGCCCTAAAAAAATAATTATCCCTTTTGTTTCGGTGAGAAACCACGTTACAAGCCTATAGACCAGAAAAACAAAGATTTACCATATTTAGAGTTAGGTAATAGTTCTCAAAGTCTTGGAAACAAAACAAGTTTGGGGTTGCTCATGGAACTAGCAACGTTTAAGTTTGGCGTGGGTATACGGAGAACTATCACTATGATGACAGCAATTTCAAAGGTATTTTTAGTATTATTATTAGTAGTAAAATGACCAAGACAGGCCCAAATATGAAGGAAAACCTACAAAAGCAGGAAAAAGCATCAAGACAGAGTCCAAGATGCAAAAAGAGAAGAAAAAGCCCAAAAAGTGAAGAAATACAGCATTCCATCGCAGCACGATGTGTGCCATCGTGCCACGATGAAAGCTGCTTGTTCGCCAAGAAATCAGAAGAAATAAATCTTGAGAAAATCTTCCATCGCACCACGATGCCCTATATCGCCGCACGATGGAGTAACTTGGCGCCCAAGCTGATGAAATGCACAGGATCAGTTATAAAATTTAACTGAATCTTTACATCGCACTGCGATGAGCTCATCGCAGCACGATGCCTTGCTGAGGCCCATTACGAAAACTATAAATAGAGCCTCCCTCCTTCACAATTATTCATTCAAAAATAGTATAACACTCTCTACTATAAGGAGAGGTTAAGAGGAGCTCTATTGGGCATAGTTTTCTCCCCTTACGGGAAAGCTAACTCAACAAGGTATGATTTCTTTAGGCTTTTGTACTTAGGTTATAATTTCTTTATTGTAATTTAAATATGTAGTGTTTATTATTTATGCCTTAGGTTGTGGTGGAGAAGATGAACTCCCCAATGAATATTTGGAGTCTGTGATTGAGTCTAAGTTATAATAAATGATATTTAGTAATTATGTTTGTTATTTACTTTCATGCACTTTAATAACGTATTCTCGTAATCTGGCCGGATAAGCGGGAGCGCCCATAGAATTGATATTAGGTTTCGACTTGGTATGGTCCGGAACTCGTAGTAAATAATGCTAGGTGTATAGAGACGGTAACATCCTGAACTAGTCGTGAACTGAGCGGTTAGAGGAGGAATCATGCACTAGGTGTGATCTGAGCACTTAGAAGATGAACAACCCGATACTAGGACCTAGAGGTTAATTGGTGAAGGTTATAATGCATGTTTATAAACAACTCACTTAGTAATTAGGGTATGTGACACATCGAGGTTAGGCTCTCGTAGGTACCTTAGTTGTTAATGTAGGGAAACTTTAATAGACATAGTGTAATAGAAGGGTATTACTACAACAAGGATAATTCACCGCCGAACATAATCTAAATAACTATGTTATATACCTGTCATGCCAAATATGAAGAAGGGAGGGAGTCCAACTACCACACATATCCTCTATATTTCTTGAATCTATTATATTTATACATTCCGCATTTATATTTCTGCAACGCATTACGCTATTTTTATAAAAACCCTTTTCAAAAACCAAAGCAAATGCAAACTATCACAAACTTAAATAACGCTAGTGAAGTTTCGGCATGATCCCTGTGGATACGAACTCATTCTATACACTAGAGTGTGAATTATTACTCGACAATAGACTAGTGCACTTGCCAGACCCTAGTCACAGTACAAAAAGAAAAAATTAAAAGAAAAAGAGAAGGGAAAACATCAAAAATTCCCTTAAAAAATAGTCTCTTCAAAAAAATGAAATAATGAAAAAGAAAGAGCCAAAGGGCAAAAGAAAGAGCCAAAGAGCAAAAACAATGATAGAAAAGGACCACACAAAGACACATCTGGTTCTTAATCTCCAAATACCAACACAAAAAGGCACCCTAAGGAACAAAGGTTGCGCACACAAAAAGGAACAACAAAGTAGAACTTAACTCCAATGTTTAGCCTACTATTCCCAAAAATGTCCTACCTTGACCTAAGCCACGTTATAACCCTAAAAGACCTCCAATAATGCATGTGTATTGAATTTTTGCCGGTTGCTTAGAGTTCTTGCAAGTCTATGGTAAAATGGCAGGTTGTACGATGATTGAGAGATAACCCTTTCAATTAATGAGCGAAAAACACAAATGTGTGTGAGAGAGAGAGAGAGGTTGTACGTGGACTCTTGCGGGCATTTGTCCGATTTGCTACTATTGACGTCTCCTGAGCCTACCAGGACTGAGCATGATCGATGCGGTAAGAAATCAGCGGTACCATTGCTGAAATATAAGCAAGGTTGTGAAATTCCTATCATCTTTATTTATCTCTAGTTTTTCTAACGATCTTGTCTGACAGTATGTTACTTGAGGACAAGCAACATTTTAAGTTTGAGGTTGTGATGACAGGAATTTCTAGGGTATTTTTAGTATTATTATTAGTAGTAAAATGACCAAGACAGGCCCAAATACGAAGGAAAACCTACAAAAGCAGGAAAAAGCATCAAGACAGAGTCCAAGATGCAAAAATACAAGAAAAAGCCAAAAAAGTGAAGAAAATAAGCATTCCATCGTAGCACGATGGAAGCTGCTTGCTTGCCAAGAAATCAGAAGAAATTAATCTGAAGAAAATTTGCCCATCGCAGCACGATGCATCACAACGCAACACGATGGAGTAACTTGGCGCCCAAGCTGATGAAATGCACATGATCAGTTATAAAATTGAATTGAATCTTCACATCGCAGTACGATGTGCTCATCGCAGTGCGATGCCTTGCTGAGGCCCATTACGAAAACTATAAATAGAGCCTCCCTTTTATTGTTTAATTCATTCAGAAATTGTAGAACACTCTCTATTATAAGGAGAGGTTCAGAGGAGCTCTATTGGGCATAGTTTTCTCCCCTTACGTGAAAACTAACTCAGCATGGTATGTTTCTTTAGGCTTTTGTATTTAGGTTATAATTCTTGTAATTTAAATATGTAGTCTTTATATTTATGCCTTAGGTTGTGGTGGAGAAGATGAACTCCCCAATGAATATTTGGAGTCTGTGATTGAGTCTAAGTTATAATAAATGATATTTAGTAATTGTGTTTGTTATTTACTTTCGTGCACTTTAATAACGTATCTCGTAATCTGGCCGGATAAGCGAGAGCGCCCATAGAATTGATATTAGGTTTTGACTTAATATGGTCTGGAACTCGTAGTAAATAATGTTAGGTGTATAGAGACGGTAACATCCTGAACTACTCGTGAACTGAGCGGTTAGAGGAGGAATCATGCACTAGGTGTGATCTGAGCACTTAGAAGATGAATAGCCCGATACTAGGACCTAGAGGTTAATTGGTGGAGATTATAATGCATGTTTATAAACAACTCACTTAGTAATTGGGGTATTGACACATCGAGGTTAGGTTCTCGTAGGTACCTTAGTTGTTAACGTAGGGAAACTTTAATAAACATAGTGTAATAGGAAGGTATTACTACAACAAGGATAATTCACCACCGAACATAATCTAAGTAACTATGTTATACACCGATCATGCCAAATATGAAGAAGGGAGGGAGTCCAACCACCATACCTAGCCTCTATATTTCTTGAATCTATTATTTATACATTTTATTATTTCTATTTCTTCAAGCATTACGCTTCTTTTTATAAAAACCTTTTCAAAACCCAAAGCGAATGCAAACTATCACAAACTTAAATAACGCTAATGAAGCTTCGGCACAATCCCTATGGATTCGAACTCATTGTACTCGTAGGGTGTGAATTATTACTCGACGACAGACTGGTGCACTTGTCAGACCGTAGTTAGTGGACAATGAGTTAGGTAGGGCGGCTTGGGTCCAAAAATACCACCCATCCCAACCCGCGGTTACAATAATGAGGCCCAATATTACACAACCATCCAACTGCCAAATTCACACACACACACACACTCGTATATATGTGAATATTGTAAAAACACTTAGATATATTTTTTACAAACTTGTATCTTAGATAATCTAAGTAGTGTACATATGTGCTTATTGTAACATCCCAGATTTATTTAATAGAAGGAAATTAAATAAAATCAATTATTGGAAAATAACCAGGATTATAAGTGATCTAGTTAGAATTAAGAGACTTATTTCCAATTTAGTCAAATCAATTATTTTAACCACTAGTATACTACCAAGACATAAATGATTAAGCAAAACTCTAAACCCCCACTCACTTACTTCTCTTGCGCCCCTTTCCATTACTTATTAAGCCTCCATCACTTTTTCCATTTTCTATTTAAGGACAAGCAAGCAAGAATAATAGAAACTCAGTAGTTCACTTTCCAATTTTCATTCATTCACGCCAAACAACAACTAGCTCCAACTCCTCCTCTTATATGAACCATCACACCTTTTTCCAAGTAGAGAAATTGCATGCATGATCTCTGCCCTTACCAGCCCAAGGAAGAACCAATTCAACAAGAAAATCAATTCTCCTTCTTCCTCCCTCTATCACGCAAATTTCCCCTTAAACCCCAAACTCCACTATCTCACAAATCCTCCAATTCAAGTTCATGCTTGGTTGTTTCAGTTCTTGGGCTTCTGCTTTAGATATTGGAAACCAAGGTAATGTAAGAATTTAATCATTCCCTTCCTTCTATTGCTAATCTCGACCAAAAGCCCCTTTTGTTTACTTAATTCCCAAAATTCTAATTCATTGTTGTGTTGATGATGCATGTTGGAGTAAAACTTTCGTGGGTGACTGGAAGACCTTTATAAACCAAGAACTGAAGGTGGGTGTTGCTGCAATTGAAGGAAAATAGTAATAATAAAGCAGCGGAATTTAAAAATTTTCCTTTAGAGATCCTTACGAATGGGCATGAGTTTGTGTTTAGGATTTTTACCTCTTGTAGAAAATCCTTTTTCTTTTTCTTTTCACGAACGGTGGCCGGTCAATTCTTTGATCACGAACCGGATTGATCACGAGCGTTGATGACGAAGAACAACGCCTCTATCTAGTCCACACGAACAGGAACCTTCAAGAGAGTGCTAGCTCAAGAGGATGAAGGCCTTTTGTGAGTGGAGGCAAGAAATAAGGATTAGGGTTTTCTATTTCTTAAGAAATCACTTAAGTGTATTTTTCTCAATCACAAAGGTTCTATTTATAGAACCAAGTATCTTGTGCACCAAGACAAACTATTTGTCATTGGGCCACAATTATACTAAACCCTTTTAATTAAATAAATCTTTTAAGAAACGCACCCCTCATGTGTCATGTACACATGAGTGCTTTCTTTTCATAACAAATTATGATACGCTTATTTAATTACCATGATACCCTTATCATACTTCCTTAATTCTCTGAGCTGCACCGTACCTTACGGTGTTCCAATTTCACACTAACCTGTTCTTATGTGTGTGACCCTTGTAGGTTTCCATAACGTTGGCAATTATATTAAATCCACTATTTAATATAATAAACAATGAGCGGTATCTAGCAACACATCATTGCTACCCAAGTTATGAGAAATTAACATGTGATCATAACATAACCTTAGTGATAATATATGCGTGTATAATTACCCCTTTGCCCCTTATGTCTATATTGAACACAAAGCATACTTGGTGTCATCTTTGTCCAGTTCAATATTGGGCCCATGACATTTATCCTGTTATGCAGGATTGGCAAATTCCATCTAGGACACTACTGTCCCTCAGCATGCTTTGTGAAGTACCCATTAACTGCCTTTATGGTCATCCTGTTACGGACAACGTTAGATCAGTAACAAAGCACTTGACTCCACATCTAGGGTACATAGTGGTTTCAGGTCTAAGGGCGGCTTACACCATTATCACCATGAGAGTAACTTATGACACTTTGCATAACTTTGCATGTAGTACTCTCATAGCGGGTCAATCCGGTATAAATATTACTCCTAATATTTCTTATACTTATGTCAAGACTTGATAACTCCTTATCCTATGATCCATGAGATGCGATCATCAGTCTATCTTCATAATAGTCTCTATGTTTTATCATTATCCCAATTCATGATAAAACTCGACTACGGATACTTTAAGAATAGCGTCTTTATGTTTAATGTAATCTCATGATTAAGTCACACTTAATATTAAACAGACTTTCTATTCTAGGGACTTCATTATTTTGGACATACAAACATAATAAAGAAAAATGCCTTTTATTATTAATAAAGAAACAATATATTTATTAATAATTTATTCGATACAAGTACTAAAGTCATTGGCCTCTAGGGCTTACACCAACAATCTCCCACTAGCACTAGAGCCAATCTGGCATTACTTTAATACCCATAGACCTAGTGTGCCCATCATGCTTCAACTGCGCAAGAGGCTTTGTTAGTGGATCAGCTATGTTGTCAAGTGTAGGTACTTTGCATATTTTCACATCTCCTCTATCTATTATCTCTCGAATAAGATGGAATCGCCTGAGTATGTGTTTGGATCATTGGTGAGATCTAGGTTCCTTAGCTTGTGCAATAGCACCATTGTTGTCACAATACAGACTAATGGGATCAACAATGCTAGGGACCACTTCAAGTTCAGATATGAACTTCTTGATCCAAACAGCTTCCTTTGCAGCACTTGAGGCAGCAATATACTCAGCCTCAGTTGTAGAATCAGCTACTGTCTCTTGCTTTGAACTCTTCCAGCTTACAGCGCCACCATTTAGGCAAAACACGAAACCAGATTGCGATCTAAAATCATCCTTGTCGGTTTGGAAGCTAGCATCGGTGTACCCTACAACCGCAAGTTCTTCCTCACCTCCATATACCAAGAATGTTTCCTTAGTTCTTCTCAAGTACTTAAGGATATTCTTGACGGCTATCCAGTGACTCTCACCGGGATCAGATTGGTACCTGCTCATTGCACTCAAAGCATACGAGACATCTGGACGAGTACACAACATGGCATACATAATTGATCCGATTGCTGATGCATACGGTATCTCATTCATGCGTTCCCTTTCTTCTTTAGATGAAGGGCATTGTGTCTTCGAAAGACATATTCCATGTTGCATTGGTATGAATCCTTTCTTGGAATTATGCATATTAAAGCGCCTTAGCACTTTATCTATATATGTACTCTGACTTAGTCCAAGCAGCCTTTGTGATCTATCTCTATAGATTCTTATTCCCAATATATAGGCTGCTTCGCCAAGGTCCTTCATAGAAAAGCAATTCCCTAACCAAGTCTTTACTTGTTGTAAGGTAGGGTCATCGTTTCCTATTAGTAATATGTCATCTACATATAACACTAGGAAAACGATCTTGCTCCCACTAACCTTCTTGTAGACACAAGGTTCATCTTCATTTTTAATGAATCCATATTTTGTTACGGTTTCATCAAAACGAAGATTCCAGCTTCTTGAAGCTTGCTTCAATCCATAGATTGATCGTTGTAGCTTGCATATCTTATGAGCTTCATTTGGTATGTCAAATCCTTCGGGTTGTGTCATGTACACATCCTCAAGGAGATTTCCATTAAGGAAAGCAGTTTTGACATCCATTTGCCATATTTCATAATCATGATATGCTGCGATAGCAAGTAAAATCCGAACAGATTTAAGCATTGCAACTGGTGAAAAGGTTTCATCATAGTCAACACCACGAATTTGTTTATATCCTTTAGCAACCAGTCTTGCTTTGTAGGTATGTACTTTACCATCCATGTCAGTCTTCTTTTTGAAGACCCACTTGCACCCTATAGGACGAACTCCTACGGGAGGCTCTACCAAGTTCCAAACTTGGTTTGTGTACATGGAATCTATTTCAGATTTCATGGCTTCTAGCCACTTCTCAGATTCGGGGCCAGTTATGGCCTCTTGGTAGGTTACAGGCTCATCTTGATCCATGAGTAATACGTCACCTTGTTCAGTTATGAGATATCCATATCTCTCAGGTTCGTGACGTATCCTGTTTGACCTACGCTGAACTTGTTCTACTTGAGCAGGTTGTTCTTCCACAACATCTTGTGGTTCCCGCTCATGTTCCTCCACTGTTTGCCCAACAATTGGTGGTTCTTGAATTTCTTCAAGTTCCACACTCCTCCCACTGATTCCTTTGGAAATAAATTCTTTTTCCAGGAAGACACCAGTTCGAGCGACAAACACTTTGCCCTCGGAAGGATTATAAAAGTAGTATCCTCTTGTTTCTTTAGGATATCCTACAAATAGGCATTTGTCAGATTTGGGTTCAAGTTTAGTTGTTATTAGTCGCTTTACATAGACTTCACAACCCCAAACCTTCATGAAAGACAGATGTGGTTTCTTTCCACTCCATATCTGTAACATCCCAAAAATTTATTTAATAGAAGAATATTAAATGGAGATAACTAATGGGGCTTAATTGGAAAATTAGGTGGCAATTAGCATTGTTTGAGAGGGACAAGATGGTAATGAACCATTTCTTTGGTTATATGACCAAACCCACAACAACAAGACTTATTCATTTTTAATTTTTGCAGAAAGTCAGTAACCCACCCTTCTTCTTCTCTCACGCCATTTTACTCCATTTTCCTACCCACTCTTCTCTATCTCGTTTGCAGCAAACAACAAAGCAAACCCCATCAATAAAGATCTTATTGATCAAAACCAAGAACAAGAAGCATAAGACCAAGGTAACTAGAAAGTCACAACACTTCCCTTCCCTTCATTTTGGCCGTAATCAGCCCCACCATGGCCAGAGGGTTCTTATTCTCTGTAGAAAACAAGTTCTTGCATGTAACAATCCATGCTCAGAATCATCAATTTTGGTACAGCAACTCAAAGGTAAGATTGAGACTCACCTTTCCTTTCCATTTGTTCAAACCCTTTTATTTTGATTTCAAATCCTAAACCCTTTTTGTGATGGTGCTGCTTGTGTGTGTTTTACTCTTAAATCAGTGACGAAGTGGAAGTCTAGAACTTAAGATTCATGGTTGTTTGTCTATTGGTTCCTCAAAAATCAATTCTTTGGAGCACTAGTAAACTAAGGTAAGAATGAGATTCTATTTCTCTTCCATTTCTTTTGATTCTAAGTGAACCCCCAAACCTAATTTCTTTCCTTTCATTATCTGAGTTTACATGAAATGGATTGAAGTATTTCAATTTGGTGATTGTTGGAGAAAACAACAAAAATTGAATTAGGTTCTCAAACCCGTATTCTAGGACAGGGTCTCACTAAAACGGTAATTACTCTCTCCTCGTAACTCCGTTTGAAACGATTCCTTTTTCTATGGATAGCTGACAAAATTCCCTTCGTTTTGAGTACAAACTTCGTAGGTTTTGCCTTAAAAATGAAGTCTGTAGAGCATTTTGAAATTGGAGACCTGATGCTGAGTTGTGCTGAAAATTCTGGTGTACTCGCTGTAGCGAGTAATAGCTCGCCCGGCGAGTCTCTCAGGACAGAAATGCTCTATAAGTGTGGAAATTTGATGCCAGGGTGTTGGAGGCACTATTGGGGACTCCTTGAAACAACCGGAATTGATTTCAAAGCCGTAGGGAACACTCAGAGTCAGGATTAAGCTTCTTTTACAGGTGGGTTCTTTAGGCTAGTTTAGTTAGATTTCCCATTAATCTAAATTTGCATGATAACTTAGGAAAATTAGGAATTGTTGTGTGAGGGGAATTAGATCCCAAATTTCCCTCCATTCTGTTTTAATATTATGTATGTTATCTTGCTGCACTGGTTAAATGAGAATTGTAGGTGTTTCTTTGAAAACTATGATTTCTGACAAAGCAGGGAAGTTTCTGCATGAACTCGCCGTAGCGAGTAATCAGCGAGTATTCATGGCGAGCTGGGTTCTGGGCTGAAGATATTCGCCGTAGCGAGCTTCTGCTCGCCACAGCGAGTTGATTTAGGTCAGGACCTATAATCTCGCCATGGCGAGCTGATGACTCGCCATAGCGAGCTTGTACAGAACCTGCCTACATTTTCTATTTTCTAACGAAACTCCATACACTCGTTTTATATCCTCATCAGAGCCAGATAGTTTGCAGTAATATAATTAATATAATGTCGAACAGAATGTTAATCACAGATAATTGTTAGGGCATAATTTAGACTATTATTAGGTTTGCATGCTCCCCGGGTTTTGGGAATTTATGGTAGTAATAACTAAATTAGTTTCGGTCAATTATGAGCGATTTTGTGATATTGCGCTATGGACTCCCAATGGGATAATCCATTAGGATAAGTTATTGTGAGCTGCATGCCGTGACCGAATCGGTTGACGGATATGGCAGGCCTCTGAGACATGCTCACCTCAGAGTGTCCTTGTGTCTAAAATGAATAAGAGTTTATTAATCTGTGATACACCTTTACTTTATGTTATTTATGTCATGTTAGTTATGCTAGTATGTAACGACTGATTTAGGTGCCCCCGGTGTAGTCACCATTAGGAGGGTAGTAGGACTCACTGAGGCTTAGTAGTCTCACCCCACTCCAAACCAATTTTTTTTAGGTAGACAGGTTCACTGGAGCAAGGACCAGGAGGGAGCTGATGATTGGAGCAAGGACCTTAGTCTTCTCCTATGTTTTAGTTTATCTGTTTATCTTAGAATCATGTTTTTGTTTCCGCTGTATTCTTTACATTCATCTCTGTAATTAAGGAATTCTTGTAAATCAGTTGTTTAAAACTCGTAAATTTATTGTACTCAGATTCAATTATTTATGTCTTGACTAAATATTCTAGATATTTTAGTTGGGGCATTATAATTGGTATCAGAGCAGGTCGATCCAGTATCGGACCTTGCCATGAGTCATTCCAATCCTTCCTAATAATACAGACCCTTTGGATCTGGACTGTTTACGCTGAAACCATCACGTGCTGAGTCTGATCAGCTCAGTATTGTGTATGATAGGCAGGGTATTATGGTCTAGGACTGAAGTGAACTCTGGAATTCCAGCGGTAAACCCGTAGTGAAGATGCAATCGAGGAGCAGTCGCTGAAGGGAACTCTTATAAGAGAATAATGGAACAGTGGCAAATGGTGCCACAGGAGTAAGTTGTGTATGCAAGCAAGGAATGCGAGTGTATCCATATACTGAATTGTGTAGTACACAACAGTATTCAACTGACACTGTGTGTCAGGAAAGCTTCCTGAGCCTATAAGTAACCTTATTTTAGCGAGAGCCTAAATTCAGCCAAGATTGTGAGCCAATCAACACCCAAGAACAGTAGGCAGTAAACCAAAATTCATCCTAAATTCAAGATAGTATACGACTGGGAGTTATGGGTGTTGTGTAGAGTAAGAAAATTGGACGAACCACATAATCATTCTTTTACCCTCTGTCTAACTCTCTTAGCGAGCAAGCACACGCTGCAGCGAGCTTAACAGGCTGCTGTTACTGCTTGTTGCAACATGGTTCTCTCAGTCATTCTTAGCCATGGTGAAAAGTCTCAAGCCCTCCTTATGTATCTTATCATTCCACCTTTTTGAATTCGGAACAAACAATCCCTAGCTACCTTGTGAGTATAGGAGTTGTTGAGGAACTACGTTTGGAGATGATATTAGGATTAGGAGACAATAAGAAATTGGACTGAGTGTACCCTTTGTACTAGAAACCAATAAGTATAGTAAAACTATTAGGAGCTTAAATCATGACTGATGTAACAGTTAGAATCCTTGTAATCCGTATCCGTACCCGAGAAAGCATAACTAAGTTCAATCACGCATAGGAATCTGAGTTAGCAACCCAGCATAGTGAACCTGATAAGTATCACCGTAATAGAAGATCAAATCGGACCGTCCGTATTTGAGGAACCCAACTAGGACAAACGCACATATCAATATCTCCTCAAGTCACCTTATTAGGTTACCATTCAGAATGTCCTTAATTAGGCTACTCTTACCCTTCAAACTCGTGAGAACATTTCTACCTCACTACCAAGAATCAAACTACATCTAGTATAACAGTTAGGAACTTCCTTTCCAACCACACCAATCTGTAGCAGTATATCCAGCAAACTTTAGAGGCCCAAACATAAATTAGATCAACAGATAAGAGTCCGTATGACGTCTTGAGAGCCTTCAATCAAATTCCGGGAACACTGGTACCGAATAGTTTAGCAATCAAGCCAATAATAGAACATTATCACATAAGTATAGACGTTGACTCACATCAAAGCCGAATCCTTCCTTAGAAACACCGTCATCCCAATAGGTTTGTTAAAACCGTTACAATTAAGTATCCATAGACTAGTAACCCGACCTTTCTGACCAGTTGATTACCCCTGTAAGAATAGAGAAATCTTAGCACTTATACCTTAATAATTTCTTATCGCAAAACCTATTAAGTAAACACTTAAGATAACCACTTCTAGATGCCAATAAAATAGGACAGTCTGTCACTTAAACTGGAAATAACACCGAACCATTATAGGTTAAGTTTTGATTAGTAATGACAATGGAGAGTTACCATTAGTACGATCAGACGCTAGAGTCGAACCATAGTTGCCTTGTCATTAGATAGTTTAGAGACTGGCAATTTAGTTCCATACTAGTTTAACTACACGCTACACGGATTCATGCATTAGAACCTGATAAGCTATAAATTAGTAGAGTCAGTTAACCGTACATTGAGAGTTGTCAGTCATACATCATTAGGCTATTACTACAGTATCGTAGACCAAGTAGACACCCAGTCTGAAGATTAGGATTAAACCATCGTATTTTAACACTACCCGGATGTCAACCAGCCTTATTACCGCTTAGGATATTAATATTAGAAGCCGGCGACACAGAAACAACGTTAGTGCCAGACAGTAGGAGACATGACTCGAGTAGATTAGCAAGTAAAAGTCCTTACTAGAGACACCAGCCACTCAGACCAATCTTTTAGTACACATGATTAGTTACCCAGACACAGGCAAACAAGTTAGTTTCAACCCAGGTTAGCCAACTGATACCTCCATACATTCAGACCTTTCAGCTAAGAGAGTATTAGAATTAGTTAGACGGTCTACCGGTGAGAAATTGTCAGTGAGAAGTCTTGAGTGGAAACATAGTTGCCCTAACCCGAGGGAGCTGACAGAAGAATTAGAAGTGTAGAATATAAGTATAAACCAGTAGAAGACAAATCTTCAAATGCCTATGTATCTCTAGAGATCCTAATCCAGCAGAGTCATTGAATCGAACAATGCTCAATTCAATATTCGCAAGTATTGGAGCACCTTGAACGTGTGTATTCTCTAACCCGTCTAATCACGCCTCAGTTGGACAAATTCTTCTCGTGCCTTACTAACGTGACAACCATGTACAGTACCTAAATTCAATTAGGGTGCAAACTTTTCAAATTTCTCGGAGCCAAGTAGTTACATCGAGGGTGATAATGTCACACTTAAGTAACCACATTAAGTGTTTTTCAGTTTTCCAGTTGTGTTATTACTAACAAAATCTATCTGCGGAAATTAATTATTCTTGAGAAGGTCAAGAATACTTTCAGTTTCATTTCTTACTCGCTCGGTTGATCTGTCAATCAACACACTTCAAAACCACCCTAGTAAAACTTACCTAGCTCAGTGTCAGAAAATCAGTTAAACTTCGTGCACTTGAATCCAGTAATCTGTTCTTCAATGAAGTTAGTTATCTATCTTTCGCAGCTTTACCAGTCGAATTCAGAATTTAGTTTGGACCAGTTCCAAGTTCAGTGGAATTAAGTTATACCAGTGAAAGCAGTGTTGAGGATTCCAACCTGTTAACTCCGTGCTCCTAACCATGTAAGACCAGTGTGTTAACCCTGAGTGTCTCTCCCCGAACATTTCAACCTTCCAAAAATTCAATTCCTATAATCTCGCGAGATCAAGCACTGAAGCCTGAGCGCCTGAACCAGAGCTTTCCAATTCCTAGTATAGTTGCCAGTAATTAGTCAATGTAAGTGTAAGAGTTAATTACTCACTTGGAGTAATGTGCCATCCTCGTTTGGAAACCTTTTCCTATCCTAGTGATCTGTTGAGATAATTCAGTCAACCGTTCTAAGCCAAACCATTCGATCCGGCCTTAGCATTACAAATTCAGACCTTATGCTTCCAACTAGCCAAGCACCATACATTAGTTACCAGCGAAGGACTTCAAACGAGTTTGATCTGTAACCCTGAGAATGATCTGAACCTAAGTGCGCCCGCGTGTTAAATGTACAACTAGATCATCATGTCGTGACGGGATGGATAGAGATTGTAGGTGGGATCTTATCGGATAACTATAAGTTCCTCTACGGATGAGTCCAACTCATTGGTAGAAGGACCAGTAGTGTCTAGACAATTTTCCACTCGTTTTATATTTCGATCGATTCCGGAGTAATTGTACAACACGTGATACAGAAGTACATATAACATGTCAAGCATGGTGGTGATCAGAAAGGAGAACGACAAATGACTGAGAGAGTGTGGATATGGAAATATCAATACCAGGCCAGATACCGACCCTCTAAACCAGTTGGAGCTGGAACTAATTCCATTGGGAATGGTAGAAGTGTAATGGTAGTAAGAAGTTGAACCAGAGTGCGCAGCACTGGAACTCTGAGAAGGTGAGGATAACCTTTAGCCCTAACCTCAAGAAGAGGAAAGTTTTATTCCAAGGGATGGAATACTATTGACTGGAGTGTAGACGAAGTGTAGAATTGGATACAGACACAAACAACCTACCCTGATGTGGAATGGAGAAGTTGAATTTCGAGGACGAAATTTCTTTAAGGGGGGTAGATTGTAACATCCCAAAAATTTATTTAATAGAAGAATATTAAATGGAGATAACTAATGGGGCTTAATTGGAAAATTAGGTGGCAATTAGCATTGTTTGAGAGGGACAAGATGGTAATGAACCATTTCTTTGGTTATATGACCAAACCCACAACAACAAGACTTATTCATTTTTAATTTTTGCAGAAAGTCAGTAACGCACCCTTCTTCTTCTCTCACGCCATTTTACTCCATTTTCCTACCCACTCTTCTCTATCTCGTTTGCAGCAAACAACAAAGCAAACCCCATCAATAAAGATCTTATTGATCAAAACCAAGAACAAGAAGCATAAGACCAAGGTAACTAGAAAGTCACAACACTTCCCTTCCCTTCATTTTGGCCGTAATCAGCCCCACCATGGCCAGAGGGTTCTTATTCTCTGTAGAAAACAAGTTCTTGCATGTAACAATCCATGCTCAGAATCATCAATTTTGGTACAGCAACTCAAAGGTAAGATTGAGACTCACCTTTCCTTTCCATTTGTTCAAACCCTTTTATTTTGATTTCAAATCCTAAACCCTTTTTGTGATGGTGCTGCATGTGTGTGTTTTACTCTTAAATCAGTGACGAAGTGGAAGTCTAGAACTTAAGATTCATGGTTGTTTGTCTATTGGTTCCTCAAAAATCAATTCTTTGGAGCACTAGTAAACTAAGGTAAGAATGAGATTCTATTTCTCTTCCATTTCTTTTGATTCTAAGTGAACCCCCAAACCTAATTTCTTTCCTTTCATTATCTGAGTTTACATGAAATGGATTGAAGTATTTCAATTTGGTGATTGTTGGAGAAAACAACAAAAATTGAATTAGGTTCTCAAACCCGTATTCTAGGACAGGGTCTCACTAAAACGGTAATTACTCTCTCCTCGTAACTCCGTTTGAAACGATTCCTTTTTCTATGGATAGCTGACAAAATTCCCTTCATTTTGAGTACAAACTTCGTAGGTTTTGCCTTAAAAATGAAGTCTGTAGAGCATTTTGAAATTGGAGACCTGATGCTGAGTTGTGCTGAAAATTCTGGTGTACTCGCTGTAGCGAGTAATAGCTCGCCCGGCGAGTCTCTCAGGACAGAAATGCTCTATAAGTGTGGAAATTTGATGCCAGGGTGTTGGAGGCACTATTGGGGACTCCTTGAAACAACCGGAATTGATTTCAAAGCCGTAGGGAACACTCAGAGTCAGGATTAAGCTTCTTTTACAGGTGGGTTCTTTAGGCTAGTTTAGTTAGATTTCCCATTAATCTAAATTTGCATGATAACTTAGGAAAATTAGGAATTGTTGTGTGAGGGGAATTAGATCCCAAATTTCCCTCCATTCTGTTTTAATATTATGTATGTTATCTTGCTGCACTGGTTAAATGAGAATTGTAGGTGTTTCTTTGAAAACTATGATTTCGGACAAAGCAGGGAAGTTTCTGCATGACCTCGCCGTAGCGAGTAATCAGCGAGTATTCATGGCGAGCTGGGTTCTGGGCTGAAGATATTCGCCGTAGCGAGCTTCTGCTCGCCACAGCGAGTTGATTTAGGTCAGGACCTATAATCTCGCCATGGCGAGCTGATGACTCGCCATAGCGAGCTTGTACAGAACCTGCCTACATTTTCTATTTTCTAACGAAACTCCATACACTCGTTTTATATCCTCATCAGAGCCAGATAGTTTGCAGTAATATAATTAATATAATGTCGATCAGAATGTTAATCACAGATAATTGTTAGGGCATAATTTAGACTATTATTAGGTTTGCATGCTCCCCGGGTTTTGGGAATTTATGGTAGTAATAACTAAATTAGTTTCGGTCAATTATGAGCGATTTTGTGATATTGCGCTATGGACTCCCAATGGGATAATCCATTAGGATAAGTTATTGTGAGCTGCATGCCGTGACCGAATCGGTTGACGGATATGGCAGGCCTCTGAGACATGCTCACCTCAGAGTGTCCTTGTGTCTAAAATGAATAAGAGTTTATTAATCTGTGATACACCTTTACTTTATGTTATTTATGTCATGTTAGTTATGCTAGTATGTAACGACTGATTTAGGTGCCCCCGGTGTAGTCACCATTAGGAGGGTAGTAGGACTCACTAAGGCTTAGTAGTCTCACCCCACTCCAAACCAATTTTTTTTAGGTAGACAGGTTCACTGGAGCAAGGACCAGGAGGGAGCTGATGATTGGAGCAAGGACCTTAGTCTTCTCCTATGTTTTAGTTTATCTGTTTATCTTAGAATCATGTTTTTGTTTCCGCTGTATTCTTTACATTCATCTCTGTAATTAAGGAATTCTTGTAAATCAGTTGTTTAAAACTCGTAAATTTATTGTACTCAGATTCAATTATTTATGTCTTGACTAAATATTCTAGATATTTTAGTTGGGGCATTATAATATCTCATATGGTGTCTTTTCAATCTTTTTGGATGGAACATGGTTAAGTGTATAAGCTGCTGTCAATAGGGCATGTCCCCAAAAGGAGTTTGGAAGATCCGCATGACTCATCATGGATCGCACCATGTCTAACAAGGTTCGATTTCTTCTCTCAGATACACCATTCCATTGTGGTGTTCCGGGAGGAGTTAGTTGTGATACTATACCACATTCTTTAAGATGGTCATTAAATTCTAGGCTTAAATATTCACCACCTCGATCTGATCGAAGAGTTTTAATATTCTTACCTAATTGGTTTTGTACTTCATTTTTAAATTCCTTGAACTTTTCAAAGGATTCGGATTTGTGTTTCATTAGATACACATATCCATATCTACTGAAGTCATCAGTAAATGTTATGAAGTATGTAAAACCCCTCTGGCAGGTATGTTCAATGGTCCACATACATCAGTATGTATGAGTGCCAAAAGATCATTAGCCCTTTCACCTTTTCCTTTGAATGGGGCTTTTGTCATCTTTCCAATTAAACAAGATCTACATGTATCATATGATTCATAATCAAAAGAGTCCAAAAGTCCATCTTTATGGAGTTTGGAGATGCGTCTCTCATTTATATGGCCTAAACGACAGTGCCAAAGGTAACTTGGATTCAACTCATTTGGTTTCATCCTTTTAGTATTAATGTTATAGACTGGCGTTTCAAGATCAAGGACGTATAGTCCATTATACATTTGAGCATTAGCATAGAATATATCATTTAAATAAATAGAGCAACAATTGTTCTTATCATAAATGAAAACCCAAACTTGTCCAAACAAGAAACGGAAATGATATTCCTGCTAATGGCAGGTACATAATAGCAGTTCTTTAACTGAATTATTAAACCACTAGGTAAAGATAAATTATAAGTCCCTACGGCTAAAGCAGCAACTCTTGCTCCATTCCCAACTCGTAGGTCCACTTCACCTTTCGCCAATTCTCTACTCTCATTCAGTTCCTGCACATTAGTACAAATGTGAGAACCACATCCAGTATCTAATACCCATGATGTAGAAGTAGATAAATTTATTTCTATAACAAAAATACCTGAAGTTGTAGGAGCTACTCCTTTCTTCTTATCTTCCAGGTACTTTGGGCAATTCCTCTTCCAATGTCCGGTCTTACCGCAATAGAAACAATTTCCCTCTTTTGCTATGCTCCCACTAGGCTTTAAAGCAGGGGGAGTTTCTTTTGGTTTGGCAACTCCCTTGCCTTTCCATTTACCACCTTGCTTTTTGGGCTTCTTGTGATGCTTATTTCCATTACTAACCATTAGAATGGATTTCCCTTTAGACTTCAGATTTTGCTCGGCAGTTCTTAACATGCTTAGCAATTCAGGAAGAGTCTTATCCAAATCATTCATATTGAAGTTTAGGATAAACTGATTGAAACTATCCGGCAACGATTGCAGAATGAGATCAGTTGCAAGTTCTTTCTCAAGAGGGAATCCTAGCCTTTCAAGGTTTCCCACATACCCAATCATCTTGAGCACATGAGGACCTACCGGAGATCCCTCACTTAACTTGCATTGAAAAAGGGATTTTGAAACTTCGAACCTCTCATGACGGGCTTGCTCCGCATATAGAGTTTTCAAGTGTTCGATCATTTCAAAAGTATTCATGTTTTCATGTTGCTTCTGAAGCTCAGAATTCATGGTAGCCAACATGAGGCATGCAACCTCATTAGCATCATCAACATGCTTCTTGTAAGCTTCCTTTTCAGCCCTTGGAGCATTATTAGCTGGCTCATCAGGAACAGGTTCCTCTAAGGAGTACAGCTTATTGTCATGCTTGAGGACAATCCTCAGATTTCGGTGCCAATCAAGAAAATTTGAACCATTCAATTTTTCTTTGTCAAGGATTGATCGCAAAATGTTGTTTGATGTGTTTGATGACATGGTTATCTACATAAAGAAGTGAAAATATAAGTATCATTTTATTTAATTAGGACTTTAATTAAATACGCTCCCACTATTTTACTTAAACCAAATGACCCTCATCATTTGATTCGGAAAATCCCGTTGGAAGATTTTCTAGTGGGTCAAGATCCATATTTCACTTTGTCTTAAGTCCGCGGTGGGCGGATTACACAAGACTCAGTTTATTTAGGTAGGAACTCCTTCCAATTGTATCTCATACAACTCTTGAATATATCAATTGGGTGAATAACTCCTTATTCGAATTCATCTTATGAATTATTCCCAATCCTTGCTTCTTAAACTCATATAATCTCATTATATTTGTTAAGTTAAGTTTGACCCTTACTTTAGAAGTTGGATATTACAATTATCCCATCGCACCTTACCAATATAGAGTATGCACTTCGCGGTGGGCGAACCTACATAGCTCGATACTAGTCTTGATGAGTTCTAAAGCTTGGAAAGCGTAAACTTAATATTCACATATTTTATTAATAAACAAAATGCACTTCGCGGTGGGCGAACCCACATTTTCTTTATTAACCTCTTATGTGTCTCTTGAGGGATATTTAATTAATTTGATCTCACCGGCTTGTTTAACATATTAAACGCTCTCACATGCATCAACATACATATAAAACAATAATAACAAATGATATGATTATGGCCTCCTAACGCAAGTGTTCTCTCAAGCCAATGAGAGAACCCTAAACTAGCCTAACGATGATCTACTTCTCCAAGTATCATCTTCATGGCTATCCTCCTTTGTTCCTATTGTAATTCTATTATTACATCAAAGAATACTCGTTTTACATACGAGGGAGTAAGATGAGAAGAGAAATTACATCAAGAATTTTATAGAGAGAGGCACGACACGCAGGCCGTATTTTAAAATCCAAATAAAAACAAAAGAGTAAACTAAGGCCATAATCAATCATCACAAAACATAATAATAAACATATTTATTATTATTATTAATTCAGGTCGAGTAGATTAATTTAAAATTAAAATTTCGGCGAACGGTCAAAATTGGTGCTGCTATCTGCGCCCCGCGCAGAGTGTCCTGTGCCCCGCGCAGGTACTTAGTCAGAAAGCCAATTTGCTTCTGCCATCTGCGCCCCGCGCAGGCCCGTGCGAAAAACCTAGTTTTTCGCGAATCCTAATGCATAATTTCGTGCCGTCAAAACCTTTTATGACCGAAATTCGATATGATTGATTAACATGTCATTGCTTCACCATACTATTGTCGGATTCCAAAGCAAATGAACATGAATCAATTCAATATCAAATAACTTTCATAATTTGTGTTATTGAACGAAATTATGAACGATGTATCAAATACACCGCTTTGCATCACGATCACTTATATCACATATAAGTTTTGATCATTCTTATTTGTATAAACCTATGACAATTAACATATCGCTGCTTCACCATACAATTGTCGGATTCCGAAGCCGTTTCAATGTTAACCATCAATTTTCATACAAATAGATGCCAAATTTTAATTGCTCGATTTTAATCTTTATTAGATGTTTTAATCATATTAAAACTGAATTCATGAAATTAAACAAACATCAATCTCATGGATTCGTAAGTGGCTCTGATACCACTGAAGGAAAATAGTAATGATAAAGCAGCGGAATTTAAAATTTTTCCTTTAGAGATCCTTACGAATGGGCATGAGTTTGTGTTTAGGATTTTTACCTCTTGTAGAAAATCCTTTTTCTTTTTCTTTTCACGAACGGTGGCCGGTCAATTCTTTGATCACGAACTGGATTGATCACGAGCGTTGATGACGAAGAACAACGCCTCTATCTAGTCCACACGAACAGGAACCTTCAAGAGAGTGCTAGCTCAAGAGGATGAAGGCCTTTTGTGAGTGGAGGCAAGAAATAAGGATTAGGGTTTTCTATTTCTTAAGAAATCACTTAAGTGTATTTTTCTCAATCACAAAGGTTCTATTTATAGAACCAAGTATCTTGTGCACCAAGACAAACTATTTGTCATTGGGCCACAATTATACTAAACCCTTTTAATTAAATAAATCTTTTAAGAAACGCACCCCCCATGTGTCATGTACACATGAGTGCTTTCTTTTCATAACAAATTATGATACGCTTATTTAATTACCATGATACCCTTATCATACTTCCTTAATTCTCTGAGCTGCACCGTACCTTACGGTGTTCCAATTTCACACTAACATGTTCTTATGTGTGTGACCCTTGTAGGTTTCCATAACGTTGGCAATTATATTAAATCCACTATTTAATATAATAAACAATGAGCGGTATCTAGCAACACATCATTGCTACCCAAGTTATGAGAAATTAACATGTGATCATAACATAACCTTAGTGATAATATATGCGTGTATAATTACCCCTTTGCCCCTTATGTCTATATTGAACACAAAGCATACTTGGTGTCATCTTTGTCCAGTTCAATATTGGGCCCATGACATTTATCCTGTTATGCAGGATTGGCAAATTCCATCTAGGACACTACTGTCCCTCAGCATGCTTTGTGAAGTACCCATTAACTGCCTTTATGGTCATCCTGTTACGGACAACGTTAGATCAGTAACAAAGCACTTGACTCCACATCTAGGGTACATAGTGGTTTCAGGTCTAAGGGCGGCTTACACCATTATCACCATGAGAGTAACTTATGACACTTTGCATAACTTTGCATGTAGTACTCTCATAGCGGGTCAATCCGGTATAAATATTACTCCTAATATTTCTTATACTTATGTCAAGACTTGATAACTCCTTATCCTATGATCCATGAGATGCGATCATCAGTCTATCTTCATAATAGTCTCTATGTTTTATCATTATCCCAATTCATGATAAAACTCGACTACGGATACTTTAAGAATAGCGTCTTTATGTTTAATGTAATCTCATGATTAAGTCACACTTAATATTAAACAGACTTTCTATTCTAGGGACTTCATTATTTTGGACATACAAACATAATAAAGAAAAATGCCTTTTATTATTAATAAAGAAACAATATATTTATTAATAATTTATTCGATACAAGTACTAAAGTCATTTGCCTCTAGGGCTTACACCAACAGCAATAACCAGCAAGAACGATTTCTCTGCAAAATTGACCGCTTAGCGAGCTGGAGCACTGGCCGCAGCGAGTATGACAGTTGCTGCTGCATGTGCTTCCCTCTGTTCGTGCTAATTTCTTAACCTGAGGTGAATTAATCTAAACCCTTCATTATTACCTTTCTGATCCTCCTTGTCCCAGTCGAGCATTAACCCCTGTAAGTCTCATTAATTCCCATTCTTGGTGTGTTTGCGAGTTGTTTGGATAATGGAAGCATAATCAAGCAATTCTGGTGTGGGAGCTTTGTAGCTGAGCTTTGAATCGGTGTTAAAGCTTCTGAGTTAATCTCAATATAGGTGGGTTCTTTAGGATAGTGTAGATAGTTACCCAAAATTATGAACGTTTGCATGTTAACATAGGTTTAGGGAAAAAGTGTTGTGTGAGGGGAATTAACTCCCAAATTCACCTCCATTCTGTTTTACATTATGTATTTTATCTTGCTGCACTGGTTTAAATGAGGATTGTAGGTGTTTCTCTTGAAAAATTATGATTTTTGCAAAACAGGGTTATCGCGCCGCGAAAAATGCCCGAGCGTAATGAACGCTCGAATGAATACAGAGTTGCCACCGAAGTTTTTATTTAAAGGGAAACGTCGATAAAACCCTCAAAGGATGGAAAGGAAAGGTCATCGCAACCATTTCCGGGTTCGGGAGTTGGTTATGCAAGGGGAAGGTATTAGCACCCCTCACATCCGTTGTACTCAACGGGAACCTCCTAATTAGTTAAGAGTTCTAAGTTTAAAATTTGCTTGCTTGCTTTTGTTATAAAAAATATTTTTTATTTACATGTTTTTAATTAAATTACTTATAAAGAGGGAAAAAGTTAGTTTTTTATTAGTGTGCTTGACGGTTGTTGGATCCCGCTCCTACGTATTCCAAAGTGCAATGGGAAATTCAAAGCTACGTAGTTCTTTGTAAAAAATATTTGTGTGTTGGTTAATTTTACTTATAAAAATGATTTGTTTTGATTGGAATTGCACGGGGGCAAGAAAAAAGTTAATTTGATTTTAATGTTTGGGAAGATGAACGACTGTCGACAAAGCGTCACGCTAAGCCCCCGATCGTTCGAGAGACATGCGAATGTACATTCGCCAATCTCTCTTTCGTTCCAATTTGTTATGGAAAAAGTTGTTAATTATTTTAAAGAAAATGAAAATAATATTTTCTGTGCCTTGTTTTATTTTATTTTTTTTATATTTTTATTAGGTTCGAATTAAATAAACAAGACATAAATAATTAAAAAAAAAACATGATCAGACAGGGGTTGCAAAAGTAACAGGGAGTCTCATTCAGTAAAGGGTCCAAATCTGTTTGTAATCATGTGGGGCGCCAGAACAGGGAGTACGATAGGGTCTCAGATCAGGTTGTTTGATATTGACACATGGCATGATCCTTTTATTAAAACAAACAAAAAACAAAATCATAAAAAGGAAAGAAAGAACAAAAACAACAGAACCTGTTACGCATGTCCTCTTCCTTCACTCTCACTCTCGATCGCGTCTCTTCTTCTTCACCGGCCGGAGTCGATTCCGACGGTGGCTACAGCGGTGGTGTGCGGCGGTTCTAACCGGAGTTGATGCTTGCGGTGGTTGTTCACCGTGATAATTAGCGGTTGGACGGCAAGATTGACGGCGGAAGCGCAAATTTCTTTTTCCTTATATGTTGTTCTATTTTCTGTTCTTGTTCCTGTTTTTTTTTTTTATTTATTGATTTTGGGTTAATGATGGAGGTTTGTTGAGATGGTTTTGATTGAATGAAAGTGAGGATTTGGTAGAGATTGATGGTCATAAATTATAGAAATATTGCTTCAAGATTATTATTTAAAAAAGAATAATATAATGAATAATAGTAGACACAAAATTAATTGAATGCGAACATTGTCATAAAATTAGACACATAATATGATAACCAATATTAAAGCAATACAATTACTACTGATATAAATTAGAAACAATAACTTAAAATACATTAAAGTTTGAAGTACAATTTAGGATACATGAAAGCAATTTTGAAATATAAACGGGAGAGATATTGTCATTCGATGCTACACTCTTCTATTGTTGCTTGCCTGCAGTACCACAATTTAATTATGTAATAGTATAAGTTGCTAATCCTAGAATCTATGTCATTTTTTTGTATATTTCCATCCTCATATTTTTCTTCAACTGCACTCATATCGAATGATCTTGACCGAAAAATATAAAGGGGAGAGATATTGTTATTTGATGCTATACTTTGGTTTAAGATTTAAAAGCGCACATTTAAACTTGTCAATATAATAAATCAGATGAGTAGAGGAGATTACACTCCAATACTTTTCTCCATCTCTCGCATAATAACATGTCATTTTAGTGAGAATTTGTTGTATGAGATGAAATTGAGAACACAGTGCAAAAAATATCATTATTAAACAATACACAAAAATAATTTCAATTGAGCTAATATTTCACCATACAAAAATAAGAGTAATTAGAGAATAATTGTGAAAGCAACAATAATGACATTCTACTTTGTAATATTTCCCATTTTGTAGTTGCTAATGGAACTTTGTCATTTATAATGGAACAAAAATTAATAGAGAATTTGAACAAAAAAATTTAGGCTTCATATTAAAAAGTTCAATATTACAAAATGTGGTAGTTTTCTTCCTAAAATTGTCTACCATTTCAAATCAAATAAAAAAAAAATACACAAAATAAATTGTGGCAGGACCTGTACTAACAACATTTGTATACTGTGACAGAAAATGTAGTAACATTTGTATTAATGGCATCTTCTTAAATATTCTTCATGTAGTTTGCAGACTTGAGTCATCCTGATCCTTGCAAGGTAGATAATTCTTCATGTATGGTGATAAATATACAATAACAAAAAAAAAAGTCATACTTATACTTACTTTCAAAAAAATAAATCATACTTATATTTGATAGAAAATCAGAATAATAGAAAACAAAATAAAACATCACATGGTCTCTCTCTCACTTCAAAACACACACACAAATAATGTCAAATACTAATCAAACAACATGTTATATCAGATCCCCCTCAATTTAGATTTGTGTTTTTATTCAAATATATATAAATAGTAACAGTCGCTTAAAATTCAATTGATCTTTTATAAAATCTCAATCAATTAGGGAGAACAATGACATATACAAAAATATTTCAGAATATATAAAAGCTTGGATAAATTACAAATACCGTTTGTCCCCGTGCTAAATTGTCTCTACACAATTTTTAGCCTTTGTAATTCTATTGAAAACCCTAAATGCACCAAACATGTAGCATTGACACTTTAGATAAAAAGGAGCGTTTAGTGCTTGACACCGACACAACAACTATATTCAACCAGTTTCATTTTTCAAAGTATTACAAATGCATACATGTCAGTGTTAGTTTAATGTTTGGTGTATATGTCAGTGGTTCATAACGGTTTCTTTGTAATGTCATAACGGTCTCTTTATAAGAAGAAGAAAAAAAACAGTTTAAATTCGTGTCAAACAACATGTTATATCAGATCCCCCTCAATTTAGATTTGTGTTTTTTATTCAAATATATAAAAATAGTAACAGTCGCTTAAAATTCAATTGATCTTTTATTAAATCTCAATCAATTAGGGAGAACAATGACATATACAAAAATATTTTAGAATATATAAAAGCTTGGATAAATTACAAATGCCGTTTGTCCCCGTGCTAAATTGTCTCTACACACTTTTTAGCCTTTGTAATTCTATTGAAAACCCTAAATGCACCAAACATGTAGCATTGACACTTTAGATAAAAAATGAGTGTTTAGTGCTTGACACCGACACAACAACTATATTCAACCAGTTTCATTTTTCAAAGTATTACAAATGCATACATGTCAGTGTTAGTTTAGTGTTTGGTGTATATGTCAGTGATTCATAACGGTTTCTTTGTAATGTCATAACGGTCTCTTTATAAGAAGAAGAAAAAAACAGTTTAAATTCGTGTCTAACAACATGTTATATCAGATCCCCCTCAATTTAGATTTGTGTTTTTTATTCAAATATATAAAAATAGTAATAGTCGCTTAAAATTCAATTGATCTTTTATAAAATCTCAATCAATTAGGGAGAACAATGACATATACAAAAACATTTCAGAATATATAAAAGCTTGGATAAATTACAAATGTCGTTTGTCCGCGTGCTAAATTGTCTCTACACACTTTTTAGCCATTGTAATTCTATTGAAAACCCTAAATGCACCAAACATGTAGCATTGACACTTTAGATAAAAATGAGTGTTTAGTGCTTGACACCGACACAACAACTATATTCAACCAGTTTCATTTTTCAAAGTATTACAAATGCATACATGTCAGTGTTAGTTTAGTGTTTGGTGTATATGTCAGTGATTCATAACGGTTTCTTTGTAATGTCATAACGGTCTCTTTATAAGAAGAAGAAAAAAACAGTTTAAATTCGTGTCAAACAACATGTTGAAGTAGCAAAGTTTTTCACAAGAAAGGGGGGTTTGAATTGTGAACCTTTAAAAATTACCTATTAAAATTTAATAGAGAAACACAATTTTAAAGAGAGTAAGGAAGAGAGAAAAATACACAAGCAGTTTTATACTGGTTCACCCCTTTAACAATGGGTTACGTCCAGTCCTCACGCTCCAGTGAGTTTTTCCACTATAAGATGCTACCGATCTCAAGTTACAATTTCTTCCTTTGATCTTATATCCAAGATCAATAAAATCCTTTAAGCCCTACAAGCTTAAAGATACCCCAGCCCTCCAGGCTAGTAAGGGTATACCACTCAAACAATACAACCCTATTGACTTGAGTAAACCTTTTACAAAGATGATAGATTTGTTCTAAGCTTTTACAAAACTCACCACGTGAGAAGCTTAGAGAAAAGTAGAAACTCTCAAACACTCAGTGTATATACTAATCCTAGTATTGAATTACAGATCTGGAGTGAAAGAGATCAAAAGAGAGCTTTAAGATTGCTTGTATGATAAAAACAAGTGATGATCAAATTGTTGTGAAAGCTCGTGTTCTTCAAAGGTCACCAAAGGGCTCTATTTATAGCAGAGGCTTGTACTTGAAGCTTGGTGACGAAATATGTCCGTTTGTAACGGATACATGTTCAAAAATGACAGCTCATTAGTTGTTGTTATTTAAACATTCAAACTGAAAGAATGATCTGGGAATGTTCTTGAGCCGGATTCATATGATTCTTTCAAAGAAGCGTGGAAATGAGCTTGCAGTGAGCTGTAAAGTGTCCTTTCTCACTACATTCTCCAAGGGTTGCCGTTAGACATCTTTAGCATGCGTTTATCCAGCTGTTCTTGGGCTAGATAGTAGACTTGACAAGAACATCATTCTTTGATAACGTTCTGAGAACGTTCTCCATTCTGGGCGGACATAAACTTTGATTCTTCAAAGAAGCTTGATCCTTATCTTGATAGGTAGCTGTGAGGTATCAGAAACACAGCTGTATGGTCCTTTGAAGCACTATTCATATTGTCCTTGTATGGTACTTCTTGTCATAAAGTGATCATGAACATGGGAGAATGTTCATAAAATACTTAACAAAAGGACATGCTATCTTTTAGTTGCAAATGAGTTGGCACAACCTCATAGGTCTATGAATCTCCTGTCTTCAATGGTAATGGACAGCATAACTTCATTGTCTTGCATTAAGAATCAAGAGCACATGCTTGTTCTTTAAAACTTGTCCAAAAGGGAAAGTCACACATTTCATTCCAAATATTCCTTGCCTTATTTGTCATGAATGCTGTTGTGATCTTGTGAGTTAATACCAAGAGAAAAGTGCTCATTTGTCTTGAACATAGTTGACTTAGAAAAATAAGTGCTTTGTCTTTGAAGTTTGTTCTTGAGCGAAACATAGAGAATGTTCTTGGAACATTCTTGCAGCTTTTGTTCTTTAAACGAAATTGATTAAATAATGATATGAAAAGCTTGATTAATCCTGGCTTGATTAAAACACTCAAGAGCACTTGTTAGATAACAATATGATCAGAATTTCTCTTAAAATATAATTAAGATGTTTGTAATCTTTAAAACATCAAATTGGGATTTTCCCTCAACAATCTCCCCCTTTTTGATGATGACAAACTTCTTGAATTATGTTTTAAAGTAATTCTGATTTAGATAAATTTAGTACAGGATTTTGTGAAAATGTTCTTGATTTACCTTATCAAAACTCCCCCTCAATTCAAGCATTCAAGATTTAAAAGATAAAGAATTGAGAAATCACGTAATTGAGTCAAACATCATTTCATTAATCATAAAGCTCATCAAGTGAGAATCCAGACACGGTTTAAGGAACATGATTAATACAAAAAGACTCAAAGGAAATTAAAAACCTAGTTTAGATTTTAAACATAGCAAGAGAAGTTCCTATTAGCAAAAAGAACTTCCCAAAATATCTAGTCCTCTAACTAGGAAATGAGCATAATTAAACAAGCAGCAAGCAACAAACAACAACATTTTTCCAAAAGACTAGTACTCCCCCTAAATTACTCTCAGAACATTCTCCCCCTTTTGGCAGCATTAAAAAGGGTGATCACTTAGGCACGGTAGGGCTAGAGTCATCAGAAGAGGTAGCATCATCATGTGGTGGTGGAAATTATGGGATATGTGGAGGAGGGTTAAGTGGTGGTGGAGGAATATTCATGACAGGGCACACATGTTCAATTATCCAATTCCTTAAGGTTTGATTCTCGATCATAAGATGCATGAGCATGTTGTTTTGGATTGTCATTCCATCAAGAATCCTGTCAGCATTTTTCCTTGTCTTTGATACATCCTTTTCCATTTTTGTTCTTTTGGCCGGCCTCTGATCAGAGGTGCCTTCACCAGCAAGTTTCACATTTGGTTCAAAACCAACATGTGGATTAATAGCATCAGTAGCAGCAGCATTTGCAGAGGAACAAAAAGAGTCAAGAGTTCCAAAAGTGGTAGGTAGTGATGGGAGTGAACCAGAGGTAAAAATGGGTTGTGTGAATTGTGGAAAAATTGGAATATTCTTGTCAAAGTTTTTGAAGAATTCTGAGCTTTTAAAATTTTCAAGACTTCCTTAAGATGAAGTCATGAGTGGTGAAAAAAGAGTGGTATTGTGAGGTGAGGTAGTAGAGAGAAAACCTTGAAGTTCCTTACCAGCTCTTGGGGGTGCAGAAGCTCTAAAACCATGAGAAAAAGGTGTTCCAAAATGAAGAGATGTGCTAATGTGAGAAGGAATTGAATCAGAAGCCATTCCAGCATTTGTTCCTGCACTTTCACCAGCTTGGAGATTGTTCTCAGTTTGATCTCCCAACACATCAGCAAGGATATCCAATCCTTCTTTCTCAAACTCAGCTCTCTTTCTCTTACCCAAATCAATAGAATCTTCAGAGATGAAATCCTTTTTCATGTGGTGAATATTCTTAAAACCAAATGAAGTGCATGAGTTTTCAACCCTTTGATCCTTTTCATCAATTTTGAAAATTCTGAAGATTTTGGTTAGGATCATAGCATAAGGCAGGGTTACCTTTTTGATACCGGAGTTGGCAACATGAATCATGTGCTGTATGATTATGAAAGGGAGATTCAGTTTGATACCTTTTGACAGATGATGCATGATGAGCAGATCATTGTCAGTCACTTTGTCCAAGCTACCTGTCCTTGGAAAGATGCAGTGTTGACAAAGATTATGCATCAACTTGTATTCCTTTCTCAGCATTGAAGATGGAGGTTTTTCTCTTTGAGCACCTTGCTCATTGAACATTTGCAGGATTAAAGCATCCTTGCTTACTCCTGACCCGGTATACCAACCTTCTCCATAGGTTTCTACTCCTTCAGCTTTCAATCCGAGTATATTTCCAATTACTTCTGGATCAAGTTGAATTTCCACTCCTTTGATGTAGGAGACTATCTCACTTTTAGCAACATCAACTTTGGCATTGAAGTAAAATGCTTGAACTAGTAGAGGGAAAATGGATTCATTAATTTTGAAAAATTTTGTCCACCCCAATGGTTCAGTGTACTTTAGCAAATTAACTCCACCTTTAGCTAAATCTTCAAATTCGTAAGTTCTTCCAATAGCTACAGGTTTCACTTTCCAAAATGTTTCAAATCTTTCTTCGTCATCAGGATGAATAAGGGGTATATCAACAATTTTGATTTTTGACCCTTTGTTGACAGACATGGTTTTGGCTTTTGGTTTGGGGGTTTTTGAAGCAGAGTACGATTTTTTGATTGGAGCAGGGGATGGTTTTGTTTTAGGTTTTGGTGGAAGCGATTTTGATGATGTAACTGGTTCAGGTTCATCATTGGCAGCAATGTCTTCATGATGATCTGAGAGAGTGTTCTCAGAGTCAATCTCATCATCATCGATGACATGCACGGTGGTGTCCTTCACGATCTTTTTCCCTGTACCAATTCCAGATAGAATCCTTGCCGATCGTCTAATTTGAGAAGAATCTCGAGATTTGGTTTGGGATTTGGTTCGAGACTTTCTGACAAATATGGGTGGTGTATCAGCTTGGCTAGGAACAACCAAGGTAGGAATTGGGGTTACCATTCCTTCAGAGTGAATGGGTTGATTTTGGGTGAGTTGAATATCGATTTCAGGTTCGGAGGGATCATTCTCAGAAGATTCTGGGCTGGTGGAAGATGGAAAGACGGTTGAAATGGGTTCAATGTCTTCAGGTTCAGATTGGGGATTTTGAGTTGGAGAGGGATTCTGGGTTGAAATGGGAGAATCATCAACAACACTTTGGTTCAGATTTTCCTGAGTTGGGGTTTTTTCAACAGTGTTTGGGTTATTTGGGGGTGATGGTGGTTTGCATGGAGGAGGAGATGGAGTGGGTGATGGAGTACGAATCCTAGCGCCTCTTCCTTTGGTTCGAGCCATTTGTTAATGGAAGAAAAAGTTTTGAAATTTGTTTGAGAAATGTAAGAGGAAGAAGAGCGGTTTAATGGTTTGTGATGATGAAGGTTGGTATATGATGGGAAGAGAAAATCGTGGGGAAGTGTGAGAGAGAGTAGACTAGGTGTACTTAGGAATAGTAATTATGTACTTGTGCTAAGTGGTTAGTTGGAGAGAGAATGATGAGAGTGGGAGAAGGTAACCGTTGAGTAACATTTGGGAGAGCCAATCCTAATTTTTCTATTTTAAAAATAAAACTAATAAACACGGAAACCACATAGAAACATATTCAAACATTCAAATATATATCAAACATAAGATTATTCTCAGGATGTTCTCTATGGCAAACATAAAATATAACATTCAATTTTGATTGGGATTTTTGACGATTTTCAATTTTTCTTTGATGAAATTAAAACGATCCTCAACCAATGGCTTAGTAAAAATATCAGCAAGTTGATGTTCAGTATCAACAAACACCAAAGAAATATCCTTTTTGTTAACATGATCACGAATAAAATGATGTTTGATTTCAATGTGTTTAGATCTTGAATGTTGAATAGGATTTTTTGATAAATTAATTGCACTGGTATTATCACAAAAAATTTGAACATTTGTGTACCTTAAAGAGAAGTCTTCAAGTTGGTTTTTGATCCATATTACTTGAGAACAACAGTTTGATGCAGAGACATATTCTGCTTCAGTAGTTGAAAGTGCAATGGTATTTTGTTTTCTACAACACCAACTAACAAGAGCTTCACCAAAGAATTGACATGCTCCACTTGTGCTTTTCCTTTCAATTTTATCTCCAGCATAATCAGCATCACAATATGCTTGTAGATCAAAATGTGTTCTTTCTTGTACCACAAGCCAACATTTTGTGTTCCAACCAAATATCTAAAAATTCTTTTTACAGCAATTAAATGTGATTCCTTTGGAGATGATTGAAATCTAGCACATAGTCCTACTGAGAAGACAATATCAGGTCTACTTGCAGTCAAGTAGAGAAGTGATCCAATCATTCCTCTAAATTCTTTTTCTGACACATTTTTGCCACTTTCATCTTTGTCCAAACTAGTTGATGGATGCATAGGAGTTGACATGATCTTTGCTTCATTCATCTTATATTTTTTGAGAAGATCTTTGATGTATTTTTCTTGACAAATAAAAATACCATCTTCTAGTTGCTTGATTTGTAAGCTAAGAAAAAATCTAAGTTCTCCCATCTTGCTCATTTCAAACTCACTTTGCATAAGGTTAGAAAATTCTTCACACATTTTTTCATTAGTAGCACCAAAAATAATATCATCAACATATACTTGGACAATAAGTAAATCATGCTTATGAGTTTTTCTAAAAAGTGTGGTGTCAATTTTTCCTCTAGAAAAATCATTTTCAAGTAAAAAGGTACTCAACCTTTCATACCAAGCTCTTGGAGCTTGTTTAAGTCCATAAAGAGCTTTGGTAAGTTTGAAAACATGATTTGATTTGTTTTGATCAATGAAACCAGGTGGTTGGTGAACATAAACTTCCTCATTTAAAAATCCATTCAAAAATGCACTTTTGACATCCATTTGAAAAAGTTTTATGCATTTATGAGATGCATATGCAAGCAAAATTCTAATGGCTTCTAACCTGGCTACAGGAGCAAATGTTTCATCATAATCAATTCCTTCTTGTTGGTTGTAACCTTGAGCTACTAGCCTAGCTTTGTTTCTAATTACTTTACCATCTTCGTCCAACTTGTTCCTAAACACCCATCTAGTGCCAATGATTGAATGATCTTTTGGCAGTGGTACCAAATTCCATACTTCATTCCTTTCAAATTGTGATAGTTCCTCTTTCATAGCTTCTATCCAAGATTCATCTACAATAGCTTCATCTATAGTTCTGGGTTCCAACTGAGAGATCAGTCCCAGATTGTTCTCTATGATCTGTAGTGATCTTCTAGTTCTTATTCCATCTTCTGTGTTTCCAATGATTTGTTCAGGTGGATGATTAGTAACAGTTTTCCAAGTTCTTGGAAGCATTTGAGGAGTTGATTCTTGGTTGGGTTCAAGATTTTGATTTATTATGAGTTCGTCTTCCTCATCTTCTATTATGTTTGGTTGATCTTCAAACTCATCAAATTTCACATGCATACTTTCTTCCAAGGTTTGAGTTCTTAAGTTATAGATTCTATAAGCCTTTGATGTTAGAGAATATCCTAAGAAGATTCCCTTATCTGACTTTGAATCAAACTTGCCTAGGTTGTCTTTGATATTTAAGATATAGCAAAAACAACCAAATATGTGAAAATAAGAAATGTTTGGCTTTCTTCCTTTCCAAAGTTCATAGGGTGTTTTGTTTAAAATCTTTCTGATGGTGACTCTATTCAAGATATAGCAAGAAGTATTTATGGCTTCAGCCCAAAAATATTTTTCAACATTTGATTCATTTATCATAGTTCTTGCCATTTCTTGTAAAGTTCTATTTTTCCTTTCCACAACCCCATTTTGTTGAGGTGTTCTTGGACAAGAAAAATTATGAGATATTCCATTATTGTCAAGAAAATTTTCAAAGAGAGAGTTTTCAAATTCTCCTCCATGATCACTTCTTATGGACACAATATTTGAACTTTTCTCATTTTGAACTTTTAAACAAAAGGTTTTGAAAGCTTCAAAAGCATCATCTTTATTTTTTAGAAAAAGCACCCAAGTGAACCTAGAGAAATCATCAACAATGACAAAGCCATAATTCTTACCACCAAGACTTGTAGTTTTGACCGGTCCAAATAAGTCAATGTGAAGCATTTCAAGAGGTTTGTTAGTTGAAATAAATTTTTTAGGTTTAAAGCTACTTTTCACTTGTTTTCCTCTTGTACATGATTCACATACTTTGTCTAGATCAAAACTTATCTTGGGCAATCCATTTACTAGATCAAGTTTTGAAAGTTTTGACATAGTTTTCATACTTACATGACCAACCCTTTTATGCCATGTCCATTTATCTTTTTCAAGAGAAACAAAACATGATTCAATAGGTAGTTCATCTAAATATACTACATAAACATTTTTGATCCTTGATCCAATAAATAAAATTGTTTCACATGAAGATTGCTTAATTTCACATGTGTTAGTTTTGAATATAACTTCAAAGCCATTGTCACATAATTGACTTATGCTTATTAAGTTATGTTCAAGTCCTTCCACATAATGAACATTTTCAATCTTGGCAGAACCAACCTTACCAATGGTTCCTTTACCTTTGATTTGAGCTTTTTCATTATTTCCAAAAGTAACAGATCCACCTTCTTTTTCTTCAAATGTAAGAAAGTTTTTTCTATCTCCCGTCATATGTCTTGAGCAACCACTGTCCAAGTATCATGGCTTTCTCTTGACTGCTAGAAGACATTCCTACATTTGATTTTAATAATATTTTAGGTACCCACAGATTCTTGGGTCCTTGAATGTTAGTGAAATTTACTCTAGCATGCTTATTTGTAACATTCTGCTGTATTCTTCTATGAGGAGGTTTATAAACCTTCTTTCTGAGATTATTCTGAGAATGTTCTTTGTGAAGTAGAGATTGTTCTCTATCCCTTTTTTTAAAACAAAATCTTTCAAGATGTCCTTCCTTGTGACAGAAGGTACATTTGTATTTTTGAATTTTCTTTTGTTTCTGAGGAAGGAAAAAGTTTTCATATAGTTTCATTTTTTGAAATGGTCTATATCCAAGACCGGCTTTATCAAACATTCCAAATTGTGATCCCAAGATATTATCAAAAGTTTTTGTAGAGGTAAAGAATTTTCTTAAATCATTTTCTAACTCAGAAACTTTACTTTTTAGTAAAACATTTTCTTCCTTCAGTTTGGAACATTCCAGAATATTCTGATTTTTCCTAATCTCAACAATTTGTTTTGACATATCTTTGTGAGTATTTTGCATATTTTCGAGCATCTTATGTAATATGATGTTCTGTGCTTTATACTCATCTCTTTCTTCATTTGCCTTGGTAACTTCATCCCTAAGTTTACCATTTTTTTGTTTTAGCAATTGAGTATCATATAATAAGTTATCAAACATATGTTCAGTTTTATGACAAGAAGAGCAAGGTTCGGTGTTTACCTCTTCATTGATGGAGTGTGTCATTAGACATACATTTGCTTGTTGCTCCTCTTTTTCTTCTTCTGATTCTTCATCACTTTCATCCCAGGTAGCCATCATAGATTTCTTTTTGAAGAAGGGCTTCTTTTGATTTGGACATTCATTTTTGTAATGCCCAAATTGATCACATCCATAGCATTTGACTTTGCTAATGTCTGTTTCTTTGGGTCCATTTCTTTTTGGTTGAAACGTCTTTTTAAGTTGGTTTCTCCTTTGCATCAACCTTTGGATTCTTCTTGATAGAAACGCCATTTCCTCATTGTCATCTTCTTGAAGTGTTTCATCATTCTCAAAGTTATTTTCAACATTCTGAGAATGTTCTCTGGTTTGAGAGTCTAATGCGATCATCTTCTTTTTGACAGGTTTGTCTTCTTGGAGGATTGATTCATGAGCTTTTAATGATCCAATTAGATCTTCAAGCTTCATTTGTGAAAGATCCTTTGACTCTGTAATTGCAGTTACTATGTGTCTCCAACTCTTTGTTAGACATCTAAGGAGTTTCCTTATTTTTTCATGTGTTGTGTATGTCTTTCCCAAAGAGTTTAGCTCATTGATGATGATAGTGAATCTTTCATACATTTGATCTATTGATTCATCTTCTTGCATCTCAAATAGCTCAAATTTTCTTACACCAATATCAATCCTTGTTTCTTTTACACGACTTGTTCCTTCATGATGGATCTCGAGAGTTTCCCACATTTCTTTTGCCGTTTTGCATTGCATGATTCTATCATACTCTTCTCTGCTCATTGCACTTTTAATGAACAGTTTTGCTTTGGTATTTAGGAGTACTCTATCAGCTTCTTGTGTTGACCATTCTCCTTGTGTCTTTGGTGTAGTTGTATCTTTCACCAAAGGTACGTATTCTCCTATTTCAATAACTGACCACATGTTGTTATCTTGTGATCTAAGAAATAGTTCCATTTTATCCTTCCAGTAGTAATAATCATCTCCTTCAAATAGAGGTGGTCTATTTGAGGATCCTCCTTCAGAGATAAACTTTGCGCCTTTAGTCATACTTCCTTCCTAGATCTTTTCCTCTAGCACTTGTTAGATGCTCAACCTTAGAGGCAGAGCTCTGATGCCAATTGAAGTAGCAAAGTTTTTCACAAGAAAGGGGGGTTTGAATTGTGAACCTTTAAAAATTACCTATTAAAATTTAATAGAGAAACACTATAGAAGAACAAACGTTAGAACGTTCTCAGAACGTTTGGTTAGTTGTATGTAAATAAACTGGAGAACGTTCTCGGATCAATCTCAAGAGATAAAGTAAATTAAAAGATAAGTGATGTGTGTGATCTGTGTACACAATTTTAAAGAGAGTAAGGAAGAGAGAAAAATACACAAGCAGTTTTATACTGGTTCACCCCTTTAACCATGGGTTACGTCCAGTCCTCACGCTCCAGTGAGTTTTTCCACTATAAGATGCTACCGATCTCAAGTTACAATTTCTTCCTTTGATCTTATATCCAAGATCAATAAAATCCTTTAAGCCCTACAAGCTTAAAGATACCCCAGCCCTCCAGGCTAGTAAGGGTATACCACTCAAACAATACAGCCCTATTGACTTGAGTAAACCTTTTACAAAGATGATAGATTTGTTCTAAGCTTTTACAAAACTCACCACGTGAGAAGCTTAGAGAAAAGTAGAAACTCTCAAACACTCAGTGTATATACTAATCCTAGTATTGAATTACAGATCTGGAGTGAAAGAGATCAAAAGAGAGCTTTAAGATTGCTTGTATGATAAAAACAAGTGATGATCAAATTGTTGTGAAAGCTCGTGTTCTTCAAAGGTCACCAAAGGGCTCTATTTATAGCATAGGCTTGTACTTGAAGCTTGGTGACGAAATATGTCCGTTTGTAACGGATACATGTTCAAAAATGACAGCTCATTAGTTGTTGTTGTTTAAACATTCAAACTGAAAGAATGATATGGGAATGTTCTTGAGCCGGATTCATATGATTCTTTCAAAGGAGCGTGGAAATGAGTTTGCAGTGAGCTGTAAAGTATCCTTTCTCACTACATTTTCCAAGGGTTGCCGTTAGACATCTTTAGCATGCGTTTATCCAGCTGTTCTTGGGCTAGATAGTAGACTTGACAAGAACATCATTCTTTGATAACGTTCTGAGAACGTTCTCCATTCTGGGCGGACATAAACTTTGATTCTTCAAAGAAGCTTGATCCTTATCTTGATAGGTAGCTGTGAGGTATCAGAAACACAGTTGTATGGTCCTTTGAAGCACTATTCATATTGTCCTTGTATGGTACTTCTTGTCATAAAGTGATCATGAACATGGGAGAATGTTCATAAAATACTTAACAAAAGGACATGCTATCTTTTAGTTGCAAATGAGTTGGCACAACCTCATAGGTCTATGAATCTCCTGTCTTCAATGGTAATGGACAGCATAACTTCATTGTCTTGCATTAAGAATCAAGAGCACATGCTTGTTCTTTAAAACTTGTCCAAAAGGGAAAGTCACACATTTCATTCCAAATATTCCTTGCCTTATTTGTCATGAATGCTGTTGTGATCTTGTGAGTTAATACCAAGAGAAAAGTGCTCATTTGTCTTGAACATAGTTGACTTAGAAAAATAAGTGCTTTGTCTTTGAAGTTTGTTCTTGAGCGAAACATAGAGAATGTTCTTGGAACATTCTTGCAGCTTTTGTTCTTTAAACGAAATTGATTAAATAATGATATGAAAAGCTTGATTAATCCTGGCTTGATTAAAACACTCAAGAGCACTTGTTAGATAACAATATGATCGGAATTTCTCTTAAAATATAATTAAGATGTTTGTAATCTTTAAAACATCAAATTGGGATTTTGCCTCAACACATGTTATATCAGATCCCCCTCAATTTAGATTTGTGTTTTTTATTCAAATATATAAAAATAGTAATAGTCGCTTAAAATTCAATTGATCTTTTATAAAATCTCAATCAATTAGGAAGAACAATGACATATACAAAAACATTTCAGAATATATAAAAGCTTGGATAAATTACAAATGTCGTTTGTCTGCGTGCTAAATTGTCTCTACACACTTTTTAGCCTTTGTAATTCTATTGAAAACCCTGAATGCACCAAACATGTAGCATTGACACTTTAGATAAAAAGGAGTGTTTAGTGCTTGACACCGACACAACAACTATATTCAACCAGTTTTATTTTTCAAAGTATTACAAATGCATACATGTCAGTGTTAGTTTAGTGTTTGGTGGATATGTCAGTGGTTCATAACGGTTTCTTTGTAATGTCATAACGGTCTCTTTATAGGAAGAAGAAAAAAACAGTTTAAATTCGTGTCAATTCATTGAATTTAAGGAAAATATATATGGGTATCAAGATAAATATTTTAGTAATAAACATGCCAAAACCTAGAGGTATTATGTTGGTGTTTTGTCTTTAACACTCATATAAATCTTCTCCAACATATTTTGCATTAGATAATTAAAGTTAAAAAATATATTATGTTGGTATTTTGCCTTTCACACCACATATTTTTGACTTGTATCTATTAGATTGAATTTCCTTGCAGTCATATGCACGGCGACACAAAAGATATCGGCTCAAATTTGAACCATGTTTTTTTTCCTCTCCAACACAAAAGGAAAATGAAATTCTTAATTGATGAAATTCATAATAGAAAATGTCTTTATGTGAAGCATGATATTGGTGCTTGCTGCCAAGTATAAAATAAAAATTTAAGCACTAAAATCCAATAGCATATTAAATTACTGAACTGACAATATTGGTGCTTGCTTCCAAGTATGATAAACAATACATTGAGTCACTATTCCAACATTTTGTCTAATAGCAATTCTTGCATAGGCAATCCTTGCATAGGTTACAAATTTCCCTAATCTCATTGCCAAAGATATAAAACAATAATAAGAGAAAAATGTTGTATCATAGTTTAATTAAACCACTAAAATATATAAATTTTGTCTAGATAGCTCCAAATTCAAATTTAAATCATTGCATGATAATCTTTCCAAACATAGTCAACAAATTGAATGTATGATTTTGTCCTTCATTTCCTTTTTCTTCCCCTTATCCTTCAACTTTCTCTTCACTATGTATCAATGACTTGTTCTATCTGCTCAAAAAACATACCAACTATAGATGCACTTGAAATAAAAGAAGTAACTCAAATATGTGGTATGAAAGTTGAGAAAATGTGACCAAACTTTAAACATAGTTCGCTTAGCTAATTCAAAGTCTTATATAATAACAATAGACACTATTGTTCATGGGCAGAAAATGTGACACTCAGAGCCAACCTATATATAAACTGAAGTTTGAAAACAAAATAGAAGTTTAAGGATAGCAGCCTCAAGTAATTTTCAAAACCAAATTATAGGAATTCACTGAGTACATCTTAAAGGAAATTCTCAAAATCAAGTTATAGTACCAATAGAAAAATCAAACCTATACTAAACCCTTTAGTAAAAAATGAAACATACCCTGATATAACTAATGATAGAGATATTTCAAAAGCGTAAAAAAGGATGCATGAAATTGTTAGCACACAAACTGCAATTAGCAGCACCAGTTCTAAATCTTTGACCATTTTGACCTTACCAATGCATCACTAAAAATCATACTTCAAGTTTATTCAAAAGAGAAGGAAAAATACTACCTAATGTTTGAAGAGGATGTCCATGGCAAATAAAACTCAAAGAAGCATCGTACACCAGCACCTCACACTAATTCGTGTTCCAAGATCTGGACAAAAAAAATTATTCATCAGCTTTTTTAAAGGGCAGAACCTTAGCACACCCTGTAAAAAAACACCTTAATTCTTGATACATCATTGCCAATATTGTGGAAAAAGATACATATAAATTGAAATTAAAATGAACCTAGTATGAATAAGAAAGAAAAACTACATAAATTGAAAACAAAATGAAATAGAAAAAAATTTAACCATCTCCAGTTCTTTCTCTATTGTTCATAAAGCCATTGTTTATCTAAGTATGCACCTCTCCCTTAAAACTCCGTAAATATATAAAGGCTACATTTAAGTATGTTTGGTGGAACAACATATCCATTCACATCATAACAATGATACAATTCCTTTACTAACAAAGTCCCTAGAATTATCAAATTCAGGATGCAAAAGAATAATAAAATTTAAGACGTTTCCTTAGAGCTATAATTATCAAACTCAAGAATGTTTTTTATTTGAAAAGAGGCATCATTTAAGTAGAACAAAAGATGTGTCACTAAGAATGTTTATTTTGAAACAGCAAGACAAAGTAAATACCACAAAAAGCCAAAAGCTAAAGATGAAAAAATGTCGCAAATTTTACCACCAAAAGCTTCAGCCATCAATCATTAACTTTATCTTCTCAATAATATCTGCAAAAACGAAAATCAAAATTTCAAAACCAACCATCAACTTTTTTTTTCTAATTCAGAAAAATTCAAACAACGAAAAAGAATATCTTGAAAGGGATTAATTGACCAAAAGTTTGATACCTTTATGAGTTCTAAGAACTTTTTTTCCTAAAAGGGATCAAATATCTTGAAACACAGAGGAACCCATCTATCACCTAGTTGAAATAAAACCCTGTACTTGAAATGAAAATGAGACAGTTCATATAACACCCCACATGAATAATCTAGAATATCAGTGGATTATTATAACCGGAATTGAGTACATTATTATTACATTAAGATAGTTCAAGCACACACAGGTGCTAAGTACAACAAATAGAAATAAGACAGCGGAAACAACTGATAACAACAGGTACAACAAGATTATTGAATTGAAATAACAACAAGAAATGGAAAAGCATGAAAGAAATGCGTCCTCCAAGCAAAGCCACGAGCACACCGAACAGCATACCTCAACCGACCTGCTTATCTGAAAATAATTGTTTGGATTGGGGTGAGACAACTAAGCCTCAGTGAGTCCTACTACCCTCCTAAGGTGACTACACCGGGGAATCCTAATCAGTCATACATACTAACATATTAACATAAATCATAAGCATAAATAAAGGTGTAACACAAAGCATATCTTATTCATTTTTAACACTAGGACACTCTGAGGTGAGCAGGTCTCAGAGGCCTGCCATATCCGTCAACCGATTCGGTCACGGCATGAAGCTCACATAGTCATAACCTAATGGATTATCCCATTGGGAGTCCATAGTGCGATATAATTCGCTCTTAATTGACTGATACTAAATTGAGTTATACTACCATGAATTTCCAAATCCCGGGGAACATACAAACTTAATTAAATCTAGATTATACCCTAAGATCATCTGTGATTAACATTCTATTTAACATTATGCCAGTTACATTTCTGCAATCTATCCATCTCAGATGAGGAAATAAAACGAGCGATTAAATCAGTTTGAAAATCAAAAGTTGCAGGCTGTTCTGTGTAAGCTCGCCACGGCGAGTTACCTGTTCGCCATGGCAGGATTACAGGTCATTCTGTACAATCTCGCTATGGCGAAATGCTAGTCCGCCATGGCGAAATCCAGGTTCTGACCTAAACAACTCGCCTGGCGAGCAAGTGCCCGCCATGGCGAAGTTCTTCAGCCCAGAACCTTCTATTCGCCATGAGTGCTCGCCAGCAATCCGCCATGGCGAGTTCATGCAGAAAGGCCCCTGTTTTGCGAAAATCATCAAATTATCATAGTTTCACCTACATTCCTCATTTGATATAGTGCAGAAACATAAACTACATAATCTAAGATAGAATGGAGGGAAATTTGGGAGTTAATTCCCCTCACACAACAATTTCCTAATTTTCCTATGTTAACATGCAAAAGTTTAATTTGGGGAAACTAGCTAACTATCCTAAGAACCCACCTGTTGTGAAGCTTTAATCTAACTTCAGAGCTCCTAGAAGCAGCTACTGCAACCTCCTATAAGCCCCACGAACCCCAGGACAGAATTTGGAATTTGACACTTGAAAACCCTTCTAAATTGAGCTACGAATTTGATGGTGTGCTTGATGATTTGGCTCAGTAATGGTGTGGTATTTATAGTGGTTTGGAGCTGTGTTTGATCAGAGTTGGGTTTTGTCTTGTTTCTAACTTGCATGCAATTTTAATGGTTATGGAGAAATGTGAAATGAAGGTGTTTGTTGTGTAGCTTCATGTGAGTTCTTGGGAGGGTGGAATTACTGAGCTTCTGAGTGATTTCAGTAATGGAATCTCTGAGTTTTACTACTGTTTAGTGTTGGGTTGTTGAGATGAAACCTAAGCATGTGAGTTGGTGGGAAATTAAGGATTTTGGAGTGTTGTTGTTATTGTTGTTCACGTGAGAGAGAAGAGAGAATGGAGAGAGTGTTGCTTGCTGATTTTCTGATTTGGATTAGCAATGGAGTGAATAATTGCATGCACCTTGTAAGTGGTTTCATGACTCATGGTTATTTGCTAGGTGGAGGATTATGGTGAA
Organism: Trifolium repens; assembly: GCA_030408175.1. NCBI lineage: Eukaryota > Viridiplantae > Streptophyta > Magnoliopsida > Fabales > Fabaceae > Trifolium > Trifolium repens. The sequence goes on along the minus strand of CP125836.1, from coordinate 27,226,613 downwards.
ACATGAGGAGTGAGTGGAAGGGTGAGTCACAAGGGTGAGTCATGGGTGGGAAATATGAATTTAAGGTGATTAATCAAGGCTAAATATAGTAGTAAGATAGTATGGTATGTGGTTAAGTATTAGTGGAATTTTACTAACACACACCCAATTTCTTAAATACCACGACTTAATTTAATTAATCACCTTAGTTTAATATTAATTCCATTAGACCTTCTCTAATTAAAATTAATTTAAACGAATTAGAACGTGGGATATTACAGTTCAAATAATCTCTTAAGTTGGAAGCATAAATTGAACAAATAATGAAAGAATACTCACCATTGAAAAAGTTTATAGATTGAATATGAAATTAAAATTTTGAAAGAAAAAATCTTATTAAAACTAATGGTATATCAGTTTGGTTTTCTCCTAAATTAAAGTTTACAAATAACAAAACAAATTAAAATTGATACAAATCTAAAAATTTAAAAAAAAAAAAAATCTGAAATTTAACAAAAACAAATCAATATCTAAATCCCACTAATAACTCCTAAAAAGTAGGGATTTTTAACTAAAAGATAGAAACAAATCCTAATAAATATGACAACAAACAACAATATTTTTAAAAAATAAAATAGAAAGAGAATTATTTCATCAGCAGACATAAGAAATGCTAAGAAAATTAGGGATTTCAAATAAGAAAGACATACCTTATTCCTCAAATTCATGAACAACAATCTCTGATCATTGAATTCTAATAATCAAAACAAACCCTGATTTTCTGATAAAATTGAATTCTGAAATGAAAATCAAAACAAAAACAGCGTTCTTAATTGCAGATCCAAGGTAGGCCTCAGCAATCTCACGCATCTTCATAAGCACCATAGAAGAGATCTCTTTAGCGGCAAATTGCTTGTCTTCACCCTTGTAGTTAACATCAATCATAGGCTTTTCAGCAGGGCCAGAGATAATCTTAAAAGGCCACAATTTCATATCATGACAATGAAAATTAAAAACCCATCCATCTTACTAAATCATGATTGACATTACAGATCTATTGTCATGAGATAAATTGATAAACATGTTCGTCGTATGCATCATTAAACAAACATCTAAATATATCATTGAAACAAAGCACAATATTGCAAATAACTGAGTATTCAAAAACATGCATCATGATTGATTAAATCATAATATCACAAAAGAGAGATTATACCACTCTCAATCAAATAGAAGCACATTTGATTCCTTTTCAATAAGCCTTACATAAGATAAATGGCAGATTCTTTGCAACCTTACATTCCACAAAATTTATCTTATAATCTTACATTTGCTGTTGAGGCCTATAAACCTTCAATCAAGCAACATACACAGAAAAATGAATTGTTCTATAACATACATTGGTTTATCGTCATCAAAAGACATACATTGACTGTTAAATGATATACCTTTTCCTCAAACCCATGAGTAACAATCTCTAATTGGTTAAACTTAATTTTGACATCTCTGCTCCATCCTTCAGACATATTAGCAGTTTTCACAGCCTCCAAATAAATTGATAAGTCTGCACCTTTGTTCTTGTTCCCCTTTGGAAACAGAAGAATCCTCCTAGAGCATAACCAAACCAAATCCGATCAAAACAAAAAAAAATGTAATAAATGGTGGGAATGTGAATTCATTCATTCAAATAACGTACCATGGTCTACCATATGCAAGTTAGTTCACCTCAAATATTTACCTTGGGGTTCTGTGTTGAAATTTGAAATTGTTCACCTCAAAACTTTGAAGGATTTGACTGAAATTTGAAAAAGCATGGATCAATGAATCATTGAAATGACATAATTGGATATTTCAATCATAAACTACTATAAATTAGGCAATTAATATCTCTTGCAACTTTCTCATCAATATGAAATTTGAGATGTGTCCATAATAATAATGATAATAATAATAATAATAATAATAATAATAATAATAATAATAATAATAATAATAATACATCTTGAACTGTTTCCAGAGATGTGTCCATATCGATGGCAGTTTCGACGGTTCCGACGGTGTTTCGTTTTGGATGCAGGGTTCATTCCATTGCTGCTCCAATTGATTTTCCTCGTATTCAAAAAACAAAAATAAAAAGAGGATTAGAAATACAATTGAATCAAATCAGGGTTTTAAAAAAGGAAAGAAAATGGAATATTGAAAAGGAAATACATGAAATCTGAGAAAAGGATTTGGGTGAGAAGAGATGAGAAGAAAACCTAATTTGAAATAATGAAACTATTTTTCCTAATAATACAAAAAAAAACAAAGTAATTTGAGGAGAGTAGCATAGCATATCCATTAACCCAATATATCACCTTGATCAAGACTACCTTTGTGTTTAAGGGTACGCAATTAGGCTTAGGCACAACAATGTGATTTATGAGAAACTAAATAACCACATTCATCAAATAACACACAGTACTTACAAATTTTGAGATTTGAAATGAAAATATTAGGGAACTTTCTTTTCCATAGGCTCCTTTTGTCTGTACAGAGTACTATTGTATCCAGCAGTAAAAATAGCCTGCAAAATTTATGTATAAGATGTTAATTTCGTGATAATAAATAGAAACTATTGCTAATTTACAAATGCCAAAAAGAGATGATACACACTTTGTATGGTAATTCAAGGACCTGCAACTGAGCAACAAAATCAGTCACTGCTGATATTAGATTTGCTGCAAAAAAAGGGGAAAACAAAAACTGCATAAGAAACAACCATATTGTACATAGATCTCAACATAAATGACATAGATCTCAATATGTAATTGATTATAATCACAATAAGAAATCTACCTTTGAAGTAAATGGAATAAAAGCAATCATCAGCCCCTTCTCATATGCCTACAACATGGAATATACCTTGATAAGTATACAATAACAATTGGAGAATTAAGCAACATTGTTCATGTTTACTTTGGGTCACAACTGAAAAAGTAACAATAATGGTTAGGAAAACGAATTGAATGAAACCCCAATTATGTAATTTAAGGATGTTGTGCAAAGAAGATTAGAAATTACAGCTTGACCAATAAACATGAAAAATAATCATTACCAACAAAATTAAGCTATAACCTTTGACAATAATGTGGATGCATATGAATAACTAACAATACGTGAATGATTCAACTAAATATGAGACAATCAATTTATTCTTTTTTGACAAAATATGAGACAATCAATTAAAGTTCAGAAAACTTACTCAATCAAACCCCAATTAGTGAACATGAACAAAGAATAAAACATACAAAATAAATCAGAATATGAAATCAAATAATATGAGACAATCTATTAAAGTTCAGAAAATTTACTCAATCAAACCCCAATTAGTGAATTTGTCAAAGAATAAAACATAAGAAATATATCAGAATATGAAATCAAATAATGGAATAAGAAAGAGAGTGAGAGATTGAATGTGTGGATTTCAATTTAGAATATGAAATCAATTTTGAATTTGAAATTATCCCTTTACAAATAACAAATTAAAATTGATGCAAATCTTTAAAAGAAAAAACTGAAATTTAACAAAAACAAATCATGATGAGGGTAGAAAACCATCTAAATCCCACGATCAACTCCTAAACAGTATGGATTAGTATTAGCTAAAAGTAGAAACAAATCCTACAAAATATGACAACTAAGCAACAATAGCTAAAAACAAATTGATAGGATATTTTAGATTAGTTGCTAATTTGAAATGAAATTAAAAAAAAAAAAGGGTTAAATAGTTGATACCCCCTGCAAAGTAAGTCGGTTTTGGAATACCCCCCTGTAAATTTTTTTTTTAAGATTCCCCCCTTGCAGACTGAAGATTCTTTGGGATACCCCCCTGGAGTGACACCAATGCAGGGAATCTCCACGTGGCACCTCCACGTGGATATTTTTTTATTTTTTAATTATTTTTTTTGCCACGTGGCATTAAAAATTAAAAAAAAAGATTATTTTTTTATTATTTTTTTGCCACGTGGCATTAAAAATTTTAAAAAATAAAAATAAAAAAAAAATAAAAATTTAAAAAAAATAAAAAATAAAAATTTCTGTTTTCTTTCTTTTTCTGTTTTCTTTTTTTTTTTATTTATATTAATTAATTTTAAAAAACAGTAAATATTAAATAAAAACATTAAAACTTATTATTAATTTTAAAAACTTAATTAAATTATATAAAAAATAAAAACATAATGAAATAAAATAATTAATTAAAAAAGATTTTTTTTCCCACCTTGCTTTTTCTGATTTCTCTATTTTTTTATTAATTAAAAAAGAAATAATAGGCTTTTGAAAATTAAAAAAAATAAATAAAAAAAGGAAAAAAGGGATTGGAACGGATAATCATCTCTCTCTTCTTCATACATTTTCTTCTCAAACAACAAACCTTCAAAATCCAAACAAATTCAAATTAATACACTTAATTCCCAAATTCCCATCTTCATACATTTTCCCAAATTCCCAAATTTTTCATACCCTATAATTTCTCAAAAATTTCATACTTCATCTCAATTTTTCACCAACTGAAACTATGTCATTTAACAAAAAAAAAAAAAGGAAATGGGTTTTGTAATAAATCTCAGAAATTGAAATGCTTAATAAAAAATTATGCTGCTACTAAATTATTGATAATGAAACCAATTAGATTGCTACTAATATATTAACATATTAGTAGAAAATTATGGTTTCAAACACAACTTGATATTTAGGCCGCTACTAAATCCCGTTTTCTTATTATAAGATGTTTTTGGATTCGTCTCGAAGAGTATTTTCAAGATATCATTTTTTTATAATTTTTATTATCATACAAATAAAGATATTAATCGTTAAAGTTATGTGTTTGAATTAAATCAAAATCTCTATTTCTTTATTATAATATATTTTTGGATTCGTCTCTAAGAATATATTCAAGATATCATTTTTTGTATAATTTTTATTATCATACAATTAAATATATCAATCGTTAAAGTTATATATTTGAATTAGATCAGTATCTCTGTTTTCTTATTATAAGATGTTTTTGGATTCGTCTCGAAGAGTATTTTCAAGATATCATTTTTTTATAATTTTTATTATCATACAAATAAAGATATTAATCGTTAAAGTTATGTGTTTGAATTAAATCAAAATCTCTATTTCTTTATTATAATATGTTTTTGGATTCGTCTCTAAGAATATATTCAAGATATCATTTTTTGTATAATTTTTATTATCATACAATTAAATATATCAATCGTTAAAGTTATATATTTGAATTAGATCAGTATCTCTGTTTTCTTATTATAAGATGTTTTTGGATTCGTCTCAAAGAGGATTTTCAAGATATTATTTTTTTGTAATTTTTATTATCCTACAATAAAAGATATTAATCGTTAAAGTTATGTGTTTGAATTAGATCAAAATCTCTATTTCTTTATTATAATATATTTTTTGATTCGTATCGGAGAATATTTTAAAATATCATTTTTAAAAAAAATATTATTATCATACAATTAAAGATATTATTCGTCAAAGATATTATCATACAATTGAATTATCTCAAAATCTCAATTTATTTAATTTATTTAAGTTTTTAAAATTAATAATAAGTTTTAATGTTTTTATTTAATATTTACTGTTTTTTTAAATTAATTAATATAAATAATAAAAATAAAAACAGAATTTTTTTTTTAAAATTTTTAATGCCACGTGGCAAAAAAAAAAATAAAAAAATAATTTGTTTTTTTTTTTTTAATTTTTAATGCCACGTGGCAAAAAAAAATAATTAAAAAATAAAAAAATATCCACGTGGAGGTGCCACGTGGAGATTCCCTGCATTGGTGTCACTCCAGGGGGGTATCCCAAAGAATCTTCAGTCTGCAGGGGGGGATCTTAAATTATTTTTTTACAGGGGAGTATTCCAAAACCGACCTACTTTGCAGGGGGGTATCAACTATTTAACCCAAAAAAAAAATTGCTATCAATATTTGTTATGAATCCAAATATACAAATATTAATCATGAAAATCATTGTAGTATAGATGATTATCAATAATATAGAAACAATATGAAACAAAGAACAAAAAATATAATAATACAGAAGATGAATAAAAACAATTCATAACATGAGATGAATGTAATCAATAAATTAGAGAAACCATATAAACGATAAAAAAGGGGATTACTTGCATATTGATGGATTAAAAATTATCGTTACCTGAAGATTGTGATGGTAGTTAATCTGTAAAAAAGTGAAAATAAAGAGAAAAAAGATTCGTTACCTAGTCGGAGATGAAGCGGAGAAACAGACGAAGGAGAAAGGAATGTTGAATGAAGGTGAAAGAAGAGGGCGAGAGAGATTCTGTGTACAAATAGAGAGGGCACAAGAGAAGTTTTGAGGGGAATTTGAAATTTGAATTTGAAATTTGAAACCTATATTAGGGAAAGGAGCTTGCATTAGGGAAAGGGAAAGGGACAACACAACAGGTTTATACTCAAATGAAGAAAGCCACCCACATGCTGAAAACGACAACAGCTTGTTGCTTCTGGTTGTATTCTGTTTCTGGACAGAAGATGAGAGTGACAAATCTGTGATTCTTTCAAAGTTTGCAGAAGTAAGAAATAAAACAAATTAAAATTGATACAAATCTTTAAAAAAAAATCTGAAATTTAACAAAAACAAATCATATTACATTTGAGAAAACAATCTAAATCCCATTAAAAACTCCTAAAAAGTAGGAATTATTAGCTAAAGATAAAAACAAATCCTAATAAATACAATAACCAAACAACAATATTTTCAACAAAAATTCAAAGAATACTTACTTGTTCTTGAGGTTGTGGTGACTGGTGACCATGTTTATCTAAGATCTTGTGATTTGAAACACTTCTAGAAAAAAGTAGTCTTTTCTTCAATTTGTTTTGACAAATCAAAACTACAAATTCCTTCAGCTTGCTTGCTACAACCATAGAAATTAATATTTTGGTAAGTTGATAAAATCAAAATCTGAAAAAATTGAATTCTGAAAAAGAAAAGAAAAAAAACAAAAATATAACTACTCAAATCTCAAACATCAACTAAAATAAATACTACTCAAATACAATCAATTCAAGTTCAGAAAACTTAGTGAACTCATAAACATTTGCTATTGTTTTTGTGAAAAGTAAAAGCAGATTATAAACTACAATTTGATCAAGTTAGAAATTACAATTTGATCAATAAATATGAATAGAATTATCATTACCAAAAACATTAAGCTTTTACCTCTGAGAATAATCTAAATGCACGTGGACTTGCTCCAGAAACTTCAATAAATCATCTAACCACAGCTTGAAACAAAAATATAAAAAGACAGCTCATATTAGAACAAAAAGCAAGTTAATAAAAAATCATCTCATATTAACAGTAAAAAAAATACCTTGAGAAAAGAAGAAGCAAATTCTCACCATGATGATATCATAGCCCTTTTTGAACCCTAATTTCAACATTCAAAAAATTAGTATGATCCAGAATCAATTAATAACAAATTCGAAATAGTAAACCAAAACAGAAGATGGATCTTACTTAAGATGGGATCCCTTTATAAAACTAAAACTTTCACAAAACAAAACATCAAACCAAAACTCAATAAAAAATAAATAAATATAAAGAAAACAAACAATTTGCTCTCATGAATGACAGCAAAAAGTATGTGCTTTTAGAAGAATAGAAAAACAATTATTACAGCAAAATATGAACCTTCAAATCCACTGCTCTCCTCAAATCACCACTCTCTTTAATTCCTCACAAACCCACTAACCCTTCTTCCGCCGCTGCTCTCCGCTGTGTTTCTGTTGTTTGGTTTCGTGATGACCTCCGTGTTCATGACAATGAATCTCTCAAAACAGCAAACAATGAATCAATGTCTGTTTTACCTGTTTATTGCTTTGACCCTGCTGATTATGGTAAATCATCATCTAGGTTTGATAAAACTGGTCCTTTTCGTGCAAGCTGTCATATTTCATGAGAGATTCAAAAATAAAAGGCTTTTGAGATGAATCAGAAAGAATTGGAGAATTTGAGATGAGATTGAAGAGAGGGGGAATTTGAAATTTGAATTTGATTCCAATTGTGTTTGCAGAGAAAAAAAGTATAATTTTTTCACCAAAATGGGTGTTTTGGGGAAGGTGTGAAGAAAACCAAAGAAATAATATGCGCAGACAAAATGAAAGCGACACTACATTGCTCCTTCTGCCAGCAATTGTTTTTGTTTGATTTCTGCTGGGCTTATTTGACTGGGCTGGAAATACAAGCTGGCCCATTACAGCATCATACACCAACAAATGCTTTTCATTGGCTGATTTCAAAAATTACCTAAAAGAGGCTAAATTTTTGGCATTTATTGCCAACCAAAATCCAATGTGTCATGGCTTATAGCTTGACACGTGTAAAAACTTGCCAATAGCTTCTTTGCAATTGTGTAGTTTTAGGATTATGAGTGGTCTGTGGTGGTGTTTAGTGGTGATGATTTTGGGTTTAGATGAAGATGGTGGTTATGGAGGTTATGGAATGATAATCATGATTGTTGTGGCATGATCATGATCATGATGTTGTTTTATGTGAGGTTTGAAGGAAGGAAGCATGTATGGTGTTGGTATGGTTATGGTGATTTAGAGAGATGGTTATGGTGAATTTGTGTTGAGTGATTGATATGATAATGGTGGTTGTTGATTGGTAGTGGAAGGTGTGATTTAAGGTGTGGATGTTTAATGTTGGTAATGATTTTGTTTGGGTTGTGATGGAGTGTTGAAGGTTGATGAGGATGATGATGAATGTTTGATGGTGAGGAGGAAAAACAAAGAGGCGTGAAGCCTCTGTAAGTTCTTTTTCTCTGTTTTTTTTTTGGCTCTTTTAGTAGTGAAAAATAATGTGTGTGTGAGTCCTCCTTCTCTCCTCAATGTAAATGTTTCGGTGTATATAGAATTAAAATTAGAATTAGAATTAAGTTTTAAAATTAATGTTGATTGATTAATTTTGGAAGGAGATTATGTGAATTGAGTGTGGTTTATGAGTGAATGAGGATCTTCCTCTTTGAGTTTGATTTGTCATAATTGCGAGATTCTTCCCTTTTGGAGTATTTTTTGTTTGACTTTTTTCTTATTCACAAAGTTAACTATTTAAAATAAAAATAATGAAAATTACAATTAAATATTTTTTTGTGATTTTTTGAATAAAGATAAAAATAGAGTTAGAAACAAAAGAAAAAAAAAATTGCAAAAAGATGATAAAGGTGATATTTGAACCCGAGACCTTATACTCACAATTCTTTGTACACTCTCTTCACTACCAAATGAGCTAAGTCAAGAATTCGAAAGAAAATGCAACGAAAATCAATATGATAAAAAATGGTGGGATCTTAGGTCAAAAATTGGGGTATGACAAGGGTGTTTTCTGCACGAACTCGCCATAGCGAGTAGCTGGCGAGTATTCATGGCGAGCTGGGTTCTGTGCTGATGATACTCGCCACAGCGAGTTGATTTAGGTCAGGACCTATAATCTCGCCATGGCGAGCTGGTGACTCGCCATAGCGAGCTTGTACATAACTGATCTACATTTTCCATTTTTCTAACAAAGTCTCACACACTCGTTTTATATCATCATCAGAGTCAGATAGTTTGCAGTAATATAATTAATATAATGTCGAACAGAATTTAGGGTATAACCTAGAATTTAATTAGGTTTGTATGCTCCCCGGGTTTGGGAAATTATGGTAGAAAGAACTAAAATTAGTATCAGTCAATAACACCCCACATGAAATATCTAGAATATCAGTGGATTATTATTATTGATAACGAGTGCATCATTATTACAAATTGAAAAGTTCAAGCACACGCAGGTGCTGGTTACAACAAAGATACAAAGTTCGGCGGAAACGATAGAAACTAGTACAACAAAACATTATTGAATAAGACTAGACAACATAGATCAACTAGAAATGCATGAAAGAAATGCTATCTCCAAGCACAGCTGCAAGCACACCGAACAGCATACCTTATCCAACCTGCTTATCTGAAAAAATAATTGTTTGGAGTGGGGTGAGACAACTAAGCCTCAGTGAGTCCTACTACCCTCTTAAGGTGACTACACCGGGGAATCCTAATCAGTCATACATACTAACATATTATCATAAATCATAAGCATAAATAAAGGTGTAACACAGAGAACATATCTTATTCATTTTAACACTAGGACACTCTGAGGTGAGCAGGTCTCAGAGGCCTGCCATATCCGTCAACCGATTCGGTCACGGCATAAAGCTCACATAGTCATAACCTAATGGATTATCCCATTGGGAGTCCATAGTGCGATACAATTCGCTCTTAATTGACTGATTCTAAATTGAGTTGTTACTACCATGAGTTTACCAAATCCCGGGGAACATGCATTTCTAAATTCCCTAAATTATACCCTAAGTTTATCTGTGATTAACATACTGTATAACATTATATAATTGTACTATTGCATATACCAAATTCAGATGAGGACATAAAACGAGTGCTACGGTTCTGTTTAGAAAATTCTGAAAAGTTCCTGTTCCTGTCAAGCTCGCCTCGCGAGTTGTCACTCGCCACGGCGAGTTGTTCAGGTCATGCCCTGTGTAAGCTCGCTACGGCGAAGAGGAGCTCGCCATGGCGAGATTATAGGTCCTGTGCCAAATTCGCTCGCCCGGCGAGTTGTTACTCGCCAGGGCGAGGTTCATCAGCATGAAGGACCCAGCTCGCCATGAAGGCTCGCCCTGAGCTCGCCAGAGCGAGTTTACTCAGAACCTGCTCTGTTTTGCGAAATTTCAAAAATTAACCTTTTAAACACCTACAATCCTCATCCTAAGGCATGCAATCATACAATACATATAATATACGACAGAATGGGGAGGAATTTGGGAGTTAATTCCTCTCACACAACAATTTTCTTAGATCCTAAGTTAACATGCAAAGTTCATAATTTTGGGGAATCTAACTAACTAACCTAAGAACCCACCTGATTGAAGCTTTAATCCTAGCTTCTGAGTTCCTAGAAACAGCTACTGCAACCCTCTAAAAGCCCCACGAACAGTTCACCAAGCTTGACTCAAAAACCTCCAAAAAGCTCAAGAACACGAAAATGAAGATGGAGTGGAAATTTGGAAGTGTTTACTGAGCTGAATGTTTGATGGTTCGTTCACTGAGGTTAGGCTGGTATTTATAGAGGTTTGAGATCAGAATTTGGACAAGGGTAGGTTTGGTTTGGTTGCTCTTGCATGTCTTTTGATTGGCTAAAATTTCATGAGGTGATGGGTGAGTTTGATTTCTTGCTGCATGTGAGCAGCTCGTGAATGATCATGAACAGAAGGATTCAGATGATTTGTGTTGGTTTCAGGCATGTGATGCTAGTTTAGTGGAAGTTAGATTGGAAACTTTGGAAACTAGCATTTGGTATTTCTTTCACTAAGAGTAAAACAAGGCTTGTGAGTTTGCAAGCTGATAGAAGGCGTGGGAGCAGAGAAAAATGAGAGAAGGGTTCAGATTTCTTGTCCCTTAGCATTTGCATGTGATCTTATAGGAAGAGAAGGAATTGGAGGGTGCAAGAGTAAGTGATGGGGGGCGTGGGAGAGAGAGTAAACTAGGTGGAGGATTAATTTAAATTTTTCCTTTCTTAGGCTTTGTTTCATACAAGATTAATCTAGGAAAATTTGCTAATTGTAATTAACCTCCCCTAATTCATGACATGCCACTTACTCAAATTAATAGAGAATTAATTAATTTGCGGGATGTTACATGAGCGATCTGTGATGTCGAGCTATGGACTCCCAATGGGATAATCCATTAGGATATGTTATTGTGAGCTGCATGCCGTGACCGAATCGATTGACGGATATGGCAGGCCTCTGAGACCTGCTCACCTCAGAGTGTCCTTGTGTTTAAAATGAGTAAGAGTTTGTTTATCTGTGATACACCTTTATTTTATGCTATTATGTTATGTTAGGACTTATTATGTTACGACTGGTTTTAGGAACCCCCGGTGTAGTCACCAATATTTTTAGGTAACAGGTTAACTGGAGCAAGGACCAGAATGGAGCTGATGATTGGAGCTGAGCTTGGATCATCGCATTAGACGATTTTAGTCTTCCCTTGTTTTAGTTATCTGTATATCTTGGAATTTTATTCTATTTTCGTTGTATTGTTTAAGTTCATTATTTGATGTAAGGAATTCTTGTAATTCAGTTGTTTATCTCGTCTAATTTAATGTACTCAGATCCATTTATTTATGTCTTGACTAAATATTCTAGATGTTTTAGTTGGGGCGTTATACTTATTGTAAAGCTTAACACTTTGAGAGTCTCAAGTGTAAGCTCATCCAACAATTTATTGTTGTTGAACTCTGATTGTAAAAAGTCCTTAAGATAAGGCACTTATAAGTCTCTTGGTCAGTAGTACCTTGAGCAAAGGAAGGTGATCTCTTGACTAGCTAGTAGTACCTTGAGCAAAAGGAAGTCTCTTGACTATTATTACCTTGAGCAAAGGGAAGTCTCTTGGTCAATAATACTTTGAGCAAAAAAGTATTAGACTAGGTGTCCGACTAGGGAGCCCTGGACTTGGTGTCTAAGCCATTGTAATCTTGATGATTATAGTGTTAAGCCTTCTTGATGAGGGGACTATATGTAACCCTAGTTAACGGGTCAATTAGTATAGATTTTTGTGTGTTTATTGTCTTGCTTTTATATTTCTATTTAGACAAAATTATAGAAATGATCATTTATCTTATTTATTAGTAACACTTTGATCATTTATCTTTTACTTGTAACATATAGATCATTTATCTTATGAAATTTGTAACACTTTATTCCTTTATATTTTTCTTTTTCTCATTTTGGTCCTTTTTCTTTTATAATTCGTTCATATAAACCCTTATCTAGTTTTTTTTAATTAAAAAAATGTTGATATTTATTTTTTATTTTTAAAAAAAATTAAAAATCCAGAAAAATGAAGAACACCTTCATCATTTTTCATGAATCTTCTTCATCATCTTCCTTAAATCAAAAAAATGTTTACTCAAATTTACCTCAGATATCATAATTCTATGTTATGTTTATTTCAATCTTTTTATAAATACAAAAATCAAAACCTCCAAATTCTCAATAAATCCTTTCTTATTTTAGCTTTTCTTACTTTTGATGATGGATCACTGGTTCTTATTTAGGGTACCCTTTTGTTTGTTTATGGTTGATGAATCCAAAAACAGGTTTTAACTAGGATAGAGAGTTATCAAAAGAGAGGGAGATGGGATCAATGATTGAAATTGGAATCAAAATTAGGAAAGTTGTTTTCATTTCAATCAGAGGAGTTTATAGATCAGCTTGTCATCATCCATTTCTTCTGTGGATGCGTTGCTTTTGCAGTTATGTATGCCTCTTGGGGGAGTATTTGTTTAGGGTTTATTGAGGAATTGAGGGTTTTAATGTTTGTGTTTATTAGAAGATTGAAATAAATATAATATAGATTTATGATATTTAGAGGTAAATTTGAGTAAACATTTTTTTTTGATTTAAGGAAGATGATGAAGAAGATTCATGAAAAATAATGAAGGTGTTCTTATTTTTATTAATAAATAAAAATATTTTTTAAAAAAATAAAATAAATATCAGCATTTTTTTAAGTAAAAAAATGAGATAAGGGTTTATAAGAACGAATTATAAAAGATAAAAGACCAAAATGGGAAAAATAAAAGATAAATGACTAAAGTGTTACAAATTTCATAAGATAAAAGACCTATATTATAACGCCCCAACTAAATTGTCTAGAATATTTAGTCGCGACATAAATAATTGAATCTGAGTACATTAAAAATTACAAAATAATTAAATGAATTGAAACAACTTCATGAATACAACGTGATCAACTGATATAATACAACGAAATGATACTAAAATTTATGAGTAAACAAGATAAAATAATAACAAGGAGAAGAATAAAATCTTCTAGGCTGACAATACAAGCTCAGCTCCAACTGTCAATCCCTACCTGGTCCTTGCTCCGGATAACCTGTCTACCTAAAAAAATTGAATTGGAGTGGGGTGAGACTACTAAGCCTCAGTGAGTTCTACTACTCTTCTACTGGTGACTACACAAGGGGAACTAAAGTGTATAATCTCTAAGTTAAACTGTTTTAAATACAAAAGTATTAATAACGAATAAAGGTGTAACACATTTATTAATCTTATCAAATTACACTTCAAAGGCCACGCCGAGGCAAGCTGGTCTCGGGTGCCTGACTCTGCGTACTACCAATACGAAGATTGGATTCCAACGTTGGCTCACATAATAATATAATAGAATTCGAGGAATTCTTTAAGATGGTTATAATTACCATTTAATTTAATGAGTATAAATAGTTTTAACCAATATACCCCACCCAAGGTATCCTAAGCATGTTACTGTTGAATATAAAATATTAATCTCTTTCTCTGACCATATAGTCGATTTATTACTATTAAACATATTCATGGAATTCAAGTTGAATTCGGATATAAAACGAGTGATATCGAAATTTTCTAAAAATTATGCAGGTTCTGACTTACTATACTCGCTATGGCGAGCTCATCCTCGCCACGGCGAGTCAGAAACTCGTCTGGCGAGCTATACAGAACATCAACACTCGCTATGGCGAGCAGTCACTCGCTACGGCGAGCTTAGCAGAACAAGCCCCTGTTTTCTGCAGAAATACATTTTCCATAGTAAACACCTACAATCTCCATGCAACTTGTTAAACACGTTTTACAGTAATAAATTGAGTATATAGGAGTAGGAATTGAGATTTATTTCTACTCATTCAATGATTTGACCCTAAAACCTATTGTTTGCATGCATAAACATATTTGAGGATTTCTAAGCTTTCTAAACAATTAATAGGGTTAAGAACCTAAAGAACCCACCTGAAAGATGCTTGAACTGGGCTGCTAACGGTATGTTCGAATCTCGCCAAAAACAGAATTTACAGCTACAACGTTTAGAATTTGTAGTCCAACATTCAGCATCAGGCCCTGAACATAAAATGGGTCTCCAGAACTCACTACTGAGCCAAAAATTACAAAACCTATATCGAAACGACCAGAATTGAGTTATCTAACTATGGCAATTGGAATCAGTTCAATCAGAGTTACAGGGAGAGAGCAGTGATCAATTTAGTACAGACCTGTTCCAAACATTTTCTGCAAAAATACCGTGTTGAACCTCCAACTTCAAAAATTCGTACCGAACTCAATACTGGACCAAAATTAGGGAAACTTGTGTCAAAACGACCGGAATTTCGATAGCAAACTAATCCAAAAAGAATCAACGCAATCAGAGTTATGAACAGAGATTTATTACCGTTTAACTAAGGGGGATGTATTGGATTGAGATTTTATGAGACAATTTTGACAAAAATAATCTTGACGATTTTATGAGATTTTGTTAGACTATATTGATTTTGTGAGATTTTAAAGACTTTTTTACAATCAAGATTTTTAACATATGATTTGAATGGATTTTGAAAGATTTTTTTCAAAAGACTTTTTACAATCAAGATTTCATAATACTTTATATATTAGGAAACTTTTGTATATTGGGAAAATTTTAAAAAGAATCAATAAATTATAATAAAAGAAATTAATTTTTTTTTTGGAATCCAAATATTTTTTAAAAAAAATCTTACAATAGAAAACTCCATGTTCCTTTTTTTTAGGTATATATTCCTAATCACCAATAAAATAGAAAGGTTATCACCACCACCATTGATGAGAAACAAAAGCAGATGATGAATGTGAAGAAAAAAAATGGTTTCCTGTAAAAAGAAATTGAAGAAACAAAATTTACGTTGTAAAGAAAAAGAATTGTACAAAAGTTGTAATGAATCAAAAGTTTGTAAAAAAGATGTAGAATTTGTTAAAAAAAATTTGCAAAAAAGCATATTTGATAGGTAAAGAAGAAGAATTTTTTTTTCTTGGTATAGTGATGATAAAAGTTTGTCTTGGAGAGTTTTAAAAAGTCTCAAGGCTTTTGGTGAATTGTTGAATAAGTGAACAAAGAAAAGAAGAAGAAAAACTTAGGTGCAGTGATGATGAACTGCGAAAGTAATAACCTGATACGGTGATGATGAAAGTAAAAAAGTCTTGGAGAGTTCGAAAAAGTCTCAAGGCTTTGGTGAAATTGTTGGAAAAGTCTATCAAGTGTATTTTAGAGATATTTTATAAGTCTTGACAAAATTCAATCGAATAACAGCAGATTTCATTGCCTTAAAAAAAATCATGATTGTCTTAATTGAATACCACTAGATTTATTTAGATTTTATAAAAGTCTTGATTGAATATCATTTGATTCTTTTATTAGAAAAAATTCTTTTAAAATTCTTTGAAATCCTAATCCAATACACCCCCCTAAGGCTCTGTCCTAGAACACGGGTTTCACCAAAAATCACTTCAATCTTTCCAAAAACTACCTTGTTCTTAAAACCGATTCACATGAGACTCCCCTCTTGGTTCCACCAGCTTCTAATTTACTCAAATCACCACATGCATCCTCAAAAGGAAAGGAAAATGGATTGGGATTAGGTTTAAATATTTTGTAAACTATAATCATGACAATATTATTTTGTAACCTATTGTTTTTTTGGGTCTGTGTTGGATTGCTTTTGTAACCTATATATGGAATAACATCTCATCTTTTTACCGGATCCTGAATCTGCACTACACAATATGAGTTTCGTGATCAGATTTTCTGAAACATCAAAATACTAATTTTTATCTAAAATATTACAAAGAATCATGATACATATATCACAAAAACAAAGAAAAGAAATATAATGAAAAATCAAAAGGGAAATAAGAGGTTAAATTCTAGAGTTTTACACCAACCCGACATTTTCTTTCTTGCAAATACTTTCAAGAGTTGTTTTCTTTTTTCTCAACCAATTGTTGAAACACCAGAAATTTAAATAAAAAATTATTAGCTTCACCTATAACAAATAAATTAATACATATTCAATCACTAACAAAAAAATAAAAATTGAAAATTCGAATGAACTAGAAATTGGGAATGGCAAAATATGAATTGATTTTGTAAAAGAATGGAAGATAATTATGGTGATAAACAATGGTGAGAACTATATAACTATATATATATATATATAGATCTGAGACAATCAATCCTAAAATGTTTTTGTCATACGGTATTAATTGCATAGCAATAATGTGAATATTAATCATGATTATAATTTTTTCTTAAAAGTCAATGAATGTTAGTAAATTGCATAATATACTATTCATACAAAAAAAAAAAGGATTCACACAAATATGAATTGTATTTTAAAAATATAAATATTATCTATATCTATATATATATTATTTGGGAGCCTTTCCTCAAAGCCTATGGTACACGTGGCAATCCCACAATGATTCTTCTCCCATATTGTTTTGGCAATTAATGAATTAAATGATTTAGTTCAAAAAAAAAAGAGGATCAAAGTACAAGCATAATAAAAACATGGTGCTCAAATTATGCAATCAATTCTCTAAGGCAATCTCTAAGCAATTAATTCTCGGCAATTATTAATTCTTTAAGGTTATCAAGAAAAATTCACGTTTATATGAATAGAACATGTAAAAAAAATTCACGTTTATTTGTCTACATATCACATAGGCCAAGTCAATAAATTCACTCTTTTTTTGTACAAATCACACCGCGAAGGCAAATAATACACCTTTTTCTTGGTACAGATCACACCACATAAGCAAAGACAATATAAAAAAAAATATTTCAAGCAAATCCTTAAAAAAATAGCTATTTTAAATTTTGATCAAAACCTTAAAAGAATAGCTATTTTGAATTATGAATTATGATCAAAACCTTAAAAAAGTAGCTATTTTGAATTTTGATAAAAGATTTAAAAAAAATGTCATATTCAGTGATTTCTCTCCATTAAATGCTATTTATTTATTGTCCAAAGTCATTATACCTAAGCAATTGACTTATGTTCATGTGCTGTCATTATACCTACAAAAGGAAAGGCAATATTCATTTTTTTTTCAACATAATCTCCCCATTAAAATCTGCACTATGAATCCGTATTAATGGCCCAAATACTCTCAGTAAAACTTTATACTTAATCACAAAAAATATACTCTACCTAATTTGACTTTCAAATATTTAATAATTAATAGAATATTCCTTAGGTTTATGCTTTATTTTGACCTATTTTACATCTATAAATAGTCTACACAATGTTATTTTCTATTCATCACATCCAATCTTAATATCAATTCTCTTATTTACAAATTTACAAATTCTAATTATATTTCTAATGGCTCCAAAGTACGATTCAATTGCTTCTAATTATATTTCTAATACCAATTCTCTTATTACTATGGCTCTAATTTTTTATTGTAAAATTCTTGATTGTCTTTTTTCCTCTTTTGATTCATTTATTTCCTTTCACTTTTCATTGCTAATATATATAAGTTTTGATATGTTTTTTTTTTCTTTACTATTAATTTTCCGGTTACATTTTCATCTGTCTTTTATTCATGACAATTTTCTTATGTACGTTATCTTATTTTCCCCTTTTCTATGTTTCTTTGATAGTTCTTAACATTATTTATATTTTTTTTTTGTTGCAGTTGATTGAGTGAGAATATGTATAATACAAAAGAACAAGTTAATTTCATTTATTTGAGTAATGTTTATTTATTTATTGTTGTATAACGTCAAATCAACTCACATGTGTTACCCGTAGCTTTTTGTGCTTTGCTTTTAACAAATTGGTTTCAATTTTTAATTTTTTTTATGTGAATATTAAATTCTCATTAACAATGATGAAATTGAAATGTAGAATTTCTACTATTTGTGATCTTCATAGTATTTTTCTATTTTTTGATTTCTCTTTTCTTATATGTAATAAAATTGACTTGATACCATATTCATTAATATATTACAAGAATACATTAACACATATTTGGTATAAATAAGCAATCGTGATGATTTTTTTTTCCGGAAATTAAACACGGGGGATGGGGGAATTAAAGTTTATGTGTGCATTTTTTTTTGGGTACGTGTAGTTTTATTTAGAAATTTCATTGACACTCAATTATTCATGCCAAATTTAGAAACAATATATATTGTATTAATTTTACTACAACACAAAATTGATCACAAATAACAAACACATTTTTTTTAACAAAACAAAATAACGAAGTCCAAAAAAATGCGCTCAACTTTTAAAAGTTGTGCTTCCGAATCCTCATTCTTTTATTTTTTTTAGATAATGACAAATCTTCAATTCTTTAAACTAATACATCAATGGTAATAATACAGAGAATAATTAGTAATTAGTTTTCAATAGTAATTAATATTTTAATATGCATTATGACCCAAAAAAAAATTAATATGCATTAATTATGACAGCAAAGAAATTATGTCTATAAATATGTCGCATCCCTTTTTTTTTAATACAAGAGCCTATTTTTTTTGTTACTCCGGACCTAAGTTATTTTTATGTAATTTATATGGGACTTAATTTTTAAATTTATATGGGACTATATTTATATTTTATGTAATTTATACGGGCTTATTTTAACATTTATATTTTATTTGCAGATGTGTAGAAAGGTTATGAAAGGAATGAATTAAGACTGAGATGGTTGCAATTGAACTTGACGGATCAATGATATTCTCTTCTTATTCCCAAACATTTAGTGGTTTTTTGCAGAGCTTTGAAGCATTTTTATGTATTGTTGCCGACTATGTTATAGTTTTTCAATAAGTACGGTTGAATCTCTTTTTCAAACTTTTTGTCCCTAAAATTGTAATTAAATTTAAGTATTTCTTAATGATTGATTTTATTTTCGAGGGACAAAAATACGGGATCCATTTCATTTTTGTATTTCTATTCATACATTAATACGAGATCCATTTCATTTTTGTATTTCTATTCATTAATACGGGATCCATTTCATTTTTGTAATTTATATTATAGCTTATATTTCTACTCATGTTAATACGAAGATCTATTTTTTTTTATTTCTACGAACTCTATATTTATACTCATACATCAATACGGATGCCTATTTTTTATTAAAAATGTCTAGGTACATATATTTCTACTCACATACTAATACTATAAAAACCCATCTTTTATTTTTTTGTAATTTTTACGAAATTTAAATTTGTACTCATATTAATACGAGGACTCTTCCCAAAAAATATTAATACGAGGACTATTTTTGTTAATTACTATAAAATTATATTTTTTCATATATTAATACGGGTCTATTTTAATTTTGTAATTTATGCTTTAGTTTATATTTTTACTCATATATTAATATGAAAGTCTTTTTTTATTTATTTCTACGTGGCCTATATTTCAACTCATACATGAATACGGGGCCTATTTTTTATTGTAATTTCTACGGGAACATATATTTCTACTTATGCATTAATACAAATAACTCTTTTTTCTTTTTTATAATTTCTACTCAGATCTATATTTTTACTCATATATTAATATGTATTAATATGAAGACCTATTTATATTATAATTTTTACAGAAACTGTATTTTTAGTCATATATTAATAGGGAGACTATTTTTTAAAAATTTCAACTGGAACCTATATTTCTGCTTAAATATTAATACGGGAATCAATTTTATTTTGTTATTTACTATATTGTAGTCTATAGTTCTACTATACACTGACATTTTTTTTTTGTAATTCATATCCACCTCAAGCCTTTTTACGAAACCTAAAAGTCTCTTCCATATATTTCATAGAAAATTATTTTCCATCAACTTTATAATTTTTTTAGCAGAGAATAATAGAAACAACAACTATGATACATTTTTAATATGATAAAAAAACTACGAACTATACGAATCTTCCGTAATAAAATCTATGACACTTTACATAAATTTTACAATTTTATCACAGAATATTATTTTAATTATTAAATTATAAAAGATTGTAAATATTTACGTAGTTTTTATTAATTATTTTTCATTAGCAATTAAAATTTTAAATTTTTGTTTAAAGTAAAATATATTAAAATATGTTATTTATAATTCAACAAATTTACAAACGCATTTCTACCCGCGGGTCTGGATACTAGTTCATTAAAATTTGTATATGACATCGAGGAGAAAGACAAAGAGATTTTCTTCTCATTTTAATCTTCACTGAATCATTCCATAAGTTTGTTTTTTAATTTATGTTCTCTTCCATTAATAGATTTGATTTTAATCTCACCTTAACACCACTTAATCTTCCATTAATATACAAATGGAAGAACTGTGAATCTTATGTTTTATGGAAGAAGAACTGCGGATCTGATGGAACATTAATAGAATTAAAATGTTTTCTTCCATTAAGAGAATAAAAATCCCTTTTGTCTAATGGTGAAAAATATCAGCAAGAATCTTCTATATTGATACCCAAAAGCTATGACCTTTCCCTCTTCTCTCATCAATGAAATTACAAATTATGGTGACTGGAGACGCGAAAGAGAGTGTAGATGACGAAAATTATGGCGGATGTTTCTTCTGGAGTATAGCAGGGAGAAGGGTGACGGCGAGAAGAGGTTGATGTTGGTGGTGGCGGGGCTGGTAAGGAGAGAGGGAGGAAGAGGAACGGCGACAGGAAGTGATGAGAAGGAGAAGTAAAAGGTTAAGTGGAGAAGAAGAAAAATCGCAGATCTGATGGGTGGAAAGAGAAGAAAACATGTTTGGTTGAATGTGACTTGACACACAATAATTCTTTAGATCTCAGTCACATATTTTAATCTAAGGGTTAATAATTATTCTCACCATTCTCATATATCTTTACCATTCTCATAAGATACATCCTCTAGGTCCCAAATAATATATATATATATATATATATATATATATATATATATATATATATATGAGTCGGGATCCGTTGACACCAAATAGTTTGACACTAAATCTTACACCTCTCAATAATGTCTTAACTGATATAAATTTTGTAAATTCCACCGTTGGATTGAAAATTTATATCATATAGATCATTTATGTAAAGTTTCAGAAAAATCCAAAATCATTTGATATGTTATTGAGGTACATCAAAGTTAACGGTTTGCTTCTTTTTTTAAATGTTGTTGATCTTTATTTGTCTCAATAACACATCAAATGATTTTGGATTTTTCTGAAAGTTTACATAAATGATCTATATGATATAAACTTTCACTCCAACGGTGGAATTTATAAAATTTATATCGGTTAAGATATTATTGAGAGGTGTAAGATTTGGTGTCAAACTATTTGGTGTCAACGGATCCTGACTATATATATATATATATATATATATATATATATATATATATATATATATATATATATATATATATATATATATATATATAGATACTCTTAACCCACAATTTACAACTTTTAAATTTTAAATTCTTCTGTTATTTTAGCCAAGATATTACATATATGTTATACATAAAAGATAAAGGACCAAAGTGTTACAAATAAATAAGATAAAGGACCATTGTGTTTGCCTTCTATTTACTTTGTCTTGCTTACCAATTGTTCTATCTTAGCAAGAAGTTTTTAGAAGAAAAAAAAACACAATTCAAACCCCCTTTCTTGTATTTTTCTCACCTTCAGTTGGTATCATAGAAACTTGTTGATTTAAACACTTAACGATGTAACAATCAAAGTTACTGCGAAATACAAAAAGAATGCGCTTCCACCTTGTGCGAACCCTGAATGCAGTTTATGCTCTCGTTCAAAGTCGTACATCTTCAATAGAGATCATCAAAGAATCATCTGGTGGAAAATAAAATTTCAATTTTTAGCCACAAATGACGAACTCTGGGATATGTTTGAAGAAGACTGCGATATTCTTGTCGATGAAGCAGGACAAACAATTAATGGAGGGAATCTCTCAAAAGAACAGAAGGAATGTTACAGGAAACATCATAAAACCAAGAACACTCTTGTAAACAGTATCACTTTTGAAATATATCAATCCTTAATGGATAAATCTACCGCAAGAAGGATGTTTGAGTATTTGTGCAATATGTATGAAGAGAATCAACATGTAATGAGTGAAAGGTTAATTATAAGGGTGAAAGGAAAATTTTTCAAGAGCCAAATGTGTTTTCTACATATCACTCACTTTAATCTTCTTCTTCTTCTAAAAAAAAAAATCTTCTTGTTCTTCTTCTTGGATTTTCTTCATAATTTTTCTACTGTTTCCTTTCCTTTTATTTTATTTTATTATTTTTATTTCTTATTTTTAGTTTGGGTTGTAGTAGCAAAAAAGAGGGTGTAAAAAGAGTTAACAAATAAATAAATGTTACCGGCCCAATTAATTCCCGCGAAGTTAAGAAAACGAAGTTTAACTCTGTTTCTTCTCTTTCCCTTTTTCTTCTCTTCACTCTGCTATCTATCATAAACCCTTGCCGCCGTGGAAGCTATCTAGGGTTTCCATTCTCAACCATGGAAGGAATCGAAATGGAGCAATCAACATTCTCCACAGACGAATCATCCAATGATGATTTCTGCAATTCAATCCTCTCTCGATTCGGTAACTCCCCAAACGAAAGCCACCAACAACTCTGCGCAACCATAGGCTCAATGTCACAGTTACTCAAAGACCAGGATCAACCTTTTACACCGACTGCATATTTCTGCGCCACTTGTTCTTCACTCGACCGCATCTCAAAGGAACGTAATCCAAATTACCACCTCATCGACGCTCTTCTCACAATTCTATCACTTGTAATTGTTAGAGTTCATGCTGCTGTGTTGAAGAAGCAGAGAGAGTTTGTGTCTGAGCTTGTTGCCAGAGTTATTGTCTCTCCGTCGATATCAGAGAGTTCAGTTATTAATGGATTGAAGTGTGTTTCACATTTGTTGATCATTAGAGATAGTGTTCATTGGTCTGATGTTTATCTGCTGTTCAATGTATTGTTAGGGTTTCTTACTGATTCACGACCTAAGGTAATAACAATTCTTAACATTAATTTTGAGTAGGGTGCTGTCAAATTTTACTCATATTTGTCTTCTAGGAATATGTTAGGGACTAAATTGATAATAAATGAATAAAGTTAAGGACCAAATTGACAGTAAGTTGTTAAATTATAGGGACTTAATTGATAGTAAGTGGTTAAACATAGGTACCAACTTGATGGTTTAGTAGATTCAGGGACCTATATGAAATATCTACAAAGTAAGGGACCTATTTGAGAGTGTCTTGCAAAGTATTAATTTTTTGTGTTTTACTTGTAAACTAAGTTTAATTTGATAAACTCTCACCAAGTTTTGTATTGTTAACAAATCACAACAAATGATATGTGTCACTTGAAAGTGTTTATGATTCAATACAAATGTGTTTAATAATCTTATTGTTATGATTGGAAGTATGGAACTATGCCGATGCAAAATTACTTTGGTGCATATACTATAGGATAGGATACTGTTGAGATTGATGTTTCCTCTTTTGTTAGGCTGTCAAGCTTAGTTTATCCTATACTAATACCGATTGTACACTGCCTTTGGTTTGGTTTCGCCCTGCCTAGTGAACAATATTCTACTATCATCATTATGGTCAGTTGAGAACATTTTTTTTGAAGAAAAAACTCTGATGTTTACAATTGTCATTCAACAGGTCCGAAGGCAATCTCATTTGCGTCTCCGAGATGTCTTGATAAACTTTCAGAAGTCTTCGCTACTAGCATCTGCAAGCGAAGGTGTCATTAACCTACTTGAAAGGTTTCTACTGCTTGCCGGTGGAGCAAATGCAAATGCTGGGGAAGGAACTGTGGGAGCACAACAGGTTCTATATATTCTTGATGCCTTGAAAGAATCCCTTCCTTTGTTGTCGCTAAAATACAAGAACAACATTCTTAAGCATTTCAAAACTCTATTGGTGCTGCGTCAACCTCTAGTCACAAGGCGCATAACAGATAGTTTGAGTTTTCTCTGTCTTTACCCGACATCAGAAGTTTCCCCTGAAGCACTACTTGAGGTGTTATGCACATTATCGGCTCTTTCTACCTCATCAAATGAGATGTCTGGAGATGGAATGACATTTACTGCTCGCTTGCTTGAGGCTGGAATGAAGAAAGTTTTTTCTCTAGACAGGCAAATGTGTGTAATTAAGCTTCCCAGTGTCTTTAATGATCTCAAAGGTATTGCAAATTTCAATTGTGTTTGTTTATATAGTTACCTGTTCTTATTTGGCAACTAAGTACATTTTTTTTAAATGTGCAGATATTTTGGCTTCTGAACATGAAGAGGCCATATTTGCAGCCTCAGATGCACTGAAGAGCATGATCAATTATTGCATTGATGAAAGTTTGATTAAACAGGGAGTGGATCAGATAACTTTGAATGAATCAAGGAGGTCAGGACCAACCATTATTGAGAAAATTTGTGCAACTGTTGAAAGCTTACTTGGTTATCACTATGCTGCTGCATGGGACAGAGTATTTGAAGTTGTTTCCACTATGTTTTACAAATTAGGTATTTTGATTGCTGTCAAGTTTTGTTTCTGTTTCTAGCATTGGCTTATAATTAGTATAATTCGTTGGTTCGTCATTTGTCAGTTTAACTAATAGTGTATACAACTATTGTTATACTTCTCCCGTTTTTTTCTGTTAGATTTGTTCTTACAAATTTGTATAATTTCATTCCTCAAATAACAGAGTTAAATTCCGGTTACTTATTTTTGAGATTTACTGCTATTATCAATGCAGGAAGCAACTCTCCTTACTTTATGAGAGGTATACTCAAAAACTTGGAAGATATGCAGAAGCTGCCTGATGAAGATTTCCCCTTTAGGAAACAGGTCTGACTATCTTCTCTATGTTGCATTTTTTTGTTGCCAAACTACACAAATATGAAACTCAAAATCTCTTATAAAACGAGAATTGATATGTTCTTTACCAGCAGGATCATATGTCCCTAAATATGAACAGTATCTCATATGGGTTGCCTTTAAAAGAATTGGATATCTTTTGAGTTATATTATATTACGATATTTGATGATTTCAAAAGCAAACAAGTGTTTGTAGCAAACTTGTTATTTATTCTCTGCCAAATCTGGGTTTATCATATCATGTGTATTAAAAGGGGCATTCAATGATGTTGATGTTGATGATGATGTATATATGTCTATTATTATTATTATTATTAGACAATAACAAAATATAGCATTGAATTTCTATTGATTTGTGCAAATGAGTGGTTTTTGGCTCGATTTTTAGCCAGTATCATAAGTAAGTTTGTTTTTGTTAGAGGATCTGGGAATCTGGCTGATCTTCAAATTTTTTTATGTACAACGAATTACTGATGTCAAGTACCGCTACATTCTATATCTTGCAGCTTCATGCATGCCTTGGATCAGCTCTTGTTGCAATGGGACCTGAAACTTTGTTATCCCTTATACCATTGAATTTGGAAGCTGAAGATTTATCTGTCTCAAATATATGGCTCTTTCCAATTCTAAAGCAGTATATTATTGGTGCACCTCTAAAATATTTTACAGAGGAAATTTTGCCGATGATTGAACGTGTAAGGGAGAAGGCTCAAAAGGTATTGGACTTTTTTTTTGTGATTCAGTGTTATTTTTCTCCATGGCATTCATTTCATACGTTGTACATTTTGCAGCTTGAGAAACAAGGACTCATGGTGTCATCAAGGAATGCAGACGCGCTCGTTTACTCTTTGTGGTCTTTGCTGCCTTCATTTTGTAACTATCCTTCAGACACAGCTAAAAGTTTCAAGGATCTAGAGAAACATTTACGAAATAAACTAAAAGAAGAACCTGATATTCGTGGAATAATATGCACTAGTTTGCAGCTTCTGATTAGACAAAACAAAAATATTAAGGACTCAAATGATACAGATGATATTGGGAAAGATATGGCTAAAGAACAAGTCTTGGCTAATTACTCGCAACAGGTTGCAACAGAAAATTTGAGGGCACTGGAGATATCTGCAAAGAACTTGTTAAAAGATCTGTCAGATGTGTTCTTGAAGTCTACAAAAGATGATGGTGGTTGTTTGCAGGTACTATTTCTTTAATGTACTGCAGTTGAGCAAAATGTGTGCAGCGCATTTCCTGTATGTGCATGCATGCTGGCATAACATAAAATTGAAGTTTGCAGTTCTGTTTATGTCATTGTTCTTTTTCCAGTGCACATGTTTAAGCTTTCATTATAGTTCTATGTATTTATACATATTTTGGCATATATTATCATTAGTTTTACTCATGGTATTTTAATTGGTTAAGGTCCTTGATGTGCAGAGCACTGTATTTTACTGAAAAAGATTCAGGTTATATATGTCAATATTTTGCATTTGTATTTCATTGTCTGAGCTCAGTTCACATCTAGTAAATAAGTTAATATCAAGATTGAAGTAAATATATGATAATGTATGTTCTCTTTCTCTATCTATAAATAAATATGCTGCATCTTTAATTTTAAAAATTGAACAGTGGTTGTGTCAGGAGATTTGAAGAACTTATCGGTTTGTATTTATCCATGACTAGACTTCTAGAGTGGAAAGCTCTAGAAGTGTTCTACCAGGTCTTCAATTGTGAATATTCAAATAGAAGTTATCAATGACATAACAATATAACTACAGTTGACAGATCTTCATTAGATTGACTGATGATGATTTTTGGAAATGTTAAGAATGGTAACTATAACGCCCTGACTAAATTGTCTAGAATATTTAGTCGAGACATACATAATTGAATCTGAGTACATTAAAATTACAGAAATAATTTATTGTATCTACATGTACAACAAGTGCAGCATAATAATTTGATACAACAGCAGAAAGAAGCTAATGAAACTAAAACAAAATAAACAAAACAAGGAAGAAGATGATAATCATCTAATCCGACGATTTAAGCTCAACCTCGATCATGGGTCTGTAACTGGTCCTTGCTTCGATCAACCTGTCTATCTGAAAAAAATTGAATGGAGTGGGATGAGATGAGACTACTAAGCCTCAGTGAGTCATACTACCCACCTAATGGTGACTACATCAGGGCAACTAATCCTGAAACTAACAACATGCATAAAGTTTTCATAATATAATGACATAAAATAATAAAGGTGTAACACTTATTATTATCTTGTTCGTTTTTCCCTCATAGGATCACTCTGAGGTAAGCCGGTCTCAGAGTGTCTAGCCTGATACTCCGATAATAATGTACGTCGGATAACTTCCTGGGCTTACAGTTCTTAATTCTTGAATTTGGATTCCTAAGGAATCCCTTGAAATGGTAATATACCACTCATCTTATACATAATCATATATTCCCGAGAAAGTTATAAACACAGACCAGTATGAACGAGGATATAAAATGAGTGACATTAATTTAAAAGTTGAAATTTGCAGGTTCTATACCCAATTTCTGACTTTGAATACTCGCTTAGCGAGCTTGAAGGCTCGCCTAGCGCGTACACCAGAAACAGACTCTGTTTTGCGATTTTGTAAAATATTCAGTATACACAACCACCTACAATCCTTATTCTCACTAGATACACATATAATAACATGATTAAGACAGAATGGAGATATTTCGGGCTTAAATCCCTCTCCCACGCAATTTCACCCTAATTTCCTATGTTGACATGCCAAGGTTCAATTTGGGGGACATCTAAGTAACTAGCCTAAAGAACCCACCTGAATTGAGGCTTGGTCAATCAATAGAGAGGCTCAATTTGCATGAAAATTATAAATTTTCCATGTTTTGCTCTCTAGGCCTCGTTGGAACTCGCTTAGTGAGCCTTCATCACCAATCCAGATTTTTCAGCAAAATCCTGCATCTGACCTCCATCTTAAAAATCGTCTCCAGACCTCATTTCTTGGCCAAAATTCATGAAATGTTTTGGTGAAGCCCTGTCTTAGAGTACGAGTTTCACCAACTTCATCAAATTCCTATCTTATTACTCGACAGAGAGAAGCTTGAATCCTTTTCTTGGAGCTTAGAGACTAAAAAATCCAATTCCTCCTTTGCATGTGGTTTTGGATCAGTGTAATGAATTGTTGTGTTGTAAAAGATGCTGGTGCTGTGCGTGTGTTGTTTAGGCGTGGAGAGAAAGGGGAGGAGAGACTGACTTTCTTTTGCTTCTCGTATAATAAAATTTTCCAAAACTAAGTGGAGGTAGCCCCTTTATAAACTAACTCGAAGCTTGTAATGATTTACAAACATGCTATCCTCCCCTACATTCCTCATAAACTACTATCTTATTGTTTAATCGGAGATTATTAATTAATACTATTGTATTAATTGAGTTGGGTTGTTATAGTAATCATTTTTGGTTTTCATTCTTTGAGTTAAAAAAGGTTGCTGCATTGTTTTCATGAACAGATGAAGTGCTATATTTTTTTCTGGATTTCTTGATTAGTGACAGCTGAGAAATAAATTTGTCCTCATATTTGTTTCATTTAATCTGTACAAGAAGTTTATAGTCATCATTTTGCTTCATTTACAGGGCACAATTGGTGATATTGCTTCCATTGCAGAAAAGAAAGTTGTACAAAACTTATTTAAGAAGAAAATGTCAGAACTTTTAAAATGCACTCAAAAGGCCAACAATGTAGACAATTCCGGAAGTTCTATGCAGATTGATGAATCAAATGATGTGTCTCAATCAGTTCAAAGGTGTTGATTATCTTTTATTTCTCACAATGGTGTCGAATTGATTTTTTTCGTTCGACATTATTTTTAGTGCAATCTGCATTTTATTTAATTTATCTTATTTGCTTGTTGGGTGTAATTTCATAGAATTTCTTTTCATCCCAGGGCACGGCTTCTTGATTTCGCAGTTTCACTGTTGCCTGGATTAGATGTGAAAGATATTGATTTATTATTTCAAGTATTAAAGCCGGCATTGCAGGTTTGTCTGTGATGTATAGCGCTCCTTGTAAGGAATTTCTGAAACTTCTTTTGTTTAAATAGAAAAGTTTAAATGGTTATTTTGATTACTATTTGCAGGATGTTGGTGTCATGCAGAAGAAGGCATACAAAGTTCTTTCAATCATGCTCAGGGTATGTGTCTACTTCATATTATTTGATTTTTTTTTATTAACATAGAAGTTTCAAATTATTTCAATATTTAGTCATTTCCATCTCAAAAAACTATTCATGTTTAAACTTCTTGGTTAATATATTCAGTCATAGGTATTGTCATGATAATGCTTCTTGTATTGGGTTTTTTTTTTTTAAGTTTATCCATCTGATATCTAGCTTTTGAAGTGATCATCGAAGTTGTTAATGTACAATATATTCTTGGAGCAACAATAAATATATTTGATTTTCACTTGCTGAGCTAGTTTTATGTTGGCAAAACATTTTTGCTTACTGTTTTATTGTTGGATTATGCTTGACAGAGCTCGGATAGTTTTGTTTCATCGAAGCTTGAGGTTCTGCTTGGGCTTATGGTTGAAATTCTTCCTTGCCATTCTTCAGCCAAACGTCATAGACTTGATTGCCTTTACTTCTTGATAGTCCATGTTTTGAAGTCAGAGGCAGTCAAAGCTGAGTTCCTTTACTTCTTAACAGTCCATGATTCGAAGGTAAAGGTAGGTATCCAAAGTTGGGTTATTGCTTGCTACCATGTTTGTCACCTTGATGCACACTTTTGCTGTGGTGTATCTGATGTTATACTACTATATATTGCTTCATGTTATAGTATAAAGAATCTGAACTTATGTACTGCCTACAGGATGATTCGATGACCTGGCCAGAAGTTTTCCTCACTGAGATAATACTGGCTCTTAAAGAGGTAATGCAGTGTTAATTGCAGAAACTTTTAGTTATGCAGTTTTAGTTGTCCCTTTCCCGTGCGGCATTTCTTGTACTAAATGGATCAGTATATTTCTCATGGCTCTGCTTCGGGTTTCTCACATCAGTACATTTCTTTGGCATCCTGTATCCACACCTTTTGTAGGTGTAGGGGTGGGCCCTATTTTGTGAGCCTCCACGATCCTAACTGGAATTTTCTAATATGTCTGTTCATAGTTGTAAAGTAGCGATGAACTGCTGCACATACAATAGCACACTGTAGGGCAACCATTTTCACATATTATTAACCTGTTGGTGTTTTGAGGTTTGTATTGCTGCCATACGCAATACACTAAGATGCATAACATAACTGTTGCATGCCACTGGCAACATCTAAAATGATGGTATTTATTGAGTAAATAAAGTCAGACACTTATGATTCCATAATGACCATCAATCGGGTGATCTCTATCTACATACCAAACTTACCCATAGTTTTCTGACGTTTCAGCAAGAACACATGACTGACAATCACCAAATGCAAATCACTTTTGAGTAAAAGTAATATATCTTTAAAGTCAATAAAAACACATTAGTACTTCGCTCTGTATTAAGTCTTTAATAGGACTGGATGTCCATTATTGTGTTTGCTCTGGCAATAAAATAAGTAGTTTGTGATTTACCTGTGCGATTTTAGTTATTATGTTGGTATAATGTTCAGAAAGGAATAACAAAAATGTTTGTCATGTACATTACTCTTGTCCATCAGTTGCTTCTAAATTAACTTTACAAGCTTCCAGAGGTGCTAAACTTGGAGGTTATCTTTACAGGCTAATAAAAAAACCAGGAACAGGGCTTATGAAGTTCTGGTTGAAATTGCCCATGCATTTGGAGACGAGGAGAAAGGTGGGAACAGAAATAACCTGTATCAATTTTTTATCAAGGTAACTTTTACAGTACAATGTCCGTGCTTTTTATATCTGTTTTATTTGGTTTGACTTGATGTCATTTTGAACTCTTGATGGTTAACTAATGTACGCTTTATGCATATTGCCCATACTGACAGTAATTTGATTTTGTGAGCTAAGGTTGCTCGTGGCCTTGTTGGGAAAACTCCACATATGATAAGTGCAACAGTCAAAGGTTTAGCTCGCTTGGCCTACGAGTTTTCTGATCTTGTTTTAACTGCTTTTGACTTGCTTCCATCCACGTTTGTCCTGCTTGAAAAAAAGAATAGAGAGATAACTAAGGTTTGTTTCATTTTTATATTTTGTTGGTTAAATGCATTGCGGATTGAAATAACATTTCCTCGTGCCATTAATTAAATATTCGTCTTCTTTCTGCAGGCTAATCTTGGTTTATTAAAGGTTTTAGTAGCCAAATCACAAGCAGAAGGATTGCAAATGCATCTGAGGAGCGTGGTTGAGTGTTTGTTTAAGTGGCAAGATGTCGCCAAAAATCATTTTAAAGCAAAGGTTTTTGTTATCTTATGTGATATTTTTTTTTAAGAATAGTCAATGTGATTTCATTGCTTTTTTTTAGGAGGGCTGCTGTTTTGAAATTCAAGCTATTTATTCATATTGTAAACAAGTGAGATTCAAATTCTTTTCAGGTCAAACTTCTTTTGGGAATGCTTGTTACAAAGTGTGGATTGGAGGCCGTTAAAGCTGTTATGCCCGAAGAGCATATGAAACTTCTTACTAACATACGCAAGGTTTGTTGAACAGAATTTTGATAATATTTTTTAAAAAAATCTACATACTAGCATATGTAATTTTCAATCTATTTGTAAAACAGATCAAGGAGCGGAAAGAGAGGAATAAAGGTGCTAAATCTGAAGAAACTAGGTCTCATGTTTCAAAAGCAACTACATCCAGGTAATGATGTTGTATTTATTTGCATTATTCAAAACAAAGAGAACTGGTTACTTCACCAAACAAAAAAGAGAACTGGCTTTAATTACATAACCCTCTTTGCGAGACTTTGAATACTTTCATGTGCATATTGAAGTTTAGTAAACTTCTACAGTTAAAAGTTATAGATAGCAACACAAGATTGATTTTTATGTGTGGTCCACCAGTAATCTTTATAAGACATGCACAACCATGTTTAAGTGACATGCTTGTACCCAAAAGTGACATTCTTGTTATGATTTTTAACGTCATGCACTTCTACAGCCTTAATCGTTCTTTTATAGCTAATCTGTATCTTGAGCTGCAATGGGACAATATGATATCTTTTTCAGGCAAAGTAGATGGAACCATACAGATATTTTTTCGGATTTTGATGGAGAGAGCACAGCCGGTAGTAATGCAGAATACCTGAATGGCAGGACCGTGGGTAGATCTTCCACACATCCCAAATCAGCAGCTTCATTAAGGTAAGCGTTAGCTTTTAATTTGTTTGTTCATCTCATGAATTTTTCTGCAAAACATTTACTATTCTATTATAAGTGGAGTCTTTATTCTTCGATTTGTGCCTGTTTTTTCTTTGGCACTGCCTAAGTTGGCAGTAGACTTTTTGATGAGTTATCCATCCTGTGATGGGATTCGGATCGTCCTCAATTCTCTACATCTCTCTTGATTTCAATCTCTCTCATCAATAAAAAATAATAAACAAATCAAGACAGAGAGTGAAATTAAGAGAGATAGAGAGGAAGGAGAGAGATGTAGAGAATTGAGAAGGAGAGGATCCAATTTGCCTGTGACGAGTTATCTAGATATTCAATTTCAACTAACAATGTTGTTTGTTCCATTTAGGGCCAATATGAGACTAAAAAGGAATTTGCCTGGGGACTTATCCGACGAATCAGATGATGAGCCGCTGGATTTGCTTGATCGGGAGAAAACAAGGTCTGCTCTTAGATCGTCTCTCAAAAGGAAGTCAATGTTAGACGATGATGAGATAGAGCTAGATTCTGAAGGACGTTTGATTATCCGTGATGAAGGGGAACAGACAAAGGAAAAACCAGTGGAGCCAGATTATGATGCTAGGAGCGAGCCTGATAGTCATTTGTCTGGAAGGTCTGGAACTAAAGCCCAAAAGAAAAGAAGAAAAACAGAGTCTGGTAGGGCTTACACCGGGAAGGAATATGCTAGCAAAAAAGCAGGTGGAGATATCAAGAGGAAGGATAAGCTGGAACCTTATGCATATTGGCAACTTGATCGTAAAATGATGAGTCGCAGACCACAGCATCGGGCTGCTGCAAAAAAAGGTATGGCTTCTGTGGTAAATATGACAAAAAGGCTTGAAGGCAAGAGCGCCTCTGCCGCACTTAAACTGAAGAGCAAGGGTATGAAACTAAAAAGAACTCAAAGAAAGGGAGCAAACAAATGAGAAGGTAATGGAGGTAGATTGATAGCCATGATTTTACTGTAACTTCGTGTATTTATTTGAGGGGAAAGGAAAGCAGGTTTTGGGTTGCTGTTTTCTTATACTGATATACACAAGAGCACTGTGTTAAAAAAAATTAATTGAGTGATTTCAGTGTGTGATGGTGCGGTGACGGGAGCACCAAT
Organism: Trifolium repens; assembly: GCA_030408175.1. NCBI lineage: Eukaryota > Viridiplantae > Streptophyta > Magnoliopsida > Fabales > Fabaceae > Trifolium > Trifolium repens. The sequence goes on along the minus strand of CP125836.1, from coordinate 27,192,289 downwards.
TTACGCGGCCGCCCTCGACCCATTTTTTAAGTTAATATATGTATTTAAATTTATATTTCATTTCTATTTTATAAAATTATTGAAATTTATTTGATATTATTAAATTTTATTTTTTTTAAGGATTAAATTTAATTATTAGTAGAATTTTTTTGATAGAAATATTTATAGGTTGTTAAAATATGTATATGTATGATGGGTTGATTTTTCCTTTAAAAAAAATGATGGGTTGATATATTTGTGACATTTTTCTCCATTATCTCTAATTTATTTATCAAATAAAATTTGCTAAATACAATTGACCTGAACAATTTATTTTTAATAGTTAAATGAAAAAGACATAAATCATTTTTATCTTCTCTAGTTAACCTCTTTAGACATGGGACATGTAGCACACAATATAAAAAACGCAGCAGAGAGGATAAAGTTGGAAAGTGTCATGCGACTTCTCTAAAATTAATTTTGCAAACGCAAAAGCTACACATAGCAGCTTCACCCAGAATCGATTTTGAGAAAGGGAGACTCACGTTTGAACAATTTGCAAAACATCTTCAAATACCTCAAAATCAAATTTGACAATATAAACGCACGTTTATAGCTTGTAAACGTATATCCAAACTCCACCGGTTACATTTAAGTTATTTTTGGTCTATCTCTCCGATTAATTATGAGGATTTTTCTTCTCATGTCAATAATAGATGAGAATGTTCATTCCTTTCAAATAACTTGGTTAAAATTGATAAAAGAATATTAGACTCACATGGTTAATGAGATCTTTTTAGAATAGATCATTCGAGAGAATCCGAATTTAATTTTTGATAAGAACAATTTTTTATTAGACTTTTCTAACTTTGCGGCAAACTCTAGATTACTAGGCTTTCTTCTGAGAGCTAGAGGACTAATGCCAAAAAAAATTGATAAAAGAAAAATAGCTTATTAAGGACTTAATCAATGTTCTTACTGTTATAAATAAGGCCGGATGAAGTAGTATAATATATGCAGAGGTCTTGGATTTGGGAGGTATCGAGTTCGAGCCCGTTAATATTTTTGGAGGTAGATAAATGTATCTTTGTAAGTGTCTAAGAATCCTAAGGTCTTTTTCTGACTTGGATTGGGACACCAACACCATCCCCTCACCTTAATTTTTTTCACAAAAAAAAAAAATGTAGTCCTTGTCAGCATAATCCATTTGATATGGACATTACATGGGGAACAGAGTTCAAACACTAGTACTCCCACTTATTCATTTTAAAAGGTGAAATTTATAAGTAATAGACTACTACTTGGCAAAAAACATTATGCATTTATTTGTTATCATAAATATAATTTGTTTTTCTATGTTAATTAATTTCTGAATTCAAATGTGTAGTATATTTCTATTTCAACAAGTTATTAAAAGTTTTTCATTGAGAATTCTTAAGAATTTTAGACTATAATCAAGTATGAATTGGACAATGTAAAGCATGTTTTGGTTAACTTTTATTTATACCCAAAATAAAGAAAAAGGGGATTAAAGTTGTTATCGGGGCATCGACAAAAATTCTCATGATATTTTGTCTTCCAGCCCCCCACGTTTTTTTTTCACCCCTCGAGTTTCCTATTTTGCCCTTCATAAAAACTTCGGTTTGCAGAAATCGAAATTTTTTTTAACTTGAAATACAACTTTGGTTTATAAAAATTGAAATTTCCTGAAAATTGAACTAAAAAAATTTCGGTTTTTGCGAAACGAAATTTTTATAAAAGGCAAAATCGGATTTTTAGAGGGTAAAAAAAAACGTGGGGCTGGGAGAAAAAACTTCAATTCTCATAAGCATGAGAAGGTAAACATGGGCCAACCAAATGTTAAGCCCAAATACCCAATCCTCCTTCTTATAAGTACCAAAACACGGTGATTCATTCATTCATTCCACAACGAAAGAAAGCACGAAACAGTAAACCAAAGAAAGAAAAGGAAAAAAGAAGAAAAAAATCAGAAAACTAGGGTTTCAGATATGACCCAATCCGAGTCTCCAAAGAGTTCGTCGTCGTCGAGTCCAAGCAGCGTCTTGAACGTTGAAGGCAAACGCGTCCTGGAAGACGTCGGTGGTAGCGATCCATCCAACCTGATGTTGATGTGTTTTAAACCCTAATTTTTGTAGATTTCCTAAATTTCAATATGTATATGCAAATCTATCAGATTGAATTTGATGGTGATGATTTGTTTAAACCCTAATTTTTGTAGAATTCCTAAATTTCAATATGTTTATGTAGATATATCAGATTCAATCTGATGATGATGTGTTTTAAACCCTAAATTTCAATACAAAATAATCACGCAATGTGTATTTATGTATCTGCAGATCCCAAATGTCCTGATCCTATCCCTGGTTTTCAAATTTGTCCTTGCTGTCCTTACTCTAAAGCAGACTTTGTTGATTATGTTGATTATGGTAAGTATGAGTCTGCTGAAAGCAAATATTATGGGGAGATGCTGGGTGGCGTGATGATATCTTACTACCTTTTTCCTTTAATTCAAGAGATGGCTGATAAGTCTGATGATAAAACTCTTGTGGTAAGCAATATCACACGTGACATTAGGGACAAAGCTAAATTCCTTGCGCTTTTTCATCCTTATGGCAAGGTCGAAAGTGCCAAGCTTCTCCCTTGTCATTCAGAAAAAGACATTCTTGGGGACATTGGCTTTGTTACCTTTGAATCCAAGAAAGATGCTCAGCAGGCTATGTATGAACTCAATGGCGCTGGCCCTCGTGGCAAGGATGGCCGCGTTCTTATACTTGATTGGGCCTCCATCTTAAAAAGAAAAAACTAACTTATATGTCTTTTAATGTTTTTATTTATAATCTCAATTCTGTATGGACCATCTTTTTTGTTGATTTCTTCTTCATCTGTGGTTTTCAGTTATATCAAAGTTGTTGTTTGTTCTTTGTGTGTGAACCCTTATTTAGGTATTATTATACATTAGTTATACAAAATAGTAAAGCTTTGCCTTAAGTCACATTAAAGAAGACTGTGATTCCAATCTTTGTTTTACCTTGGCATGCATGTTTAGAATTACGCTGACACTAGTACAAATATGACTTATTAATAAGCCTTTTACTTCAGTGAAAAAGATCCCAGATGTAAAAAGCATTACGAAGTACTTTTTACATCTGATTTCAATTTTATCAGTAGTGAAAAATACATAGACATAACATTTTACATCTGGGCATAATAGTCCCAGAAGCAAAAGAAAACGTGGTGGCAATCCTGTAATTATTAAGAAAATTGTCTAACTAAGTTTACATCTGAGAATGTTATTTCAGTAGTAAAAAGTCTTAAATTTTATTTTTGTTTTGAAAGGAAATTATAATCAATTGTCTCTTTGCCTCACGCACGCCTACAACACATCTCTGAACCCTAGCTAACTCGCACCGCTCTCACGAACGTGACTGAATCGCTGAATCGCTCTCCTCTCACTCGATTCGTTCTTCCTCTCACTTGAATCGCTCTCCTCTCACTCGATTCGCTCTCCTCTCACTCGAATCGCTGAATCTCTATCATCCTCGAACGTGACTGAATCGCTCTCCTCTCACTTGATTCGCTGTTCCTCTCGTCCGATTGCTCTCACGAAGGTACGATCTTGCTCTCTCACTCGATTGCTCTCTACGGAAACCCGATTCGACTGATTTTATTTAAATTCCAACTTTTGAAAAGTTGTAAAATATTTGAAGTCGTGTTGAGAGGAAACACCCCAGTTAATAGTAATTGAAGTCAGTGGGTGTTTGTCAATTTGTGAATTCATTTGGACTTTTTGGATGTTGATAGTAATTGAATTGCAAAACCGAACTGGGGGGTTACTTTTGTGGCTTCATCTTGGTAGGTTTTGAATTTTTGATGAATGGATTGGGATAAAATGATTAATTAATGATTATTAACTTGGATTGGGATATTATATGGTAAAATTGGAATTACTAACTTTTAGAAGAAACTGCTTTAGCAACTGCTACTGATTCTTTAAATGAATCTCTTTTTTGGTGGGATTTACTGAATCTCTCTTGCTCTCTTACTCGACTCGATTACTCTCGCACTCTCACTCGATTGCAGCAGAATCAAGGCTCAGTCAAATGAATTGAAGTCAGAATCAAGGCTCACGGAACCATAATCGAACTCACTGTTACGAATCAAGGCTCACGGAACCCTAACCGAACTCACTGTTACGAATCGAAGGTCACTGTTACGAATCGAAGCACTCGTTCCTCTTCCTCCGACTGAAAACACAAAGGTACGTATATCCTCAAATTTGTTTATTTTTTTCAAATGATTCATAGGAATTAGGTTATAATAAAGTTCCTGCATTATATTTTTTTAATTGCTTACAGGTTTGTTGTGTTTTGCTGCTGTAGTAATGTTGCCTGCTGTTTTGAGTGTTCTGCCTGCTATAGTGTTATTGTTATAGAATTAGAATTTGAAAGGATTTTGTTTGTGGTGTTTATAGTGACAAAAGCAACACTCCTTCTGGTTTTACACTCAAATATATTAAGGAAACATATTCGAACTAGAAGTCTTGAGGATGTGCAACAACTTGGTACGATCGGCTATAGCCTTCAATTTGAACCATCTTTTGTTTCACTTGTTATTATTGTTAAATTGTAAATAAATGTTTTGATTTTTATTTGAAAATTTGTTACATATTGTTCTTTTTCAATTTGGACTTGAGGAGAATGCAAACTATGTTATATTAGAGTTACTACTGTTTCTATTCTACTCTTTAATTTCGACTTGTTAATTTCAATTGTGAGTGTTTAGTCTCTCCCACATCGACTAGGAATCAGAAAAATGACTGATATATACGTAGTGACTTATATACTCAATGTCTTGATGTTTTTAGTGACGACGTGTCAGGGTCTCTTAAGCATCCCGATCACCGATAACCAAAGACTCACTTAAGGAAGAGCCCAAAACACAAAACCAATGACTTACTATGTCACACACACCAAATATTTATAGAAAAAAATGATATAGTACAAAGTTTGGGGGCATTACTTATATTTGCTATTATTACACCTTAGTTAGTACTGTTACTGACTTTGAATAACATTATGCAGGTAATGCGTTTCTTCACAAAATCCTCACAAGCCCATGATATTAGCCTTATCAAGGCCAGATCCAAAGAAGAACATAACAACTCTATTAAAGGCTTTCGGAGAATACCGATCCTTAAGAGAACTAGCTAATCTTGTAAGTAACAGCTTAATATAATTCGATTGCACACTTCATGGAAACTATGATTGAGCATTTATCAAATGACTAATATTAACTCAACTCAAACATACTCTTATAATGGGAAAATGAGATGACATATGAGAGATGTCTTTTGGGAGTGGTAGTGTTCTCACAAATGTATTGAAATTGATTGACAAGTATGACCTATATGGCCATGTTATGTACCCTAAACATCACAAACAATCTGATGTACCTGAGATATATTGATTTGCTGCTATAACAAAGGAATGCAAGATATATATAGAGAGCACACTTCTTATGTTCTTAATAATATAGACAATTAACTAGTTTGCTATTTTCTCTCGGATTTTTCGTAAATCTTGCCTTAGTGGAACATTTTGGGCTTACTTTATATTGTATTTCCAAACATATTGTAATACTATTTTGATTTATCTTCCTCTTTACCAAGAATATTGTAATACTGTTTTGATATGCTTATTGTCTTCTTTGCTGCACTTGTGGCTTTAAAATATTATGGTGAATGGAATCAATTTCATTGTTATGTGTAAGGTAATGTTCTTACTCCATTGCATTTCTCTTTCTTTTGTTGTTACTACTACAAGTTTTGCTCAACAATAGGTATTTTTCATTCTATTCTAAAAAAATTATTAATTCTTAATTCAATTGATCTAAGAAAAATCTGGTATACAATTTATATGTGACTCAAAGTGTCTATACAACTGCTTTGTTTGTTTGATATTCTTTTCTTTGAGAGGTTTTTTGTATGGTGCTGGTCTAACCCTTACCATTCCACTCACAAGCCACAACGCAAGAAGGAGGGAAAAAAAAGGTGACAATTTTGTGACAGATCATTCATGGGAAGTTCATGAGATATTTGCCATAGGACCAGTGGCTGTGCATTTAGTGCTACTTTCGTTGCACGAATTACTCAATTTGCACTTGGACTTTTAAGGTATAATACAATGTAGTATAATATTTTTGGAATGCTAGTCAAATGATTCATGTTGTGTATGCTTTGCCTAAAAATAATTCACTTTGCAGGCTTGGTTTCATTATTGTGTTCTTGTCATTCTGCGATTGTGGAATTCATGGCTGGAGCTGCAATTACTAACTCCAACAATTTAAAGGTCTTTTTGGCATCAAAGTAAGCTTCAATACTAGTAGTTAATGCAATGGCACAAAACTAGTAATGTAACATAGGCTATAAGTTGTAAATCGCTTCTTAATCATTTTATCATTAGTTAAATTTACTTTGAAATGACCTTTCTTGTTTATGACTAGTATTGTTATAGTAAAATTGTTTTTATGATTCCTAGTCACTTCAAAAGAAGTTTATTGGTTGTTGCCTTCAATTTAAATTGCTTAGATGGTCTTGCTTTAGTGCTGCAAAATATTGTGTAAATTGTTTTGATTTTGAATTTGGATGTTGAGTGCTTATACACTATTTGACTTAATTTGTATGTTGAATGTTGTGGAATTTGTAATATATGTTTTGGATTGTGTTTGTTGTGAAGTTATATATTTTATTTGCAAGTTATTTTTTGGATGTTGCCATGTGGGTATAAAAAAAAGGCGCAGGATTTGAAAGAAATAAAATACGCAGGATTTTTAAATTAAAAAAAAATATGTGAAGATTTTACATCTGTGTACAGTTTTGGCAGATGTGAAAAATGACGCTTTTACATCTGTGAAAATGTTACGTGAGATGTAAAAAGTCCAATTTAATATTAAAAAAATAATTGAAAAAATGGTTTTTACATCTGCGGAAGAATGAATCAGATGTAAAACGTGCACCTTTTACATCTGGCAGAGCCAGTAGTAAAAAGTGTCCAACTTACTATGACTCGTGCGTTTATGACTGACCGGAGCCAGATGTAAAAGGTGCATTTGGACAGTAGTAAAAAGTGTTTTCTGCACTAGTGTGAATTCAACAAAATTGAAACTCTAATTTTTAGAATATCACAATAGCTCAATGTTAATATTGAGATTTTCATCAAATCATGACTTTTTTTATTACTAAGAACACTAGCATTTCATTCATGAAGACAAAGAAATGTGTAACAGGAGAAGATAACTTTAGATTCTGTTGATATTATGGTTTATGAGGGTGAGAGAGCAAGGGCAGGTACTTGGTTCCTTTAAAATCCCTGGTAGTAGGAATATGATTAGAATAACTAATGACAAAGAAAACCTGAGCCAGAGGCTTTGTCAATTGACAAAGTGAGAAAATTGGCGTTGTTCGACGGTTTGGTTTAATGTTCTTCTTCATATGAAGACTGCTAAATCAATGAGAAAACCATCTATCACTGAAATTCCAAAACCCTGTTGCACTAAAAAAAAATCTTAAAAGGAAAAAATTAAATTAAAAATTGAAGCATAATAAATCAAAGTTGTAGGTAATTTCGGTTTAGTTTATTTCAACAATGTTAATTAATCTCCCAATATACCCAATTACATTTCCAGTAGCATTCTTCAACCACGAGGTGCTTCGAGTTAACCAGCCACCCTCTACTTGATCATAAAAGTCTTTATGGCTTGGAACTAGGGCTGGCAATGATCCAAGCCAACTCGTGAATAGTTCGAAGCTCGATTCGATATTTGACTCGTGAACTTGGTTCATGAACCAAATGAGCTGAACTTGAGTTAAAAATTAAGTTCGTTAAATAAATGAGCTGAACACAAACTATATATAGTTCGACTCGTTTGACTCATGAACTAATTCGGTTATATATATATATATATATATATATATATATATATATATATATATATATATATATATATATATATATATATATTCAAATCTTTTTAAGTGATGCAATTTTATCTTGAAGGGGAAACCTATTGGAGTATGGAATTGCAAGAATATTTTGAGAATAATTGTGGAATTTTGTTGGTTTTTCCTTTATAATTTTATTACTTGTATCGGTTTATGCCGGTTTGAATTTTGTATGTGTTTATCCATTATACACTTAGGATGAATTTTATTTTAATTTAATACTTGCTTTTTCTTCTAAAAAATAATAGTTTAAAAGATTAAAGATCAAATTTTGACAAAAAATATTGACTTTAGAATTATGTGATTTAACTTAACGAGTTGAACCTAATGAGCCGAACTGAACTGTTCGTGAACTTTAAATGAGCCGAACTTGAGCTGAAAAAAGAGTTCGTGTTACAATTGAGTCGAGTTTCGAGCTGAACCAATTTTTGACGAGTCGAGTCGAGCTCAGACGAGTTCGACTCAGCTCGACTCATTTCCAGCCCTACTTGGAACCCTTGATTTACAATCTCAATCGGGAAGTGTGTGAATTGCTTAGAGGATGAGGTTAGATTTGATTTGGGTGAAAAAAAAATCTGATCTTGATAGACTACAATAAAACTGTGTTCCTTATTTAATCTAATGGTCAGGAATTAACTTATAAAGTCGTGCATCCATGCACAATTGACCATTATTTAATCTATTGATCAATTGTTAAAGTTGTGCATCCATGCCCACTTTCATCAGGTAAATAAAGTACTATATGATATAATATATGATATGGTGAATGAATATATATATCCCTTGCTATCTTAAATTAATTGGAGACATGAAATGCTAAACATGTTATAGGATTTTTATTTTGTAATTTTACATTGAAATCCAATAGAAGTTTATTGTTTTGATATATAAATCGCATACTGTCACTCTTCTTTAAAAAAGTCCACAACTTGTAATTTTACTATTCTTTTAGTTAATTTGATAAAACAATTACTGCTTTGTTATTTTTCTTGTAGCTAAGTTTTACAACTTTGAAACTTTTGTTAGTTTTACTATGTGACTATTAATTTATAGTCATGGTGTTTGAAAGAGCAGAATGAAAATTAAGAAATAATTCACCATGTGAATTGGTTCCTTTATTATGACTTATACAATGAATCAAAGAATATCACTATGAAAGTTACAAAAGTATAGGAAATACGATTCACAAAGGGTTATGTATGGTAAACTGAATTCTCAAATCCACAAAAACAAGTTCTCCTAAGACATCCTACATTCTTGAGGCAGACCCCGAGGAAATTTTTTGATATCATTGCAGTAATTATAGATCATATAATTCTTTTGCACCCACTCGAGCCTCTCATAAGTTGTAGAATCCAACTCCTCAAAGAACCAAGCATTCTTATTAGATTGAGTTGAACTACAAGATGATATTCCAGAAGAAACAGTGCATGCATTAGCATTGAAGTTTCTGTATGAAGCGGTGAAAGGAGCATTTGACCAATCTGTTTTGACAAGTCCTCCTCTTGTAGCCCAATCATCAAGATTCCGAAGACTATAATAGATTCTCATTTGTTGGTTTTTAGGAAATGGAATACCCTTTGATTCCATGTTCTTGAATTCCCTAATTGGAGTTCCATCCACAGAAAAACTGTAAAACAGAGAAATTTAATAGACTATTTAGTTTCTTGCAACACAAGTAATGAAAAAAATAATCAATATTTTGTTTATTTGATTTTAAGAATTAATTGAATAGAAGATAATAATTAAGTTGGTATACTTACACAATGCGTTGTGCGTCAAACAAAAGGTAGAATTGTTGTTCTCTGTTGCCTTTTCCTTGGCTAAACACATTGGTATGAAGAATGTATGGATCACCACTCAAATTTCCCAAGAAATCAAAGTCAATTTCATCCCATGCACCTCCTTTTGATGATAGCTAAATTGAGCATAAAAAAATTCAATAAGTAAAAAGATTCTATAAACTGGTAGAAATTAATTAAAATATGACCATATATTATGAAAGTAATAGTAATAAAGTAAAAAAGGAATATTTGACGTGCTTACATAATAGGCCGTGACAGTGCCAGCAGAGTTACCAGGAACAAGTTTAAGTTGCATATCAATTTTACCAAAAAGATATTCATTTTTGGATTGAAAGCCAGAACCAGAAGCTTTATCAAGAGATAGAGTAAGAAGTTGGGCATTGTTGAGTATTTTAGCACGACCATCTCCCCATGTTATATCAAAGTCTTGATTAAAATTGCCGGCAGATGCAATTGTAACCATAGAAATTAGAAGGACTAGAAATGTAACTTTTGTACAAGCCATTGAATTGAATATAGTATTTATAAGGCGGTAGAAATTTCAAATGACAAATGAATGGAATAAATTTTAGGGTAAACTAGACGCCGGCCCGTGCGTTGCACGGGTTTGACGGAACACCATAGATATACCAATCATGGTCATAATCAATCATGGTTGTTGTTTGAATAAAGGAATTTAAATTGATAGAGAATGTTTAATCACAAACACTACATTGAATACTTAGTGAGAAATTATTATTGAAAATATAAAGACCTCTTGCTCAATGTCCTGGTGAGCAGTAATCACAGTTCCATCTTCTCTATAGATTGCTCTCAAAGCACATTGCCTTTGCTTTGCTTTCAGGGAGGCATGAAAATATCTATTGTTCCCATCCCCAAGTCGAAGCCAATCAATTTTAGATTTCTGTCTCAGCATTTGCTCCTCCATATCGCTCCATTTGATTACCTCTTCAGTGCATCTTTTAAGTTGCATGATATGATGTGGGTTCATTCTGTCAAGCAAAAGTAATTTGTGAGCTTGAATGAGATGATCTCTGGCTTTGGTGAGGGTGATGTCGATACCAGTGATAGGTTTACTTAACTTTCGTAGCACAGGTTGGAGTCTCAGAAGTTTCTGCCAAAGAACAAACATAGGCTTGCCATTTAAGGGAACATTCCAGCTTTGTGCAACACTATCAGAGAAGTTAGGCATATGAGTTACACAATTCAAAAGTTTGGAATGAGATTTCATGAGAGGAGTTTGCATGTGTACATGCCCAGACAGACACAAAAGAGCATGATCAGAGATGCCAGAGTCCATGATGGTGAAAGTGGAGGCAAGATTCAGCTGGAACCAGTCAACATTACCAAGTACCCTATCAATCCGAGAGTAAATCATCCCATCAACATGCTTATTGGACCAAGTATAGTAATCACCCAGGCTATCCATTTCAGAGAGCCCGACCCTGTCCATAAAAGAACCTAAGTCAATATATTCAGATTCATGCACCAATTTCCCACCAATTCTGCCAGTAGCTTTGGACATTATTGAAGTTTCCCAGCAGGCACCAAGGCCCCTGTTGGGCCGTATGAATGTCTTCCAACTCCCTCCACAATTTTCTTATATGGTCAAGTTGATTCAGAGCATATATGTCAGTGAACTAGCTTAGGAAGATCCCATTGGTATCATATAAACCACAATGAATCATCTGAGCAGAGCTAGAAATAAGTTTGACATCAATATCTCTATAATCCCTATTTAGCCAAATTCTACCATTTTCATGACTAGTGTAGTTGTCTAAGTAAGAACCTTTAAGCCTCAGTTTATTACGAATGTTGTCAGCTTTGTTGTGTTTGACTCTAGTTTCAATAAGAACCACAAGTGTAAGCTTAAGGCTTAGGAGACGGGAGTACCTCCCTAGCCTTGCCTGCTTTATTTAGCCCCCTAATGTTCCAAGCTACTATCATTGGCCAGTGTCATGAATCACTAGGGTACCATCACTACAAGAAATATGATTTTTGGCAGCGACAAATGTCGCTGCGAAAAATACAAAGTTGCTGCGAAATGTAACTTTTGTACAAGCCATTGAATTGAATATAGTATTTATAAGGCGGTAGAAATTTCAAATGACAAAAGAATGGAATAAATTTTAGGGTAAACTAGACGCCGGCCCGTGCGTTGCACGGGTTTGACGGAACACCATAGATATACCAATCATGGTCATAATCAATCATGGTTGTTGTTTGAATAAAGGAATTTAAATTGATAGAGAATGTTTAATCACAAACACTACATTGAATACTTAGTGAGAAATTATTATTGAAAATATAAAGACACTAAAGAGAATATTTGACGCAAATTTTTATCAGCGATAAAAATTATTATCTCCCGTGAGTAATAAATTTTTATCAGCAATAACTTGTAATAGTGATTTTAAAAATTTTCTCAGCGATCAAAATTGTCATCTTCCCGTCAAATAACTTATAATAGTGATTTTAAAACTTTTATCATAATAAGTACAATGCATTGATTAATAATTTTTAATTTAGATTCTCTAAACTCTCCTCAAGGTAACAATAATGGGACCAATTTAGTAAAGAAGATTGAAAAATATAAAGAAGTTGATAGCTCATGAATGCCTGACAGGTAGTGTACCTGTACCACATACCCAAAAAATTGTGCACTTGGTTTGGTGACCATAATTTTGTGTAGATTTTCCAAATTTGATTGTAGTTGTCATGTCTTATATTTGTTTAAGGTTCCTGATTCAAGTTATTATTACCAGTGAACAATTATTTGTTCCACACCCAACCCCTTGTCCCCCTAAAATCTGTTTATTATGATAGTCATAGTCACATGATTTGATTAATGTTATAGTTTGTTATGGACTATATCACATTACTTTGCATCATAATGTGACAATTATCTAAGTAATTTTTATATGATTGTAGGATGGAAATGAAGTGTTCTTTAGAATTAAGAGAAACACTCAATTGAAGAAGGCCATGAATGCAGATTATTAAACGACAATCAAAAATCTCCATAGAACAAAAGAGATAAGATTTAAATTACATTTAATACAATGCTTAAAAATCTATAAACAAACATTAAAATATTAGATAAACTCTATATCAACGTTTCAATCACGCAATACATTCCTGGAGAGATGACTTCGTGTCATTACTGTGTTTCTAACCACTTTTCAGGGCATTTTTTGGTTGTTTTATGGCATTTTCCGTATTGTATAAAGAGAAGATAGCATCATTACCAAGATTGCTTGGAGCACATGAAAGAAAAAAAAAAGAGAAAATTCACCAACAGCGTGCGCTATGGCGCAGGGAAGCTGCGCAGTGGCGCAAGGATATGGCGCCATGGCGCAGCCGCGTAAAAAAAACCCTATATATTCAAATTTAATTCAGAAAAAAAGGGTTACAGTTTTGACGGCTAAGAATATTTCTCGGAGGCGATTTCTGAGGAGTATTTAGTGGAATTCAAGTGTTAAAACACCTTTAATCTTCTTTGTAATGAATTCTATTACTCTATTTTGTTTTGTTAATTCAATTATGAGTAGCTAAATTCCTTTGATTGGGTCTTAGAGGATTCTAATTGCTATTACTCTTGAACCATGCAGTTTCATATGATATTTTAATGAATTAAGAAGTTAGTTTCAGTTAATTATTCCTTGTGTTTAATGCTTTACATAAATTGATCACTTATGTGATGATTCCAATTGTTTATTTGACTATGAGAGTAAGAATAAATTCATCGATCTAGGAATAATTATTCAATTAACCGTTACTTAAGAGATTTCGAATTGTTAATTGAGAATTCAAAGGTTAAAGTGCTAAAACCTCAATTGATCATAAATCACCTAAGAGATTAGGGAGTTATGATCAAGGGAGAGGATTATGTTATCAAGAGATTGAGCATAATTACTTTTTTTAATCGAATCGTGAAACTGAATTTGTAATTTGTTAACATGCATGAACTACCAAGAATGATAGTAATTAGATGAACCGAAAAGGTCCAATCGCTTTCTTCTCCTAAAATCAAATCATATTTTCTTGCCGTTTATTTCTAAGAAACCAGAATCTTAAACAAATCCCCCCTTTTAATTAATGCAAATTCGTTTGATTCGGAACAATCCCTGTGGAATCGATAATTTTTATACTTACTTTGACACTTCGTCATGGAGCACATAATTACAAAAACCTAGAAGCCACCAAGAGTAAGCAAAGGAGGCGTAAGATGCAAGAAATCTATCACAGAGATTAATCTGCAAACATGCACAAACAAATGTGTTAATCATGATTATAGGACAATGACCACACTACGCTCAATGAACTATACCTAAAAAATATTCAGAAGTGAAGATTAAATTAAGCACTAACACTGTCATATGAAGCTTAAAGCAATGGATGCAATAGATAGAGTATTCATAAGCAGCTTGATGCAATCATTGTCATATAATTACACAAAGTAGGGCAAATAGAACATTATTTGCTTTGATGGATGGGTTGCTTGTTGAACATTCTCTCATAACAGTGACACATTAACTCAATTGATATAATCACACAAAGGAAATGGAAGCAAGGATAACAGAATACAGATGAGCAGAATCCAGTCTGTGCTACCATCTCCATTAAGTGTATGTTCAATTAATCCACCTGTCATACCAGGGATATGTAGAAGTGATTGCTTGCTTATTGAACTGTATCTGATGGCAGTGAGAGCATAGCAGAAGTGGATGGGCACAATGCATTCTTTTCCAACAGACACTCTCAACCAATAAAAAGAGAAGCATCTTCATTGGGTGGGCGTTGAAACTCAGCCACTTGTCATGCAAATAACTTATAGCAGTGACAGTTTGCTTGTGAAACCTTACACCACAGTAATGACAGTATAACTGAAGTAAAATATATGTATGTAAGGCAAATAAAATGTATTTTTTTCCAAAACAACAGATCTAAGTTAAGAGGACAGTGATCAGGATCCATTGTTACCATATCCACAGGATGCACATTGAAATATATCCATCTGGCATGCAAAGAACTTGTAGCAATGAAAGTTTGCTTGCTGAACCTACTCTCATAGAAGGGATGGCACAACAGAATCAATGAGCATATTAAGAAGCCTGTTGCAACAACTGGTAAACAAACAAAATGCTCCCTTTTCCAGCAGAGGTTTCCAACCAAAAGATTTAAGATGGCCAACATGTCTGAAATAATTGTGTGGAAGAATAATGATCACTATCAACTGTCATCATCTCCACTGGGTGTATGTGAAAAATCACCCACTTGTCATGCCAAGAACATGTAGCAGTGATTGCTTGCTCGATGAACTTTCTCTGATAGCAGTGAGAGTAGAACCAAAATAATGGGCATAATCACACAAAAGACATGGATGCAAGGCAAATAGAATTCAGCCTCTTTTGTCAGTGATCAACATATTCATCCACTTGTCATTCAAAGAAAACGAAACAGTCATAGTTTGCTCGTTCAACCTTCCCTCATAGCAGTGACAAAACAACTCAGGGATTAAGGATAATAAGAAGCTTCCTGCAACCATTGATATAATCACATTAATGACATGAATGCAAGGCAAACAAAATATACTCTTAACCAATAGAGAGCAGCATAATTCAGAGTGCATCATCATCTCCATTGGTCGCATGTTAAAATCCATCCACTTGTCATACAAAGAACACAAAGCATACATAGTTTGCTTGATGAACTCTCACTCATAGAAGTGACACAACAGCTCAAAGAATAAGCATAATAAGAAGTTACTCTCTCTCATAGTAGTGACACAACAACTCAAAGAATGAGCATAATAAGAAGCTTCCTGCAACCACTGATGTAGTCACACAAAGGACATGGATAGAAAGCAAATAGAATATACTATTCTCCAATATAGAGCAGCAAATTTCAGAATGTACCATCATCTCCATTGGTCGCATATTAAAATCCATTCACTCATCATATAAAGAACACAAAGCAGTCATAGTTTGCTTGTTGTAACTTTTCCCATAGCAGTGACACAACAACTCAAATAATGAGGATAGTAAGAAGCTTCCTGCAACCTTTGATATAATAATTACACAAAGGGCATAGATGCAAGGCAAATAGAATATACTCATTTGCAATAGAGATCAGCAAAATTCAGACCATGCCATCATCTCCATTGGGTGCATGTCAAAATTAAGCCACTTGTCATACCAAGAACATATAGCAGTCATTGTTTGCTTGTTGAACACTCTTTTCTAATAGAGATTTCCAACCAATGGAAGGATACTAATAAGCATCCAGTGACATCATCTTCATTGGATGCATGTTGAAATTCATCCAATTGGCATGCAAACTTATAGCAGGGATAGTTTACTTCCTAAATCTTTTATCACAATAGTGACAGTACAACTCAAAGAATAAGCACAATGAGAAGCTTCCTGCAATCACACACATAATTACAAAAAGTCATATAGAATGTACTGTTTTGCAGTTGAAATTCCCAAAAATATATTCAATTTGGATTGTACCATCATTTCCATCAATCGCATGTCAAAACCTACAGACTTGTCATACAAAGAACACAAAGCAGTCATAGTTTGCTTGTTGAACCTTCTCTCAAATAATGAGGATAGTAAGAAGCTTCCTGCAACCTTTGATATAATAATTACACAAAGGGCAGTAAGAAGCTTTCTGCAACCTTTGATATAATAATTACATAAAGGGCACAAATGCAAAGAAAATAGTATATACTCTTTTTCAATAGAGATTTTTAACCAATGAAAGGATACTAATTAGCATCCAGTGAGAAACTTCCTGTCAAATGATGAGGATAGTAAGAAGCTTCCTGCAACCTTTGATATAATAATTACACAAAGGGCACAGATGCAAAACAAATAGTATATACTCCTTTACAATAGAGATCAGCAAAATTCAGACCATGTCATCATCTCCATTGGGTGCATGTCAAAATTAAGCCACTTGTCATACCAATAACATATATCAGTCATTGTTTGCTTGTTGAACACTCTTTTCCAATAGAGATTTCCAACCAATGGAAGGATACTAATTAGCATCCAGTGAGAAGTTTCCTGTCAAATAATGAGGATAGTAAGAAGCTTCCTGCAACCTTTAATATAATAATTACACAAATGACACATATGCAAAGCAAATAGTATATACTCATTTGCAATAAAGATCAGCAAAATTCAGACCATGACAATCATCTCCATTAGGTGCATGTCAAAATTAAGCCACTTGTCATACCAATAACATATAGCAGTCATTGTTTTCTTGTTGAACACTCTTTTCCATTAGAGATTTCCAACCAATGAAAGGATACTAATCAGCAGCCAGTGACATCATCTTCATTGAATGCATGTTGAAATTCATCCAATTGGCATGCAAACAACTTACAGTAGGGATAGTTTACTTGCTAAATCTTTTATCACAGTACTGACAATACAACTCAAAGAATAATTACAAAATGACACGGATGTAAGGCAAATAGAATGTACTGTTTTGCAGTTGAGATTTCCAAGCAATATATTCAAGCTAGACAAAGCGTGTGAAATAATTATATAAGAGAATAGTGATCAGGATCTATTGTCATAACCTCTATTGGGTGCATGTTGATATTCATCCACTTGGCATGAAAAGATCTTGCAGCAGTGATAGTTTGCTTGTGAAAATAGAAGTGACAGTACAACTCAATCAATGGGCATAATAGGAAGCTTCGTGCAACCATTGTTACAATCATACAAAAAACATAGATGCAAGGCAAACAGAATGTATTCTTTTTCAACAAACATTTCCAACCAATAGATTTTAGATAAACAAACCACGTGAAGTGATTGGATAGAATGATACCATTGGCTGCATGTTAAAATTCATCCATGTGTCAAACACAAACATGCATCTGTGATAGATTACTTCATGAACCCTCTCTGATAGGAGCAACAATGTAACTCAAGCAATATATAAAATAAGAAGTCTCCTGCTAAGCATTGATATAATTACACAAAGATATAGAAGTCATGTTGCAAGGCAAATAGAATGTATTCTTATGCAGTAGAGATTTCCAAGCAATAGATTTAAGCCAGACAAAGTGTGTTAAGTAATTGTACAGAAGAATAGTTATTAAGATCCATTCTTACCATCTCAATTGGGTGCATGTCGAAATACATCCATTTGGCATGCAAAGAACTTGTAGGAGTGATAGTTTGCTTGTTGAACCTTCTTTCATAGGAGGGACAGTACAACTCAATCAATGAGGATAATAAGAAACTTCCTGCAACTGTTGGTATAATTATACAAAAGACAAATATGCAAAACAAACAGAGTGCACTCTTTTCCAATATAGATTTTCAGCCAATAGATTTAAGATAGCCAAATTGTGTGCAGTAATTATATAGGAGATTAATGATTAGTATCAACTACCATCATCTCCATTGGGTGCATGTGAAAAATCATCCACTTGTCACACCAAGAACATGTATCAGTGATTGCTTGCTTGTTGAAGATCCTCTGATAGCAGTGAGAGTACACAAATGATGAGTATAATTAGACAAATGACATGGATGCAAGGCAAATAGAATGTATTCTCTTCATGTGATCGTATTCTCATGCTGGAATTCATCCACTTGTCATGCATATAACTTGTAGCAGTGATAGTTTGCTTATTGAATCTTCTATGATAAGAGTATCAGTTCAATCAAAACAATGATCAAACATTGATATAAATTACACAAAAACATGGATGCAAAGAAACAAAATATTCACAACCAATAGATTTAAGACAAATAAGACATATGGATTAATTGTAGAGGATGATTCATATATGTCCTATTGGTTGCATGTTGAGTACCATCCATTTGTAAGGATAATCAATCAAGTTTTAGTTTCCAATTGAGATTTACAGCCAATGGAATCAAAATAGATAGACAATGTTGACTAATAAATTATTATCAGTGATAACTTGTAATAGTGATTTTAAAAGTTTTGTCAGCAATCAAAATTGTGATGTTTCCGTCAAATAACTTATAATAGTGATTTTAAAACTTTTATCATAATGACATTACCCATTTGTATTTTCTCCTTATTGATTAATGAAATGGTATAAGTTTATGTTTGTCAAAAAAAAAAAAAAACTTTTATCATAATAAGTACAATTAAAAAGTGAACCACACATCAAATTTTATAGTGGAGCATTTAAAGACCCGTGACATGAATAAAATTTAATTTTTACAATAGTGATTTTAAAACTTTTATCATAATAAGTACAATACAAAAGTGAACCACACATCAAATTTTATTGTGGAGCATTCAAAGACCCGTGACATGTATAAAATTTAATTTTTATCCTTTTTTGCGCAATTAATATATATAAAATTTAATTATCATCTTCGTGTAAATTATAAATTTTTATCAGTAATAATTGATAATAGTGATTTTAAAATTTTTATTAGCAATAAATAATATCATTTGTCAATCATGGTTGTTGTTTGAAATAAAGAGGTTTAAATTGATAGAGAAGGTTTAATCACAAACACTTCATTGAACTAGAAATAAACTCGTGCGTTGCACGGTTTGATTAAAATACACGCTTAAAATATTTCTTAAAATTTTAAAAATATAATAGTTATGATAAATATAATCACATATATCATTAAATAATCGATTGTTAAAAAATAATATCGGTAATATTTTAAAATATAGTGACGTAATTATGTTTGATCTTAATCTATATTAAAAATATCTAATTAAAAATATATAATAAGGTTATATAGAAATATGAGATTTTATATTGGTGTGTATATAGTATATTTGTGTTGTGTATGTATTGAGGATAATTAGTTTTAGTTAAAGAAAATTAATGTTTTATAAGTTTTAAGTGCTATATTGTATTTTATTCTAATAGCGTAATCGTATAAAAAATTAATTATCTTTTTATGAATTGTAGTGGTGTAGTTGCAAGTTAATTATTCTGCTTTATACTATTAAGTAATTAAATTAATAATATCATTTCATTAGTTTTAATTATTTTATGTCATATGATATAAATTTTACTCATTAATTTTACTACTAATTATATTTTATATTATTTAATATTATAAAAACTAATGCCAAAGGGCCTTTAAATATTGCCTTAGGCCTCTAATTATAGAATGTGATTCATATATATATGGTAGTTTTTTTCAATAAGAGTTAGATGCAGTTATGCTTGCTGACAATGTTGTTCATGATAAAGGTTGAAGTAAGCTCTAATTATAGAATGTGATTCATATATATATGGTAGTTTTTTTTTTTTTTTTTTTGCAAATTCCATTTCTTGAAAGTATGTATAAAATAACATAGCAACTTACTCACTTTTATGCATTATAACGTCTCTTATATTTAATGAAAAGACAATACTTGTACTGATAATATTGACTTCTTTTGAAGTTTCCTATAAAACTTTTACTTTGCTGAAATTTTATCCTAATTTTAGTTGTTCGAATTTTTTTTAGTGTGTGTTGTTTGGTTTACCTTTTTTATTTAATGAAAAAGTTTGGATATAACTTAATTTTCTTTTTGAGTTTTCACTTGTGTAGCCATAAGTCACTTTGCTTTTTATTTTGTTGGTTCTCTTATTTTTTTTCAATAAGAGTAAAATACAGTCATGCTTGCTGAATATATTACTTGTGTGAAAGATTGAAATAAGTTTTGGTTGTAGAATGTAATTTCTATGTGGTAGGTTTGTCTATTCATTAACTATTTTCTTTCTTCGTAAATTAGGTACCACATAATTTAACCATTTACTTTTCACTTTGCAATTTTTGCTCTCGTGTATTTAACGAAAATGCAATTATTGAACCAATATAATGGTTTCTTCTAAAGCATGTGAAGAAGAAAAAACTAATAGTTAGACTTGAAAGTGAATTCCTTTAAAACATAGATACAAAACACAAACCATGTCATAGCTATAGTAAAACATCTTAAAAAATTTAATTGGTTCTATATTTCGGATAATAAAAGAACAACTAATATTAATAAGTAAATGCGAAAAATAAGAACTATAGTATATATTTTGTGAGAACATAAATACAATTGAACTTTTTTAATTCATTACTCATATCTCAAAAGAAGAAAAGAAATCTAATATTCATAACTAGTATGCCCTTTCTAAAAAAAAAATCAAAGACATTTTCATTGGTGAGCCATATATATCTCCATATATTGTTTACATCAACTTGTGACAAAGTTAAACATAAGTTTCACAAAAATAAGTACATAAATAAAATGAATGCATCGATCAATGGCTGATAATCTTCCATTTACACTTCAATAATTCAAACCTGAAAATACAAAAACTAAAAAATTTATAATTGTTCAAATTCAAATTACCTACATGATATAATTATGATATAATTAAAATGGTTATAATGGAAAAGTAAATTATCATGGCCTTACAATATTGGTGTTTGAGATGCAGGATAAAATTGCTATTTTTTTAGAAAAGAAAAAACTTACTAATTTTTACAAATATTTATTTATAAAATTGATGAACTAAATCAAAGAATACAAAATTCTATAAAATTAATATATTTTAGTCATTGTATAAGTAGCAAAAAGAAAGACTCAAAAGAAAACTTCAAAAGATTACATACCTAATAAAGGGAGAAAACGAATTGAAATAATATATTTTCAATTGTCAAACACACAAAACAAAACCCACTATATGATTCTTCTTGCAAAAGTCTCGATATATATGATAAAATGTGGATATAAAATTTCTTAAATTGTATGAAGTTATGTCCATTGGTTGGAATTCTTTGAGTCATAGAATTTCAATCAATCATAACAACCTAATAAGTGTATTATTACCAAGTCATAATTTAACACATTTTAGGAGATAAGATGAAGGAGCACAAACATCTATTCACTTTCCTTCTATTCATTTTCCATTTTTATTAACACTATTAATTTATGTTATGTGTTGCTTCCTATTTATTAATTTGTCATTGAACTTTCACCTTCATATCAACATAACGTATTACTTTTGTTCAACCTTTTTTCCTTAAAATTAACACTATTATTATTATTATTGGTTGTTTAAGTTTCTTTAGAATCAACACTAAGAATTTTTTAAATTAAATAATTAAGAGAAGTTGTTAGAAAGTTTTAATAAGGATGTGGAGTTTTTATAGAGGTGCCACATAGGCACAATGGAGGCCTAGGAGCTATATAGGAGCTTCCTATTATTAGTAAAAAATAACTTAGTAAATAAAAGATTATTTATTTAGCTGTTTAAACGATTTTTTTTTGCGGATAATTTTTTTATTAAAACTATATTTATTTAATAAACTTTTTCAAATTATAATTATGCATGCATGGTTTATTTTTTATGTTATAGTGTAAAAGAGGAATGAGCAACATATATTTATTCATTTTTCTTTTATAATATTTTTTCATATATTATTACTATTAATTTATGGTATATGTTACATTTGCTACTAATTTTCTTGTCACTTGAACTTTCACATTTATAATTATTAACATCAATTTAAATTTTTAAAAATAAAATAAATTAGGAGCCATTATTATTGTAACATATAGATAATTACTTTGGAGGATGAATGAACATACAAAATAAATTGTGTGGCAAATTCTAAATAGATATAAGAAGTTTTCTTAAGCATGCCACATAGACAAAATGAAGGCTTATGAGCTAATGAGGAGCTTCCTTTTATAAGTAAAAGATACTTAGTGAGAAATTATTATTGAAAATATAAAGAAACTAAAGAGAATATATGACGCAAATTTTTATCAGCGATAAAAATTATCATCTCCCCGTGAGTAATAAATTTTTATCAGTAATAACTTGTAATAGTGATTTTAAAAGTTTTGTCAGCGATCAAAATTGTCATCTTCCCATCAAATAACTTATAATAGTGATTTTAAAACTTTTATCATAATAAGTACAATAAAAAGTGAACACACATTAAAATTTATAGTGGAGCATTCAAGGATCCATGACATGTATAAAATTTAAATATAATTTTTATCCTTTTTTCTGCGCAATTAATATGTATAAAATTTAATTATCATCTTCCTGTGAGTTATAAATTTTTATCAGTAATAATTGATAATAGTGATTTTAAAATTTTTATTAGTGATAAAAAATATCATTTGTCAATATTTACTTTTGCATTTGTTGAGATCACACCTTGCTATCAGCCAAGCCTCTACAGCATAGCTTCTGGTTTAATCCACAGTGCAACTACAGAAATTTTTGTTTCTGAACACTAACATAATATACTTCAAAGCTTCTAATGTGATTCTATAAGCAATGCATTGAACATAATATGAAGTTCAGCTTCATAAACAACACCATCATAATGCATTCCATCGTCTTTACATTTGATTCCACAATTCAAACTCAATGACCCTATCAAGTAGTTGAAACGGACCAACAAATTCCTTTATATGATCAAGGATTAAATGTATCAATTTCTATGAGCTAAATCAAAATGGAATATAAAAGTTGTCTAAATTATATATGGTTTGATCACTGATCTAAGTTATGATGACTATAGGCATCACTATAGAAGGGCAATCAAAACCATAGCCAAATCAGTAATTTGCCTTTAACACAACTTAATTACATCTTCAACTCCAAATAAATAACTTTAAACCTAAATGGAAGAAACCTCAAAGATAGAGTAACATAACTAAAGAAGGTATACAACATGGAGTTCTTTCAAGCTAGATGTAAGAAAAAAATAGAGATATTTTGCGCCAAAGGCTGAAATCTACATCTTCATGGGCCAGTGTGATCACAATAATCACCTACAATTTAGAAAAACTCAAAACAATTAGAAACAAAAATGATTAATCAAAATGAAATTAGATCAATATAGCTTCTTTAGAAAAACTTATGATTGTGGTCCTAAGATTGAAATTAGAAAACAAATTAGGAAGAGGTGCACTGGACCGTATCTCCTACTCCATAAAGTTAATGAATGCAATAAGAAAAAGAATAAAAGGAGTTCATGTATATATATAAGAAATGCCATAAATTTCAATACACATAAATAAATGTGTGTGTGTGACTGTATGTACATTGGACATGCTAACTTAATTACCTTTTAAATTTAAGGGAATCACTGATGCATTTTTTATTAAAAATAAATAAATTTCACATGGAGAGGAAACTGTTGTGGTAAGTGTGAGTTAAGTCCCACGTTTTGGGTAAGAGTGTGGTGTCCAACTCTCTTGTGAAGTTGTTCTTGAACCCAATGTGGATGATCCCCCTGGCTGCCCCCTCATGGTGACCCAACAGTGGTATCAGAGCCGATGGTTCGACGAAGGGTTCGACCGGCTCCTTGTATCGAAAGTCTTCCTAACAAAGGTGGTTAGGCGGCGTGTCCCGTTGAGTGTGGCAACGGCGGTACAAGTACAAGTGTATGGATGAAGAAAACTTCCGCTTGAGGGGGAGCATATCCAAGAATGGATGGACTCACACTTGAGGGGGAGATTGTTGTGACAAGTGTGAGTAAAAAGTCCCACATTGCTTAGAATGGTGGAGGTTGAACACTTTATAAGTGAGAGGACCCATAAACCTAATGCCTTAAGGTTTTGGGTTAGAGTGTGGTGTCAAACTCACTTGTGAAGTTGTTCTTAAATCCGATGTGGATGATCCACTTGGCTGCCCCCTCTTGGTGACCCAACAGTGGTATCAGGGCCGATGGTTAGAGATCGGGCTCCTTGTGTCGAAAGTCTTCCTAACAAAGGTGGTCAGGCGGCGGGTCCTGTTGTGCAAGTGGCAAACGGCGGTACAAGTGTTTACGGTTGGAAAAGCTTCCGCTTGAGGGGGAGATTGTTGTGGTAACTGGTAAGTGTGAGTTAAGTCCCACATTGCTTAGAAAAGTGGAGGTTGAACACTTTATAAGTAGAAAGACCCATAAACTCAATACCTTAAGGTTTTGGGTAAGAGTGTGGTGTCCAACTCTCTTGTGAAGTTGTTCTTGAACCCAATGTGGATGATCCCCCTGGCTGCCCCCTCATGGTGACCCAACATAAGGGTGGAGCTCACCATGAATGGAAAAACGAGTAATTAATTTTTTTGACACTAATCAGGTAAACAAGGGAACTGCAAGTGCAAGCGAAATATTAGCCGGTGCATTGAAAGATAACAAACGAGCCATATTGTATGGAGAGCCAACATACGGAAAAGGGTAAATTACTTTTGGTTTGATTCAATTCAAAGAAAATAAAATTTATGCTATTTTCCTAATATAAGCCCAACACATATTGCAGGAAGATCCAATCAGTTTTTGAACTCTCGGATGGCTCGGGACTAGTTGTTACGGTTGCTCGTTATGAGACACCTGCACACACAGATATTGACAAGGTCTGCTCATGTTTCCAGTTTTAATAAAAATTGCTCCCCTTTTAACATCTTGCGTTCGCGTGCAGGTCGGTGTCATTCCTGACCATCCTCTACCAACATCATTTCCCAAGGATGAAGATGCATTTTGCAAATGCCTCCAGGATCCTGCTTCTTCTTGTAATGATAACAGGGTCCAGCTATTTTCGAAATGATTTTTTGGTTTCTTTGAGAAAGATTACTATTCTTTAACAAATCAAAATGATTTTGGCCTCATTGATCAAGCAAAGCAATGGTGTTGCAACAGAAATTTGGATACATATGAAAAAACTAGAGACTGGTAAAGACCTGTGTTACTGAATATTTATCAAACAAGGATAGAGAAAACCAAAAACAAATTAACTTGCCAGAATTGGAATTGTTCACAATAGTTGTGTGTGTGTGTGTGTGAGACTGTGATAGCTATTAGCTACAGCTAAATTCCTTTTATTCCCTCCAAAATTAGCATAAATTGAAATGTAAATATTTTTTTTCCTGATATACAATGCTTCAAGTTTCAGGATGAGGGTGTACAATACTATAAAATTTATTTAGGCATGGATTTGAAAAGAGCTATTTTTTCCCGTCTAATAATGCATGCTTACTTGCAATGTTTGGTTCATTTAAGATGGAATGGAATTAAAACAAAAGTTGACTATTTTCATCACATTTTAAAATTTAAAAAAAAAAAATTAACATTAGTATTGTTAGTTTTATTTAGTGTGAAAATCAAATTTCAGACATTTTTTTATCATGCCACACTCTATTTTTAATATATTTAATGACAACATATAAAAATGTAATTTAATTATTTCTTCGAGAGCATAACTCAATTAGTAGGAATATTACATTTTATATACAGGGTCTAAGTTTGAATCTGAGATCGAGCAATTTTTAGATGGGTACAAACTTAAATAAATACGTTTGGGCACACATACATAAATGGAAAAATAAAATAAAAGCTACATAAAATAGTATCATCAATTACTATTAATTATTTCTTTTATCTTTTAATTATTTTTTTTTGTTACATAAGAGAAAGGAAAAAAGAAAAAACCAAAACTGTTATAAACTGATGTAAATAATAGTAATATAATAGACGGAAAATAGAGAAAGGAGAGAAGAATAGTCGGTATTATTCATCACTAGGATTAGGGTTACATTAGAGTGATACATGAGTCTTATATATAGACAAACATATTGGGCCAAATACATGGGCCGATGACCTATATGGACATCCACTAATAATATTCATAACACTCCCCCTTGGATGTCCATCGAGAATGTGCCTCGTTAAAACCTTTACTAGAAAAAAACCCAGTGGGAAAAAATTCTAGTGAAGGAAAAAGAGTACAACATCCTTTGTGTTTAAACTGCCTCGTTAAAAACCTTACCAGGAAAACCCAATGGGATAAAACCATGGTTAAGGAAAAAAGAGTGCAGAACACAATTATATCTCCCCCTCATAAGGACAATTATATCTGAGACGAAGAACCTCAATTAATCTTCAACGTAGTTGATAAATAGCTTTACTTGACGATGACTGATTTGTAGAAAGATCTGATTCTTCTCCTTTAATACACTCTTCTTTGCATTAGCCGTGGATGCGATACTATCTTCTTCAGATTTCTTGTATGTGTAGAATTACAAATCTAAACAAAACCACATTCTGAACTTCTTGATGTAGTGATAAAACTTTCACATAAATGGGTGATATTGTTGTATCTCCAAGATACAAATTATATACTTGACTTTGTTCCAATATCTTTGAGTTTATTGATATTGACAAAGATAAAGTATCACTACGTGCAAATTTTGCAAAATGCAATGGTGTCCTCAATTTAACTAATTAAAATATGGTACTTTAAGATCAATTCAAGTAACTTATCATTTTCTTGATACATGAAATGAGCTTTGTTCACATCAAGTGATATCATGCACAAAATCTCATTGAAATACTAAGTTTGCAATTCCTAACAAACTTTTATCATCAAACATATTTCATTTCAAACTTTTCTTTAATCAACTGATTTCAAAAACTCTTCAGGAATTTTGATCAAATTTATATCATCATGATAGAACAAATTCATTTCCAAATATTTTCTCTAAAAATGGACAAATGTTGTCATTCTCATGTGTATACAAATAGACTTATTCATTTTATTAAGTCATCTATTCAATATTTGGAAATATATGTCTCATGGAGATTAAATCCTTCAGGGAGTTTAATTAATCACCACTAACAAGTAAGCCATACAAATACATTGTAACACTTTAAACTTTTCATGTGTTACTAAACTTAATCAAGTAAGAGAAATATTTTGATTTCACTTCAGGTGAATATTTCTCTTCACATTCAATGGCAAACTTTTAATATTTGTATTTCAACATTTCCTATTCACACGAAAATTGATTCGTATCTCATCATATTTACACTTCAGGTGTATGGACTGCTGGTCCAAAAATCTTTCACTTTGCAAAGTGACTTTAATAACGTAGCAATTGCAATATTTCATTTAGACAATCATTGTGTTGTCTATAATTCTCAATAGACTTTGATTCATGATCCTCATTGTTTCTTATCATATATAGCGCTATCTTATATAAATAAACATCGTCAATGTCGACTTCCTTTCGGTTCCATCGTATTCCATTTATGACATAATTCGTCGAGATCTCTTTATTTTCATAACTTTCAAGTACTTGATAAGTTCTGCTGGAACTGATAAATCAATTATGTCAAATACTTTTTTCAAAATTTTCATATCCTCACTTGGGTCATATTTCATATAAGCTCCTTTTCTTATTTGATGATTTTTATCTTTGGAACCGATTGACCTACCACACTTCAGGGTGGTTAAAACTCATTTGCAATATAAGACTGTCCAACTGAGACATCCATTTTGATTGGAGCATTAGCAGCAGATATTTTATTTCATAAACTTTGCAAATGATTTATTTTATGAACTTCTGGTTCATACTGATTTCTAAGAGGATCAAGATGAGATAATAATTTATATAATATCAAGTGATTCAATTGAACATCTGGTTCATATTTTTAGCTGCTTATTCTCTCCCCCTAATATTGGGAAAATTAATTCATCACTTGATAATCAGCTTACAGGGCTGTAGATAAGTCTCCAATTTTTCTATCTCGAAATTATAATGTACGGAGATTCATATTGTAACAACCCTAGCCTTAATTAATACAAGAATATTAATTAGAGTCAAGATTCGACGAATTTAACGGAAGTACATTTCCTTTTATTATACAACGGGGGTATATGAAGGAAATGAATGGATTTATTAGTAAGACCAAGGACTTAATGGGAATTGAACACAAAGCAAGTTTAATTGGAATATTTATACCAAGACCATAGGCTATTCTTCAAATACCTTCATTTCACAAGTCAGAAGCAAAAATCTCCATTTCTCTTCTTCCCTCTCGTGAGCAACAACAACATAACATGCATCCTTCTAAATTCAACCCATAAATTCTCATCCATGGTAATCATACAACCAGAACCTAGCACTGAGTTTCATCTCACCTTCACTCTCTTCAAGCTTCACACGCCATTTTTCCCTTTTCCAACCCTAGAACTCAAATGTATATCCAATATTACTCGTGGGGTCAAACCAAGGTCAGAAGCATCAGAATCTTACCCAATTGCATGTTCTATTCAACTCTGAATTGATGGTTTTGTTCAGAATTTCTAAGGTAAGGAATCCAATCCTCTTCAAACTCATGTAAACCCCTCTTTAGATTCAAAGTCCATGATCCTCATACTTGCTGTTTTGGTTGATGCATGTATGCTTTTTCTCTTCGTGGATGACCGAATTAAACACTACAAATCATGGGTTGAAGGATTAAATCGTGGCTGCTGCCTACAGAGCATTTTATGCAACCTGCTACAGCTCGCCTCGCGAGCAGGAGCACTCGCCACGGCGAGCTGGCTTGCCTGCGTGGTCCTGGCGGAGTGCTGCGGAGCACTGGCGGAGTCCTGCGGCATCCTGCGAGGACCTGCTGCGGGGACCTGCGGCATCCTGCGAGAACTTGCGGAGCCCTGCTGATGCTTGCTGCCAGCCTGCAGCAAGGTGCTGCCTCTCTCTCGTGAAATCCTTTTCAAGCTTGGTAAGTTGTTCCTAATCCCTTATACTCCTTCTTCAGCTATTGATTGGGATAGTTTCGGTTCTCTAAACCTTACTCAAACTCTAACTTACCTTTTTAATCATTCTTTTCCAATCCTTTGATCAAGCACTCATGATGGGGTTCAAGTGAGTTGGTAAGAGTTCGTGGCTGTTGCTGAGCTATGGTATGATCAGTGTAAAGCTTCATTATCCAGGTGGGTTCCTTAGGATAGTGTAGCTAGTCCCCTTGAAATATTAATTATGCATGATAACACTAGGAATTTAGGAAAATGTTGTGCGAGAGGGATTAGAACCCAAATTCCTCTCCGTTTTATTTTATATTATGTTAATTATCTGTTAATGCACTGTCTAAAATGAGGGTTGTAGGTGTTAGTTTGAAATATCATGATTTCTGCAAACAGGGCAATTCTGCATGAACTCGCTCCAGCGAGTAGTTGGCGAGCGTTCATGGCGAGCTGGGTTCTGGGCTGATGAAACTCGCCATGGCGAGCTACTGCTCGCCACAGCGAGTTGATTTAGGTCAGGACCTATAATCTCGCCATAGCGAGCTGGTGACTCGCCAGAGCGAGCTTGTACAGAATAGTCCACATTTTACAATTATTCTTGAAACTTCAAACACTCGTTTTATTCCCTCTTTAGAGTCAGATAATTTGCATTAACGTAAACGACATAATGTCGAATAACATGTTAGGCACAGATCATCTTTAGGGTATAACTTAGAATTATTAGGATTGTATGCTCCCCGGGATTTTGGGAATTATGGTAGCAAGAACACAATTTTAGTGTCAGTCATTATGGGCGATTTATTATATCGCAAGTATGGACTCCCAATGGGATACTCCATTAGGTTAGGTATATGTGAGCTTCATGCCGTGACCGAATCGGTTGACGGATATGTCAGGCCTCTGAGACATGCTCACCTCAGAGTGTCCTTGTGTTTAAAATGAATAAGAGTTTAATAATCTGTGATACACCTTTATATTATATTATCATGTTATGTTAGTTAAGTTAGTATGTTACGACTGATTTTAGGTGCCCCGGCGTAGTCGCCATTAGGAGGGTAGTAGGACTCACTGAGGCTTAGTAGTCTCACCCCACTCCAAACAATTTTTTTTAGGTAAACAGGATATTCGGAGCAAGGACCAGGTAGGAGGCTGACAGTTGGAGCTGAGCTTGGATTGTCCGCCTTGAAGATTTTATTTCTTCGTCTTGCTTTTTAGTTTATTATCGTGTTTACTCAGAATACTAGCAACTTCCGCTGTATTTTATCCGTTATTTACTTTGTATCTGAAACAATGTTGTATCTTGTTTATTTTAATCAGAGAATTATTTGTACTCAGACCCCTTTATGTATGTCTCGACTAAATATTCTAGGTATTTTAGTTGGGGCTTTATACATATCAAATATATTTTCCCAATATTCTTTAATAATTCATCTTAGTGCATTATATTGGAGCAACTGGATCATACCAACACATTCAAAAATGCTTATATGAAAAATATTAGGTTATAAACCTAAATTTAATTGCAAATTAAGGGGAGAACTTTCATATTATAACTTTTTTTTGGCATTGATGCGAAACAATATCTCAACATAAATGTTTGAGTGTGCCCAAAACATAAATTAGATGCTTTGATTTCATAAGTATCGTTCATGTAATTAACTTTAGACGTCTAAAGAATGGATCTTCAGGTCCATTTTTATGAACATATATACTTCAATATGTTCAATATCAATTTTGATTTGACATACGATACTTATCAAACACTTTATATAAAATGAGCTCTTAACCAAATCAGTATCTCACAAACTTCTGGTTGTGAGTCGACAACAAACGTACATGTGACCATTTAATTGATGCATCATTAAAATCATAAAGATCTAATTGGTCCACATGATCATGGTAATGTATTGAATATTGATTTACAAATACCATCTTTCTATTATTCTAAAATAAAAGATGCTCATTTACTTAATTTCTCAACTTCTTTTGGAAACTAGTAATACATAAAAATTACTAGAATGAAGGAACTTCAGGCCCTTCAATATCTATAAAATTTCTTTTTCGCATTATAATAATCCGGGATGACCCAACCGGTATTGCCAACGATAAATTTAATATGATTTGTAAACTTCTGGTTTACAATATTTTGTGCTTCAATTACACTAGTATATTTATAAGTGTAATATAAACTTCTGGTTTATAACTTTTTCATTCCACTTATTTTATTTATAGCTATGAATCTTCAGGATTCATATTTTAAAAGATTTCACTATGGTACTTCTGGACCATAAATATCGAATCGATATTCTTCAAGAACTATATAATAGTTCTTATCTATTATTTATACATCCTTCAGGGATGTATCACACCATTGAATTCTTCAGGAATTCATGGAGAACAAAATTTTGGATTTTTAAGTTCCTCGAAAATATACCTAATTGTACATCCTTCATATAAGTACTGAATTCTTCAGGAATTCATGGAGAATAAAATTTGGTTCTTAGTTCTTCATAAACTATATAATAAATCACTATCGATTTATAATCCTTCAAGGATGTAGCAATATTGAATTCATTTGGAATTCATAAAAAATTGATATTTTTCTAAGTTCTTCAGGAACTAGATCATTTGTTGAATTCTTCGGGAATTCATAAATTAAATTAATTAGTTCTTCAGGAACTAAGTTTGTTGAATTCTTCAGGAATTCATAGATTAAATTTCTTAGTTCTTCAGGAACTTAAGATTATTGAATTCTTCGGGAATTCTTAAATAAAATTTTCAAGTTCTTCAGGAACTTAAATTGTTGAATTCTTCTGGAATTCATAAATTAAATTTATTAGTTCTTCAGGAATTAATTTTATTTGTAGTTCTTCAGGAACTTTATAATATAATCAAAATATCTTTTGCAATCCTTTAAGAATGTACAAATATATAATCAAAATAGAGAGCAGCATAATTCAGAGTGCATCATCATCTCCATTGGTCGCATGTTAAAATCCATCCACTTGTCATACAAAGAACACAAAGCATACATAGTTTGCTTGATGAACTCTCACTCATAGAAGTGACACAACAGCTCAAAGAATAAGCATAATAAGAAGTTACTCTCTCTCATAGTAGTGACTTGAGCTAAACAGAAGTTAACAAATCAAAACTGCTTATATCTATTTTTTTTCATTTCCAACATCTTTTATGTTGTTTGGCAAGTATACAGTAGAAGACAATGTCCATACCATGGTTGCTGCAGAAAGCCTTTATAAGATGACGGTGCCTGTGCTTCCATAGCACCTAAGGTGTCTCCATGATAAGATCTCTGAAGTGCAAGAACCTGGAATAATTGAACCAATGCAGCACAAGCATCAACAAATGTGCGTATTTCATTATAAGAAGAAAAAAGGTTTACAAGGTTATATGGCTTTGTATCTCATGTATACTATATGTTTAAAGAATTGTAATTAGAATACAAATAACTATTTGGAAAGTGAATGATATGATAATGTTGCAGGATGCCATCAATTAAAAAGACTAAAGTCAACTCAGAAAAATACACAACATTATTTCCTCGATCTAAAGACATGGAAACCTTGCAATTAAACCATTATAGTATTTGCAAGACACCTTAAAAAAAATCAATTTTTCCTAACATGAGTGACATGAAAAATGCAGCCAGACAACTAATCAAAAGAAATGACATAAAAAAGATAAACCACAACAATACACCGCACAACCACGGCTTTGGCAACTTCACAACAATAAGAAGCCATCTAGGCCTCAGCCAAAGGTAGCTATCAGGAGATAGAGCCTGAAAAAAAGTATTGCATAGAAATTTAATAATCAAAAATGAAAATTTTTGGAGTCCAGATCCAGACAAACAATTTTGTAACTTTTATTTTCCAACTGCTACTTTGATTTGATCTCCGAAGGCGTAAGAAGGGATTAATTATTAATATGAACCACCAAATGCCGGTTTCCCTCTTCTTTTTTATTTGTAAAGCAAACTACAGCATTGCTTATAAATTACCAGCTTCAGATGAGGAATGCAATGAAGTAGAAAAGACTAAATAAAGGACCATGGGTGCCAACCATAAGCCCGGTCGATCTTTCAGTTGTAGTGTCCTCGTGACAGTCAAGAATAAGTCCATGATCAACCGAAAATTTACGAAATGCCATCTTTAGAGCAATTTCAATTGCCGTAGATCCATTGTCTGAAAAAAATACTCGAGAACCCCAATCTGCACAAATTTTAGCATGATAAAACATCAAACTGAAATTAAAATTACATAAACTGAGCAATTATACACTAAGCAAGTGATGCAAAGAACCAGGTACAGAGGCACTGTTAGGTTTCAAGAGCAGCTTCCAGTTATTGAAATTAGAATGCCATGCCAATCACCAGTTTTTAGCACTTTGAATTTTTGAGAAAAAGAGACTGTTGGTATTCACTTTATATCAAACATTCATTTCATCAGTTACAATTTGCATGGCCGTAAGTTGAACAATCTATAGAAATGACAATTATTTAGAAGTCATTATGTTCCCTTTTATAATTTGGAATGAATCATTAATTATATTTATTACCAACTCTAGTACTATTTATGCAAAACAAAAGACTCTAAATCACGAAAACCATCGAAGCACATTCAAAGGACTTAATGCTAACTTTGTTTTCTAAAAATATTTTTCACTCATTAAATGAAATTCACTTGATAGAAAAGATAGTTTTTAGGTAAAACAAAATTCACAATAAAATAGGTGCATAAAGAGAATTGCAATTTTGTCAAAAAAAAAAAAAAAAAAAAGAGAATTGCAATAATTAACAATTAGTATACTTAAACAGTGCACTATATTTCTTCTATTTTGGCAGTAAATAATACCACATTGATCCATAAATATAGAACCTTGTTAACTATATTATAGAAATTAATAAAATTGATATTAGTATTATTTTTTTATGCAATTGATATTGTTTTTTTTTCAAATTTACTTAGTATTTGTTGCTTACTTATGGTTAAAAGTAGGTGTAAAGTAATTTGGTACAAAATAGTTAACGGAGTTGAAATTTTGAACGAAGTTCTATAATAAGGTACAATGAAATTTTTTAAGACTGTCTTATGTTCAGAAACAGAGATAGTAATACAATGGTTCAAATTTTCCAAAAGTTATAAGCGATGAAGGGTTTAAAAATGGAGAAAAGTTGGCAACTGCAAACTGCTCAGTGCTCACAATATAACATATCAATAACATCATCGTGTAGCAGTAGGAATTAAGAATGAACTGAAAGACAAATTTGTAACCAAATCATTCAAAGACCAAATAGCCGGTCGGCCCTGTTAGAAATAATATAAAACCATTGATGTGGCCTATCCTAACAGCTTAAGCTTTTGGGATAATCGGTCATTTGACTTGGTATCAGAGCCTCTATGACTAAGTGGTCTAGAGTTCGATCCCCGCTCCCCTCACTTTCTAATTTAAAAGTGGAATTTATGCATTATTCACGCTTCAAGCCCAAATGGGCTCTTGCGTGAGGGGGCGTGTTAGAAATAATATAAAACCATTGATGTGGCCTATCCTAACAGCTTAAGCTTTTGGGATAATCGGTCATTTGACTGGCCCTAAGAACAGAATTTAGATCAAACATTAAAACTATTAAGAATGACTGAATGGGAAAATAAGGTAAATTCCTATTATATAAAAAACTTAATAAGTCAAATATGAAAGTAATAAAACAGAAAACTAACCTTTCCCCACACCTTGAAGCAGAAGCTCAGCACAATTCAGGGCTGGCTCGTGAATATATTCAGGGAACATAACATGCCCAAATCTGGAAGCAGTGTATCCCATATCCTTAGCAAGCTCAGCCTGAAATCACCTAAATGGAAAGATTGCATTAAAGGAAAACTTCAGAGATGCTGTCATAAAGGGGCATCCACAACTAAATATGCAATCTATAATGTTTGATACAGCATAACATTATATTAAAATGTTTCATTACATGCCATAGAGATCTGTTAAAATGTTTGTTGCATTGGCTACTAATTGCCTAATACAATCCTCATTTTTTGTTTCAGTTTGGAACCAGCTATATAAGTTTTGAGGGTAAAAACGCAGTATATATGTTTAATAGGGCTGTCAATAAACTGAACCAACTTGAAAATAGTTTGTAACTCAACTTGACAATTTAATTTGTAAAACTTGGCTCATGAATCAAATGAGTTGAGTTTGAGCTGAAAACTTTTATGACTAAATCATATAGTATTTTATCTTTTAAAATTATCTAGTGAATTTATTTAAAAAATAGCATATTTTAGTATATAATGACCCTCAATCAAACAGTTAATACAAACATTGATATTTTGAATATCAGAATTAAATACTCAAAAAACAATAATGAAGATGACCTGCATTTTAGCATCAGGTCCTTGAGTCCACCAACTAGCACATGCATCAAACAATGGTGTCATGACTTCTGTCTTCTGATCCTTTAAAAAAAATCATGTGATGTTGCATCTAAGTATCAGCATATAATAAAGAACATGAATAAAGTAATCTATAGAAATCCTGAATATAATTCCAAAGTAAACACTAATGCAGTAGCTCAACATCGTGCGGTTCCCTGAGATTTGTATTGCAACACATTAAGAAATTATTGAAAAGAGAGAAATTAAAATAGATAAATATATAACTACTTCACTCAAAACAAACCTTGAAGACTGCAAAATTTTCACCACAGCGTGAATCAATCACCATGACCCCTCCATCTGGTACTAGTTTGTGTTGAGTGAAAGGCCACCAGATGATATCCCTTGCTTTATTTGGCATTTCATGCAACTTTTTAATTCTCTCAAAATAAGCAGATAGCATTATTTCCTTTAGATTATTAAATACATAATCAGAACCTTCAAACCATTCCATTAGGTCATTTGATGGATCTTTGGGAACAGGTGGAAGCACTAAAATAGGAACCCTAGATGAAGGCAACAGTAATATATAACCATGAAGAGAAAACATATCGCAAAACAGAAGAAAAGTAAAAAATTAAAACATAACTGATTGGCTGAATCATAAATGCAGCTATGAAGTATGTGTGTAAATATGGGATGAATGATGTTTCTTTGTTCTATACTATCATGCAATTACCGTAATTAGGGTAATTGTGAAGTGTTGTACTATTTAATATGTATGACATATATATTATAATAATATTCTCCGCTATCGCTATGCCATTGACACACATGGATTTATCACATGCTGTTTGTTTCTTTTATTTTTCAACATGGTATCTACATCTTAATGAAAGGTGACCCTGACCCATGCTTACCTGCAGGATTCATAGCATGTTCTATCACCATTCAATTGCAGGGTTCATTTACTACTTGATTGTATATGCCAACACGATTGCCATTGCAGGTAGTTATGCCGACGGCCAACCAAGACTTTAGTGGAACTTGTTCAATCCCAACCAAAAATGAATCATTTAACTAAAAACAAAAACTGCTGAAACCATTCAGCATGCTTGAGGTGACTAAACATCTGGCATAAACCGTCAAACCCTTTTCTTATTTATTAATGAAGTAAATTACAATGTTTCCTTTGTTGTATACTATATTAATTAATTAATTTCAATGCTTCGCTTAGTACTTTAGTGCTTATTGCCTAACCAAAACTTCTCTTTACTACAAATATCATTACAAATTCTTCAGCTTTACAAAGTAATCCTTTGAGTAAGCAGCATTTTGTATCCCATGTTACAAGCATAATTTTGTATTCCATGTCACGAGCAAAATGGAAAATACTAACAAGTACAATCAAGCTTACTTGTTTCGCACATAGGAAAACCCTCATTTAAAAGGCCGTGATCTTCAAAAACAATAGCAACAACATCATAACCACGAAGTGTCAAGCTCTCATAAGCCGATATTGTTCCAGAAATACCTCCCAGTCGGCCATCTCCAACGAGAATTGCAGGAATACGGAATGGCCTGATAGAAATGGCAGAAGGAAGATATTAAACAAAAGAAAAAACATGACATATGCACCACTGTTCTACCATCATTGCCATATAATGTGTACATAATATGTTCCTTTGCTAAAATGGCTAAAAAACAGCGAATGAATTGTTACAAGAAGACAATCGAACTTTGTAAGACCCAAGATTTCCATTGTACAGGTGTTTCTAAGGAACTTTAGTGTCGGCTAAGTTTTTAGAGTTTTTAGTGAAGCGGTTTCGTGAGTATTGTCGCGTTAATAGAATTTTTGCTGTAATGGAGCCTTTTTTGTGCACGTGCGCTGGAAAGGCACAGACTTTTGGGTCGTAGTCTTCTTTTGAGTATAAGAAGGTTTATGTGTAGTCAGAATCGCGAGTTTTGGTTTATTCTGGTTTTTGGAAAAACGAGTAGGAATTTTACCCGCTGTTGGAAAATTTTACGATGTCTGAATTCCATAGAAATTTAGATGGGAGTTTTATATATCGGCGCGAGTTGGAATATGTTTTCAGAATAATTTTCAAGAGCGAGGAAGAAAATTACAGTCGGGAAAAAAGATTTAGCGATAATAATTGGAAACGGTTTACGACGGACGTTTATTTGGTAGATTTTATAGTTTTGTGATTTCCGTCCGTTAGCGAAGTACGACTCGTCTGCGAGCGAACGCGGGAGCTGAGAGGCGAGGTGGCTTCTAGAAGCATAGAAAATATCTTATGATGATAGACTTGGATTGATCCAATGGCTAAGAAGTAATCTTAGAACTTTATACTATTTGATCCAAAGGCTATTATGGAACAAGACCAAGTCTTAAGGGAGACTTTTAGTCACTTTGTAGTCTTAAGAAAAATCACAAAACTTCACTCCCTTCTCTTGTTTGGCCGTGAGCTTTCTTTCTCTCTTTCACCATTGAGAAAAATCTCATTTCTTCACCAAATTGATCAATTTCAAGCTTGTTGGAACCATAGGAATTGTAAGTAGTATCTTCTCTAAGGTAACTAGACTTCTCCTTTCCTCTTAGTTGGTGGAATTAGAATTTATTGTTTTAACACTCGAGCTTATACCTTAGGTTTTAGCTTTTACCCAACCAGGCCAGATACCGGCATCCAAGCCCGATGAAATTGAAGTTATATACCAGTGGTAATTGAAGAAGACTGTAGGCAATTGAAACAGAGAGCGCAACACTGGAACCTTTGGGAATGTGAGGATAACCTGACCCAGTAACTTAAGAGAAAAGTTTTATTCCAAGGGATTGAATGCTACAAGCTGGAAAAGAGTCGAAGTGAAGTTTCAGATGCAGACATAAGCAACCTACCCTGATGTGGAATGGAGAAGTTCTGCATTTCGAGGACGAAATTTCTTTAAGGAGGGTAGATTGTAACATCCCAAATTAATTAATAAAAGGTTATTAATTAAAAGAGTATTATTGGAGCCTAACTGGGAAATTAAGTGAACAGTATGGGAAAGGAATAATATAACATTAGTACTTTAAGTGGCAAGTAGTGAAAGTTGGAGAAGGACCAAATGGGAATTAAACATAAGGCAAGTTGTAGTTGTAGTACTTATACCAAGACCAAAGACTTATTCCAACACTTTTCATTTTTACAAAGTCAGAAGCAAACCTTCTTCTTCTCTTCTCTCACGAGCCAACCTTCTTCATCTTCCAAACCCACTAAATGTTAGAAACTTTGAGTGCTCTTGCTACAAGTGTAACAAATCAAGCCAAGAATAATCAAGGAAAGGTAGTCCACCCCTCCCTCTCACCCCTCTGTTCCGTAAACCCCTTTCTTTCACCCAAATTCTTCACTTTGCCAAATTTGGGTATCAAGAATACTTGCATGTGCTGGATTCTGCAGTTCTAGAATTCCCAAAGGTTGATGAACCAAGGTAATGTGTGAATTTTATCATTCCTTTCCTCTCTAATTGCATTTCTACCAAAACCCCTTTTGTTTACTTAATTTCCCCAAAATTCTAATTCTTGGCTGTGTTGGTGATGCATGTTGGAGTAAAGCATTCGTGGGAGACTGTGAGGACCTGTAAGGAACGAAGATTGAAGTGGGTGTTGCAGTGGAATGCAAACCGAGCTGTGTCGTGCTGAACTGATAAACTCGCTGAGCGAGTATATTACTCGCCGCAGCGAGTGATGCTGAAACGAACCATAAATTCTGCATGTGTTCTCCTTCGTGCTGTCCGTGTTTTGAATCCATCGGTGAGTGTTCTGAACACTTCTGGTTCCCATTCAGTTTGTGTTGATCGTTCTGTCCCTTAAACACTAGAAGTTATCAAACATTCATTAATCCTTTGTTCTTGTGTTGCATGAGAGTCTTGTGGACTTTGGACATAGGAGTTTGGAACCTAAGGATTTCAGAGACAACTCAGCAACACTTCAAACACCCTAGAAGATATTTCCACCACTTTCTCATTCCTAGAGCATTTGGGGTTCATGTGAGTTGATGCAGAGAAGGCTGTAGCTGTAGCTGAGCCTACGTCAGATAAAGCTTCTTATCAGGTGGGTTCTTTAGGATAGTGTAGATAGTCCCCCAAAATTATGATTTGTTGCATGTTAACATAGGATTAGGAATAAATGTTGTGTGAGGAGAATTAAATCCCAGATTCACCTCCATTCTGTTTTATATTATGTAATTTATTGTTGCTGCACTGGCTTAAATGAGAATTGTAGGTGTTTCTTTGAAAATTATGATTTCTGACAAAACAGGGTAATTTCTGCATGAACTCGCCGTAGCGAGTAGTCAGCGAGTATTCATGGCGAGCTGGGTTCTGGGCTGATGATACTCGCCGTAGCGAGCTTCTGCTCGCCATAGCGAGTTGATTTAGGTCAGGACCTATAATCTCGCCGTGGCGAGCTGGTGACTCGCCACAGCGAGCTTGTACAGAACTTGTCTACATTTTCTACTTTTCTGACGAACTTCACACACTCGTTTTATATACTCATCAAAGCCAGATAGTTTGCAGTAATATAGTTATATAATGTCGAACAGAGTGTTAATCACAGATAATTGTTAGGGCATAACTTAGAATATTATTAGGTTTGTATGCTCCCCGGGTTTTTGGGAATTACGGTAGTAATAACTAATTTAGTATCAGTCAATCATGAGCGATCTGTTATGTCGCGCAATGGACTCCCAATGGGATAATCCATTAGGATATGTTATTGTGAGCTTCATGCCGTGACCGAATCGGTTGACGGATATGGCAGGCCTCTGAGACCTGCTCACCTTAGAGTGTCCTCGTGTTTAAAATGAATAAGAGTTTATTAATCTGTGATACACCTTTATATTATGCTATTATGTTATGTTAGTTAAGTTAGTACGTTACGACTGATTTTAGGATTCCCCGGTGTAGTCACCTCTAGGAGGGTAGTAGGACTCACTGAGGCTTAGTAGTCTCACCCCACTCCAAATCAATTTTTTTTAGGCAGACAGGTTAACTGGAGCAAGGACCAGGATGGAGCTGATGATTGGAGTGAGGCTTGGATCATCACATTAGACGATTTCAGTCTTTCCTTGTTTTAGTTTATTTGTATATCTTGGATTTCTATTCTATTCCGCTGCATTTCTTAAATTCATTAACTGATGTAAAGAATTATTTTCTGTTTACCTCGTTTATTTTATTGTACTCAAATCCATTATTTATGTCTTGACTAAATATTTTAGATATTTTAGTTGGGGCGTTATAGATTTAGTGATAATATTTGGAAACGGTTTACGACGGACGTTTATTTGGTAGATTTTATATTTTTGTGATTTCCGTCCGTTAGCGAAGTACGACTCGTCTGCGAGCGAACGCGGGAGCTGAGAGGCGTGGTGGCTTCTAGAAGCATAGAAAATATCTTATGATGATAGACTTGGATTGATCCAATGGCTAGGAAGTAATCTTAGAACTTTATACTATTTGATCCAAA
The DNA here is from genome assembly GCA_030408175.1 of Trifolium repens. Lineage (NCBI taxonomy): Eukaryota > Viridiplantae > Streptophyta > Magnoliopsida > Fabales > Fabaceae > Trifolium > Trifolium repens. The sequence continues at coordinate 27,151,036 of CP125836.1, read as the reverse complement.
GGCTATGATGGAACAAGACCAAGTCTTAAGGGAGACTTTTAGTCACTTTGTAGTCTTAAGAAAAATCACAAAACTTCACTCCCTTCTCTTGTTTGGCCTTGAGCTTTCTTTCTCTCTTTCACCATTGAGAAAAATCTCATTTCTTCACCAAATTGATCCATTTCAAGCTTGTTGGAACCATAGGAATTGCAAGTACTATCTTCTCTAAGGTAACTAGACTTCTCCTTTCCTCTTAGTTGGTCAAACTCATGGAGTTTGTTGGATTTTTAGTTTATGTTCTTGAGAAATTTTTGTTAGAAAATGTTCATAAATGATTTTTGTTCCATGAGAGTTGCTCATGAGTGTTTAACTAGTTTGTTTAGAACTAGATGGTTTGTATTCCATGAGTTTGATGAGAATCTCATGAAGAAATTGGATTAGGGTTTTGGAGAAAATTCTAATTGATCAAGAACATGGAAAATTGTTTTAGCTTTTGTGTTTAACGAATTGTTTCAAGACTTTTAGAGAAATGGATGTGTGAAAAATAGTTTTGTTTTGAAAAACAAGAAATTTGTTCTTGAGAGTTCAAGAGAAAACTTTTATGAATTTTAGTTTGTGTTTTGAAAAGTATTTGTTGTTCAAATAAATGATTTTGGGAACTAAGTGATCAATGCCATGGTTGTGCAATGAAAAATGTTTGAACTACCTTTGTTTTTGGATTCTGGCCGAAATGGACATGGGTATTTTCGTCTCTTTAAAATTGTTTTGTGTCCTAGAAACTTAACCATTTGATCCGTCCTTTCGATACGAAGATTTTGGCGTATGGCTCGTCTCGATTGGATAAAGAACGAGCGAGTTATGGCCATTTTATTTGAAAGAAAAAACTTGTAACTTGTGGCGCAAGTAAACTTTTATTTTTGTGAAAATTTTCAAAGAGTTTTTGGTTTGTTTTCAAATGGTTTTAGTATGTGAAAATTGATTGCCTTGGAGTTAGGAATCAAAGTGTTTCTTAGTTTGTTTTGAAACGAAACTATATTTCTTATAGCAAAAATAGTGTATTTAACTTCGTGAATTTTTAATCACTATGGGGAGAACTGGGAATCACTATCCGAGAGTGTTAGAAAGTACCTTAAACACCTCTAGAATTTGGGGAATATGTTTCGTTTCAATAGAATACCGTGAGAGTATTTTATTGATATTACGCTTCTTATATTTTAGGAAGTGCGAATTGTAGAGTTGAGCGAGAAATAGTTGTGGAAGCTTGCCGAGGTAAGGGCACCTTTCTTTTTGTATTATTTCCGTTAATAGCATGTTTGTATGCTTTGTTTGTGGTGTGTTTTGAGTGCTTGGCATGTATATGTGTGATGTATTCTCGGGATGAGAAATTGTTTATAATACGTGCGTTGTTTACATATGATTATGAGAATATATGTATGAACACGTGTTTGATTTACATATGATTGAGAATCTATGTATGATTGTTGTGATTGTATACATATGATTGTGAGAATATATGTATGAACATGTGATTGATGTACATATGATTGTGAGAATATATGTATGAACATGTGATTGGCGTGCATATGATTTTGAGAATATATGTACATATTGTGATTGGTTTACATACGCTTGAGAGGTATGTATTTGTTGCATTAGCATATAAGGGGAATCGTATGCTCATGCATTCATAGTAAGTGGTTATCGGGAATGGACCACGGGGTGCGATTATCGGGAATGGATCCACCTTAATCCTGCAGGATTTATTGAGTCCAACACGTGGTTATCGGGAATGGACCACGGGGTGTGATTATCGGGAATGGATCCACTCTAATCGTACGTGGTGACCGTGACGGGCCACATAATTTTATTGACGCCCTGCGGGGTATAGTAGGGGTTGGACCTACGACTCTCTGCGGAGAGGTTAAATTCCGGAATTCATGCATGTGAAACAGTCCCGGGTAGGGTGATCACAATCATTGTAGAGTCTGCATTGATAGGCTATGTGCGCATTTGGATTATAATGCTTGTTGAGAAGGAAATGCTAAATGTTTATTTGCTTTCCGTATTTTGTTATATGCGTATTTTGTATATGTGTATTTGGTATGTATATTTTGTTGTGTATTGTTTTGTATATGTATACGTGTGGTGACCCTTACAATGAATATTGCGGGCTCCTCCCACCCAAGACGATGGACCCTTACATGCTGTCGTGAGTCGTGAGGAAGATGGTGAGTTCGTGGGATTTCAGTGATCGAGGAGTAGTACATCTTAAGTTCGAGTGTTCGCCGGTGTGGTTTGTACACCGTGCTTCTTTTGGATTAGGCATAGGATCTGACTCTTTTGGATGACTATATTCTGAATATTTACTCTTGTAGTTGTTAGACCCTTTGTCTTTGGGGTTGTAAATATTCAGGTATTACAGTTTGCTTCTCTGAAGCACTATTGTGTATATATAGTCCTCTTGTATGTTTAACGCCGGCTCTCACAGTTTGTATGCGTGCTCTGTTTTGTTTTAAAAAAAATAAATTAATGCCCTTTTTAGTCTTTGAAAATCGGGGTGTTACATTGTGATATCAGAGCCCGGCTTTAAATCTTCAAAGGGAAAGTGTGCACTTGAGTCGTTAGTCCAGAGTCGGTTAGAACATAGCTAGAGTTGTGTTAGTTCTAGCGGTTGTTTTTGTTGTGTTGTGGGTTATGTGGTTGGTTGTTTTGAGTCTAGCATGAGATATGCTTAGACACTGGTTTGTGTCTTACCAAAGTAATGCAGGGAGTGACGCTTCAGTAAGTGGAATTGTGAAACCCCGAGCCTTGGTCGAATTTAGTCGACAAGTGTCTCCGAATCCCATAGACAGAGTGGTCCGAGGAGGATGGACTTGAGGCGAACGAGAACCACAAAGGATTCTTGGAAGAAATTCGATGAACTTGAATTTGCATGGGTCGTTGTCACCCGGAGGTGTTGAGTACGGACGTGTGGACGTCGACTGATAAAGGATTGCAAGTAAGGATCAGATTGGGATACCTTTTGATGAAGGTGCGGGATATCCGTTCTGGTGAGTTCGGACGAGACTTGATGAAGTCATTCAGTTGTCAAGAGGATGCAACCACTGTAGAATGGTGGAGCATACAGAGATGTCAGTTGGATTTAATTACAATGATTGGATAATCATTGGGGCAACTTGTATTGGAAATAAAGTGCATCGCGCGTCAAGAGTAAGTGAACTTGGTGGTGTTAGAAGACGGTTGCGCGAACGATGGGTACCTTAAGGGTTTAATTCAAGTGGGTGGGATAAATTAGATTCGAAACTAAGATTAGTAAGGATGAATCTTGTGATGATTGAAAGTAGGAGACCAAGTATCACGTTGATAAGTGACAATCTATACATAGTTCGGGAGATAGCAAGTATGGATGTCGATGTGAGATAGAGCTAAAGGTGATTGATTGTTGAATACGGGTAGATTTGGAGAGATATTTAGGTAAAGAACAAGGAGTTCAACCTTGGGCAATGAGTAGTATGTCGATGATAGGTGATGCTAGAGGTGTTTAGTATTGAAATACCTAGAGAATTGTAGCAGAGTAAGCTAGAATTGTTAATTATTGGCAGGTAAACCCTAAGAGAAAGTGAACTTATCGAGTAGTTTGAAGAGATTAGTCAAGATTGAGTAGAGAGTCTATGTGGATGCAAATTTGAGTTAACAATTTTGATCAATCAATAGGGTTAAAGGACTAAGTAGTACCTTGAATTTATGATACCATAGGAGTTGAGGTAGGCAAGTTTTAAATAATTTAAGATTTGGACAAGAATTTTTGGAAACTTTCTTAGAAATATCGTGTATTAGTAGAAAAATGAGTTCGTTAGTAAGAGTACCAAGACAATGAAAGTTGATTGTTAGAAGGACTTTTATTGTATATTAAGATTAAATGGATGGTACGACGAGTATTTAGAGTTCTAGAAGATTTGATTCAAGAGTTTGATTTTGGTATCGAACGTACTAAGGATAAAACCATAGCAAAGTGTTGTGCGTTGGTAGTTGTTCTTGATAGGTCAAGCATTAAGATTTGAGATAAGTGTTTAATGGCTTGAAGTATGAGTAAGATATGTCTATTTAAAGGTAAAAGATAGTGACGTGGTGAAGATAAGATTAGAGATAGTTATGCATAGAGAGATACTAATAGGAACTTGAGGAATTAATTAATCGGAGCGTCTGATTACGAGGAGTACAATAGATGATCGTTAGTAAAAGTTAGAAGTGAATAAGAAAACAATGAGTGACTAGATGTAAGAGCAGGATTAGCTAGAACTTGCGATCTAGAATTGATCCCCCGGTGGGAACAGACTTTATGACTTTAGAATAGTCACGATGATGAAGGATCAATCGAATGGGAGAAGGGTATGCTTGATTGGACACAAGTTGATGTGGAACGAGAGTATTTGGATTGTGTACGGCGAAGTAAAGATGTTGTTTTGAATTAACAAGTTATTGTTCATGGTGGTTGGGAACCAACTCTAGGAAGTTGTTGAACTTGGAAAATTGCAAATTAGTAGATCGTTGAGATTAGTCGCAGAGGATGTTAGCCGTGGAAAAGCCGTGTTGAGAATGAGTAAGAGAGAAGCACATGAGAATGTGGCTTATGTCAATGGAGGATTGGCGAAAGGAAATTCCCTCCCACATAATTTGGAAAATTATGATTGTGCGTGTATGTTAAGGATTCAAAAGCACCACCTGAATGGATGTCTTGGCGGTGTATGTGTTGTATGCAGTAATAATAAAGGGTAAGCAATTGTCTAGTGGCAAAGTTTGGTGGAAGCTAGTAGAGCTTCGATTCATTGTAGTGGTTACAATGAAGAGAGACGTAGCATGATGGAAATATGTATTGAGTAAGTAAAGGAATGCGGATATTGTCAACATGAACGGTGGAACAATAGTGATGTGATGAGTACCTTAAAATTTATTTTGGAAGTAGGTATCTCGACAGAAAGGGTGATGTGGGGAATAATTAAGAATGGTCAGGGTGACAAGCTCTTTTGAGTAAAAGAGGATTTAATTGTAAGAGGAAAGGGACTCAAGAGAGTTCAGAAATAGAATGAGAATATGATGCTAGAGGATGTGTTCCAAAGGTGGCAGTTAACAAGGAGAAACATTTTTATTTAAGTCACGCGAGAGTAGTCTAAGTGCCATTTTGGAAGTAATATGGACGTGTAAGAAACCAATTTATGGGAAGTGTGAAGTTCTTCGATAGAAAAGACAACTTTTGCGGAGTGTAATAGTTTTGGTGGTAATTGTCGTGGTGGCACTGTACTACTATTGGATGATACTCCACGGATGCTTCAAGAGTGAAGCATGGGAGCTTATGCGACGTGTGTTGATCGTTGTGTCTTACGACTTTGATCTTGTATTCGTTAGAGATCGAGGGAAACGTGTGGGAAAACCTTGAAGGAAGTGTTGGACCATTGTGCCTTGGAGGACCTTGAGCACAAGTGGAATGAAGTATCACTTAAGTTGGGTAAAGAGGGTCTAAACCACCATCAAGATTGTCGACTATCTATTGACAAATTGAGGGACTGGCCGTCCTTAATTTATTGTTGATAGTAGACGAAATCGTGTTGACTGGAATTGACTAGCTTTGCTAGCTTTGGTGGTGCGCAGAAAGTTTCGGTGTTTCTTTTTGGAGGGTAGCCAGTCATCGCTTTGTGTGAGCCTAGTGGAATAGGCTATGTCGCGGAGGCAAAAGAAGTGACTTTGGAAATTTTGTGTGTGGACCCTAGGAAATTTTTGAGTGGTGAACTCGTTGAGAGTTGTGGTTGGTGCACGGGTGTGCCAGTGTGTTGGTGAGAGTATCTGTGTGACTTCACCCGGTGTTAGCATCTGTGTGGATACACCTAATCCTGAGGGATTTTGTTGTGTTGGTGATGGTAATAACTAGTTGAGTTGTTACTCTTACCTTTAGTTTCGAGGACGAAACTTCTTTTTGGAGGGTAGTAATGTAAGACCCAAGATTTCCACTGTACAGGTGTTTCTAAGGAACTTTAGTGTCGGCTAAGTTTTTAGGGTTTTTGGTGAAGCGGTTTCGTGAGTATTGTCGCGTTAATAGAATTTTTGCTGAAATGGAGCCTTTTTTGTGCTCGTGCGCTGGAAAGGCACATACTTTTGGGTCGTAGTCTTCTTTTGAGTATAAGAAGGTTTATGTGTAGTCAGAATCGCGAGTTTTGGTTTATTCTGGTTTTTGGAAAAACGAGTAGGAATTTTACCCGCTGTTGGAAAATTTTACGATGTCTGAATTCCGTAGAAATTTAGATGGGAGTTTTATATATCGGCGCGAGTTGGAATATGTTTTCAGAATAATTTTCAAGAGTGAGGAAGAAAATTACAGTCGGGGAAAAAGATAATAATTGGAGCGATAATAATTGGAAACGGTTTACGACGGACGTTTATTTGGTAGATTTTATAGTTTTGTGATTTCCGTCCGTTAGCGAAGTACGACTCGTCTACGAGCGAACGCGGGAGCTGAGAGGCGAGGTGGCTTCTAGAAGCATAGAAAATATCTTATGATGATAGACTTGGATTGATCCAATGGCTAGGAAGTAATCTTAGAACTTTATACTATTTGATCCAAAGGCTATTATGGAACAAGACCAAGTCTTAAGGGAGACTTTTAGTCACTTTGTAGTCTTAAGAAAAATCACAAAACTTCACTCCCTTCTCTTGTTTGGCCGTGAGCTTTCTTTCTCTCTTTCACCATTGAGAAAAATCTAATTTCTTCACCAAATTGATCCATTTCAAGCTTGTTGGAACCATAGGAATTGCAAGTAGTATCTTCTCTAAGGTAACTAGACTTCTCCTTTCCTCTTAGTTGGTCAAACTCATGGAGTTTGTTGGATTTTTAGTTTATGTTCTTGAGATATTTTTGTTAGAAAATGTTCATAAATGATTTTTGTTCCATGAGAGTTGCTCATGAGTGTTTAACTAGTTTGTTTAGAACTAGATGGTTTGTATTCCATGAGTTTGATGAGAATCTCATGAAGAAATTGGATTAGGGTTTTGGAGAAAATTCTAATTGATCAAGAACATGGAAAATTGTTTTAGCTTTTGTGTTTAATGAATTGTTTCAAGACTTTTAGAGAAATGGATGTGTGAAAAATAGTTTTGTTTTGAAAAACAAGAAATTTGTTCTTGAGAGTTCAAGAGAAAACTTTTATGAATTTTAGTTTGTGTTTTGAAAAGTATTTGTTGTTCAAATAAATGATTTTGGGAACTAAGTGATCAATGCCATGGTTGTGCAATGAAAAATGTTTGAACTACCTTTGTTTTTGGATTCTGGCCGAAATGGACAGGGGTATTTTCATCCCTTTAAAATTGTTTTGTGTCCTAGAAACTTAACCATTTGATCCGTCCTTTCGATACGAAGATTTTGGCGTATGGCTCGTCTCGATTGGATAAAGAATGAGCGAGTTATGGCCATTTTATTTGAAAGAAAAAACTTGTAACTTGTGGCGCAGGTAAACTTTTATTTTTGTGAAAATTTTCAAAGAGTTTTTGGTTTGTTTTCAAATGGTTTTAGTATGTGAAAATTGATTGCCTTGGAGTTAGGAATCAAAGTGTTTCTTAGTTTGTTTTGAAACGAAACTATATTTCTTATAGCAAAAATAGTGTATTTAACTTCGTGAATTTTTAATCACTATGGGGAGAACTGGGAATCACTATCCGAGAGTGTTAGAAAGTACCTTAAACACCTCTAGAATTTGGGGAATATGTTTCGTTTCAATAGAATACCGTGAGAGTATTTTATTGATACTACGCTTCTTATATTTTAGGAAGTGCGAATTGTAGAGTTGAGCGAGAAATAGTTGTGGAAGCTTGCCGAGGTAAGGGCACCTTTCTTTTTGTATTATTTCCGTTAATAGCATGTTTGTATGCTTTGTTTGTGGTGTGTTTTGAGTGCTTGGCATGTATATGTGTGATGTATTCTCGGGATGAGAAATTGTTTATAATACGTGCGTTGTTTACATATGATTATGAGAATATATGTATGAACACGTGTTTGATTTACATATGATTGAGAATCTATGTATGATTGTTGTGATTGTATACATATGATTGTGAGAATATATGTATGAACATGTGATTGATGTACATATGATTGTGAGAATATATGTATGAACATGTGATTGGCGTGCATAAGATTTTGAGAATATATGTACATATTGTGATTGGTTTACATACGCTTGAGAGGTATGTATTTGTTGCATTAGCATATAAGGGGAATCGTATGCTCATGCATTCATAGTAAGTGGTTATCGGGAATGGACCACGGGGTGCGATTATCGGGAATGGATCCACCTTAATCCTGCGGGATTTATTGAGTCCAATACGTGGTTATCGGGAATGGACCACGGGGTGTGATTAACGGGAATGGATCCACTCTAATCGTACGTGGTGACCGTGATGGGCCACAGGATTTTATTGACGCCCTGCGGGGTATAGTAGGGGTTGGACCTACGACTCTCTGCGGAGAGGTTAAATTCCGGAATTCATGCATGTGAAACAGTCCCGGGTAGGGTGATCACAATCATTGTAGAGTCTGCATTGATAGGCTATGTGCGCATTTGGATTATAATGCTTGTTGAGAAGGAAATGCTAAATGTTTATTTGCTTTCCGTATTTTGTTATATGCGTATTTTGTATATGTGTTTTTGGTATGTATATTTTGTTGTGTATTGTTTTGTATATGTATACGTGTGGTGACCCTTACAATGAATATTGCGGGCTCCTCCCACCCAAGACGATGGACCCTTACATGCTGTCGTGAGTCGTGAGGACGATGGTGAGTTCGTGGGATTTCAGTGATCGAGGAGTAGTACATCTTAAGTTCGAGTGTTCGCCGGTGTGGTTTGTACACCATGCTTCTTTTGGATTAGGCATAGGATCTGACTCTTTTGGATGACTATATTCTGAATATTTACTCTTGTAGTTGTTAGACCCTTTGTCTTTGGGGTTGTAAATATTCAGGTATTACAGTTTGCTTCTCTGAAGCACTATTGTGTATATATAGTCCTCTTGTATGTTTAACGCCGGCTCTCACAGTTTGTATGCGTGCTCTGTTTTGTTTTAAAAAAAATAAAATTAATGCCCTTTTTAGTCTTTGAAAATCGGGGTGTTACAAACTTAAATAAACTGGCAAGCAACCTGTGTGACTATTGAAAATTAACCATGATCTTCTCTTGAAAAGGGCATTTGAGTTTGAGTTTATCTAATACAAACACACTTGAGTTTATCTAATACACAGTGTCTGTTTTGATTGTTTTATTTGAGTTTATCTAATACAAACACACTTGTGAGACTATTTTAGAGAGCTCATGGAAACAAAATATGACACATCCATAAATTGTTTTCAGCTTATTTGTACAAGTTATCCACATAGCTTAATAAAATAGCTTATCTCAAAAGAATCCGACTATATTTAATTTATCTTTTGAAACAGAAATAGCTTATACATAATTACATAAGCACTTATATGATAATTTGATAACCTTTTACTCTACAAGTACCTAAGTTGTTTTCAGCTTATTTGTACAAGTTATCCACATAGCTTAATAAAATAGCTCATGTCAAAAGAATCCGACTTATATTTAATTTATCTTTTGAAACAGAAATAGCTTATACATAATTACATAAGCACTTATATGATAATTTGATAACCTTTTACTCTACAAGTACCTAATTAAGTTGTTTATCCAATTTTTTCCATGGAAATAGAATCTGCATTGAAGTACACACACCTATACAAGTTGATACACCGGAAAATGCACTATTTATTTAGTTAAATTAATATAATAATTCAGTTATTTTTATTTTGATTTCGTAACTTTATATAATAAATCGTTAATAATTCCTGGTATTTTATTTTATTAGATAAGAATCATTCAAGTTGAATAATGGAGCGAAAACGGACCGAAAAGGAGCAAAACCGGGAACAAGCTCACCTTTATACCACAAAAGTGGCACTTTGAGCCAACCAACACTTGTGGTGCACGCCACAAGTCAATTACACCCCCCCCCCCCCCCCCCCCCCACCACTATGTGATGACCGCCATAAACTTAATGAAGAAGAAAAGAAATTTTGGGGCAGCCAAGTTCAATACATGCCGCTCGCCAGCCTTGATCTGCACCGTCCAGCACTTTCCAAATCAACTGATCTCGTTCAAAACAATTAGTCCCACATTGGCCACTTCTAAAATTTGTCTTCTTATATTTTAGTATAAATAGGACCTAGTTTCTTACATTTTGCACACAACAACCAACTTGAAAAATAATTGAAGAGAGAATTGAAAACTAGACCTTTGTCTTAAAAAGTTTTCTTCTCTTAGTTTAAAATTTTATTCCGCTGTCCGTACTTCCAGTATTTTTAATTCAGGTTCTTATTTTATTTCATTGTCTTATTTATTTATTTTCTTGTCTTATTTTATTTTATGCTTTTATTTATTTTCTACTTTTATTTATTTATGTCTATTTATTTATTTGCTTATTTTATTTTTATGCTTTTAGTTTTAATTATGTGTAGCTAAATTAATATTGCTAGGATGTGTAATTAGGAGCTACCACCTGGGAGCTCGAGAGTAAGATGAAAGAGTTGTACCCCAGTTTGTTTGACGACGTCTAAGTTTCGAGGACGAAACTTCTTTTAGGGGGGTAGTATTGTAAGACCCAAGATTTCATTGTATAATTGGTTTTAGGTTTATTAGGGTTCCGATGTGTTCGTGTGGTGAAACATCGTGTAATTAGTAGTTGTGCTGTAATTGAATCTGTTTTGGACTCGTGCGCTGTAAAGGCATAGGCTTTTGTCTAGTAATCCTCTTTTGTGAATAAGAAGGTTGATGTGGATTTAGAATGATGAGTTTTGGATTATTCTTGTTTTTGGAAAAACGAGTAGGATTTTACCCGCGGATGAAAAATCGTACGGTGTCTGTTTTAAGTGAGGTTTCGGATGGGAGTTTTATATATCTGCGTGAGTGAGGTTATGTTCTGAGAATAATTTTCTAAGGCATGGAAGAAAATTACAGTCGCGGAAAAAGATTCGGCGATAAGTTTTGGAAATGTTTAACGTTGGACGTTCTTTCCGTAGTTTTTATGTTTTTGTGATTTACGTTCGTCGCGACGCGCGAGAGCTGAGTACGTGTCTTATTTTGGAAGATTGGATTTAATCTTGTGTTTATCCTTAAAGCATTTGATCCAATGGCTAGGGTTTAAGCTTGGACTTTTGTTTTTGATCCAAGTGTGGTGAGTTAGCAAGAGCTTTAAATAGTAAGGAGGTTTGGTCACTTGGTGGACTTAGGAAATCATCACAAGACTCTCTTTTCTTTCTCTCTTCCACGTGAGAACCATTTCTTGCTCACCTTCATCTTAAAATTTTCATTTCCTCACCATTTCACTCCATTTCAAGCTAGGAAGCTTAGTGGGAAGTTGTAGAGAATCACTTTCTTAAGGTAACCCTCTCTTCTTATCTCCTAGGTTGGTAGATTTTTAGAGTTTTGAGGTTTTTGGGTTTATGTTCTTAAGAGGGTTTGGTGAGAAATGTTGTTCTTGCTAGTTTTGTTTCATGAAAGTTGTTCATGAGAGTTTAGTAAGCATGCTAGGCTTTGTTGTTTCAATTTTGCATGAGTTGGTGAAAATCTCATGAGAAAAGTTAGGGTTTTAGGTTGGTTATGTATTGTTCAATAACATGTGGTTAAGTTGTAAGGTTTTGAAAAGAAACGTTGTTTTTGAACCTTTAGGCGAAAGGGATTGGTGTTGCATGGTTTTGTTTTAGAAAATCCGTTGAAAAATATTTTGGGGTTTATGAAAATATTTCCTAAGAGTTTTGTGTGGTGTTTTTGGGGTCAAAATGGTTTAAAACTCGTGTGTTATGTGGCGTTGCTTTTGCCTAAGAAAACATGTTTAAAAACGATTACCGGTCGGTTGAGGCCCGTAATAAAACTTGTGATTGAGTTTGGTTTTGATTTTGGAAATGAAAACCAAATAACTTTCACTCGAAGCAACCAACATACTTTCGGAAATGTAATGCTTTGTTGTGCAAACGGTTGTTGGGAACCAATACTATGCGTAGGTGGTGTGTTGCGTGAAAAGTTGTTTTGGGTGAAAATTGAGTAAACCAAGTTTTGCTGTTTCTGCTGTTTTGTCTCTGGTGTACTCGCTGAGCGAGCTGTTACTCGCCGCAGCGAGTGTGCTTTGAAGCAACTCGCTAGAGCGAGCTCCAGAGCGAGCGAGATCAGTAGCTCCTGACTTCACTCGCCGTCAACTCGCCGTGGCGAGCTCTGGGACCAAAATTTTTGGAGTTTGATGTTCTAAAATTATTTTTAGGCTTCCTATCCTTTTTTATTAATTTATGGAAGTGGCGGGGATTGGAAACGGGTTTTTCGGGTACTCGGAAAGTACGTAGCTTGTAACGCAAGAAAACGGTCATTTTGCATTTCAATTCATTTAAGACTTTTGACTATTGTTTTGGGTCCTAAAAATAGTACAAATAACTCATAGTGGTTGATCAATACGGTAGTTTTTGGTTTGATGTCCGAAAGAGTGGATTTTCCTTAGGAACCTTTAAGTTTTAGGGGTTTTTGGTTTAGTTTCAATACGATTGGTTGGAAAACAATGTGTTGATTATACGCTACTTGTTTTAGGAAGCGCGTTGTGTTGTTTGGACGAGTTTTAGTAAACGGAAGCTTGCCGAGGTAAGGGCATCACTTTATTTCCGTCTTTTAAAATGGTTACGACATGTTTGTTTTGCTGTTATGCATTTGCTGTGTGCTTTGACATGTTTGTACTTATGTATTCTCGTTGATGAGAACGTGGTTATAATTACGTGTACAATTTGCATATGATTAGGAAAATGTATGTAGGTTGTGATAGTTGTACATAGGCTTTAGGCTATGTGATTGGTTGCATGAGCATATATTAATGCGTGCGTCAGATAGGACTACGCGGGGATTTTGTTTGTGTGACTATCCTGTATTATGCCAAAGAGAATATATGTCATGCATTTCATAGTTGCGTGCCTAGGTGTATGTCTGTGTGACTTTGCCTACGTACCGGGCGTTGACTGTGTGGCTTCGCCAAATCCGACTGGATTTTATTGAGTTGGTGTTTGTCTGTGCGACTTCACCTGGTGTTTGTCTGTGTGACTTCACCCGCCTTGTGTGGCACTTTAGTGCGGGTACGTATATGACTGTGTGGCTTTGCCTACCCCACGACTCTTCGAGGAGAGGTTAATTTTTCGGAAAATCATGCATGTGGCGAACCAGTGACGGTCGTCACACCCATTGTAGAGGTCTGCATTAGGATTGGTGATTTATTTATATATACCCGTTGGTGGGAACTACTTTGAGTTTAAGAGCTTTCTCTTGTGTATGTGGAAATTTGCTATGTGTACATCTTTCGCACCGATTATATATATACATACTTGTATTTTGTGGTGACCCCTTTCTTTCATTTGCGGGCTCATCCCACCCAGATGTTGGGCTAGGTCGTGGTGACGACGGTGGCTGTTCCGGGTCCCAGTGAGAGGTTGGAGTTTAGCTTAGTTAGACTATGCGCCAGTGTGGGTTGTACACTGTGCTTTTTGGGTTAGGCATAAGATTCTAGCTAGTTTTTTTGTAAGTATTTGAATACTTTGACTTGGATTGTAATTATTCCTGAATACACTTTGCTTGTCGAAGCACCTTTTGGTAATGAGTCTTTGTATATTTGAATGTCAGCTCATTAAAATCTTTTATGTGTAACTCTGATGTGTATAAAAAAAAAAAAAATATAATGCCTTTTCTGGCTTATGAAAAACGGGGTGTTACAGTATAGGCCAACATTGACGAGAGTTGAGGCTTAGACCGGATAGTAAAAATTGGACATTAATTCTAGAATCCGCGAGAGCTATTTAGGATTAATGAAATAGTTTTCTAAGCAGTTTTTAATTAAATCGAGATTTATAATTTGTCGTGAGAGCGAGAATTAACTAAAGTAAAAATCAAGAGAGCGAGAGCGTGAGATTTCTACTAGATAGTAAAAACTGAACATTAAGTCTAGTTTGCAACGAGAGTTGGAATTAGAATTTAATTAAATTATATTGATTTTCAAAGAGTACTTTATTAGCGGATGTGAGGACGAGAGTTAAGCATCACCTTTATAATCTATAATGCTAGTCAAAATTTGCGAGAGCTGAGATTAGTGTTTTTAAATCAATATAGTTTCGAAAACTAAAATTTGTAGTCAAACACGATTTAAGTACTGAACCCCCCAAAGACAACTAAGATCACATTCTAGCAATACGCTTTCTTATTATTACAAAAACCAAAAATATTTTATTATTTAAAACTTTCTCATTCAATATTAAGCCTTAGATTTACAACGTGACATTAGATAACGGTAGGTCGACTATTGGTCCCTGTGGGTTCGATATCTTTTAAAACTACGCGACAAGGCTGTATACTTGCAGTCACGTTGTCGTCGCATCAAGTTTTTGGCGCCGTTGCCGGGGACCAATTTAGTCGATATCGTAACTCTAGTTTTACACCGTAGAGACTAAGGCAATTTTTATTTTTATTCCCCAATTAGTTCGCTTGTTGCATGCCAAGTACTCGCTCTAGAGGCGAAAGATTAGAGCAACTAGTTAGCGAACCCGAACGCCTTCTAAGACATAAAAATTTAGAAAATCAATTAGAGATTCCTCTTCCCGATATAGTTAGAGAATCAGAAATGGCAGAAGGACCACAAGAACGACCACTAAGGTCTTACGCTATTCCTTCGCAACAAGAACCGCACAATAGCATCGCTGCCCCCACTATTGAAGCAAACAATTTTGAGCTTAAACCTTCATTGTTGACAGCCGTACAACAAAACCAATTCTCCGGAAACCCCATGGACGATCCCAATCTTCATTTATCCATATTCTTGCAATATGCGGATACCGTGAAGGCAAGTGGTGTCAGTCCCGAAGCTATAAGACTTCGCTTATTCCCGTTCTCATTAATAGATAGAGCTAGAGCTTGGCTCCAGTCCCTACCATCCAACTCAGTCACCTCATGGGACGAGTTGTAGAAAGTCTTCTTAGCTAGATACTTCCCACCTAGCAAAACTGCTATGTTAAGAGCGCAAATTAATGGATTTAAACAAAAAGACAACGAGTCTCTTTTCGAAGCATGGGAAAGATACAAAGACATGATTAGGCTATGCCCATATCATGGACTCGAAGATTGGTTGATTATCCATACGTTTTACAATGGTCTCTTGTATAACACAAGAATGACAGTAGATGTCGCAGCTTGCGGTGCACTAATGGATAAGGCTTACAGTGTAGCATATCAGCTTATTGAAAGCATGGCTCAAAACCACTACCAATGGGGAAGCGAAAGAGCTACCGTGGAGAAACCCCAAACGAAGGGCGGTATGTACGAAATCAGCGGCATAGACCACGTCAATGCCAAATTAGACGCCCTAACCAAAAAGTTAGAAAGCCTAACCACCGCACCCGCAGCCACCGTGGCTGCAACAACCCAAAATTGTGAGGTGTGTGGAGTTCAAGGACACGTAGCTGCAGAATGTCATGTCCTAACAGGAGTTCCCCTAGAACAAGCAAGCTACACTCAAGGAAACTCCTACAATTACAACCAAAGGAACCATCCGTACCTTTCGTACACAAGTAACAACGCTTTGTATGCACCTGGCCAAGCACCTTCTTCTGCACCACCAGGATTCCAAAAACCTGCTTACCCTGCTCAAAATGCTCCTAGGAAGTCAAACCTTGAATTGATGATGGAGAACTTCATAGCCGTCCAAACTCAAACTAATAAGGAAGTCCTAAATCAAAACATACACACTAGTAAGCAAATTAAGCAATTAACAAATCAAAACATACACACTAGTGAGCAAGTTAAGCAATTAACAAGCAAATTAGATATCCTAGCCACACACAATAAAATGCTTGAAACTCAAATTTGTCAAGTGGCCCAACAACAAGCATCTACTTCTACACCTGCAGGCATATTTCCTGGCCAGCCTCAGCCAAATCCTAAGGGACATGTGAATGCTATTATATCACGAAGTGGGACACAATATGATGGACCAGCTGATCCTAGAACTGAGAATCCAGCCATGCAGCCCAATACTAATGAACCAAAAGAAAAGGAGGATAGTGGAGAGGAAACCAAAGAGAAAGAGAAACCTTACGTTCCTCCCCCACCATATAAACCACCCATCCCGTATCCTCAAAGATTAGTACAATCCAAAAACGTAGGGCAGTTTAAGAAATTTGTAGAGCTTCTACAAAAACTAAACATCACAATACCTTTTACGGAAGCTATTAACCAAATGCCCTCGTACGCAAAATTTCTCAAAGAAATTTTAACCAATAAGAAAAAGATTGATGAAGAAACCGTTATGCTTACTGCCGAGTGTAGCGCCATTCTTCAAAACAAAATGCCTCCTAAACTTCAAGACCCAGGAAGTTTTTCCATACCTTGTGTTATTGGACCGTATGTTATAGATAAAGCCTATGTCCATATGCGAAAAACTTAAGTTAGGAGATTTGAGACCAACTAAAATGTCCATCCAATTCGCGGACCGTTCCATTAAATACCCCCTAGGTATTATAGAAAACGTGCCAGTACGCGTAGGTCAATTCTTTATCCCTACTGATTTCATAGTCATGGACATTAAAGAGGACTCCAATACACCTATCATTTTAGGAAGGCCCTTCTTAGCAACCGCCGGTGCCATAATAGATGTAAAGAGAGGAAAACTCACTTTTGAAGTGGGTGAAGAAAAAATTGAGTTTATTTTAACTAAATTCATGAGAGCACCAGCCGTAGATGATAGTTGCTACATGTTAGACGTCATCGAAGAAAATCAGAAAGGAATAGGGAAGGATCAAAATAAAAATTCTAAAAACCTAAGAACATCCACCCCTCCGACCCTTAAAAATGATGACGCTCTAGGTGAATGTTTAGGAACCCCACCAGAATTTCAAAAAGGAGCCCCTGCTGCTCTAACCAAATTAAAAAGCCCCATTGTTAAACAAATACCTCCCAACATATTAAAAACTCACTCAAAGAGCAATATCCCTCAAGATAAGACACCTTCTCCTGTCTCTAAGAAAAAGAAAGGAAAGAAGAAAAGACCTATGAAATGGTCTGAGATGTTCCAATGGAGACCTAAGAATATTCAGAAAAATATTAGAAATGTGAGTCTAAAGGAAGAGCCACATTGATCTATGGGGCTAAGAAGTCGAGCTAACCGACTTTAAACAAAGCGCTACATGGGAGGCAACCCATGACTTTTTATTTTTGCTCTTTTCAAATTTTAGATTTAATTTTATTCTGCTGCTATTTTATTTTTAATTTTTGTTATACTGATGATTCAGTGACTAATAGAGCTCCCACGCACATTTCTCTAAATGTTGCTGCTGGTGGGGGCGCCCAGTTTGTTCCGCCTACACACACTACACACTTTTCTAACACTTTTGCAGGTAGTTCCTCCTCGTCAAGACAGAGTACCATTGACGATGTGCTCTATGAAATACGGGCTCAAAAATGCTCTCAACCAAGAGCGTGATGGACTTTTTCATGCTATGCATCAGAAACAAAAGGAGATGATGGAACAAATGCAGTATATGCAAGCCCAGCAAACACAAATTCCTTAAAACCAACATGAGATGCAGGGCTATTATAAGAGATGGGAAAGTTCAGAAGAGCACCGCCAACAGCAGCTCACAACGTCATACAAGGGCTAGGCGGTTAGAGGCTCCAGTTCAACAACCTTCAGAATTATAAGCAGCCTCCCCCGTCATTTTTCACAGCATTCCAGGTTTTACACTCCAATTCTTCGCTTAAGTCGCAACAGTGAGGACACTGTTGGATTTAAGTTTAGGGGAGGAGTTTTACCGCTTTCATTTATTTTCAGTTATTTCAATTTCTATTAGTTTAATTTCCCTTTCGCATAATAAAAAAAAAATTAATTAAATTTATAGTCATTCTCTGGTCTTTTTAAATTTTTCCTTTTCTTGAGCCAATTTAAAATTTTTTCTAATGATTTAGGACAATAGCTCACCTAGAAAGTATATAGGTTAAGAAAGGACAAGAGGCTAAGTTAAGAAAACTAGGGAATTTTTCAAACCAAATCGGTATTTTTCCAACACCCAGAAGTCTCCCTAGTATGAATATCAATTTGAATACCCATTGTGCCAAAATCTCTTAATTTAAATTTGTGGATTCCTTTAGTAGTTTATTTACTCAGTCGGACACCATCTATAAAGTCACACATTAAGTAATTAAGTCGATGAATATAAGCGAATCATCTAACGCATTGAAAAGGTCATACTGTGGTAATACGGTTAAACCTTGAAGAAAAAAAAACATAATTAATGCTTATGAAAATGATACAAAATTTCTTTTGCATCAAGTTATATTGCGAAAAAGAAAAAAGAGAAAGAAAGAGATGAATAAAATTGCTAACCGACTTTCTTACCATGTGTGTGACATAGATAAAGGGTCTTAATGTGACTGTCTTGAATGAACAAGGATAAAACAAAGAAGAAGATTTAGATTTTAGTACAACGGCATGATCCAAATTCGGTATTCATAAAGGGGAGAACTTTGTGTGTCGTTGAAATACCCTTCTTGATTGAATAAACACCTAATTAATTGATCTTAGCCGATTTGAATTTCTGACCGCGTATGAGTACTCGTGATGTTGTTTTTCTCTAAGTCTGTGTGTGTGTGAGTTGCTTTGCATTTTAAATGTTTTCTATATGCAAGCTAAATTTCTTGAGGACAAGCAATGGTTCAAGTTTAGGGGAGTTTGATACACCGGAAAATGCACTATTTATTTAGTTAAATTAATATAATAATTCAGTTATTTTTATTTTGATTTCGTAACTTTATATAATAAATCGTTAATAATTCCTGGTATTTTATTTTATTAGATAAAAATCATTCAAGTTGAATAAAGGAGCGAAAACGAACCGAAAAGGAGCAAAACCGGGAACAAGCTCACCTTTATACCACAAAAGTGGCACTTTGAGCCAACCAACACTTGTGGTGCACGCCACAAGTCAATTACACACCCCCCCCCCCCCGCCCCCCCCACCCCCACTATGTGATGACCGCCACAAACTTAATGAAGAAGAAAATAAATTTTGGGGCAGCCAAGTTCAATACATGCCGCTCGCCAGCCTTGATCTGCACCGTCCAGCACTTTCCAAATCAACTGATCTCGTTCAAAACAATTAGTCCCACATTGGCCACTTCTAAAATTTGTCTTCTTATATTTTAGTATAAATAGGACCTAGTTTCTTACATTTTGCACACAACAACCAACTTGAAAAATAGTTGAAGAGAGAATTGAAAACTGGACCTTTGTCTTAAAAAGTTTTCTTCTCTTAGTTTAAAATTTTATTCCGCTGTCCGTAGGTTCTTATTTTATTTCATTGTCTTATTTATTTATTTTCTTGTCTTATTTTATTTTATGCTTTTATTTATTTATGTCTATTTATTTATTTGCTTATTTTATTTTTATGCTTTTAGTTTTAATTATGTGTAGCTAAATTAATATTGCTAGGATGTGTGTAACACCCCGTTTTTCATAAAGCCAGAAAAGACATTATATTTTTTTTTTTTTTTATACACATCAGAGTTACACATAAAAGATTTTAAATGAGCCGGCATTCAAATATACAAAGACTCATTACCAAAAGGTGCTTCGACAAGCAAAGTGTATTCAGGAATAATTACAGTCCAAGTCAAAGTATTCAAATACTTACACAAAACTAGTTAGAATCCTATGCCTAACCCAAAAAGCACGGTGTACAACCCACACCGGCGCATAGTCTAACTAAGCTAAACTCCAACCTCTCACTGGGACCCGGAACAGCCACCGTCGTCACCACGACCTAGCCCAACATCTGGGTGGGATGAGCCCGCAAATGAAAGAAAGGGGTCACCACAAAATACAAGTATGTATATATATAATCGGTGCGAAAGATGTACACATAGCAAATTTCCACATACACAAGAGAAAGCCCTTAAACTCAAAAGTAGTTCCCACCAACGGGTATATATAAATAAATCACCAATCCTAATGCAGACCTCTACAATGGGTGTGACGACCGTCACTGGTTCGCCACATGCATGATTTTCCGGAAAATTAACCTCTCCTCGAAGAGTCGTGGGGTAGGCAAAGCCACACAGTCATATACGTACCCGCACTAAAGTGCCACACAAGGCGGGTGAAGTCACACAGACAAACACCAGGTGAAGTCGCACAGACAACCACCAACTCAATAAAATCCAGTCGGATTTGGCGAAGCCACACAGTCAACGCCCGGTACGTAGGCAAAGTCACACAGACATACACCTAGGCACGCAACTATGAAATGCATGACATATATTCTCTTTGGCATAATACAGGATAGTCACACAGACAAAATCCCCGCGTAGTCCTATCCAACGCACACATTAATATATGCTCATGCAACCAAACACATAGCCTAAAGCCTATGTACAACTATCACAACCTACATACATTTTCCTACTCATATGCAAATTGTACACGTAATCATAACCACGTTCTCATCAACGAGAATACATAAGTACAAACATGTCAAAGCACACAGCAAATGCATAACAGCAAAACAAAACATGTCGTAACCATTTTAAAAGACGGAAATAAAGTGGAGCCCCTACCTCGGCAAGCTTCCGTTAACTACACACGATCAAAACCACACGACGCGCTTCCTAAAACAAGCAACGTACGATCAATACATTGTTTCTAAACCAAACGTATTGAAACTACACCAAAGTCCCAAAAACCCTCAAGGTTTCTAAGGAAAACCACTCTTTCGGATACCACCCCAAATTCTACTATATTGATCAATCCCCATGAGTTATTTGTACTAATTTTAGGACTCAAAACCATAGTCAAAAGTCTTAAATAATTTGAAATGCAAAATGGCCATTTTCTTGCGTTACAAGCTACGTACTTTACGAGTACTCGAAAAACCCGTTTCCAATCCCAACCACTTCCATAAATTAATAAAAAAGGATAGGAAGCCTAAAAATAATTTTAGAACATCAAACTCCAAAAATTTTGGTCCCAGAGCTCGCCACGGCGAGTTGGCAGCGAGTGAAGTCAGGAGCTACTGATCTCGCTCGCTCTGGAGCTCGCTCTGGCGAGTTGCTTCAAAGCACGCTCGCTGTGGCGAGTAACAGCTCGCTCAGCGAGTACACCAGAGACAAAACAGCAGAAACAGCAAAACTTGGTTTACTCAAGTTTCACCCAAAACAACTTTTCACGCAACACACCACATACGCATAGTATTGGTTCCCAAAAACCATTTTCTCAACAAAGCATTACATTTCCGAAAGTATGTTGGTTGCTTCGAGTGCAAGTTATTTGGTTTTTCATTTCCAAAATCAAAACCAAACCCAAGCACAAGTTTTATTACGGGCCTCAACCGACCTGTAACCATTTTCAAACATGTTTTCAAGGTAAAAGCAAGGCCACATAACTCAAGAGTTTTAAACCACTTGTAATACCAAAAACACCACACAAAACACTTAGTAAATATTTTCATAAACACCAAAATATTTTTCATCGGATTTTCTAAAACGAAACCATACAACACGAATCCCTTTCGCCTAAAGGTTCAAAAACAACGTTTCTTTTCAAAACCTTACAACTTAACCTCATGTTATTGATCAATACACTAAACTTTCAAAACCCTAACTTTTCTCATGAGATTTTCACCAACTCATGGAAAATTGAAACAACAAAGCCTAGCATGCTTACTAAACTCTCATGAAACAAAAACTAGCAAGAACAACATTTCTCGCCAAACCCTCTTAAGAACACAAACCCAAAAACCTCAAAACTCTAAAAATCTACCAACCTAGGAGATGAGAAGAGAGGGTTACCTTAAGAAAGTGATTCTCTACAACTTCCCACTAAGCTTCCAAGCTTGAAATGGAGTGAAATGGTGAGGAATTGAAAATTTGGTGAAGGTTTAAGAGAAAGTAATGGAGTCACGTGAAAGAGAGAAAGAAAGGAGTGAATTGTGAAAATTTCCTAAGTCCTCCAAGTGACCAAACCACCTTACTAACAAAAGCTCTTGCTCACTATCCACCCTTGGATCAAAAACAAAAGTCCAAGCTTAAACCCTAGCCATTGGATCAAATGCTTTAAGGATAAACACAAGATTAAATCAAATCTTCCAAACCAAGACACGTACTCAGCTCTCGCGCGTCGCGACGAACGTAAATCTCAAAAACGTAAAAACTACGGAAAGAACGTCCAACGTTAAACATTTCCAAAACTTATCGCCGAATCTTTTTCCGCGACTGTAATTTTCTTCCATACCTTAGAAAATTATTCTCAGAACATAACCTCACTCACGCAGATATATAAAACTCCCATCCGAAACCTCACTTAAAACAGACACAGTGCGATTTTACATCCGCGGGTAAAATCCTACTCGTTTTTCCAAAAACAAGAATAATCCAAAACTCGTCATTCTAAATCCACAGCACCCTTCTCATTCACAAAAGAGGATTACAAGACAAAAGCCTGTGCCTTTACAGCGCACGAGTCCAAAACAGATTCAATTACAGCAAAACCTACTAATTACACGATGTTTCACAACACGAACACATCGGAACCCTAATAATCCTTAAACCAACTATACAATGAAATCTTGGGTCTTACAATACTACCCCTCTAAAAGAAGTTTCGTCCTCGAAACTTAGACGTCGTCAAACAAACTGGGGTACAACTCTTTCATCTTACTCTCGAGCTCCCAGGTGGTATCTCCTGTAGCTTCGTTCCATATTACCTTCACCAAAGGTATCTCTTTCGTTCTCAGACGCTTCATCTTCCTATCCGCAATCTTGATCGGCGGAACTTCAAATGACAAGTTATCCCTCAACTGGATGTCATCTGGTGTGATCACATGTGACGGATCCGGTGTGTATTTCCGCAATTGCGACACATGGAATACGTCATGTATCAAAGATAGTGCCGGTGGCAACGCGATCCGGTATGCTACCTTCCCAATCCGTTCCAAAATCTGATAAGGCCCTATAAACTTTGGAGTCAACTTCTTCGCTTTCAAGGCCCTTCCAACGCCCGTCGTTGGTGTAACTCGGAGAAATACATGATCTCCCTCTTCAAACTCTAGAGGCCTCCGTCGCCTATCCGCATAACTCTTCTGGCGATCTTGAGCAACCTTCATCATTGCCCTTATCTTTCGGACCTTGTCCGTCGTCTGTTGTACCATTTCCGGTCCTACTAACATACTCTCCCCATCTTGGTACCAACACAAAGGAGTCTGACATCTCCTCCCATACAAAGCCTCGTATGGTGCCATTCCAATACTCGCGTGGAAACTGTTGTTGTATGTGAATTCTAACAATGGTAACACATCATCCCAACTTCCACGATCATCCAATACATATGCTCTCAACAAATCTTCCAATGATTGATTTGTTCTCTCAGTCTGCCCATCTGTCTGAGGATGATAGGCGGAACTCAATCTCAGTTTCGTCCCCAACGCCTCATGCAAAGTCTTCCAAAAGTGTGAAGTAAACTTTGGGTCTCGATCCGACACTATACTTGACGGAATCCCATGTAACCTCACAATCTCAGCAATGTAAATATCGGTCAACTTTGCTGCTGTATCCGTAATCCTTACCGGTAGAAAATGAGCGGACTTTGTCAAACGATCCACTATCACCCAAATGGAATCATGCTTCCTCCTGGTCTTAGGTAAACCAGTGATGAAATCCATAGAAATGCTATCCCACTTCCACTCGGGGATATCTAACGACTGCAGCATCCCTGCTGGTCTCTGATGCTCAATCTTCGCCTTCTGACAAGTCAGACACGACGCCACATACTCAGCCACATCCCTCTTCATACCTGGCCACCAGAAATCATGCCTCAGGTCTTGATACATCTTTGTTGCTCCAGGATGCATACTAAGTTTACTCTTGTGTGCCTCCCCTAGAATGGTGTTTCTCAAGTCCATAGCTTCGGGCACACACACTCTACCTCGACACCTCAAAATGTTGTCCGATCCCACCTTGATATCTCGGTTGGTTTCTCGAACAATCAAAGCTCTCTTCTCCATGAGGAACCTGTCATCTTGACAATTTGCAATGTCCTCCAATAATCCGCTTGAGATGGTAATCATACCCAACCTCATATTCCCTAAAGCAAACTCTACCTCGAGATGCAAGTCACGAAACTCTCTCAATAACTCCTGTTGACTAGCCATCTGTGCCGAACAAACCGTCACACTCTTCCTACTCAAAGCATCGGCTACCACATTAGCCTTCCCCGGATGGTATTCCAACGTAAGATCGAAGTCCTTCAAAGTTTCCATCCACCTCCGTTGCCTCATATTAAGCTCTTTCTGATCAAACAAGTACTTGAGACTTTTATGGTCACTAAACACGACAAAAGTGCAACCATAAAGATGATGTCTCCAAATCTTCAATGCAAAAACAACGGCCGCAAGCTCTAAATCGTGCGTAGGATAATTCTTTTCATGCACTTTCAGCTGTCGTGACGCATAAGCTACTGCTCTCTTGTGTTGCATCAACACACAACCCAACCCTTGATGAGAAGCATCACAGTAAACCTCATACGGTTCATCCGACTGTGGTAACACCAAGACTGGCGACGTTGTCAACCGTTCTTTCAACAATTGGAAACTCGACTCACACTTCTCCGTCCAAGCAAAAGGTTGATCTTTTCGCGTAAGTTGCGTCATTGGCGCCACAATCTTAGCGAAACCTTCAATGAATCTCCGGTAATAACCGGCCAAACCCACAAAACTCCTCACATCAGTCACGGTTTGAGGCTGCTTCCATGAAAGTACCGTATCAATCTTGGCTGGATCCACGGCTATTCCCTCTCTTGATATGACATGGCCAAGGAAATTCACCTCTTCCAACCAAAATTCACACTTTGACGGGTTTGCATACAGCTTACTTTCCCGCAAAACTTGCAATACTAGACGAAGATGCTCTACATGTTCCTCTTCATTCCTTGAATACACTAGGATGTCATCAATAAATACCACCACAAACTTGTCCAAGAATGAGTGGAATATCCGATTCATGTAGGCCATAAAGATAGCAGGTGCATTCGTCACTCCGAACGGCATCACTAAGAATTCATAATGCCCATACCGCGTCCTAAACGCCGTTTTCTGAATATCCTCGTCTCGTACCCTTATCTGGTGATAACCAGATTTCAAGTCAATCTTTGAAAACACTGAGGCTCCCCTCAACTGATCCATCAAATCATCAATTCGCGGCAATGGATATCGGTTCTTGATAGTCACCTTATTAAGCTTCCGATAATCCACACACAGACGAGATTTCCCATCCTTCTTCTTAACCAATAAGACCGGTGCTCCCCAAGGCGACACACTAGGCCTTATGAAACCCTTCTCTAACAAGTCCTCAATCTGACTTTTCAACTCTACCAACTCAGATAGAGCCATCCGATAAGCTGATTCCGAAATCGGACCCGTACCCGGTTGCAAATCAATAAAGAATTCCACCTCCCTACACGGAGGAAAAGCTGGAATCTCCGATGGAAATACATCTTGGAAATCTTGAACCACTCGAAATTCCCCAATTCGGATCTCCGACGTCACTCCTAAACTAGCAAGTGAAACTATCTCCGGCTCTCCGTTACACATAACCACCGACAGCCGATTTGCAGACAAGTACCTTCGCACACCTGGCTCGGGAAAGAAAACCAATTTCCGAGCACAGTCTAGAATAACATAATGATAGGATAACCAATCCATCCCGAGGATGATCTCGAGAGATAAGAGCGGTAAACACACTAAGTTGACCAGAAACTCCCTATTCTGAATTACTACTAAACAATGCAAACATGCAGTATTTACCACCAAATCCTTAGCAGGAGTCAAGACATTCAAATCAAACGGAAGCATAGAAACATTCAAACTCAAACGATTTGCACAAGCCAAAGATATGAATGAGTGGGTTGCCCCTGTGTCAATCAAAGCAGTTAAAGAATTACCTGCGATGTGACAGCTCTCATGGATGGCATTGCTAGCCTGCCCACTCACCTCAGTGCCTATACAGTAAGCATGTGCCTTTGCCACAGGTCTGTCACCCTGTGAGCCTTGTGCCACATTTGCCGACGGCCCGGTCTTCGGGGCTCTGCAATCTCTAGCAAAGTGTCCCGGCTTCTTGCAATTGTAGCAGGTGTTTTCCCCCTTCGGTTTCGTGCACTCATTAGCAAAATGCCCCGCTTCTCCACAGTTGTAGCAATTCCCTTTACTACCATCAGATTTTCCCCGGCTACCTTGATTCACCGATCGGCCCGGTCCCCTGTTGTTCTGAGGGCGGTCGTAAGGCTTACTACCTTGTTTCCCACGATTCTGACTCTGACTCGGACCACTCGAACGACTTGGTCCCCCAGCACTAGAATTCCCCTGGCGGTTTACCCGCTTATTCTTCATGTCTTCCACCTCTTGACATTTCTCCACTAATACTCGAAACTGTCGGATACCCAATGGCACAACCGCATCCTGCAGCTCGTACCTCAGCCCATCTTGGAA
This sequence comes from Trifolium repens, assembly GCA_030408175.1. Taxonomy (NCBI): domain Eukaryota; kingdom Viridiplantae; phylum Streptophyta; class Magnoliopsida; order Fabales; family Fabaceae; genus Trifolium; species Trifolium repens. The sequence continues at coordinate 27,124,422 of CP125836.1, read as the reverse complement.
ACGACGGCACATATAATCCTCATCTATCCCGTCCCTAAAGAAGCGGAAGAAACGAGATAGAGATTCAAACTTCTTGGCATATGCTTCAACATTCATGCCCGCTTGCCTTAGCCTCAGAAACTCTTCCCCATACCTCTCCCTAGCAGTCTCGGGAAAGTACTTGGCCAGAAACCTCCGCCTGAAGTTCTCCCAACTTAACTCTTCATGAACATTCTCCATGATCAGTCGGGTGTTCCTCCACCAATACTCAGAACCCCCTAGTAACTGATAGGTAGCTAAGACTACTTTCTCTCCTTCTGGACAACGAATTGCCCCGAAAATCCTCTCCACAGATTGGAGCCATAAATCAGCAGTTTCCGGACCTCCCTCCCCATTAAACTTTGGAGGCGTTTGGTGGTTGAAACTTGAAAGAAGTCTAGAACCAGCAGCAAGTATTTCCCTTTCGCGCTTTTCCAGATCTCTCTGCGCCTTAGCATGGCTCTGAGCAGTTACAGCCGCTGCCATTGTATGCATGGCATAAGCCATCTGATTCACATCCACATTGTCCGCCATAGGTACTGTAGGTGCCCTTCTTGGAGGCATTCGATTTCTGCACAATACCAATTCTGATTAGATTCCTTATCCAAACATTTCTGAGTCTCTACAGAAAATCTCAATCAACGGTTACTAACTCACAACCGACACAGAACAGGCACTAGAACTGACACTAGAACCGACACCACTCTAGCTAAGTTCTAACCGACTCTGGACTAACGACTCGAGTATACACTTTCCCTTTGAAGATTTAAAGCCGGGCTCTGATACCAAAATTGTAACACCCCGTTTTTCATAAAGCCAGAAAAGGCATTATATTTTTTTTTTTTTTTATACACATCAGAGTTACACATAAAAGATTTTAAATGAGCCGGCATTCAAATATACAAAGACTCATTACCAAAAGGTGCTTCGACAAGCAAAGTGTATTCAGGAATAATTACAGTCCAAGTCAAAGTATTCAAATACTTACACAAAACTAGTTAGAATCCTATGCCTAACCCAAAAAGCACGGTGTACAACCCACACCGGCGCATAGTCTAACTAAGCTAAACTCCAACCTCTCACTGGGACCCGGAACAGCCACCGTCGTCACCACGACCTAGCCCAACATCTGGGTGGGATGAGCCCGCAAATGAAAGAAAGGGGTCACCACAAAATACAAGTATGTATATATATAATCGGTGCGAAAGATGTACACATAGCAAATTTCCACATACACAAGAGAAAGCCCTTAAACTCAAAAGTAGTTCCCACCAACGGGTATATATAAATAAATCACCAATCCTAATGCAGACCTCTACAATGGGTGTGACGACCGTCACTGGTTCGCCACATGCATGATTTTCCGGAAAATTAACCTCTCCTCGAAGAGTCGTGGGGTAGGCAAAGCAACACAGTCATATACGTACCCGCACTAAAGTGCCACACAAGGCGGGTGAAGTCACACAGACAAACACCAGGTGAAGTCGCACAGACAAACACCAACTCAATAAAATCCAGTCGGATTTGGCGAAGCCACACAGTCAACGCCCGGTACGTAGGCAAAGTCACACAGACATACACCTAGGCACGCAACTATGAAATGCATGACATATATTCTCTTTGGCATAATACAGGATAGTCACACAGAAAAAATCCCCGCGTAGTCCTATCCGACGCACGCATTAATATATGCTCATGCAACCAAACACATAGCCTAAAGCCTATGTACAACTATCACAACCTACATACATTTTCCTACTCATATGCAAATTGTACACGTAATCATAACCACGTTCTCATCAACGAGAATACATAAGTACAAACATGTCAAAGCACACAGCAAATGCATAACAGCAAAACAAAACATGTCGTAACCATTTTAAAAGACGGAAATAAAGTGGAGCCCCTACCTCGGCAAGCTTCCGTTAACTACACACGATCAAAACCACACGACGCGCTTCCTAAAACAAGCAACGTATGATCAATACATTGTTTCTAAACCAAACGTATTGAAACTACACCAAAGTCCCAAAAACCCTCAAGGTTTCTAAGGAAAACCACTCTTTCGGATACCACCCCAAATTCTACTATATTGATCAATCCCCATGAGTTATTTGTACTATTTTTAGGACTCAAAACCATAGTCAAAAGTCTTAAATAATTTGAAATGCAAAATGGCCATTTTCTTGCGTTACAAGCTACGTACTTTACGAGTACTCGAAAAACCCGTTTCCAATCCCAACCACTTCCATAAATTAATAAAAAAGGATAGGAAGCCTAAAAATAATTTTAGAACATCAAACTCCAAAAATTTTGGTCCCAGAGCTCGCCACGGCGAGTTGGCAGCGAGTGAAGTCAGGAGCTACTGATCTCGCTCGCTCTGGAGCTCGCTCTGGCGAGTTGCTTCAAAGCACGCTCGCTGTGGCGAGTAACAGCTCGCTCAGCGAGTACACCAGAGACAAAACAGCAGAAACAGCAAAACTTGGTTTACTCAAGTTTCACCCAAAACAACTTTTCACGCAACACACCACATACGCATAGTATTGGTTCCCAAAAACCATTTTCTCAACAAAGCATTACATTTCCGAAAGTATGTTGGTTGCTTCGAGTGCAAGTTATTTGGTTTTTCATTTCCAAAATCAAAACCAAACCCAAGCACAAGTTTTATTACGGGCCTCAACCGACCTGTAACCATTTTCAAACATGTTTTCAAGGTAAAAGCAAGGCCACATAACTCAAGAGTTTTAAACCACTTGTAATACCAAAAACACCACACAAAACACTTAGTAAATATTTTCATAAACACCAAAATATTTTTCATCGGATTTTCTAAAACGAAACCATACAACACGAATCCCTTTCGCCTAAAGGTTCAAAAACAACGTTTCTTTTCAAAACCTTACAACTTAACCTCATGTTATTGATCAATACACTAAACTTTCAAAACCCTAACTTTTCTCATGAGATTTTCACCAACTCATGGAAAATTGAAACAACAAAGCCTAGCATGCTTACTAAACTCTCATGAACAACTTTCATGAAACAAAAACTAGCAAGAACAACATTTCTCGCCAAACCCTCTTAAGAACATAAACCCAAAAACCTCAAAACTCTAAAAATCTACCAACCTAGGAGATGAGAAGAGAGGGTTACCTTAAGAAAGTGATTCTCTACAACTTCCCACTAAGCTTCCAAGCTTGAAATGGAGTGAAATGGTGAGGAATTGAAAATTTGGTGAAGGTTTAAGAGAAAGTAATGGAGTCACGTGAAAGAGAGAAAGAAAGGAGTGAATTGTGAAAATTTCCTAAGTCCTCCAAGTGACCAAACCTCCTTACTAACAAAAGCTCTTGCTCACTATCCACCCTTGGATCAAAAACAAAAGTCCAAGCTTAAACCCTAGCCAATGGATCAAATGCTTTAAGGATAAACACAAGATTAAATCAAATCTTCCAAACTAAGACACGTACTCAGCTCTCGCGCGTCGCGACGAACGTAAATCTCAAAAACGTAAAAACTACGGAAAGAACGTCCAACGTTAAACATTTCCAAAACTTATCGCCGAATCTTTTTCCGCGACTGTAATTTTCTTCCATACCTTAGAAAATTATTCTCAGAACATAACCTCACTCACGCAGATATATAAAACTCCCATCCGAAACCTCACTTAAAACAGACACAGTGCGATTTTACATCCGCGGGTAAAATCCTACTCGTTTTTCCAAAAACAAGAATAATCCAAAACTCGTCATTCTAAATCCACAGCACCCTTCTCATTCACAAAAGAGGATTACAAGACAAAAGCCTGTGCCTTTACAGCGCACGAGTCCAAAACAGATTCAATTACAGCAAAACCTACTAATTACACGATGTTTCACAACACGAACACATCGGAACCCTAATAATCCTTAAACCAACTATACAATGAAATCTTGGGTCTTACAATGTGTAATTAGGAGCTATTAGGGGTTCGGTAATTAAGTAGTGTGACTATATTTTTATATCCAATTTTTAATACCGCGTTTTTATAATTTGTCACGAGAGTGAGAATTAATTAAGGTATAGGCCAACATTGACGAGAGTTGAGGCTTAGACCGGATAGTAAAAATTGGACATTAATTCTAGAATCCGCGAGAACTATTTAGGATTAATGAAATAGTTTTCTAAGCAGTTTTTAATTAAATCAAGATTTATAATTTGTGGCGAGAGCGAGAATTAACTAAAGTAAAAATCAAGAGAGCGAGAGCGTGAGATTTCTACTAGATAGTAAAAACTGAACATTAAGTCTAGTTTGCAACGAGAGTTGGAATTAGAATTTAATTAAATTATATTGATTTTCAAAGAGTACTTTATTAGCGGATGTGAGGACGAGAGTTAAGCATCACCTTTATAATCTATAATGCTAGTCAAAATTTGCGAGAGCTGAGATTAGTGTTTTTAAATCAATATAGTTTCGAAAACTAAAATTTGTAGTCAAACACGATTTAAGTACTGAACCCCCCAAAGACAACTAAGATCACATTCTAGCAATACGCTTTCTTATTATTACAAAAACCAAAAATATTTTATTATTTAAAACTTTCTCATTCAATATTAAGCCTTAGATTTACAACGTGACATTAGATAACGGTAGGTCGACTATTGGTCCCTGTGGGTTCGATATCTTTTAAAACTACGCGACAAGGCTGTATACTTGCAGTCACGTTGTCGTCGCATCACAAGTCACATTGAAGTGAACCCGAAGGACCTGGACTGGCAACTCCACCAGCAGTCTCGACGACGCACAGAACTTCCGACCTCTCCTTATCAACACCACTTTCAGACACCTCACGAAAACACTTGTGTAACGTTTCCAGCACCACCGAGTCCTTTACAACGTAACCTTCCCTCTCGGCAGCCAAATGCGGCGACACAGCCTCTTCCCACGCGTACAACGTCTTGCATATCAACTTCGATGAGATAGAACCTTCTTCGCCAGTGAAATGTTGGATCTCATTTTCGCATTCCTTTGTGGCGGGAGAGAAATTGAGAACGCGATTAGAAGCGGAAAGAGAAATGCGAGTGTTGTTGTTGCGGTTCCGGAGCTGGCGGAGTTTGTTGAAGACGAAGCGGGAATCGGAGTCGGAAGGGAAGCCAGTTTGAAGTGGCTTGAGGTAGTGGAATTTGACGGGGGAAGGGGAAGAAAGGAGAGAGGAGGCAGCAATACCGGCGGAAACTAGGGTTTTACCGACGCCAGTGTTGGAGCCCCAGATTGTATAGATAGGGTGAGATAAGGGTAATTGGAGTGGTTGGGAGGTAGTGGAGGATAATCTGCGGCGGTGGAGATGGCGAGAGAGAATAACGGTGGGGAAGCAATACATGGTGAGAACTGTCACGGACGGTGAAGCAAAGCAAAGAGGGAACAGAAATGGAGGTTGAGGAGGGAAAAGAGTAAGAAAATGTTTAAATAAATGAGGAGCGTTATTTAGTACGGTTAAACTGCATGCGAAAACTCACGAACGGAACGATTAGGCGTTGCACTTTTATTCAAAGGAGCGGAAAATACTACGGAAGGTGAAAGTGTAAGGTCAACAGACCAAAAAAAAACTAACTTCGTCTTTCTTCGTGTCAACTTCTCACTCGTACCATGTACTACCCTTTTCTAAACTCACTAGAGATAAACCCGTGCTTGCACGGGTTCAATTAAATATATACTTAAAATATTTTCATAAATGAAAATAATAATTATAATAAATATAATTATATATATAGTTAAATGATTGATAAATATTATTTTGAAACATGATTATATTTAATATTAATGTATGTTAAAAATAAAAAGATTGTTTAGTAATATGAGATTTTTTTATCAAAGATTTGTTTATTTTTTTTATATATAATAAAGATATCATTCGCGCATAATTGCAAAAACTAATCATTTCGAGGTAACTAAAATTCTTTTAAGGGGTTAACCTCTTCCAATAAACATTTCAATTTTGAAAGATAAATATTTACACGAACTATCATACTTCATAGACTTCTCAAACATCAAAGATGCAACAAAGGTAAAATTAAAAGCCTCTTTTACTCTCTTCTCCAAATTGACATGGAAAAAAATTGTAATATCCACATTGACAAAAAGCTAGAAAAGTAGAAAAAACAAAGATTGTATCAATAAAAAAAGTAGTGCTAAAATATTTCACCAATCTAAGAGTAACCTCAGTCACTATGTAGAAATTAATAATTAGTGAAGAGATGATGAGAAAAAACTTATATGGTACCAAATTGAAGAGTGGCTTGAGGAAAATGTTGAGGACAAAAAACTCTATTTTTTACTACAAATATTTAGCATTTGCGCACAAAATCACATATTTATACACACAAATGGTTAAGAATAGGAAAAATTAGAAGTTCAAAGGTTTGTATGATAAAACTATCATTAAATATTATAATAAAACTATAGAATAAATAACCACAATTATAGTTAAAGAATATAAAAGATTAGTAGTTTAAAAGTTGGTGTGACAAAGTTATTTTTGAAAAATATTAGGAGAATAGTAATTAATTAATAAAAAGTGTAACATCAGAAAGATAAATTTTTCTTAATTCATGTATCATCATATAATTCAATTTAGTGGAAAGTTAAGACAAATAATGCAAAACAAATGTAAATTGACATTTTTTTTATCGATTCTTATCTCATCATGCATTAAATTGATTTAGTGGAGAGTTGGGAGCTTAATGGCAGCTTGTAACCGTTCTCAATTCTTTTTTTTAACCAATTCAATTTGTCATTTTATATGCAACATGACAACTAATTTGTTGAGGATATTCTTTTTTAACCGTAGAATTTTTTACAAAATTTTGACAGACTCAAACTCCATCAATATATAAACAAATTCAATTTTTTTTGGAGGATTTTTTTTACTTTTCTCTTCTATAAATATATATGTGTGACATGGAGATCTTCAAACAATTTTGCCTTCTTTGCCGATATACCATCATATATAGTTGTATGTTAGTTCTCCCTCACTAAGAATGATCCTGCAACTATTCCACTACCCCATATATATATATATGGGTTAGAATTTTGAAAGACATATGATATTTTGAAAGAAAATTAGAACCAAATAATGTATTGCTAAATCAAAGACATACGATAGTTTATTTTATATAACATACAAATCCACAAATTAAGTATAAATAAAACTTACATATAATTAAAATGACATATTGCTAACTCAACACGTTCGTTCCAACATATGTTCCTTTGTCATCTTTGGACAATTTGATCCCTAAAAAAGTAAGGAAAATAGACATGAAATGAGACTAATATTTATACTTGAAAAGATAAGATAATAGTTGACTTACTTGTTGAGAATAAACATGGTTTGCTAATTGCTAAAGGTGTAAAATTGGTATATAGAAAACATGTAAAAGAACAAAACTATGAAAATGAGAGTATGGATAAAAAATTGTGGTTGTGGTTAGTGAGTATTGCTTATAAAGATTTTAGATGGTTACAATTTCTATTTCTTTTATCATTATTGAATATATTGATTGGAAAGAATTTCAACGATCATGAGGTTTAACTACTCTTCAACCAAAAGACATAACCATGACTTTGGAGAATGAATAGACAAATACAATAAATTGTGGGATACAAACAATGAAGAATTTGAGCTTTTTTAATCAAGAATTGGAGCTCATTTAGATATGCCACATAGGCACAATGGAGGCATAATAATAACATAGGAGCTTCCTTTTATTAGATAAAGATTTGATTTCATCAATGATAATAAAAGAACATACATGTGTCTTTAGGTGGATTTAATTAGTTAATATCTCACTCACTTCACATTGATATTAAAACATACTATTTCTGATTTTATTTATAAGCAATAGTTATTTTTTAGGTTTATTGGAGAAATAATGTATCTAGTCTATATTTAAACTAAATAAATTAGTTATTGAATGAATCTAACAAGCAATTTTTGCTTATAAATAAGGTCGGATGGAGTAATCATCTACATTAATTAACTAATTAAAATATAATCATCTCCTTTTATATACATTAATTTTTTTCTTCTTAAAATATGATCACCTCCTTTTAAATCCAATTCTTCAGTCAAAAATTTAGGTGCAATTTTTCATTTAAGTTTTTTATTTTTTTCTATTAAATTAAACATTTAAGTGCTTTGTTTATTTTTTTTGTCTCAATGAATAGGACCGAGTATTATAATATCATGTTGTGATGATAACAATTGTTAGTGTTATTTTGATTTTTGAATTGCAAATATATTTTGGAATTTTATATAACTTATAATTCAATTTTTGTTTTTAGTTTAAAATAAAATAAAAAAGTTGACTAAAAACATGTGGTGCGTATCTTTCAATTCTTTGCCAACTGTATCTCTTAATTAATGGTAGCCATATCTTTAATCATTTGGAACAATATCATTTAATTAGTAAAGTTGACTAATGCTACTTTTAAAGTAAATTAAGTGAGATATTACCTTGATCTGGCTTTCAAATCATTTTGAGTTGATTTGGATGTTCAACAAGACCTGTTTCGTCGGAGGTTGATATTTTAATATCCGTATAATTCATTGATTTCAGTTTGTATTGCATGAAAAAACGTTATCGTTTGCTGCTTGTTGCAGGGAGTAGTGGGTACGTGGACCGTTTTCGTATTGACGGTCGGTTCATTTGCCTTACATTTCTAGGACTTCAATTTTGTCTTTTAGGATAAAGTATAAGTTGGTTTATTTTATTGTCCTACGCACTTTTGTGTAGACGCACTGAGTTAGGTCTATGTCCCCCCTATTTTGTATATATTTTTGTTTCTTTCTAATAATAATATGAGCTATAGGTGGAGGACATGGAAGGATGGAGATGTCAACAAAGTTGGGGTGTCTATCCCTACCTTGATATCTAGATGCTTTTAATTTATCATGATATTTATAAACAATCACTTTTAAACTAGACTAGATACCTTAAATATCTAGATGTCAACAAAGTTGGAGTTTATTCTAAGAAAGATCTTATTCTTTCTGAGAATCAACCATCAATTGAGCAGTTTAACCCACCTCAAACTAACCCATCAGAATCTCAAGCTAATTCTATATGTAATGATGCAGCACAAGCAACTACAAGTACTGCACCAATCATTCACAATGTGGATGAAGATGAAGATTCTGATCGCACACCCTCCCCACCTCCTCAAAAATTTGAATCACACATCAACAAAGATCTCTATATTCTGGAACCTACACCAGAACCTGAAGAAAACCAACAAAATGATGACCAAAATGAACCACATACACCACCCCCAGAAAATAACCAAAACAATCCACCATTGTCACCACCTGTTGCTGAACAAACAATTCCCACCTCAGACTCTCTCAAACCACCTGAACCAAATGAAAATATCAACCCAGACTCTGAGGTCTCTCACTGGACTGGGGTAAGGCCCAAAATCAGGACATAGGCCCAAATTCATAGATGGCTCAATTATACAACCCATTAAATTCAAATGAGTAAGCTTGGCGGGAAAGAAAGGCAGGGGCGACACGCGCAGCAGGTGACGCCCTTGCCTAAACATAACCACCCTCTCAAAATATCCCACCAGCACGTCGATACGCAGAAGGGAATAACCACCCTCTACCACCACGATCACCACCAGGATAGGAAGAAACCGCCCATCATCACCACGTGGGAGGCGGAGCAAGAAGAAGAAACTGCCACGATTATGGGGTATCCATGATCGTGACACTCCGTAACTACCACCCCTTGTAATCTATAAATAGGAGCTGATGCTTCATTGTAAAGGGTTGAACTTTTTGGAATAAACATGAATTATTGATTCTTACATACGGTTCATATACTTTATCACCCCCTTATTTGTTCACCAGAACATTTTGGCGCCCACCATGGGGCTGCAGTAAAACGATTCCCAGCCTACCACTCTCAATTGACGAAAACCTCTCAACATGACGGGAGGAACACCCAACCATGGAACTAGCACTGGCACCAACATGACGTTAACGGATGCCGTCAACGAACTAAGGCGACTACAAGCCAAAGTAACGTCTTAAACCAGGAAAAGGCAGACAGAGGGAACGAGGACGACGAAGACGAAATCAACGATTCTCAACCCCTAGCACAAGCCTTATGGGATGCAAGAGTCCCAGAAAACTTCAAAACACCACATCTTCCAACATTTGACAGAAAAACTGACCCGTCGGAGCACTTGATGGCAGTTGGAACGCAAACCGCCATCATAGGCGCGGCTGATCATCTGAAATGTAAATTGCTCTCCGGTACTCTGAAAGAAGCAGCCTTGAGATGGTACATGAATTTGCCAAAGAACTCCATAGAAGATTGGACAGATTTCCAGCGCAAATTCATCCAGCAGTTCTCCGGATCAAAGCACATAAAGGTCACTGCCACCAGCCTTTTCACCATTCGCCAAAACCACGCTGAGACCCTGCGTGAATATTTGGCCAGATTCTGCGAAGCAACAATCATAGTATCAAATCCTAATCAAGAGATGTTTGTCGCAGCGTTCCACAACGGTTTAAAAGCCGGACATTTCAACGAGTCCCTAGCACAAAAGCGAGCAACCGCGATGCAAGAAATCATTAAGAGGGCGGAATGTTACATTAAGGGCGAAGAAAGTAACGCCGAGAAGAGATCACGAGATGCGAGAGAAAGAGAGCCGACCAACAAAGGTAACAGAGCCCCAAAGATTTACAAACCAAGACGACGTCAACCAGATCACAGAGGACACGAGCCCCAAAGAAAACCATATCATCATCAGATGAGGCGAGACTCAGGCAGGTTCCCAGAGAAAGAGTACACTCCACTAAACAGGGCAAAAGTCTATATTATGGACGAGATTCTCGAGACAGGACTATCCAAACTACCCCAAAAGAGAGGAAAAGAATATCAGTTGGGGCACAACACGAACGCATGGTGTGCGTACCACAGATGCAAGGGGCACGACACCGAAAAATGCTTCAGGATGAGAGACCTTATAGAGGAACTCATAAAAAGTGGCCATCTAATGAAGTTTTTAGAAGACGCCGCTGATGGAAAAAAGTCGTAGTCCCGAAAGTAAGAAGGGACCCACAAGGAAGCCAAGAAGAAAACCCAGAAGGAGAGAAAGTAAGAATAGCAGTTAACACCATTGCAGGAGGTTTCGCGGGCGGAGGCGAATCAAGCAACGCCCGAAAACGATACATACGGCGCTCAGAGTTCGAAGCAAAATTCGTAGGACATACTTCCATCTCGCCTACTCCAGATCTATCCTTCACCAAGGAAGACAAAAGAGAAGTCATGCCCCATGATGACGACCCATTAGTGATTCAAGTTCAAATCCTGAACTGTGATGTGAAGAGGGTATTGATTGACTCAGGAAGTTCGGCTGACATAATGTACTGGGAAGCCTTCAAAGCCATGCAACTGTCCAACGAGCATTTGTTGCCCTACAACGGCACACTAGTAGGCTTTGCCGGCGAGCAGGTGGAAGTCATGGGCTATACCACTTTGCTTACAACATTCGGAGTTAAAGACCAAGCCAAGACCATCAAGGTAAGATACCTGGTGGTAAAAACCCCCTTCACGTCGTATAACATCATCATTGGAAGGCCAGCTTTCAATACTCTAGAGACAGCCATGTCAACGCTATATCTCTCCATCAAGTAACCATTAGAGAATGGAAAGGTGGGAACCATCAAAGGAGATCAGGCACTGGCGAGACGTTGCTACAAATCAAGCCTAAAGATAAAGCACAGAGCAGCCAACGCCCCAGTTTCGACTCGCCCTGTTTGCTGGAGTAAGCCCTAAGAGCCAATCTATTTTCATAGTATTTGCTTTAGGAGTTTGAATATAAATATGGCATTTCTTTATTATGTTTGTAAGGTTGCAAAATAATGAAGTCCCTAGAATAGAAAGTCCGTTTAATAATTAAGTGTGACTTAATCATGAGATAATATTAAACACAAGGACACTATTCTTAAAGTATCCGTAGTTGAGCTTTAAGGTAAAGGGGATAACCTTAAAACATAAAGACTATTATGAAGATAGACTGATGATCACATCTCATGGATCATGGGATAAGGAGTTATCAAGTCTTGACGTAGGTATAAATATTAGGAGTAATATTTATACTGGATTGACCCGCTGTGAGAGTACTACATGCAAAGTTATGCAAAGTGTCATAAGTTACTCTCATGGTGATAATGGTGTAGACCACCCTTAGACCTGAAACCACTTCGTACCCTAGATGGGGAGTGAAGTACTTTGTTGCTGATCTAACGTTATCCGTAACAGGATAATTATAAAGGCAGTTGATGGGTACTTTACGAAGCATGCTGAGGGACAGTAGTGACCTAGATGGAATTTGCCAATCCTGCATAACAGGATAAATGTCACGGGCCCAATATTGAACTGGACAAGGATGACACTATGTATGCCTTGTGTTCAATATAGACATAAGGGCAAAAGGGTAATTATACACACTGATATTATCACAAGAGGTTATGTTTAGATCACATGTTTATTTCTCGTAACTTGAGTAGCAGTGATGTGTTGCTAGATACCGCTCACTGTTTATTATAATAAATAGTGATTTATTATAATTGTCAACGTTACGGAAACCTACAGGGTCACACACATAAGAACAATCTAGTGGATTGGAACACCGTAAGGTACGGTGCACCTTGAAGAAATAAGGAAATATGATAAGGGTATCATGGTAATTAAAATGAGCATTACATCATATGGTATGATGTAGCAAGAAGGGGGTGCAAATATGTACTAGACATATTTACATGAGAATGGCGCCCACTATAGCCCATTTAGTTAAAAGGGCTTTAGTGTAATTTTGCCATGGCAAGTGGTTCTATAAATAGAACCCTTGTGGTAAGGAGAAACAGTTACACACTTTTATTACTCATTCTCATGAGCCTTTGTTCTCTCTCCTCTCTTGAGAAACCCTAATCACCTTTCTAGAGTTTTTGTGAAAAATCCTAATCCTTATTTTGTGCCTCCTTTCTCCTAACCCTTCAAACCATTGGAGCTAGCACTCCATTGAAGGTTGTTGTTCGTGTGGACTGGCTAGAGGCGTTATACCTTTAACGCTTGTGATCAAATTCGAGGTTCTTGTTCGTGACCTTGTTCGTGATTCAAAGTGTTCAATAGCCGTTCGTGATTTAAAGGGAGTTTTCGAATCAAAAGGTAAAACTCTAAACACAATTCATGACCATTCGTAAGGATCACAAAAGGAAAATTTTAAAATTCCGCTGCTTTTATCGTATCTATTTTCCTTCAGTGGTATCAGAGCCACTTACGAAACCATGAATTGATGTTTGTTTTAAATTCATGAATTCAGTTTTAATATGATTAAAACGGTTAATAAAATATTAAAATCGAGTAATTAAAATTTGACGGTTGTTTGTGTATAAATTGGATGATTAACATTGAAACGGCTCCGGAATCCGACACTTGTATGGTGGAGCATGCGATATGTTGATTGTCCTAAGGTTACACGAACAAGAACAGTCAATACTTACATGTGATGTGAGTTTTGTGTATGAATTGGGTAATTAACATTGAAACGGCTTCGGAATCCGACACTTGTATGGTGAAGCATGCGTTATGTTAATTGTCCTAAGGTTACACAATCAAGAACGACCATAAACTTATATATGATATAAGTAACCGTAATGCAAAATGGTGTATGTGATATACCGTTAATAATTTTGTTCAATAAGACAAATTATGAAAGTTATTTGATATTGAATTGATTCATGTTCATTTGCTTTGGAATCCGAGAATAGTATGGTGAAGCAATGACATGTTAATCAATCATATTGAATTTCAGTCATAAAAGGTTTTGACGGCACGAAATTCTACATTAGGATTCGCGAAAAACAAGGTTTTCAGCACGGGCCTGCGCTAGGCGCAGGGTGTCTGCGCTAGGCGCAGATGGCAGAACCAAAGCTGCCTATTTGCTGAATACCTGCGCGGGGCGCAGGACAGTCTGCGCGGGGCGCAGATGACAGCTCCGTTTTTTGACCGTTCGCCAAAATTTTAATTTCATTAATCTACACGACTTAAGCCGATCGTAATAATAAAATATGTGTTTATTGTTATGATTTGTGATGATCAATTAAGGGTTGCACAAATGTTGTGTCATTAAAATTAGGATTTACAAAACGTATCAAGTGTTGATGCGAAAAGTAGATGATAAATATATTTAATTTTGAAATCGTTTCAAAATTCTAGAAATATCTTTTAAAATTGTTTTAAAAGATAATATCATCAATTTTGGAAATATTTTATTCAAAAGGGTTTTGATTAAATAATTTTCCATATTTGACAAATATATTTAATTATGAAATCGTTTCAAATCTCTAGAAATATCTTTTAAAATTGTTTTAAAAGATAATATTACCAATTTTGGAAATATTTTATTCAAAAAGGTTTTGATTAAATAATTTTCCATATTTGGAGAATTGTCAAAAGATTTAATTCTACTTTAAAATAATGTTATTTATTTTAGCAAATTTTGATTCGAAATATTTAATTGTGAATTAAATATTTGAATCAAACTTACCTGATTTGATCAATCGCCGGATTTAATTAATTATGAGACTTTAATAATAATAAAGTTTGTTTGTTATTATTATATTTGATGATCGGTTATGGCCTTAGTTTATTTATTTTATTGCATTTTGTTTTTAAATACGGCCTGCGTGTCGTGCCTTATCTCTATTCTCTATATTCTCTTCTCATCCACTCCCTCGTATGTAAAACGAGTATTCTTTTATATTATTATGTAATATTATGAAGAAGAAGAACAATGGAGGTCAACCTTGGAGATCATGTTTGGAGAAGTATAGATCGTTTTAGGTTAGATTAGGTTCTCTCATTGGCTTGGGAGAACAAATGCGCTAGGGGCCATAACTGTTTCATTTTATTTATTTATGTATGTTGATGCATGTGAGTGACGATTTATATGATAAATAAACCGGTGAGATCAAATTAAATAAAATCCCTCAAAAGACACATAAGAGATTAATAAAGAAAATGTAGGTTCGCCCACCGCGGAGTGCATTCTCTTTAATAATAAAATATGTGAATATTAAGTTTACGTTTTCCAAGCTTTAGAACTCATCAAGACTAGTATCGAACTATGTAGGTTCGCCCACCGCGAAGTGCATACTCTATATTGGTTAGGTGTGATGGGATAATTGTAATATCCAACTTCTAAAGTAAGGGTCAAACTTAACTTAACAAATATAATGAGATTATATGAGTTTAAGAAGCAATGGTTGGGAATAATTCATAAGATGAATTAGAATAAGGAGTTATTCACCCAATTGATATATTCAAGAATTGTATGAGATTCAATTGGAAGGAGTTCCTACCTAAATAACTAAGTCTTGTGTAATCCGCCCACCGCGGCCTTAAGACAAAGTGAAATATGGATCTTGACCCACTAGAAAATCTTCCAACGGGATTTTCCGAATCAAATGATGAGGGTCATTTGTTTTGAGTAAAATAGTGGGAGCGTATTTAATTAAAGACCAAATTAAATATGATTTAGTCATAATATCTTACATATCTTTGTAATTAGAATTTCGAAATACAATACATATTAAGTTGTCCTTATGAAGGACAAGATTTTTCAGAAAGGAGTTTCTGTATTGGTACAAACTGAGAATTGTTCTCAAATGCGAGAAAACTATAAGTCTTGAACTATAAACTGTGAACAACCTACTATAACTAGATTGGAAAAGGGATACTTGTTAGAAGCATCAAGTTGACGTCTAGATATAGAATATATAATAAATGATGTGATCATTTAATCTCAAGTAAGATCCTTTTGAAAGAACTTTAGAGTATGATAAATTTCTCAATGGATCAAAAAGTTGGTCATAGGATCAATCTAACAAATTATAATGGAATAGATATAGACAAAATTGTTTTGAATATCTACCGGAATTTGTTGAGTTGAATGAGAATTAATTTGCACTATCAAAGATTTGAGATATAATATAAATAAGATTTATATTCCTCTTATTTGAATAGTACAAAATGGTTGTCAAAGTAGAACGGCTATGGCTAGACCATTAAATAACAATGACGTAAATAGTTCTTGGAAGAGTCAAACCAAAAGTATGAAGTGAGACTTCAATAATGCACATATTGTTATAGAAAGTCAAAATTTCTATTTCTACATCAAAAGTATATGATACAAGATGTTGAATCTCAATTTTCGAAAATAGAGATGCTTAAAGAATTAGAACATTGGCTATAATTTTAAGTCAACCCATATCTAGAATGAAAATTGTTTCATTGATAATGAGAGCTTATGCAATGACTTAAAATCGAGTTTGAAATGGAACACAATAATTGTTACTGAATTCCATCTAGTAATAGAAGTAGCAATTGTATATCTTGTATTGACAATATATGAATTGTAGCCTTAAATGATAAGACAAGTAATGGTCCTATCATTTAAGCAAAGTCTTCTATACTATTACTCCAAGTCAAGTAATGGACTAGGGTTCCATGGTCTTGATAGGGTTATCTATAACAATTGTGATAAGAGCCAAATATGATTTGGACCTTAAATATATCAAGAGCATTGTTGTTTAGTACAAATATTTGATGTGTCAATAAAATAACACATGACCTATTTGAACAATATACATCAGATGTATGTCGACCACTAAACATATTTGGTATATTGAGTTTATTTTACTTCATTAACATTGATGATTAAAATCATTAGATGTTGGTAGGTGTATGACACCAATTAGAAATCTTTGAATTTGTCAAAGAAATTCAACAATGAAGAAAAAAGAACTCGACAAAAATATTTAAGTTATATGAATGAGTCATATCAGTAAATACTTAATTAAAGGACTATAATAACTATTTTATCACATCATGTTTGACATGATTTAAAGATAGTTTAATTATATATTGACTCTTTCTATAAATCTCTTTACTTATAATTAATCTTCACCCACAATTAGTTCCCTTTTAAAATGATCATAAAGACACCATATGCGATATGGAGGTAAGAGTACCAAGTTTGTCTTTATGAGAATTTTGGATTAAAATTTATTAGATAAATCTAATTCCAAATGAATGAATGAATAAGTGGAAATATCCTAAAGAAAGGGATATTGGTCCTATATCACTCTTAAGGACAAAAGGTTGTTTTGTTGCTAGGTTTGAAACATTCCTCTAGTGGGAGTGTGTCTCTAAAAGAGACAGTGGGAGTGATATAGAACTTGAATAAATTCAAGTACCACAAAACGTATTTATTTAAAAGGGAATGCAAACCGGTTCCTCAAGGTTGTTGAAGAACCATTGTTTTAAAGTTGCACAAATCCAAGATAAGTCTAACATATCACATATGGCTGCAAGGTATGGTTTTATCATGACTCGGCAATGTGATATGATTCTCATGGAAGATGAGTCTTTGACTTTCTAAAAGGTCGTAAGACGATCTAGATTATGAGAAGTGGCTAAATGCCATGAAATCTCATACAGAATCCATATACACTAACCTTATGTAGATAATGGTTATGTCTTCAAGATGAGTAAGACTCATACGATGAAAATGAGTATTCTTTTTGAACACTGATATAGATGGTATTAAGAATACCTTATAATATTTGATTGCTTCTGCTAAATGTTGTACTACATGTTTTGGTAGATGGATAACAAAGTTTCATTCCTTAATTGGAATGACCTCATATATATGTGTTGGACATATACGTAAGGGTTTTGTTGATCCAAATGATGCTAGAAATGTATATAACTTGTAGCTATCTAATTTTGATTAGATAGAGTTCTCAGAAAATTAAATTATTGTTTGTTCCTTTTATGAAGTTTTATGAAAACAAATTAACAAGGACAAACCTATCTAATTTTGATTAGATCGAATAAATTTGAATATTTGTTCCTTTTGAAATTTTTGTGGAAAACAAATGAAGGACAAATATAAATCTTGTGCATACAAAGTTTTAGTGGGAGTGATAATATCTGATATCATATTAATCATCAAGACATTTTTCTTATACATGTGAGACATGACTAGGAAAATAACTCTTGATGAAACACTTAGGCAAGAATTCCTAAAGAGTTAGGAATAACCTATGTACCAAAATTGAAATTAGTGTTTGACACTAACTTACCTTCAAGAATATCCCTAAGGACCTTAAAGGAACTAAGACCTATTTCTCGAAATAGATAGGTATGGGAATGATCATTATAAGGAAGTTATAATGAAGGAAGTTTCCATACCAATGTATTGTATATCATGGCTGAATAAAAGCATTGAAAGCTATAAGATAAGCTTCGTAATATGTTTGTTTCAGTTAAATAAGTTGAGTATTTAAGATTGGATCGTTTGACTCATGATTGAGCTAAAGCTATGTTTCCGGTGTTACAAGTCACATTAATCACATTAGTGATGGTAATAATTTAATCTTGCAAGAACACTTGAGAATAGATCTCACCGACGTTTCATGAATATACTTAGACACTTATATATTTCGATAGAGATCGAAATAGAACGTTGGAAGATACGTAAGATACCAACATAGGAAACAATACCTTATCCACTAACAAAGCCTCTTGCGCAGTTGAAGCGTGATGGGCATACTAAGTCTATAGGTATTGAGAGTAACCTAGATTGGCTTTAGTGCTAGTGGGAGATTGTTGGAGTAAGCCCTAAGAGCCAATCTATTTTCATAGTATTTGCTTTAGGAGTTTGAATATAAATATGGCATTTCTTTATTATGTTTGTAAGGTTGCAAAATAATCAAGTCCCTAGAATAGAAAGTCCGTTTAATAATTAAGTGTGACTTAATCATGAGATAATATTAAACACAAGGACACTATTCTTAAAGTATCCGTAGTTGATCTTTAAGGTAAAGGGGATAACCTTAAAGCATAAAGACTATTATGAAGATAGACTGATGATCACATCTCATGGATCATGGGATAAGGAGTTATCAAGTCTTGACGTAGGTATAAATATTAGGAGTAATATTTATACTGGATTGACCCGCTGTGAGAGTACTACATGCAAAGTTATGCAAAGTGTCATAAGTTACTCTCATGGTGATAATGGTGTAGACCACCCTTAGACCTGAAACCACTTCGTACCCTAGATGGGGAGTGAAGTACTTTGTTGCTGATCTAACGTTATCCGTAACAGGATAATTATAAAGGCAGTTGATGGGTACTTTACGAAGCATGTTGAGGGACAGTAGTGACCTAGATGGAATTTGCCAATCCTGCATAACAGGATAAATGTCACGGCCCCAATATTGAACTGGACAAGGATGACACTGTGTATGCCTTGTGTTCAATATAGACATAAGGGCAAAGGGGTAATTATACACACTGATATTATCACAAGAGGTTATGTTTAGATCACATGTTAATTTCTCGTAACTTGAGTAGCAGTGATGTGTTGCTAGATACCGCTCACTGTTTATTATAATAAATAGTGATTGATTATAATTGTCAACGTTACGGAAACCTACAGGGTCACACACATAAGAACAATCTAGTGAGATTGGAACACCGTAAGGTACGGTGCACCTTGAAGAAATAAGGAAATATGATAAGCGTATCATGATAATTAAAATGAGCATTACATCATATGGTATGATGTAGCAAGAAGGGGGTGCAAATATGTACTAGACATATTTACATGAGAATGGCGCCCACTATAGCCCATTTAGTTAAAAGGGCTTTAGTGTAATTTTGCCATGGCAAGTGGTTCTATAAATAAAACCCTTGTGGTAAGGAGAAACAGTTACACACTTTTATTACTCATTCTCATGAGCCTTTGTTCTCTCTCCTCTATTGAGAAACCCTAATCACCTTTCTAGAGCTTTTGTGAAAAATCCTAATCCTTATTTTGTGCCTCCTTTCTCCTAACCCTTCAAACCATTGGAGCTAGCACTCCATTGAAGGTTGTTGTTCGTGTGGACTGGCTAGAGGCGTTATACCTTTAACGCTTGTGATCAAATTCGAGGTTCTTGTTCGTGACCTTGTTCGTGATTCAAAGTGTTCAATAGTCGTTCGTGATTTAAAGGGAGTTTTCGAATCAAAAGGTAAAACTCTAAACACAATTCATGACCATTCGTAAGGATCACAAAAGGAAAATTTTAAAATTCCGCTGCTTTTATCGTATCTATTTTCCTTCACTGTTCCCAAGACAGGTGGCGTCAACATGATCAACCCTTTAGATCTAGACCCAGGAGAATAATTCCAAGACAGAAGAGTCAGCCCCATTGAAGAATTGGAAAAGGTCCAGATTGGTAGTGAAGCACACCAAACAACTAACATAGGCACCTCCATGCAACCAGGGGAAAGAGAGAAAATCCTGGCGACACTGAAGAAAAACATTGACTTGTTCGCTTGGCATCCCTCGGATATGCCAGGGATAGATGAGACAATCATCACACACAAATTATCCATCTCCCCCGAAACAAAACCCGTCTCACAAAGAAAGAGGAAAGTTGGCGAGGAAAGAAGAGAAGTCATCAATGAGGAAGTAACCAAATTAAAGGAGGCAGGTTTCATAGAAGAAATCAAATATCCATCGTGGCTAGCAAACGTCGTGATGGTGAAGAAAGCAAACGGAAAGTGGAGAATGTGTGTGGATTTCACATACCTAAACAAGACAGGTCCAAAAGACCCTTATCCGTTGCCCAACATTGATAGGTTGATAGATGGAGCATCGGGATACAAGATGCTCAGCTTCATGGATGCATATTCAGGCTACAACCAGATCAAGATGAATCCCGCCGACGCTCCCCACACAGCGTTCATGACCAACACCTGCAACCACTTCTACAACGTCATGCCGTTTGGTTTAAAAAACGCAGGGGCCACGTATCAGAGACTGATGGACAGAGTATTCTCAAAGCAGATTGGTAAGAATCTCGAGGTTTATATCGACGACATGGTCGTCAAACTACAGAAGAAGGCGAGCACGATCAGGACTTAGGCGACATCCTCGCCTCAGTAAGAAAGTACAACATGAGGCTAAACCCCGCCAAATGCCCATTCAGAGTGCAATCAGGAAAATTCCTCGGATTCATGCTAACAAACAGAGGAATAGAGGCAAATCCAGACAAATGTCAAGCCATCATTGACATGAGAAGCCCAACATCGGTCAAGGAAGTACAGCAGTTGACGGGAAGGATCGCAGCGCTATCAAGATTCTTATCTTGCGCAGGAGAAAAGGCATTCCATTTCTTTTCCACTCTCAGGAAGAGCGAAAGGTTCATCTGGAGCACACAGTGTGAAGAGGCATTCCAAAAGTTGAAAACATTCCTCGCTTCGCCTCCAATTTTAACTCGCCCTGAGAAAGGTAACACCTTGTACCTATACCTCGCCGTCTCGGACAAGGCCCTTAGTTTTGCATTGGTACAAGAAATAAAAGGGGACGAGAAACCCATCTACTTCATAAGCAGAACATTCAAAGGTGCAGAAGCAAAATACCAAAAGATTGATAAGCTTTCACTAGCAGTAATAGTGACGGCGAGAAAGCTAAGACAATACTTCCAAAGCCACAAGATCGTGGTAAAAACTGATTACCCCAACAAGAACGTGCTGAGAAAACCAGACTTAGCAGGAAGAATGGTAGCATGGTCCGTAGAATTATCGGAGTTTGACATAACTTTCTCCCCAAGAGGCGCAAACAAATCACAAATACTAGCAGACTTTCTGCTATAGCTTACAACGCCCGCCGATGAGAATAGCGAACAACCTTGGACGCTATCAGTTGATGGAGCCTCCAATGTCAAAGGAAGCGGAGCTGGGGTAGTATTGGAGGGGCCAGACGGAGTCCTCATTGAGCAATCATTAAGGTTCGCCTTCAAGGCGAGCAATAATCAAGCAGAATACGAAGCCCTGATCGCCGGAATGAAGTTGGCAAGGGAAATGGACATAACGGACCTCAAAGCCAAAAGTGACTCGCAGTTAGTAACAAACCAAGTGTCAGGAGAGTTTCAGGCCAAGGACCCCCAACTAATCAAGTATTTGGAGACGGTACGCTGCCTAGCCAGTCTCTTCAGGTCTTTCGAGCTAATATATGTCCCGCGAGAGCAAAATGCGAGAGCAGATTTGTTATCAAAGTTAGTAAGCACCAAGAAACTCGGAAGCAACAGAACCTTCATTCAAGAAACCATTGCAAACCCCAGTATCACTGCAGAGGAAGTCGTGATGATCATAGAAGCGGAAGATTGGAGAGCACCAATCATAAGATATCTCCCAGAAGACGTGCTACCGGCAGCAAAAGAGGAAGCATACAAGTTAAAAAGAGCAGCAGCTTGGTACTCCATGTTAGGAGACAAACTTTACAAGAGAGGATTCTCAGGCCCAATCATGCTTTGTGTGAGTCACGAAGAGGCTAGGAATATTGGAGGAAATACATGAGGGATCATGTGGAAGCCACATTGGGGCGAGAGCCCTAGCAGGAAAGATTCTCAGGGCAGGTTTCTATTGGCCTGAGGTACACAGCGACGCAGCCAGATACGTTAAGACATGTGACAAATGTCAGAGGTTCGCAAACTTGCACTACGCCCCAGGAGAGCCGTTGAAATCCGTCCTATCTCCATGGCCCTTTTTCATGTGGGGAACAGATATCCTAGGACCTTTCCCTGCCTCAACAGGACAAGCAAGATGGATCATTGTAGCAATAGACTACTTCACCAAATGGATAGAAGCAGAAGCCCTCTTAAACATTTCAGCAGATCAAGTCAAGAAATTTTACTGGAGGAAGATCATATGCAGGTTCGGATTACCAAAATACATCGTCTCCGATAATGGAACCCAGTTCGCCAGCGAAAAGGTAGTTGAATTTTGCAAAGGGAAGGGTATACAAAACACTTTCATCTCTGTAGAGCACCCTCAGGCCAATGGGCAAGCAGAGTCTGCTAACAAAGTAATCCTAAAAGCCATCAAGAGAAGAATCACAAGCAAAGGCGAGGGCTGGGTCGCCCATCTTTTACCAATCCTGTGGTCATACCATACCACGCCTCAATCTTCAACAGGCGAGGCACCCTTCACCATGGTATATAGCACATACGCAATGATCCCCGCAGAAATAAATCCACCAAGTTGGCGAAGGGACACCCTTATGCTGGAAGAAAATTCAAAAGCATTGGAAGAAAACCTGGATTTAATACAAGAACTAAGAGACAAAGCTCACTTCAGAGAATTCGTCTCAAAGCAGAGAGCAGCAAGAAGGTATAACACCAGGGTCATACCAAGGAGATTTAGAGAGGGAGACTTAGTTCTCAAAAGACCCATGGGAAAGGACAAAGGAGGAAAGTTAGCAGCAAATTGGGAAGGCCCATTCCGAGTCAATGAAGTGTTTGAAGGAGGAGCTTACAGGCTAGAAACAATGGAAGGAGAAATCCTACATCGAACATGGAATGTGGCCAACCTCAGATTCTACTATAGTTAAGATCGCCAAACGAAACAAGGAAGGCAACGCCTCGGCGTATAACTTTTTAATATTGTTTTTAGAATTTATTTGCATGTGTATCAAAAAGTTGTACTGAAATCTCTCTTCCAATTAATAAAATAGCGGTGGGACACTCTTTTCTCCTGTGAAAACAGGAGTTTTTATCGAGGCCCACCGTTTTAAAATTTTTTAGTTTGTGAAGAACTATCACATATGCTTGAAACACATCTAAAGGAAATGAGTTGAAACACCTTGGCGTTACCCATGAATCTTACGAGTTGGGAACGTCAGAAATAGAAACGGCAATATCCATAAAATCTTACGAGTAGGATACGACGGAAATGAGTTGAAACACCTTGGCGTTACCCGTGAATCTTACGAGTTGGGAACGTCATAAATAGAAACGGCGATATCCATAAAATCTTACGAGTAGGATACGACGGAAATGAGTTGAAACACCTTGGCGTTACCCGTGAATCTTACGAGTTGGGAACGTCAGAAATAGAAACGGCGATATCCATAAAATCTTACGAGTAGGATACGACGGAAATCAGGTTGAAACCTGTAACAACCCAAATTAATTAATAGAAGATTATTAATTAATAGAAGTATTATTGGAGACAATTTGAGAAATATGTGAGCTAGTATGGAAAAATAATTGATCTACACAAGTAAATAGGTTGTGAAGTGGAAGGACCAAAAGGGAATTTAACATAGGGCATATTATAATAGTATATATATGCTAGAAACATTCCAAAATTCATTTCATTTCTCACTTACTGATACATAACAAGATCAGCAAAGAAAACACCCTCCCTCTTGCTTCCTTCTCTCTCTCGTGACCTAAACAAAACAACAACTCATGCTCTCAAATTCCAACCTTGAATCATTCACAAGAATCAGCATCCTGAGCAAGAGCAAGGCAAAGAAATCAACTCCCATTCTTGTTTCTCTCCCCTCACGCAAAGGTTCCTTAACCCCAATTCTTCAAGAGCTCTCAAAAACTCCAATCAATGTTGATGCATGGTTGTTGCAGTTCTGGGTTTTTACTCTTGGAGGTTGGAAACCATGGTAGTGTGAGTATTTTATCATTCTTTTCTTCTATTGCTAGCTTGACCAAGAAACCCTCTTACTTCAACCAATATTCATTCTCACATCCTTACTTGAAATTCCTTGTGCATGTGTGTTTATTCTGTCGAAATACAAGTTTGGAGGAGGTTAGAAGGTATGGGTATCATGGAGAAGTGGAAAATTGGAAGAATTGTGCAAACCCGTATTCTATGACAGGGTCTCACTAAAACGGTAATTAATCTCTCCTCGTAACTCCGTTTGAAACGATTCCTTTTTCTATGGATAGATAACAAAATTCCCTTCGTTTTGAGTACAAACATCGTAGGTTTTGGCTTAAAATTGAAGTCTGTAGAGCATTTTGAAGTTGGAGATCTGATGCTGAGTTGTGCTGAAAATTCTAGTGTACTCGCTGTAGCGAGTAAGAGCTCGCCCGGCGAGTTTCTCAGGGCAGAAATGCTCCATAAGTGTTGAAATTTGATGCTAGGGTGTTGGAGGCATTATTGGGGACTCCTTGAAGTAACCGGGATTGATCTCAAAGTTGTAGGGAACACGCAGAGTCAGAATTAAGCTTCGTTTTCCTGGTGGGTTCTTTAGGATAGTGTAGATAGTCTCCCAAAATTATGATTCATTGCATGTTAACATAGGATTAGGAATGAATGTTGTGTGAGGAGAATTACATCCCAAATTCACCTCCATTATGTTTTATATTATGTAATTTATTGTTGCTGCACTGGCTTAAATGAGAATTGTAGGTGTTTCTTTGAAAACTATGATCTCTGAAACTCAAGAAGCTACACCTTCTGATGCTGATCAAGAACATCAAACAAATGATGATAACTCTGAAGCAACAGAGATTCCAAGAAATACTTTCAAGTACAAATCATCACATCCTGAAGAGCTTATCCTAGGAAACAAGAATAGTCCTAGAAAAACAAGATCAAACTTCAGAGATGAAGAATCATTGTTTGGATTAGTATCCTTGATTGAACCAAAGACAACAAATGAAGCTCTCTCAGATGATGCTTGGATAGTTGCTATGGAAGAAGAGTTAAATCAATTCAAGAGAAATGATGTATGGGATCTGGT
Organism: Trifolium repens; assembly: GCA_030408175.1. Taxonomy (NCBI): domain Eukaryota; kingdom Viridiplantae; phylum Streptophyta; class Magnoliopsida; order Fabales; family Fabaceae; genus Trifolium; species Trifolium repens. The sequence continues at coordinate 27,098,747 of CP125836.1, read as the reverse complement.
ACCCAAACCTGAGCACAAGAACATTATTGTTGGAACAAAATGGGTATACAGAAACAAATTGAATGAGCAAGGTGAAGTTACAAGAAATAAAGCAAGACTTGTTGCACAAGGATATAGTCAACAAGAAGGAATTGACTTCACTGAAACCTATGCTCCAGTAGCAAGACTGGAAGCAATCAGGTTACTTTTATCTTATGTAGTTAATAATGATATCACTCTTTATCAAATGGATGTTAAAAGTGCATTTCTTAATGGTGTTATTTCTGAAGAAGTATATGTCAAACAACCTCCTGGATTTGAGGATTTAGCAAATCCAGATCATGTGTTTAGACTAAAGAAATCACTCTATGGACTCAAACAAGCTCCCAGAGCTTGGTATGAGAGACTGAGTACTTTCTTAGTCAACAATGGTTTTGAAAAAGGGCAAGTTGACAATACATTATTTAGAAAAACACTAAAGAAAGACATTTTGATCATTCAAATTTATGTTGATGATATCATTTTTGGATCAACTAATGCCACTCTGTGCAAGAATTTTTCTAAGCTTATGCAGGATGAATTCGAGATGAGCATGATGGGAGAATTGAAGTTCTTTCTTGGAATTCAGATAAATCAAACAAAGAAAGGAACATTCATTCATCAATCCAAATATATAAAAGATCTTCTGAAGAAATTCAATTTGGAAGATTGCAAACCCATGAACACTCCAATGCATCCCACATCAAGCTTAAGCAAAGAAGAATCAGAAGGCAAAGTTGATCAGAAGCTCTACCGAGGTATGATTGGATCTCTTCTTTATCTAACTGCATCAAGACCTGATATTTTATTCAGCGTATGCTTGTGTGCAAGATTTCAATCAGATCCTAGAGAATCCCACTTCACAGCAGTGAAAAGGATTTTCAGGTATTTGAAAGCTACTTGTAACATTGGATTACTGTATCAGAAATCCAATGATTACAAACTGATTGGATTCTGTGATGCTGACTATGCTGGTGATAGAATTGAAAGAAAATCCACCAATGGTAACTATCAATTCATTGGTGAGAATTTAATTTCATGGGCTAGTAAAAGGCAAACCACCATAGCTATGTCAACAGCAGAAGCTGAATACATATCAGCAGCTAAATGTTGTACACAACTACTTTGGATGAAATATCAATTGGAAGATTATCAAATAAGCAGTAACAATATTCCTTTATATTGTGATAATACTGCAGCTATTCACCTCTCTAAAAACCCTATTTTACATTCAAGAGCTAAGCACATTGAGATTAAACATCACTTTATCAGAGACTATGTTCAAAAAGGAGTAATTGATCTCAAGTTCATTGAAACTGAAAATCAATGGGCTGATATCTTTACAAAACCTTTAGCTGTTGAACGTTTTGATTTTATCAAAAGGAATCTGAACATGATGGAAATCTCTAATTAACTTAGACTCTGATGAAAAATTTGAGTTTGTAAGAATCTAATAGTAATCAGAAGCTGAAGTCATCAGAACCTTCTGTATCAGAAGTTGTGTTGAGGACATCTTCTGACAAACTATCAGAATCTGATTAGAAGGTAAATAGTTCTGGCGCGTAAGTTAAAATCTTTTATAAAAACCCTTTGATACACGTGTCAGTTATTTAAATAATCCTTTGATACACGTGTCTTAGTGCAAGTGGATAAAGAAGTTGGTTAATGATGATTAGCATTTCTAATTCCCATTTGTGGTAAAATACTCTACTACCCCTATGTGTTTGTGCTTGTTTTTGCGCGAAACTTTCTATTTAAACACACTAACTGTTCACATTCACACTTTTGCACTCTCACAACCTACACTTTCATCTTCTAAAACTCAGAGCAATTTCTTTCTCCCTCATTAGAAACCCTAACCCCCAAACTCCATCAATGGCTTCAATCATTCCAAGAGATTGTATAATTGACATTGCAAACTCCAAACCTACCAAGTTTGCTAAAGATCAATGTCCGTATAAGTATGATGACCTAAATCTTGCGATTGAAAATCCGGTTGATCTAGATGGGTTAAGAGTAAACGGATTCGCTAATGTAGTCAATCTGTTCAAAAGACAAGGTTTGGAATACTATTTTGATCTACTGAATGGTCCAACATATACTGAAATGGTGAAAGAATTCTGGATGAAAGCAACAGTTATCAATAAAGACGTGTACATTCAGAGAATCAAAGATATGGTTGAAGAAAATCATGAACTTCAAGGTAAAACTCCAGAACAAATGGGTTTGAAACCTTTCACATCAACAGAGATTGAGTCGTTTGTGGCTGGATTCAGAATCTCTATCAGAGTATGTAATATTTGTGAGGCTCTGAAGATAGACCAGGAAGGTCTTGTCCTCAGAAACTCTGATGAGGTTGGCCCTGATGTTGAGGAATTCATATTCAAACCTAAGGCAAATCCAGATGACAAGTTTGAATGGACCAACACCTGCAAAGTCATCTACAAGATTCTGATTGACAGTATTTTATCCAAGTTGGGAGGCACTGATCAAATCTCAAACCTTCAGAAGCTGTTTACATTTCACGTTGGTAAAGGAAACTTTGTAGATATTGGTAAACTTATCTTTGATCATCTTGCCAATTCTATTCTCTCTTCCAAATCTATTGTGCGACACTCAAGGCTACTTAGTCATATGTTTGCACAGTGTGGTTTATTGGATACAATCACTCCGTTTCTCCCAGGATATGGTTCCTTTCTGCTTAATTCTAAATTCGTAAATAGCACTACGCTAAGGTACATGAAACTGGTGAAAAACAATCAGATTGTTCATCCAACACACCCACTGCTGATCAAAGACTCTGAGAAAGACATTGATGAATGTAGACTTGTGCATGTCAGTGATAGTGCTGCTAAGAGAGTTAGAGAGGCACATGCTGATCTGTTGAAAAAGCTAGGTGCTGATGTAGGAGATGGACAACCTACAAAATTAACCATCAGACAATCTAGGATTCTGGAGCAACCAACCAGAGTACAACCTGTCAAAAGGAAAGCTGCTAAAAGTCCTGCTGAGAAGAAGGTTGCTAAAACTCAAAAGACTACAGGTCCTAGATCTTCAAAGAAACCTAGGGCTAGGAAGGTGGTTTTGGAGGATCTTACAGAAGAAGAGAAGGAAAGTGTTGCGTTACAGGCAGCTTTGGAAAAGATTAATAAGTTCAACAAGAAGCAAGAAGAACTGAAGGATGGATATGAGTGTGGTATTGATGAATCAGCATTTGATGAGATGCATAAGAAGCTTCCTAAAAGGAATGATCCTCATAATCTGCTGGAACAACAGACTCTGTATGGAAATGAAAATGGTAAGTTTTCTAATTTTATTGGAGGCAGCAAAGCATTTAGTGATTATTTCAGAAGACTTCAATTCCCTTCTGAAATCAAAGTTAAACATACTCTGAATAAGGTTTTAAAAGGAGTTAATTCTGAGAAAGACAACATTCTTTCTGAGAATCAACCAACTTCAGAGCAGTTTAACCATATCCTATCTAACCCATCAGAATCTCCTGCTAATAATATATGTAATGATGCAGCACAAGCTTCCACTAGTAATGCACCTCTCATTCAAAATCTGGATGAAGATTCTGACCGTACAACCTAACCACCGCCTGAAAAATCCCCCACACACCATGATAACCAAATTCTCAAACCTACCCCAAACTCTGAGAATGTTGAACAAGAGTCAACCGTAGAAAAATCATCACCTCCACCAGAAAATGAACCACACCCACAATCACCTCCACCAGAACATACTCAACCAGAAAATGAAAAACCAAAATCACCAGAACCTACAGTAACTGAAGTGGTTAATCCTGAAGAACATGCAGCTGAGCAATCCCCACATCATGTGGATATGGACAACTCATGTACTTTACCCACACCACTCAAGAAACAATTCCAACGAATTGATGAGTCTCTGAATCAAGAAGGTATTCAGAAAACCCCTCCTCACCAAACCAATCATCTCAAGACCCTAATGCAGGATGTGTCTATGGACTGCATTTATATTCCACCTCACTTACCTTCCAGAATTGTCAATGAACCTCTAGAGCAAACTCAGGATGATATCACTAATTTGCTACAAGCTGTTGACAAGAACATTAGAAGACTATCCAGCGCCATTCCTAACAGGTCTATTGAAACAGCTCATATCAACAAAGAGTGTGACCTTATGGAACAGAATCTGGTGTACATGATCAGATCAGTGAGAGAAGCTTACACCAAGGATTTAAACTTCAGGAATGAGATTGCTAGAAAGGAAGAGGAAGATAGGTTGGAAAGAGAGAGATTAGAAGCTGAGGAAAGGGAAAGGAAGAGGTTGGAAGATGAGCGCATTGAGAAGGAAAGGCAAGAAGCTCAAGCTAGAGAGGAAGCTAGACTAGCAGAAGAGGCTAGAAGAGCTGCTGAACAAGCAAGACTTGAGAACTGTTGGAACAAAAGAGGTTCTGACATGATCCAATTAAGTTTTGATGATAACAAAAGTATTAATATACAATAGGGTATACTAATTATTTAATCCAAGTGTGCAGATATTCAAGTTAATTTTTATATTCACTTAAAGCACATTGGAAGCTCTGATATGGCAAAGCAAACTCTGATCTAAACTTGAAGACATCAGAAGATGCAAATTTGGTTCATCAGAGGATGCAAATTTTATTCATCAGAAGATGCATATCAGACTCTGATAAGAGCAGTGAGAGCCGTTTTGTCAGAAGAACATTCTCTGCATCAATGATTATACTCTGACATTCCAAAAGCTGATGGAATCAATCTTATCCACAGAATAGTGACGTTTGTACTATTGTACGAACTCTTTACCTGATTTGGATAAATTTTTCTCTCCAAGATTGATCGCATACAAGGTTACCTGATTTGGATATCAAAGGTACTATCTACAGCTGGCGCAATCTCACCGCGCAAATTCAAATCAATCACGCTCCACCTTCATCTATAAATTGGAGCAAGTTTGAAGCTTTGGGACACGACACTTGAACAATTTGAAAAGAGCTGTTACTCTGCAAAAATCATCCTAAAGCACAAAACTGCAAATACAACTTGAACTCATATTCAAAATCCAAGACTCCATCTTCAGCTTCTGTTAATTCATTAGTTGAACCTTAGAATTTTGTATTAAGATTCTAAGTTAAGTCTTGTATCAAAAGTTGTATTTAATTTGTAACTGAACATTGATCTTTATATCAATTGTTCAGACTCTGTTTTTCTAAACTTGTGTATTGAAGTCTCTTGCCTGCGTGCTTGAGCATTAGGAAGTCTCTTGTTTGTATACTTGAGCATTGGAAGTCTCTTGCTTGTGTGCTTGAGCAATTGTAATCTTTGGTGATTATAGTGAACTCTCTTGGAAGTACAAGAGGACTGGACGTACTCTCGGTTTGTGAGGGGAACCAGTATAAAAATCTCTGTCTCTATCCATCTCTCCTTCTCTCTACCTTCAAAGTTATTCTTAATTGTGTTTTGTTTTCTAAACCGCTGCAACCTCTGATAAGGTCTTTGTAACTTAGAAGAAATTTTTTAAATTACCCAAAACACAATTCAACCCCCCCCCCTTCTTGTGTTTTTCACACCTTCAATTGGCATCAAGAGCCCGGTTCTGTTTTTTTTAATCACCTAACAGTGAGACAGTTTCCTGTTGAAAAACACTATGACTGAAACTCCAAGTGGTAGCTTGAAAGCAGTTCCTCATGACTATGATGTTGAAGATAAGTCAAGCAACAAAGCACCAAAGTTCAATGGAGATGCATCTACCTTTTCCTGGTGGAAAGATAGAATCTACAGTCATCTTATTGGTTTAGATGATGAGCTTTGGGACTTGGTTGAAGAAGGGGTAACTTTCCAAGGGCTAGATGAAAAGGGAAGGCTATCTGTTGAAGAAAGAAAGAAGTTCACTCCTACAGACAAGAAACTTTACAAGAAGCATCACAAGGTTAAGGATCTTCTCATTGGGTGTATAACTCATGATGAGTACCTCAAGATTACAGACAAATACACTGCCAAGAGCATCTATGACTCCTTGTGTTCCACATATGAAGGGAACAAACAGGTTCAAGAGGCAAAGGCTACTCTTTTGATCCAACAGTATGAACTCTTTAGAATGAAGGATGATGAGAACATTGAATCAATGTATTCTAGATTGAAAATTCTTGTGGCTGGTCTCCAAGTTCTAAAGAGAAGTTATACAACCTCTGATCATGTAAGGAAGATTTTGAGAAGCTTACCCTCAAGGTGGAGGCCTAAGGTAACAGCTATCCAAGAAGCTAAAGATTTGGACAAACTTGGCTTGGAAGATTTGATAAGTTCACTCATGAGTCATGAGATTGAACTATCTTTTGATGAGCCTCAGAAGAAACTAAAATCTTTGGCTTTGCCATCTATTTCAGTTTCATCTAAGGCTCTGAAAGCCAAAGTTGTAGAATCTGAAGCAGAGGAATCTTCCATAGATAATCAAGAGGAAGGATCAGATGATGATTTCTTTGCACTCTTGTCCAAAAACTTTCAAAAGTGGTCATTAAGGAAAGGCAAAAATTTTCAAGGCAGAGGATCTGGATCAAGAAACAACACCAGCAAAGAGAAGAAGGATGACACAAAAAATTGTTTCAATTGTCATAAGCCTGGACACTTCATGGCTGATTGTCCTGAACTCAACTCCAAGGGTAAAGGAAGAAAGAGTATGATCAAGAACAAAGCCAAGAAGAGTCTGATGGCAACATGGGAGGATATTAATGAACTATCTGAGGATGAAGACTCTGAGGAAGCAAACCTAGCGCTTATGGCCATTGGAGAGTCAGACAATGAAAATGATTCAGAATCTGATACTGACGACATTGATGAGGTAATATCTAAAATGTCTAATACTCAAATGACCAAAGCTTTGAAAGATGTAATGGTGAAGTACATGGAAAAATTGAGTGAGCTAGATTTCTGCAAACAAAAAATGAAGCTCCTCAATGAAAATCTCACCCAGACTCAAGCAAACTATCAAAAATCTCTTAAAACAATTAAGGTGCTTGAGACTGGATGCAGAACATGTCACAAACCTTATGACGAGTATGAAATCTCTCTACAAGAGTTTGTGCACCATAACATAGATAAGACTAAGGTAACTTCTGTAATTCATGGTGGACTTAGCAACTATTACAAAAGACAAGGACTTGGTTCTCTTACATGTCCTGATGTGGGAAAATTAAGTAAACCTGTCGTGTTGAGCAAGTCACCATCAGAATCTTATTCAAACTTCACTAAGGGTACATCAGAACCTCTGACTGTGTCTGGTACTCTTGTGAGCTTGGAACCACAAGATAAGGTATCAGAAGATAACTCATCTTCTGAACCTAAGTCTTCTAAAACTAAGGTTCCCCTCACATCAGTACCCATGTCTACTCAAGTTAAAGCTGTCAAAGTACCAAAGCCTGTTAATAAGCGGGGCACTAGTACTTCTAAGGCAAACTTGGTAACTGGTTCTCTGACACATTCAAGAGGAAAGTCTCAGAGACAACATAAGCCTAAACAATTTTCTAAAGGCTCAGTTGACTCCAGATCTTCTGATTATTCTAACAAGAAGGATAAGATTCTCAAAACTAACCAAAAAGGACCCATCAGAGTATGGGTACCAAAATCTGAAATAGTGTATGCTGCAGGTATGCACCCAAAGAAGAAAAGAAAGCTCATGGTATCTGGACTCTGGCTGCTCACGTCACATGACAGGAGACAAGCTCTTATTCCACACCCTGAATCAGCAAGAGGGAGGAACAGTAGGGTTTCTTGGCAACCAGAAGGGAAGGATCATTGGTATAGGTACAGTTGGTAATTCTTCTTTGTCAATTTCTGATGTTTGGTTAGTAGAAGGACTACATCATAACTTACTTAGCATAAGTCAATTGTGTGATAGTAATTATGATGTTATGTTTAATAAGGATTCATGTACTGTAATTAGAAACTCTGATCAATCCATTGTTTTCAAGGGAAATAGAAAAGACAATGTGTACAAAGTCAATTTTTCTGATTTAAAGGAACAACAAGTGCTTTGTCTTTTGACACTGAGTGATGAAAAATGGATCTGGCATAAAAGATTGGGTCATGCTAACTGGAGATTAATCTCTAAGCTTAGCAAGGACAATCTTGTCAGAGGCCTTCCAAAAATAAAATATCACTCAGACTCACTTTGTGGTTCTTGTCAAAAAGGAAAAATTGTCAAAAGTTCTTTTAAGAACAAGAACGTTGTCTCTACTACTAGACCTTTGGAACTCTTACACATTGATCCTTTTGGACCAGTTAGCACTGCTTCAATCAATGGTAAGAAATATGGATTAGTCATTGTGGATGATTATAGTAGATGGACTTGGGTAAAATTTCTGAGAAATAAAGATGATACATATGAAGTGTTCAGCATCTTCTGCACCCAGATTCAAAATGAAAAGAATTCAAAAATTTTGAAAGTAAGAAGTGATCATGGTGGTGAATTTGAAAATGAACCTTTTGAAAAATTTTGTGAAGAACATGGAATTCTCCATGAATTCTCTTCTCCTAGAACTCCACAACAAAATGGAGTTGTTGAGAGAAAGAATAGATCTTTACAAGAAATGGCACGCACCATGATGCATGAAAATAATTTAGCAAAATTCTTTTGGGCAGAAGCTGTTAACACTGCTTGTTATATTCAGAATAGAATCTATATAAGACATATTTTGAACAAAACAACATATGAACTCTTTAAGGGAAGAAAACCCAATATTTCTTATTTTCATCAATTTGGTTGTACATGTTACATTCTGAATAACAAAGTCCATCTTAAGAAATTTGACTCTAAAGCCTGTAAGGGTATCTTCATTGGATACTCTGAACGCTCTAAGTCATACAGGGTGTATAATTCTGAAACTAATATAGTGGAAGAATCAATGCACGTAAAGTTTGATGATAAAGAGCCTGATGATAAAAAGTCAGAGCCTGTTAAAGATTTGTCAGGATCTGATGAGTCAGAAGATGAAGCTCCAGAGTATGATAATAACATAGAATCTATAGAAGACTCTGAAGCTCAAGAAGATGCACCTTCTAATGCTGCTCAAGAACATCAAACTATTGATGATAACCCTGAAGAATCTGATATTCCAAGGAACACATTCAAATATAAATCATCACATCCTGAAGAGCTCATCTTAGGAAACAAGAACAGTCCAAGAAAAACAAGGTCAAACTTCAGAGTTGAAGAATCATTATTTGGATTAGTTTCTTTGATTGAACCCAAGACAACAAATGAAGCTCTCTCTGATGATGCTTGGATAGTTGCAATGGAAGAAGAGTTAAATCAATTCAAGAGAAATGATGTGTGGGATCTGGTACCCAAACCCAAGCATAAGAACATTATTGGAACAAAATGGGTATACAGAAACAAATTGAATGAACAAGGTGAAGTCACAAGGAACAAAGCAAGACTTGTTGCACAAGGATACAGTCAACAAGAAGGAATTGACTTCACTGAAACATATGCTCCAGTTGCAAGACTGGAAGCAATCAGGTTACTTTTATCTTATGCAGTCAATAATGGTATTACTCTATATCAAATGGATGTGAAAATTGCATTTCTAAATGGTGTCATATCTGAAGAAGTGTATGTCAAACAACCTCCTGGTTTTGAAGATTTGACAAACCCTGATCATGTGTTTAAACTAAAGAAGTCACTCTATGGACTCAAACAAGCTCCCAGAGCTTGGTATGAGAGATTGAGTACTTTTTTGGTTGACAATGGTTTTGAAAAAGGACAAGTTGACAATACACTCTTCAAAAAGACCCTTAAGAAAGACATTTTAATCATTCAAATATATGTTGATGATATCATTTTTGGATCAACTAATGCCACTCTTTGCAAGAATTTTTCGAAGCTTATGCAGGATGAGTTTGAAATGAGTATGATGGGAGAGTTGAAGTTCTTTCTTGGTATTCAAATAAATCAAACAGAGAAAGGAACATTCATTCATCAATCCAAATATATAAAGGATCTTCTGAAGAAGTTCAACTTAGAAGATTGCAAACCCATGAATACTCCAATGCATCCTACATCAAGTCTAGGCAAAGAAGAATCTGAAGGCAAGGTTGATCAGAAGCTGTATAGAGGTATGATTGGATCTCTTCTTAATCTAACTGCCTCAAGACCTGACATTTTATTCAGTGTCTGTTTGTGTGCAAGATTTCAATCAGATCCTAGAGAATCTCATCTCACTGCTGTGAAGAGAATCTTTAGGTATTTGAAAGCTACTTGTAACATTGGATTACTGTATCAGAAATCCAATGACTACAAGCTGATTGGATTCTGTGATGCTGACTATGCTAGTGATAGAATTGAAAGAAAATCCACCAGTGGTGACTGCCAGTTTATTGGTGAGAATTTAATTTCATGGGCCAGTAAAAGGCAAACCACTATAGCTATGTCAACAGCAGAAGCGGAATATATATCAGCAGCTAAATGTTGTACACAACTACTTTGGATGAAATATCAATTGGAAGATTATCAAATCAGCAGTAACAATATTCCTTTATATTGTGACAATACTGCAGCTATTCACCTTTCTAAAAACCCTATTTTACATTCAAGAGCTAAGCATATTGAGATTAAGCATCATTTTATCAGAGACTATGTTCAAAAAGGTGTAATTGATCTCAAGTTTATTGAAACTGAAAATCAATGGGCTGATATCTTTACAAAACCTTTAGCTGTTGAACGTTTTGATTTTATCAAAAAGAATCTGAACATGATGGAAATCTCTGATTAACTTAGACTCTGATGAAAAATTGAGTTTGTGAGAATCTAATAGTAATCAGAAGATGAAGTCATCAGAACCTTCTGTATCAGAAGTTGTGATGAGAGTATCTTCTGATAAACTATCAGAATCTGATTAGAAGGTAAATAGTTCTGGCGCGTAAGTAAAAATCTTGTGTAAAAACCTTTTCGTTTTCAAAAACTTACGTGTCAGTTATTTAACAATCTCCTAATACACATGTCTTGTTGCAAGAGGATAAAGAAGTTGGTTAATGATGATTAGCATTTCAAATTCCCATTTGTGGTAAAATACTCTACTACCCCTGTGTTTGTGTACTTGTTTTTGCGCGTAAGTTTCTATTTAAACACACTAACTGTTCACATTCACACTTTTGCACTCTCACAACCTACACTTTCATTCTTCTAAAACACAGAGCAATTTCTTTCTCGCTCTTTAGAAACCCTAAATTTCAAATTTCATCCATGGCATCCTCATCAACATTTCTGAATAGAACATGTATGATCCTACCAAATGAATCCAACCCTACAGAGTTCGCAAAGGATCAACGACCATATAAGTATGACGAACTAAATGTAGCGATTGAAAATCCCGTTGATCTTGAGAGCATTAGGGTAAACGGTTTTGCTGAAGTCGTTCATCTATACAAAAAGCAAGGTTTGGAATATTATTTTGATCTTCTCAATGGACCAACTTATACTGAGATGGTAAAGGAATTCTGGATGAAAGCCTCTGTTATTACAAGGGATGTTTATGACAGGAAGGTCAAGGAAAAGATGAAGGAAAATCCTGAGTTCAAAGAGAGAACACCAGAAGAAATGGGATTAAGGTCTTTTATCTCTACAGAGATTGAATCCTTCGTGGCTGGATTCAGAATCTCTATCAGGCTCTCCCACATTCTTGAGGCTCTGAAGCTCAAGCGTGATGGTGTAATAATCAAACACTCTGATGAAGCAGGTCCTGATGTGGATGAATATTTATTCAAACCTAAGACCAATCCTAAGGACAAGTTTGAATGGACAAACAATTGCAAGATCATCTACAGGATCTTGATTGAAAGTATTCTGTCCAAATTGGGAGGCACAGATCAAATATCTAGTGTTCAGAAGCTGTTTACGTTTAATGTTGCAAAAGGAAATATTGTGGATATTGGAAGGCTTATTTTTGATCATCTGTGCATGTCTATTATCTCTAGCAAAGCTATTGTCAGACATTCAAGACTACTGAGCCACATGTTTGCACAAAGTGGTTTGTTGGATGCTATTACACCATATCTTCCTGGCTTAGGTACTTTTTTGCTTAGTTCTAAAATTGTCAATAGTACTACATTAAGATACTTAAAGCTGGTGAAGAACAATGAGATAGTTCATCCAACACATCCTGTGTTACTCAGAGAATCTGAGAAAGGTATTGGTGAAAGTTGGCTTGTACATGTCAGAGATAGTGAAGCAAAGAGAGTGATAGAAGCACATGCTGAATTCATGAAAAAACTAGGTGCTGATGTAGGAGATGGAGAACCTACAAAACTGACTGTAAGACAATCAAGGCTTTTGGAACAGCCTCTTAGACTTGAACCAGTCAAGAGGAAAGCTGTCAAAAGTCCTACTGTGAAGAAATCTGCTAAGGTTCAAAAGACCACAAAGACTACAGCTCCAAGATCCTCTAAACCAAGAGCAAAGAAAATGATACTGAAGGATCTTACTGAGGAAGAAAAGGAAGAAGCTGTTGTACAGGCAGCATTGGCTAAGGTTGCAGAGTTTAATAGGAAGCAAGACGCTCTGAAGGATGGATATGACTGTGGTATTGATGAAGCTGCATTTGATGATATGCACAAGAAGCTCCCAAAAAGGAATGATCCTCACAATCTGCTGGAACAGCAGACTCTGTATGGTAATGAAACTGGTAAGTTCTCTAATTTTCTTGGAGGCAGCAAAGGACTTAGAGATTATTTCAGAAGACTTCAATTCCCTTCTGAAATTAGAGTTAAACATGTTTTTGATAAGATTTTAAAAGGAGTTAATTCTGAGAAAGCCATTGCCCTTTCTGAGAATCAACCATCATCAGAGCAGTTTAACCTCATCATATCTCACCCATCATAATCTCAGACTAATTTTATATGCAATGATGCAGTGCAAGCTTCTACAAGCACTGCACCTGTTATTCAACTGTCTTTTGATGATGATTCTGATAAAACCCCTTCACCTCCACCTGCACAATCCCCCAACCATCAAGAAATACCTACCACAACACCACAACAAGATGAACCACAAAATGATCCCCAACCAAACTCTGTGATTGTTCATCATGTGAACACTCAAGAACAACCAAAAACACCTCAACCAGAAAATACTGAACCAGAGACTACCCAACCAGAACATCAAATCCCACCAGAACATAACCCATCAGAACATGCTCACCAATCACCAGAATCTAATCAAGATCAAGCCTCAGAAACTCTTCATGCTGACGAACATGTCCATGAGAAATCCCCACAACATGTGGCTATGGACAACTCATGCGATTTACCTACACCTATCAAGACACATGTTCAACAGATAAATGAGACTATGAATCTTGAAATCCTACAAAGAACCCCTCCTGACCAATCACAACATCTCCAACACCTTTTGCAGGATCTCTCTATGGACTGCATATTTTTCCCTCCTCACCTACCCTCAAGAATTATCAATGAACCTCTTGACCAAACTCAAAATGACATCACTAACCTGCTGAAAGCTGTTGACAAGAATCTTAGGAGAATGTCCAGTGCCATTCCACACAGGTCTATTGACACAGCACACATTGACAAAGAGTGTGACCTTGTGGAGAAAAATCTGGTACTCATGATTCGCTATGTCAGAAAAGCTTATACTACAGACTTGAGTTTGAGGAATGAAATAGCTAGGAAGGAAGAGGAAGAGAGGCATGAAAGGGAAAGATTGGAAGCTGAGGAGAGGGAAAGAAAAAGATTGGAGGATGAGCGTATAGAAAGGGAAAGGCAAGCTGCTGAGCAAGCCAGGCTAGCAGAAGAAGTTAGAAGAGCTGCTGATCAAGCAAGGCTTGAGCAACTGGCTAGAAATGCACCAGAGTATGCTCAGCACATATTGGAAAATCAGGATAATTTTCAAAGAAGGCTTGATGAACATTCGTCTATGCTGGCTGCTATTATGGAAACTCTTCAGAGTATCAATGCAAGATTACCTCAGCAACCTGATCAACCTTAACCCCTAGGATTCTAAGCACATGTTCTGATTATTTGTTTAATGTTTTATCATGTTCTGATATTTGTTTTGTAACTTGCTGAATATTATTTTCTTATCAAGTACTCTGTTGCTAATTCAATTATCTTCTGTGTTCATTATTTATTTCTATGTTTATTATTTGTTGATTATTTTTTATGCTTTCATAAATGATTTTGAGACAAAAATCAACACAAAGATTTCAAAGCTAAATAATGAGTTTATTCAATTGAAAATTGTTGATTACATAAGTTTCTATCCAACTTTTCACTTGGATCCTACATAAATCAGCTAGTCCTAAATCTAGCTTATTTGAATCTAAGGGAAATGGAAGAGTTCACGACATTCTCTTCACTTCCTTATTGGGAAATCAATGAAAAGTGATCTCATTGATTATGAAGAGGGGTATTCTTCCTTGGGAGGAACATATGTAATCAAGAATTCCTTCCAATCAGAATCCCATTCAGATTCTGACTCAGATAAGGACTCTTGTTGTTTAGTCTTGGATCTCGTTTGATATTTGACTCTGACAGGAGCAGAAGTTGATGCCCTCATCTTCTGAAGTTTCTTCTTAGACTCTGGGTCTTGTTGAATCTTCACTTTCCTCTTCTTATTCTCCTGCACTCTCTTACTTTTGATCACTTTTCTATCCTTTTCCATTGTTGATTTTTCACAATGAAATGGAAGTGTTGAGTGAAATGACAAAGTTCACGGTCCTTATATAGTACTTTCAAACTAGACAAGTTCTTGGTTTTTACGACAAGCCATTTAATTGGAGTAGTTGTAACCACCTTGACTACATTGAAACTCTACTTTTGACCATTTTTTTTCAAAATTGTCATTTAATTCTTGTCAGTTTTATCTTTTTGTTTAATGACAAAAGGGGGAGTAAGAGCTGTTATTAATTTATGAGATGTTAAACTGAAACCAAATTCCAAACCAAAATTTTATTTTTCAGTTATGTCTAAATACAATATAATTTTGAGGAAAATATCAGTTTAAATTTGAACTTCTGATACATGGTACGTGTAAAAGAAAATTGCACTTTTCTTTCATAGGTATCAGACTTAGGGGGAGAGCTTGCAAACCTAGGCTCTGAATATCTAGTGTATTAGTTTAAGTTCAAAATTCAAATGAATATTTTTAAACTGATTTAATTAATCATTGCTGAACTTAGGGGGAGCTTGCAAAACTCATCAACCTAAGAGATGCTTGATAAATTTTATCAACAACCATTGTAAATTAATACTTGGTTTGTCATCAATCAAAAAGGGGGAGATTGTTGGAACAAAAGAGGTTCTGACATGATCCAATTAAGTTTTGATGATAACAAAAGTATTAATATACAATAGGGTATACTAATTATTTAATCCAAGTGTGCAGATATTCAAGTTAATTTTTATATTCACTTAAAGCACATTGGAAGCTCTGATATGGCAAAGCAAACTCTGATCTAAACTTGAAGACATCAGAAGATGCAAATTTGGTTCATCAGAGGATGCAAATTTTATTCATAAGAAGATGCATATCAGACTCTGATAAGAGCAGTGAGAGCCGTTTTGTCAGAAGAACATTCTCTGCATCAATGATTATACTCTGACATTCCAAAAGCTGATGGAATCAATCTTATCCACAGAATAGTGACGTTTGTACTATTGTACGAACTCTTTACCTGATTTGGATAAATCTTTCTCTCCAAGATTGATCGCATACAAGGTTACCTGATTTGGATATCAAAGGTACTATCTACAGCTGGCGCAATCTCACCGCGCAAATTCAAATCAATCCCGCTCCACCTTCATCTATAAATTGGAGCAAGTTTGAAGCTTTGGGACACGACACTTGAACAATTTGAAAAGAGCTGTTACTCTGCAAAAATCATCCTAAAGCACAAAACTGCAAATACAACTTGAACTCATATTCAAAATCCAAGACTCCATCTTCAGCTTCTGTTAATTCATTAGTTGAACCTTAGAATTTTGTATTAAGATTCTAAGTTAAGTCTTGTATCAAAAGTTGTATTTAATTTGTAACTGAACATTGATCTTTATATCAATTGTTCAGACTCTGTTTTTCTAAACTTGTGTATTGAAGTCTCTTGCCTGCGTGCTTGAGCATTAGGAAATCTCTTGTTTGTTTACTTGAGCATTGGAAGTCTCTTGCTTGTGTGCTTGAACAATTGTAATCTTTGGTGATTATAGTGAACTTTCTTGGAAGTACAAGAGGACTGGACGTACTCTCGGTTTGTGAGGGGAACCAGTATAAAAATCTCTGTCTCTATCCATCTCTCCTTCTCTCTACCTTCAAAGTTATTCTTAATTGTGTTTTGTTTTCTAAACCGCTGTAACCTCTGATAAGTTCTTTGTAACTTAGAAGAAATTTTTTAAATTGCCCAAAACACAATTCAACCCCCCCCCCCCCCTTCTTGTGTTTTTCACACCTTCAAGAACATTGCCAGAAATGCACCAGAATATGCTCAACACATCAGAGAAAATCAAGAGAATATTCAGAGAAGGATTGATGAGCATTCATCTATTCAGAGAAGGACTCTTGTTGTTTGGTCTTGGATCTTGTTTGATAATTGGCTCTGACAGGAGCAGAAGTTGATGCCTTCATCTTCTGAGGGTTCTTCTTAGACTCTGAGTCTTGTTGAATCTTCACTTTCTTCTTCTTCTTCTCCTGTGATTTCTTACTTTTGATCACTCTTCTATCCTTATCCATTGTTATGTTTTACAATGAAATGGAAGTGTTGAGTGAAATGACAAAGTGATGGTCCTTATATAGTGGATTCAAGCCAGACAAGTTCATGGTTTTACGACAAATCATTTAATTGGTATAGTTGTAACCACCTTAACTGCATTGAAACTCTACTCTTGACCATTTTTTTCTAACTTGTCATTTAATTTCTTTTGTCAGTTTTATTTTTTTGCTTAATGACAAAAGGGGGAGTAAGAGTCGTAATTAATTTATGCAATGCTAAACTGAAACCAAATTTCATTCTTTTATTTATTAAAATTATGTCTTCGTATGATATGATTTTGAGGAAAATATTAGTTGAAATTTGAACTTCTGATACATGGTACGCATAAAAGAAAAGTGCAATTTTCTTTCATGGGTATCAGACTTAGGGGGAGAGCTTGCAAACCTAGCCTCTGAAAGTCTACTGTATTAGTTTAGTTCAAAATTCAAATAATTATTTTTAAACTGATTTAATTAATCATTGCTGAACTTAGGGGGAGCTTGCAAAACTCATCAACCTAAGAGATGCTTGATAAATTTTATCCACAACCATTGTAAATTAATACTTGGTTTGTCATCAATCAAAAAGGGGGAGATTGTTGGAACAAAATAGGTTCTGACATGATCCAATTAAGTTTTGATGATAACAAATGTATTAATATACAATAGGGTACACTAATTATTTAATCCAAGTGTGCAGATATACAAGTTAATTCTTTAAATATACTAGAAGCACATTGGAAGTTCTGATATGTCAAAGCAAACTCTGACCAGATTTTAAAGGCATCAGAAGATGCAAGTTATATTCGTCAGAAGCTAGTATCAGACTCTGATAAGAGCAGTGAGAGCCGTTTTCGTCAGAAGAACATTCTCTGCAACAATGATTGGAAATCATCATCATCCTCTGACATTCCAAAAGCTGATGGAATCAATCTTATCCACAAGATAGTGACGTTAGTACTATTGTACGAACTCATTACCTGATTTGGCTAAAACGTTATCCCCAAGATTGATCGTATACAAGGTTACCTGATTTGGTTAAAAATGGTACTATCTACAGCTGGCACAATCTCACCGCATCAAATTCAAATCAAACACGCTCCACCTTCGTCTATAAATTGGAGCAAGTTTGAAGTTCTAGGACACGATACTTGAACAATTTGAAAGAGCTGTTATTCTGCCAAAATCATCCTAGAGCACCAAGAACTTCAAATACAACTTGAAATCATATTCAAATCCAAGACTCCAGCTTCAGCTTCTGTTAATTCATTAGTTGAACCTTAGAATTTTTGTATTAAGATTCTAAGTTAAGTCTTGTATCAAAAGTTGTATTTATTTGTAACTGAACATTGATCTTCATATCAATTGTTCAGACTCTGTTTTCTTATATTTGTTTTGGAAGTCTCTTGCCTGCGTGCTTGAGCATTAGGAAGTCTCTTGTTTGTATACTTGAGCATTGGAAGTCTCTTGCAAGGTTGCTTGAGCATTTGTAATCTTTGGTGATTATAGTGAACTCTCTTGGTAGTACAAGAGGACTGGACGTACCCTTGGTTTGTAAGGGGAACCAGTATAAAATCTATGTCTCTACTTTTCTCTCTATCTTCAACGTCCTGATCAAATTGTGTTTTTGCTTTTCTACATAGCATCAGCCTGGCTAAGGATGGCTGGGTCGAGGTCAGGGAAGAGGATCTTCACTTGGTCTAGCGCAAACGAAAATCCTTCATCATACTGCGCCCCAGCCAGAATCTCAAGCTTCTCCTTCTTGGACCCCCAATTAGCTCTCTCCTCCTTTAAAACCTTCAACTCAGCAAGAGCAGTCCCATTCTCCTCGGTTAAAGCCTTAATGCGCTCATCTCTGGAGTTCAGGCTAGCTTGGACGACGTTCATAGTTTTGACCGCCGACTCCTTATCTCTTTTGGCATCCGCCAAGTCCCCCACATACTTCTTCTTCAAACTATCCACCTCCTTAGCATGTTTATCCTTCAAAGTCTTAAGGTCGCCCTCACACCTGTCTTTGGCAGCCTTTATGTCCCTCTCAAGGGTAATCAAATTCTTCTCCACCAAAGCCTCATTATCCTTGGCAATGGAGAGCTCAGCCTTCTGGCGTGACGCCAAAGCATAGTTAAGCAGGAGACCTTTGAGCTCGTACCCAAGAGCCATCCTCGCCAGATCGTCAGACCCCGTGTTGTTGAAGCGAGCAGAGTTCCCCTCCATGTCCACCATTTTGGACAGAAACGCCTCAGGATCGAACATAGGATCCCAGGGCGAAGACTTCCCAGATTGGTTCGCCCCAACAGCAGCCTCCTCTACCGCAGGAGAACCCTCCGCCATGTACTCATCAACATCCACCAGATCCTTATCCACTTCCACAATCTCTTGCTCCTTCTTGCCCTTCCACGACAGACCCCTCTGTTTCTTCTTCACAGGTGACTTCATCTACCCCTCAGTCTTGGCAACTTTCTCCCCAGCAACGGGACCAGAACTGGAAGGCTTCACTTGGACACTAATCCTAGAGTCGTTGTTCCTTTTCTTCTTATCCTCGCCCACGTCCAACCTTAGGCTCGGGTTGCTCTTTCTTTCTCCTCGCCTTCTCCAAGTATTGTTGTCTCTGGGCAGGAGTCAAGCTAGACATATCTTCTACAAAGGAAAAGGAAATGGATTAGTTACACAAGAGTTAACAAGTCATATAGAAGAATAAAATGATTCGCAAAATTACTTACTGAGATACTTGTCTAAAACGGCAGGGGCGCGGTCAGCATCTAAGAGTTCCCTAGGATTCATCTGGTTCAGAGACTCTAAGTACGCCACTGTGTCCCTCTCAAACTCACTCAACCTCTCGTATATAGCGCCCTTAATCAACTTGGGGCTGGTCGTCCAGTGAAAGGGGAAAAGGGGAGCACCATCATCACTAGACATCACACTTGGGCAATGCTCAGCTCCACGGACACGAACGAAGGTATCCTTGTAATACTTATAGTTAGAGCTATACAACTGAAACAAACCCCTGTTGGGCAGCGAACTCAAAGGCACCACATTTTGAGGACTCAAATTTTTGATATGGTAAAAAGAGAAGAAAACCGCCACTGAGGGCTCAGGGATTTCAAGGCCATAGCAAACTAACTCAAAAGCCCTAATGAAGGACCAACTATTAGGGCTAAGTTGTGAAGGGGCAACGTTCAGGACCCTAAGCATGGATTTCTGAAACTCGGTGAAGGGGAAGAATAGATGAAAGTCTTCAATAAACTTGGTGTACATGTAGAAGGTGATATGTTCAGAGCGAGGCACGTCGAGCACATACTCGCCCTCTTCCACTGGTTCAAGTACGATGTCTTTCTCATCAAAGGTTCCTGAGACATCAAACTTCTTTCTATACGCCTCCACACTCTCAACACTCTGGTAGATGGAAGAAACCTCCATGGCCATGGCTTCAGGTCCTACAGCAACTATAGCGAGCGATTCGTCTCTTCGTTTTCCTGTGAAAGACGAAGGAGAAATTATTACACAATCACTGCTATTCCCGCTACTATTATCGCAACTACTATCGCTACTGTCATCGCCAATACCACCCTCAAGTTCCCTAAGGCTAAAAGAATCCCCCATAAGTTCGGCATAGTAACCACTATAGTCAAAAGAACCATCAGGCCTAGTGAAATGCTCACGAACTTGACGCTCTAGAGGGGAACCAATAATGAGAGGACGAGGAGGGTTCCTCTCATCCACGTTATCCAAATCTCTCAAAATCACCATTTTTTCCGGAAACCCTAGAAACCCTATCGCAAAATCGGAAGACAAGGAAAAATAAAAGGAGAAATAAGGGAAATAGCGGTTATACCTGGTGATAAGGAACGGTTAACACTTGAAAGTAATGGAGAACGTGGGTGGCGGGAAATTCGCGAAGAAAGCGCGAAGAAACTCACTAAGGGAAGCACGAAATCAACTTCGGTATCGCGATAAAGAGAAGAACAAACAGCCAAAATTCTCAAAGTTGTGATCAAAATAGAGAAGGCAATGAACAAGGAGCAACATATTTATAAAAGGAAAGCACCAGTTGAAAAAGGAAATTTGAAAAGTTGAAACTTTCGAAGAAAAACTAGCCAGTACGATGACTGGCGCGTGTCAAAGGCGAGCCCCATGCTCGGCCGCAGTCAAGGTCACGCCCTTGAGGCGAGGTAAAGAAAAATGCAATTATTTATACGGAATTAAAAGCTTCATTGATCAAGGAAACAAATTACAAGCATTGAGAAAATAAAGAGTACATGGTACAACGACATCAGAACACAATACAAACAACAAAAGAGAAAAACCTAAGTTGCTAGAAAATGAAACTACTTAAGCAACGACATATGCAGCCGCGACAGTATCATCTTGCAATTCTTCAATCTCCTCCTTGTACTTTTTGGCCACTATAAGGTCAGGGCTAATTTTGTCTTGATCATCCCGCAACCTGTCTATTTTTTCCCTGAGGCGGGCAAGTGAAGAACGAGTCCTGATAAGACGGGCGACATCATACTCAATGTCCAGTTGAAGGTTCCTTTTTCTCTTCATCAGAGGGCAGAGTTCTTTCTCCAGCACTTCAATGCGGTTCTCAACAGCCTCCTCAACAGACAAATTGAGATAAAGCGACTCTTCTTGCAGGTCAATACTGTCCTTGGTAACAGATATCTTCTTCTCTAGCGTGTCTTCAAGTTCATTGTAGCAAGTCACGACCGTATTAGTGGTTTCGATAAAGGCAGCATCTTTCTCCAAGCGACGAGACAACTCCAAGGCCAGGTCCAGGAAAGCTTTCTGATCGTTGGTCAAGCGCCATTTGTAATCATTAAGTTCTTCAACATAAATCTGGAACTACCCCACATTATCCATGAGGTCGTCTATGTTCTCCTCGACTTTGTCCTTTACTCGCCTAACAGGAGGCATAGCAGGCGATTCCAACACAGGAAGAGAATTAACCATGGTCATAAGGAATCAAAGAAACACAAAGGGTTAGCAAAGATACAGAAAATGTGAGCAAAACTCGAAGTCATCACAAGGGCTACTTATAGGAAGGGAGGCGACACAGGTTAAGGAAAGCGAGTGGGTGGTTACACCCCACGATCCCCATTATCGGCCTTACTCCCACTATCACCACTTCGCCTCTTTGAGCCTCGCGCTTGGGGGGCTGTGGACTGGGGTAAGGCCCAAAATCAGGACATAGGCCCAAATTCATAGATGGCCCAATTATACAACCCATTAAATTCAAATGAGTAAGCTTGGCGGGAAAGAAAGGTAGGGGCGACACGCGCAGCAGGTGACGCCCTCGCCTAAACATAACCACCCTCTCAAAATATCCCACCAGCACGTCGATACGCAGAAGGGAATAACCACCCTCTACCACCACAATCACCACCAGGATAGGAAGAAACCGCCCATCATCACCACGTGGGAGGCGGAGCAAGAAGAAGAAACCGCCACGATCATGGGGTATCCATGATCGTGACACTCCGTAACTACCACCCCTTGTAATCTATAAATAGGAGCTGATGTTTCATTGTAAAGGGTTGAACTTTTTGGAATAAACATGAATTATTGATTCTTACATACAGTTCATATACTTTATCACCCCCCTTATTTGTTCACCAGAACACTCACAAACCCAACTCTCCAGTAATCAATGTTGAAAAATCCCCACAACATAAGTTGTGGACAACAATATTACTGAAGTGTTACCAACCAACCAACAAACACCTCCAAATCACATCACCAATCCCAATACTCTGATGCAAACCCTCTCTGTTGATTGCATATATGTCCCTCCTTCCTTACCCTCTAGGATTTTGAATGAACCTATGGATGAAACCAAAGAGGACATTTCTAAAATACTGAAAGCTGTTGACAAGAACATTAGGAGAATCCAAAATGCTATTCCTAATAGGACTATTGAGTCAGCAGAGATTGACAAGGAATGTGAGCTCATGGAAGTTGGACTGCAAAATATGTTAAGGGCAATCAGAGTTTCATATAAGAGAGATTTGGAATTTCAAAATGAATTGGCTAGAATCAAGGTTGAACAAGAAAAGAAAGAAGCTGAAGAGCGTGAAAGGAAGAGGTTGGAAGCTGAAAGGCTTGAGAAGGAGAGGTTAGAGGCTCTGGCTAGAGAACAAGCTAGGCTAGCAGAAGAAGCAAGAATTGCTGCTGAACAGGCAAGGCTTGAACGCTTAGCAAGTAATGCACCAGAATTTGCCCTTCTTATGAGAGAAGATCAAGATAGACTGAAGCAAAAGGTTGATGAACATTCTGGCATTCTAACAGCCATCCTTGATACTCTGAAGAGCATTAATGAAAGATTACCCCCTCATCCTCAACCTCAACCCTAGGACTCTAAGCACTTTACTTTTCTGATTATTTTTGTTATGTGTTTGATTGTTCAGAATATGTTGTTGTTATATTTTATGGAACATGTTACCTTTTAATTTATCAAGTACTTATTTTGTGTGGTTATTTATCCTGTTTAATTATTTTATGTTATTTATGCATTCACAAATGTTTTTGAGACAAATATCAAAACAAAGATTCTAAACTAAATGAAGAGTTTTTATTCCACAAATAATTGTTGATTACATAAGTTCTTATCCACCTTTTCACTTGGATTCTACATCAGAAATAGCTAGTTCTAAATCTAGCTGATGAGAATCAGAAGGCGAGGACGGGTATTCTTCCCTAGAAGGAACATATGTACTCAAGAATTCTTTCCAGTCAGAATCCCATTCAGACTCTGACTCGGATGAAGACTCTTGCTGTTTGGTCTTGGATCTTGTTTGATAATTGACTCTGACAGAAGCATAAGTTGATGCTTTCATCTTCTGAGGTTTCTTCTTAGACTTTGAGTCTTGATGAATCTTCACTTTCTTCTTCTTCTTCTCCTGTGACTTCTTACTTTTGATCACTCTTCTATCCTTATCCATCGTTGTTTTTCAACATGCAATGGAAGTGTTGAGTGAAATGACAAAGGTTGATGGTCTTTATATAGGATTTCAAAATAGACAAGTTTATGTTTTTACGACAAGTCATTTAATTGATTTGGTTGTAACCGTTTTCTCCAACATTGACTGTCTTGAAACTCTCCTTTGGCCATTCTTTTTCAAACTTGTCATTTAATTCTTGTCAGTTTAATGACAAAAGGGGGAGTAAGAGTATATTAATTTGTGATACGCTAAACCTGAAGCCAAAATGCCAAATTTAAATTTATCAATTTATTTTTTTTTATGTTCTGATTATAATATTAAGGAAATTTTCTATTTCAAATCTGAACTTATTATACATGATACATATAAGAGAAGAGTGCAATTTTCTTTTATAAGTATCAGACTTAGGGGGAGAGCTTGCAAACCTAGCCTCTGAGAGTCAAATGTATAAGCCTAGTTCAAAATTCAAATAAAATTTTTAAATTGATTTAAATAATCATTGTTGAACTCAGGGGGAGCTTGCAAAACTCATAAACCTGAGAGAAGCATGATGTAATTAATCAACAACCATTGTAAATTAATACTTGGTTTGTCATCAATCAAAAAGGGGGAGATTGTTGGAACAAAAGAGGTTCTGACATGACCCACTTAAGTTTTGATGATAACAAAGATATTAATATACAATAGGGTATACTAATTATTTACTCTAGTGTACAGATATATAAGTTAAATTTTTATATTCACTATGAGTACATTGGAAGCTCTGAAATGGGAAGCAAATTCTGACCAGAACATGCTCATCAGAAGATGTAATGTCAAGTCTCGTCAGAAGCTGCATATCAGAGGCTACGTCATCAGAAGCTATGTTTTGAATACATCATGTTCTGATACTAGCAGTGAAGGCTGTTTTGTCAAAAGAGCATTCTCTGCTACAATGATTGAATTTCATCATCCTCTGACAACTCAAAAGCTGGAGAATCAACCTTATCCATAGAATAGTAACGTTAGTACTATTGTACGAACCTTTCACCAGAATTAGACGAATCTTCATTCCCAAGTTTGGTCGTACACAAAGGTTACCTGATATGGTTCAAGATCGTACTATTACCAGCTGGCGCAATCTCCTACAACGAATTCAAATTCAAGACGCTCCACCCTCTACTATAAATAGGAGTGGTAGTGAAGTTTTTGTGTACAACTACATTGAACAATTTTGAAAGAGCTGTTACTCTGCAAAAATCATCCTGTGCACAAAAACAACTTGAATACAACTTGAACTCATTTGAAAATCCAAGACTCAGCTTCAGCTTCTGAATCATACAGTTGTTGAACCTTAGATTTCTTTTATTAGGATTCTAAGTTTAGTCTTATCATTGAGTTGTATTTATTCTTTCTTATTGAACATTTATCTTTATATCAGTGTTCATATACTCTGTTTTTCTTATAAGTTGTTTGAAGTCTCTTGCTTGTGTCCTTGAGCAAAGGAAGTCTCTTGCCTGCGTGCTTGAGCAATTGTAATCTTGTTTGATTATAGTGAACTCCCTTGGAAGTACAAGGGGACTGGACGTACTCTCGGTTTGTGAGAGGAACCAGTATAAAATCTCTGTCTCTATCTTTCTCACTTTCTCTCATACCTTTTAAGTTGTTGTTTGATTGTGTTTTGTTTTCTAAACCGCTGCAAACTCTGATAAGTTTTTATAACTTAGAAGAATTTTTCAAACTACCCAAAACACAATTCAACCCCCCCTTCTTGTGTTTTTCACACCTTCAATATTCACCTGAAGTGAATTTGATAAATTTTTCTTGTTTGATTAAGTCTAATAGTAATTGAAAGACTAAATTTATATATGCTACGATATATTTTGCTCACTTGAACTGATGATTATATGAAACTCTTTGAAGGAGTTAATTTTTATGATACATTAAAAAAATGACATCATTTTTCCATTCTAAAAATTTGAAAGTAAATTTATTATAATAAATTTTATGATGATATAAGTATTATTAGTACTCTAGAAGAGATTCTAAAATAAATTGATTATAGAAAGATTTGAAATTGCATATGGTGCATGCGAAAGGTTTGTTTGAATTTGCAAATTTATTATTTAAATTTGATTTTGTGCATTAAGAAACTTATATAAAATATTATATAGCAAATGTATTAAAATAATTTGATATGGACAAATCTATTTTATTATGTACTTGAATGATTGTGATATCACTTGATGTTAATATAGATAGCTTCTTCAAGAAAATGATGGACAACTTGAATTGGTCCTGAAATACCATATCTTAGTTCAAACGAGAACATTAATGTATTTTATTCGTTATATGTATATCGTGGTATTTTGTTTTTGTCAATATTTGTAAATGTAGGTATCAGAGCAAAGTCAATCATATGTTTTGTATCTTAGAGAAACAACATAATCAAGGAAGCGGAGAATACTTTTTACTAAATGTTGGGTTTTTAATGTTGGCTTCATTTTGCAAAAACAAGATGCTAGTCTAAAGGTGGTGATAGATGTGGTAACATCTGTCAGCAACACTGCCAGCTGATGCCAGCTGGACTTGGAACCCTAGTACGCGCCTTGCAGCGTGCCGTTTCTCTTTGAACCCTAATTTCTTTTTTTCAGGTTTAGCTTGCGCGCCAAGACAAGGGAAATCAGCCAGATTGCTGAAGTTATTAATGGAAAGATTTATTTTTAAAATATGTGACAATATATTTTTAAAACAAATCTTTAGGTTCAAGAAATATATTTGGAAGAGATCAAGACACGCGTTTTCAACAAGGATTCTGAAGCCCAAGTATTACTTGTAGTCCAAGCAGCTCAGGACTATAAATATATGAAGACCAAGACCTAGTTCTCCAAGAGAGTCAAGCCGTATTTGGTTTTAGGGTTTAGAGTGTCAAAATCGAGTCTCTTTGTGAGCCTTTCGTGCATTCCATTGATGCATGCTTAGGACTGTGTTTATTGAGTTGTAATGTTACTTTCTCTGAAGCTTTGAAGCAAAGAGTTAGTGAGTCTAGCACTTGAAGCCTTTAGGTAAAAGTGTTTAGGTGTCTAGGAGGGTGTCTCCAACAACCATTCAGTTGAATTGTGTTTTATACCCCTGTAGGTTTACGACGGTGTGGAGGAGCATCGTTATTAAGGAAGTGACCTGGGCTGGTCATATCTAGGTTAGGCCTAGGTAGAGTTTGCACAGATAGTGATTGAGTGAAGAGGGTTAACATGTAGTTAGACTCTGAATCAATACTATTATAGTGGATTCATTCCTGGATTGGTATCCCCCAGATTATGAGCAGTTGCGTCCGAACTGGGTTAACAAACAAAGCATGCAATTTACTTTCTGCCTTTTATTTCGCTTTATTATTGGTTCAGTTAACTCTCGTGGAGACAAACGTGGCAACATCTGTCTCCCAGTCCAACGTTGTTGCGACAGGTGTTAGCACATCTGCTATCACATCTGTCTACTGGTAGTGCCGGAATTGCACTAAAGATTATGAGTTTACACATACAATAAACTTGTGATTTTCTCATTCTATAAGGAGGCTCTTTCAAGTTGAAAGTTTCAAACACTCATCATGAGTATAATATTTCAAGCATGACTAATTTAAAGAAGAATATGAAGATAAATCAGATATTTTGGTTGAAGTCTCTAATTCAACACATACTTGAAGAAGATAATATCGCATCAACGGTTAATTCAAAGAAGAATGTATTGAAGAAAATAAAACAATTCTTTCTACAAAGGCATCGTCAAGTAAAGCTCTCAACAACTATATGGATGACTATCTTTCTACAAAGTCGCTCTCAAGTATAACTTTTGTACAACTGATACAAAAGATTGGTCTCTGTCGTCTTAGAGATGGTTGTATGGTTGAGGGGGAGAAATAAATATATTATGTAAAAGAATGGTGTACTCTTTTTCCTTCACTAGAATTTTTTTCCACTGGGTTTTTTTCTAGTAAGGTTTTAACGAGGCACATCCTCAATGGACATCCAAGGGGAAGTATTATGAATAATAAGATTAATGGATGTCCATATCCATTCTCTTCCCTATAACTCCCACTAAGTAGTGGAGCTTTATTACCTTTGCCTTTTCACTACTTACTTTGTGTCC
The DNA here is from genome assembly GCA_030408175.1 of Trifolium repens. NCBI lineage: Eukaryota > Viridiplantae > Streptophyta > Magnoliopsida > Fabales > Fabaceae > Trifolium > Trifolium repens. The sequence continues at coordinate 27,070,914 of CP125836.1, read as the reverse complement.
TATAAATATGACATTTGTTATAATGTAATTGTTGGAACAAAAGAGGCTCTGACATGACCCAATTAAGTTTTGATGATAACAAAGGTATTAATATACAATAGGGTATACTAATTATTTACTCTAGTGTGCAGATATATAAGCTAAAATTTTATATTCACTATAAGTACATCGGAAGCTCTGAAATGGGAAGCAAATTCTGACCAGAACATGCTCATCAGAAGATGCAATATCTAGTCTCGTCAGAAGCTGCATATCAGAGGCTACTTAATCAGAAGCTATGTTTTGAACACATCATGTTCTGATGCTTGCAGTGAAGGCCGTTTTGTCAGAAGAACATTCTCTGCTACAATGATTGAATTTCATCATCCTCTGACAACTCAAAAGCTGGAGAATCAACCTTATCCACAGAATAGTAACGTTAGTACTATTGTACGAACCTTTTACCAGAATTGGACGAATCTTCATTCCCAAGTTTGGTCGTACACAAAGGTTACCTGATATGGTTCAAAGATCGTACTATTACCAGCTGGCGCAATCTCCTGCAACGATTTCAAATTCAAGACGCTCCACCCTCTACTATAAATAGGAGTGGTAGTGAAGTTTTTGTGCACAACAATATTGAATAATTTTGAAAGAGCTGTTACTCTGCAAAAATCATCTTGTGCACAAAAACAACTTGAACTCATTTGAAAATCCAAGACGCAAGCTTCAGCTTCTGAATCATACAGTTGTTGAAACTTAGATTTCTTTTATTAGGATTCTAAGTTTTAGTCTTGTCATTGAGTTGTATTTTACTTATTCTTTTGAACATTGATTTGTATATCAGTGTTCATACACTCTGTTTTTCTTGTAAAGTTGTTTGAAGTCTCTTGCTTGTGAGCTTGAGCAAAGGAAGTCTCTTGTAAGTGTTACTTGAGCATTGGAAGTCTCTTGCCTGCGTGCTTAAGCAATTGTAATCTTGTTTGATTATAGTGAACTCCCTTGGAAGTGCAAGGGGACTGGACGCACTCTCGGTTTGTGAGAGGAACCAGTATAAAATCTCTGTCTCTATCTTTCTCTCTTTCTCTCATACCTTCTAAGTTGTTGTTTGATTGTGTTTGTTTTCTAAACCGCTGCAAACTCTGATAAGTTTTTATAACTTAGAAGAATTTTTCAAACTACCCAAAACACAATTCAACCCCCCCTTCTTGTGTTTTTCACACCTTCAGTAATACACACATACGAATGAAGCAATACAATGTTCTTATCTCTTCTATCTATACTCTCTAGCACTTCTAGTTTATTTCTAACAAGAATTTAATAATTATATCTACAATATCTGATTTATTACATTAAAAAATGACAAATCTAATAAAATGGATTTAATTTAAATTTAAAATAACTTACCTATGATACCCTTAACTATTTCATACTCTCTTCTTTCAATTCTTTAAAATTGTTTTTTTCGTATTATTAATGAAGGATAATTTGTAAACTATAACTCATAATTTATCTTTTCCATACAATATTAGTTACATTTTTTAATCTGTATAATATGGTCAAAATGACTTATATTAATACAGAGTGAGTAAAATGAAAAAATAAATAATAAAAAAACAGAGAGAGAGAGAGAGTGAAAAACAGAGAGAGATAGAGAGTTTCAATACTCTCTATATTAAAATTGAAGAGTGTCTTACTATGAAGTCCCGATACGCGACACGATACTTATACAATATCGATATAGGAATTTTTTAAAATATTTCTATTCGACACTGCTGCGATACATTATTTAAAAATTAAATTTAAAATTAAATCTATAAATGCACAATATATAAACATGATTAAAATCAATAATATTAATCTACTTATCTACTTACAATATAATAAAAGAAACTACTATTAAAAATCCAAGTTTGTCCTTATTAAAAAAAATTAATCATACACGGAACAATTACTTTAATAAAAAAAAATTAATCATACACGGGACAATTGCTTTAATAAAAAAAATTAATCAAATACTGAATAATTTTTTTGATAAAAAATATATTGAATAGTAAATATTTTTTACTATTAATTATAATTTATTACACAAAAATCATACACAGGATAATTACTTTAATAAAAAAATGACTTAATTTAATATATTTTACAAAAAATAACAGAATGACGTAATTTATAATTTAATAATAATTAATAAATAAAAATCAATAGACCCGGGCGAATGCACGGCTCTCAAAACTAGTAATGATAAAAAAAATTAATGACAAAAAATTATTATTATTAATAATATTTAGAGTATCAAGAGACTTCATAGGTGCTTTATGAGAGGGGACCATTAGGGCTGTACGTGGGCCGGATTGGGTTGGGTTTGGCCAAAACCAAAACCCGAACCACATAAGGTACTATGGGTTGGGTCTAGAAAAATAACCACCCTTTATAACATTGGGCCAGGTTGGATAAACCCACTAATTTTCGGGTTGGATTGGGTTGGGTAGTGGGTTACCCGAACTATTTTTCTATTTTTTTATATTAAAAATATAAATATCGAATCATCATATTTTTTCATAAAAATAACTCAACCATTGTATTTTTTTGAAAAATAGTGTTACTTTTTTTCACTATAAAAAATAATCACCTATTTTTTATGTATACCCGCTAATTTATGGGTTGGATATTGTGTTATCCAATTGATTTTTTTCTTTTTTTATAATATCAAATGACTAAATGAAGAATCATCATATTTGTTTATAAAAATTATTCAATATTTTTATTTTTAAAATAGTGCGATGAATTATCATATTTGTTTATAAAAATTATTCAATCTTTTTATTTTCTTAAAAAATAGTATAACTTATTTTCAATATAAAAATATTTATTGATCAAAGGTAAAATCCTTAGTATTTTCATAAAAATATTTCAAAAAACATAACACTAGTGGGTCGGTGGGTTTTTTGGGTTGGGTCCGGTTTTACCCGAAACCCGAATTTTTTTATGGGTTTTTCATTTTTGAAATCCGTTGTAATATCCCACATTCTAAATTTCCTAAATAATTTTAATTAGAGCTTTTGCCTAATTTTCTAAAATTAATTAGTTGTGCTAGATTAATTAAAATCATAATATTGAGTGTGTTATGTGTAAGTTAGTAAGACAAGTGGGAACTAAACTACACAATTAGCACCTAGAGCTTATTCTTATGATCAATTGGTGAAAGAAAATTCAAATTTCCCTCACCCACTCTTCTCTCCCTCACGTGTCTCTCTCTCACACTCTCACTAGCCAACACCTCACTTCTTAGTAGTGAGTCACAACCCACTCAATCTTACTACATGCAAGCAAATCACTCCATTTCCACTTCAGAAAAATCTGAAGCTTGCTCCACCATTCTCTCTTCTCTTTCACGCCATTTTTTTTCAAACAACAAACAAGTCACATGATGTTGTCTCTTTTCCCTCACATGCAACCATCAACACACAAGCTTCCAAAAGCTTTACCTGCACATCAAACATGAACAAAACACTACAGAGAATCAGTTCTGCAGCAATGAAATCCATCTCCCACTACAATAAATAAGATTTTTGGCAGCGACTTTTTCGCAACGACATTCAAATTGTTGATAAAATATACATATAGTAACAACTAATTAAACTTGTTGTTATAAGTTAGTCTTTTCCAAGCCCGATAAAGTTGAAGCTATGTACCTGTGGTAACGGAAGAAGACTAACCGTAATTAAGGTGTTCGGGGAATCATAGACTAAGGGAATGGCAACCCTGTCAGAAGGTGACTGTAGGCAATTGAATCAGAGTGCGCAGCACTGGAACCCTTGAGAACCTGAGGATAACCTTAACCAGTAACCGTTAAGAGAGGGAAGTTTTATTCCAAAGTATCGAATGCCTTTAACTGGAGATTAGATGAAGCGTAGAATTGGATGCAGACATAAACGACCTACCCTGTTGTAGAACGAAGGAGTTTTGAATTTCGAGGACGAAATTTCTTTAAGGGGGGTAGATTGTAACATCCATAACTCTAATTAATAAAAGAATATTAATTAAGGCCAATTTTGGAACCTAATTGAAGAATTATGAGTAAGCTAGTAAAGAAAAATCCAAGTGTGATTTATCATGAATAAAAGTTGGTAAGTGTGTTATTGGAGAAGGACTCTTTTGTAATTAAATACACTTATGATGCCTATATATTGGACCACTTGGTATGGAGAACCAGAATTTTATTTCATTCTTTACCTCACTCCTTCTCTTTCTCGTGGCAGAGGGAGCACACCAACAACAACAACACTTTCAAAACCTAACACCACAAATTAGAAACTCTACATGTTAGGATTCTTGATCTAACTTAACTACTCAAACCAAGAGCAAGCAAGCAAGAACTTCACCTTTTCCCTCCCCAAGCTCTGTCTCGTGAATTCCTCTCTCAAACCTTAATCCCTCACTTTACAAATTGACACCATAAATACCTTGCATGTGTTGGAATCCATCAATCTTAGAGCTTTCAGAGATTAGAGAAACAAGGAAAAGGCTTGAAGGCTTGGTGGGTGATCCTCCTTTCTCTGTTAACTGCCTCCTTCTGAACTAAGCCCTTGTAACTCAGAAAAATAAGGTAAGCTAGACTCACCCTTCACAAAACTTATGAGTTTTCCCCTTTTGATTCAACCATTCAATCTTGACCCAAATTCGAAATTACTGCATGCATGTGGGTTTATCGCCTGTAACACGAGTTTCTTAATGAATGGAAGGTTAGAGATGCTGTGGGGATTGGATTTTGGTACAAAACGGCAGAGCTGTGTCTGCGTTTTCTGCAATGCTCGCCTAGCGAGCATCCACTCGCCGTGGCGAGCGCAGCAGGGTGCTGCAGCTTGCTAATGCTCTTTCCTGTTCTGCGATTTCAAACCTTGGTAAGTGATCCTTAACCCTTCTGGTTCCTTGTTCTGGTACTTCTAGGAAGTTTCATCCTCATAACCTTATCAAGCCTTGGATTGCTCATAATTTCATCCTTTCCATTGTTGACCAAGAACACAAATGGGGTCTTCAAGTGAGTCCTGTACAAGAAGGTTTGATGCTGTAGCAGAGCTGTTTATGTGTTAAAGCTTCTGAGTTAAACTCATTACAGGTGGGTTCTTTAGGATAGTGTAGTTAGTATTCCCCATTCATGAACAATTGCATGTTAACTTAGGTTTTTAGGATAATGTTGTGTGAGGGGATTTAATCCCAATTTCCCCTCCATACTGTTGTATATTATGTAAGTTATGTTACTGCACTGATTAAGATGAGGATTGTAGGTGTATTTCTGAGAAATTTGCATAAACAGGGTATGTTCTGCATGAACTCGCCACAGCGAGTAGCTGGCGAGTATTCATGGCGAGCTGGGTTTTGGGCTGATGAAACTCGCCATGGCGAGCTACTGCTCGCCACAGCGAGTTGATTTAGGTCAGGACCTATAATCTCGCCATGGCGAGCTGGTGACTCGCAGTAGCGAGCTTGTACAGAATTAATCCATATTTCCATTTTCTAAATAAAGATATTCACACTCGTTTTATATCCTCATTATAATCAGATAGATTGCAGTAACATAATTAATATAATATCGAACAGAATGTTAACCACAGATAATCATTAGGGTATAACTTAGAAATAAAATAGGTTGCATGCTCCTCGGGTCTTGGGAAATATTGGTAGTAAGAACTAATTTAGTTTCAGTCAGTTATGAGCGATTTTGTGATATCGCGTTATGGACTCCCAATGGGACAGTCCATTAGGATACGTTATTGTGAGCTGCATGCCGTGACCGAATCGGTTGACGGATATGGCAGGCCTCTGAGACATGCTCACCTCAGAGTGTCCATGTGTTTAAAATGAATAAGAGTTTACTAATCTGTGATACACCTTTATTTTATGTTAATTATGACATGTTAGTTATGTTAGTTTGTACGACTGATTTTAGGTGCCCCCGGTGTAGTCACCTCTAGGAGGGTAGTAGGACTCACTGAGGCTTAGTAGTCTCACCCCACTCCAAACAAATTTTTTTAGGTAAACAGGATATTCGGAGCAAGGACCAGGTAGGAGGCTGACAGTTGGAGCTGAGCTTGGATTGTCCGCCTTGAAGACTTTATTTCTTCGTCTTGCTATTTGTTTATTATCTTGTTTACTCATAATACTAGCATTTACCGCTGTATTTTGTTTGATTTCTTTTGTATTTGAAGCATATTTGTATCTTGCTAATTTAATTAGTAAATTTTATTTGTACTCAGATCCATATTATGTATGTCTTGACTAAATATTCTAGATATTTTAGTCGGGGCGTTATAATTGGTATCAGAGCAGGTCGATCCAGTATCGGACCTTGCCATGAGTCATTCCAATTCTTCCTAAGTAATACAGACCCTTTGGATCTGAACTGTTTACGCTGAAACCATCGCGTGCTGAGCCTGATCAACTCAGTATTGTGTATGGTAGGCAGGGTATTGTGGTTTAGAACTGAAGTGAACTCTAGAATTCCAACGTTAAACTCGTAGTGAAGCTGCAAAGAAGGAGCTTTCGTCGAAGGACTCTTATAAGTAGATATTGGGACAGTGACAAATGGGTCACATGAGTAAGTTGTGTAAGACAACTAAGGAATGCAAGTGTATCTTTATGCTGAGATGCTTAGTGCATAACAGGATTCCACTGGCACTATGTGTCAGCTAAACTTCCTGAACCTATAAGTCACCTTATCTTGTCGAAAGCTTAATTCCAGCCAAGTTTGTGGACCCATCAACACCTTTGACAGCAGGCAGTAGACCAAAAATTCATCCTAAATTCTAGTCAGCTTAGGATTAGGAGTTATGGTATTGTGCAAAGTGGAAGATTGGACGAACCACGTAATCATTCTCTTTCACTCTGTTTCTCTCGCTTAGCGAGTAAAAACACGCTGCAGCGAGCTTAGCAGGCTGCTGTTGTTGCTTGATGCAGCCTGGTTCTTTGTTCAATCATTTTTGCCATGGTGAACAGTCTCAAGCCCTCATTCATATTCTTACCATACCATCTTGTAAAATTTCAGTGTACTTGACCCTAAGCCTACCTGTACTTTTAGGGATTGTTGAGGAAACACATTTGGAGGTAACATTAGAAGTTGTGTGCAAACTAGAAGTGGGAATGAGTAAACCCGTCCTAATAAAAAGCAATGATTAAACTGAGAGCACTAGGACTCAGCCATATTTAGTTCAACAAAATTAGACTCCCTATTAACCGTGTCCGTACCCGAGATAGCACCTTAAACTCAGACCGCCTCTATGGTTCCAAGTTAGAAGCCCAGTATAGTGAACCAAATAGATGTCCTTGGCATAGAACTTTCAAATCGAACAACCTATACTAGGGAATCACATTAGAGGACAATAATAGAGCCTTGACACGTGAGTACAGGCCTTGCCTTGCATCAAATTTAGATTCTTCTTTAGTAACACTGCTATCCAAATAGGTTTATTAAAGACCGTTAAATCAAACGTTCGGACACTAGTGACATAGAACTTTTGACCAATTTAATCACCCGTCAAGAATAGGAAACCCCAGCATCCGTACCTCAATATTTTCCTTATCGCAAAACTTATTAGGTGAACACCTAAGGTAACTAACTTTAGATGTCAGTAAATAGGACCAGCCTATCAGAGTATACCAATAGACGCACCTGACCCTTGTAGGTTAAGTTTTAGCTAGTGTAACAGTTAAGGATTACCATTAGCACCGTCAGCCGCCAAGACAATCCGTAGTTACTTTGCCATTAGGAGGATTAGAGACCGGAAACTCAGTTCCATGATAGGTTGACCATGTAGTTTACGAACCTTTGCAATTGGACCATTTAACTAAGAATTCCGTAGGATTAGTTAAACCGTACATTCGAGAGTTGTCATCCATATACCAATAGCCTAGTAATCCAATATTGTAGACCCACTAGTCACCCAATTTGAGGACTAGGTTTAAACTACCATATTTTATTACTCTCCCGAATCCAACCAAGTTGTATTACTACCTCCGATAATAACATTAGATGCCAACGACATAGGGTCGACATTTTGTGTAGAACAAATCTTAAAGCAGACAGTAGAAGACACAACCTGATAAGATTGACCAAATAAGAGACTGTACTAATATCAACAATTCCTGGGACCTTCCTTTAGGTATATGTATTAATTATCCAGACTTAAGTAACTAAGTTTGGCCTTAGTTTTAGCCACTGACACATCTCAGTATATTCGGACCTTTCCGTTAGGAGACTGTTAGAAAATCAGTTAGACACACCAGTGAGGAATCGTCAGTAAGAAACTTGAGTGAGAATCCAGTTGTCCTAACCTGAGAGCTCTGACGGCAGAAATAGAGATGTAGAACATCAGCCTGAACCCAATAGGAAACCAATCTTTAATTACCTTTCATTCGTTTTGAGATTCTTTTCAGCCAGCTCATTGGACCAAGCAATGTTCAAATCTGCGTTCATAAGTCCTGGAACACTATGTACGTGTGTACCCTATAACTTGTCTGATTACGCGTCAGATGAGAAAATCCTTCTCGTGCCTTAAATGGCTTGTTAATCACGTGTTATGCCTAAATTCAACTTTTCAATTCCTTGAAGCCAATTAGTTGCATTAATAGAGATTAATGTCACACTCTAGTAACCGCATCAAGTGTTTTCAGTTTTCCCCGTTGTGTTCTCTTTAGCCACAACCTATCTGTGAAAGTTAATTACTCTCGAGAAGGCCAAGAATAATTTCAGTTCCATTTCCTGCTCGTTGGTTGATTTGTCAATCAACATTCGTAACTGTTTTGATACAAATGACTTAGCTCAGTATCAGGGAATTATTCAAATTTCGTGTACTAGAGGCTACCAAATCAATTCTTCAATATAATTAGTTGCCTATCTCTTCGTCCCCTTGCAATCAAATTCAGAATTAAGTTCGGAGTTATTCCCAACCCAGTGGAGTTCGGTTGTTCTAGCGAAATTAGAGTTAAGGATTCAAACCTGTCAGCTCCATCTTCTAAATTCTTGTTAGATTAGCGTGTTAACCGTATCTATCTCTGCCGAGCGTTTCGACCTTTTAGATTCATCCCTTGTACTCTCGTGAGATTTTGTGCTGAAGCCTGAACGCCTGAACCAGAACATTTCAATTCCAAGTCTAATTACCAGTAATTAATTAGCATAAGTATAAGAGTTACTTACTCGCTTGGAGTAATGTACCAATCACATTTGGAGACCCTTCCCTATCCTTAGTGATCTGTTAAGATAATTCAGTAAACCGCTCTAAGCCAAATCATTCAATTCAGCCTCAGCATTACAAGTTTACACTTTAAGTGTGCAATCAGCCAAGTAGAGAATCTGATTACCTTAACCTAGTTCCACATATTAGTTACCTGTAAAGGAAATTCAAACGAAATGGACCGTTGACCTTGAGAGATAATCTGAACCTAAATACATCTGCATGTTAGATGTGCAACTGTGATCACCGTGTTGTACCAGAATGGATTAAAATTGTAGGTGGGATTTTATCGGATAACTATAGATTCGTCTGCTTAGGAGTCCAACTCATTGGCAGAAGAATCAGTAGTGTCTAGACGATTTTCCACTCGTTTTATATTTCAATCGATTCTGGGGTATTTAGACAACACGTGGTACAGGTGTATATTTGACGTGTCGTGCAGGACAGAGTTCGGAAAAGGAACGATCTTGGAAATGAAGATTTAGAATTTGTTGTAATAACACTCGAGCTCATACCTTAAGTTTTAGTTTTTATCCAACCCGGCCAGATACCGACATCCAAGCCCGATAAAGTTGAAGCTATGTACCTGTGGTAACGGAAGAAGACTAACCGTAATTAAGGTGTTCGGGGAATCATAGACTAAGGGAATGGCAACCCTGTCAGAAGGTGACTGTAGGCAATTGAATCAGAGTGCGCAGCACTGGAACCCTTGAGAACCTGAGGATAACCTTAACCAGTAACCGTTAAGAGAGGGAAGTTTTATTCCAAAGTATCGAATGCCTTTAACTGGAGATTAGATGAAGCGTAGAATTGGATGCAGACATAAACGACCTACCCTGTTGTAGAACGAAGGAGTTTTGAATTTCGAGGACGAAATTTCTTTAAGGGGGGTAGATTGTAACATCCATAACTCTAATTAATAAAAGAATATTAATTAAGGCCAATTTTGGAACCTAATTGAAGAATTATGAGTAAGCTAGTAAAGAAAAATCCAAGTGTGATTTATCATGAATAAAAGTTGGTAAGTGTGTTATTGGAGAAGGACTCTTTTGTAATTAAATACACTTATGATGCCTATATATTGGACCACTTGGTATGGAGAACCAGAATTTTATTTCATTCTTTACCTCACTCCTTCTCTTTCTCGTGGCAGAGGGAGCACACCAACAACAACAACACTTTCAAAACCTAACACCACAAATTAGAAACTCTACATGTTAGGATTCTTGATCTAACTTAACTACTCAAACCAAGAGCAAGCAAGCAAGAACTTCACCTTTTCCCTCCCCAAGCTCTGTCTCGTGAATTCCTCTCTCAAACCTTAATCCCTCACTTTACAAATTGACACCATAAATACCTTGCATGTGTTGGAATCCATCAATCTTAGAGCTTTCAGAGATTAGAGAAACAAGGAAAAGGCTTGAAGGCTTGGTGGGTGATCCTCCTTTCTCTGTTAACTGCCTCCTTCTGAACTAAGCCCTTGTAACTCAGAAAAATAAGGTAAGCTAGACTCACCCTTCACAAAACTTATGAGTTTTCCCCTTTTGATTCAACCATTCAATCTTGACCCAAATTCGAAATTACTGCATGCATGTGGGTTTATCGCCTGTAACACGAGTTTCTTAATGAATGGAAGGTTAGAGATGCTGTGGGGATTGGATTTTGGTACAAAACGGCAGAGCTGTGTCTGCGTTTTCTGCAATGCTCGCCTAGCGAGCATCCACTCGCCGTGGCGAGCGCAGCAGGGTGCTGCAGCTTGCTAATGCTCTTTCCTGTTCTGCGATTTCAAACCTTGGTAAGTGATCCTTAACCCTTCTGGTTCCTTGTTCTGGTACTTCTAGGAAGTTTCATCCTCATAACCTTATCAAGCCTTGGATTGCTCATAATTTCATCCTTTCCATTGTTGACCAAGAACACAAATGGGGTCTTCAAGTGAGTCCTGTACAAGAAGGTTTGATGCTGTAGCAGAGCTGTTTATGTGTTAAAGCTTCTGAGTTAAACTCATTACAGGTGGGTTCTTTAGGATAGTGTAGTTAGTATTCCCCATTCATGAACAATTGCATGTTAACTTAGGTTTTTAGGATAATGTTGTGTGAGGGGATTTAATCCCAATTTCCCCTCCATACTGTTGTATATTATGTAAGTTATGTTACTGCACTGATTAAGATGAGGATTGTAGGTGTATTTCTGAGAAATTTGCATAAACAGGGTATGTTCTGCATGAACTCGCCACAGCGAGTAGCTGGCGAGTATTCATGGCGAGCTGGGTTTTGGGCTGATGAAACTCGCCATGGCGAGCTACTGCTCGCCACAGCGAGTTGATTTAGGTCAGGACCTATAATCTCGCCATGGCGAGCTGGTGACTCGCAGTAGCGAGCTTGTACAGAATTAATCCATATTTCCATTTTCTAAATAAAGATATTCACACTCGTTTTATATCCTCATTATAATCAGATAGATTGCAGTAACATAATTAATATAATATCGAACAGAATGTTAACCACAGATAATCATTAGGGTATAACTTAGAAATAAAATAGGTTGCATGCTCCCCGGGTCTTGGGAAATATTGGTAGTAAGAACTAATTTAGTTTCAGTCAGTTATGAGCGATTTTGTGATATCGCGTTATGGACTCCCAATGGGACAGTCCATTAGGATACGTTATTGTGAGCTGCATGCCGTGACCGAATCGGTTGACGGATATGGCAGGCCTCTGAGACATGCTCACCTCAGAGTGTCCATGTGTTTAAAATGAATAAGAGTTTACTAATCTGTGATACACCTTTATTTTATGTTAATTATGACATGTTAGTTATGTTAGTTTGTACGACTGATTTTAGGTGCCCCCGGTGTAGTCACCTCTAGGAGGGTAGTAGGACTCACTGAGGCTTAGTAGTCTCACCCCACTCCAAACAAATTTTTTTAGGTAAACAGGATATTCGGAGCAAGGACCAGGTAGGAGGCTGACAGTTGGAGCTGAGCTTGGATTGTCCGCCTTGAAGACTTTATTTCTTCGTCTTGCTATTTGTTTATTATCTTGTTTACTCATAATACTAGCATTTACCGCTGTATTTTGTTTGATTTCTTTTGTATTTGAAGCATATTTGTATCTTGCTAATTTAATTAGTAAATTTTATTTGTACTCAGATCCATATTATGTATGTCTTGACTAAATATTCTAGATATTTTAGTCGGGGCGTTATACCATGAATACTCGCTAATCACTCGCTGGGGCGAGTTTATGCAGAAGTGCCCTGTTTTGCAAAAATCATGATTTTTCAATACAACACCTACAACTCTCATTTTAATCAGTGCATCAACATACATTAACATAATATAAGATAGAACGGAGAGAAATTTGGGATTTAATCCCTCTCACACAACATTTCCTAGAATTCCTAAATTAACATGCAATTGATTGAATTGGGGGAAAACTAGCTAAACTATCCTAAAGAACCCACCTGTTGTGAGTTTAACTCAGAAGCTTTAACACATATCCTAGCTCTGCTTCAGCATCCAACCATCTCGTCCAGGACTCACTTGAAAACCCCAATAGTGCTCATGAGAAAGTGAAAGGAATAAATATTCATGAGTGTTAACCTATTAAGATTTGAGGAAAAAGAAACAAGCTGCTCTATGACTGAAAAGGTTAACAGAGAGGTTAGGAATTAGCTTACCGAGGTTTGGAAAATTAGCTACAGAAGCGAAAACACATGCAGCAGCAGCTGCTAAACTCGCTGGGCGAGTAGCAACTCGCTGTGGCGAGCACGACAGACCTGAACACAATGTTCTGTCGTTTTGGCTCGAAACCTCCACTTCTTCAGCATCTAAAACGTTCCCAATCGTCCCAGAGTCACATTTTGGAGGATAACCATACACATGCAGTCACAGAAAGTGTAAGGATGGAAGTTCAAGTTCTAGGTTTAGAAGAAAAGGAAAAGAATGGAATTGATTATTTTGATCTTACCTCACAATCCCTTTTAGCACCCAAAAGTTGAACTTCACTTCAATATACACAGGTTGCCTCCCATAATTAGTAATTTCTGAAATTTCTCATGGATAGGAAAAAGGGTGGAATCGGCCAAAAGGGAAAATAGGAATGAAATTGAGCTTTTGGCTTGTCTAATCTTACTTCAAGGGTTAAGATTTCATGATTGCATGTGAGTTTACAAGATTGAGGTGAGTTCTGAAGCTTCATCTATGGAGGGAAAGGTTATGTTGTTTGCGTGGGAGAGATAGAGCAAGGGGAGGAAAGCTTCTGATTTTGTAAAGTGAAAGTGTTGGAAAAATAGCCTTTGGTCTTGGTATATATATAATACTACACTAACCACTTGCCTTATGTTTAATTCCCATTTGGTCCTTCCACTTAATAACTAGTTTACTTGTGTAAATTAATTATTTCTCCACACTAGCTCACCTATTCTCAAATTGTCTCCAAAAATACTCATTTAATTAATAATCTTCTATTAATTAATTTGGGGATGTTACAATCTAACCCCCTTAAAGGAATTTCGTCCTCGAAATTCAAACTTCTTCGTTACATAGTAGGGTAGGTTGATAACGTCTGCACCCAATTCTACACTTCGTCTAGTCTCCAGTTGAAAGCACTTAATCCCTTAGAACAAAACTTTCCTCTCTTAAGGGTTACTGGCTAAAGGTCATTCTCACATTCTCAAAAGTTGCAGTGCTGCGCACTCTGATTCAATTGCCTATAGTCATCTTGTGGCAGAGTTGCCCTTATCTTAGCCTATGATCCCATGGACTCCTCAATTACGGTCAGTCTTCTTCTGTTACCACTGGTAAAACTCCAACTCAATTGGACTTGGATGTCGGTATCTGGCCTGGTATTGATATTGTCATATCCAAATTCTCTCAATCATACAGCCGTTCTCCTTTCTGTGTACCACCATGCTCAACATGTTATATGTACCTCTGTATCGCGTGTTGTGAAATTATTCCAAAATCGATCGAAATATAACACGAGTGGAAAATCGTCTAGACACTACTGATTCTTCTGTCAATGAGTTTGAACTCATGAGCAGACGAACCTACAGTTATCCGATAAAATCCCACCTACAATTTCAATCTATTCTGGTACAGCACGGTGATCGCAGTTGCACATCCAACATGCGGATGCATTTAGGTTCAGATTATCTCTCAAGGTCAAAGGTCCAACTTGTTTGAATTTCCTTTATTGGTAACTAATGTGTGAAACTGGGATGAGAATATCAGATCCTCTACTTGGCTGATTGCTCACTTAAAGTGTAAGCTTGTAATGCTAAGGCTGAATTGAACGATTTGGCTTAGAGCGGTTGTCTGAATTATCTTAACAGATCACTAAGGATAGGGAAGGGTTTCTAAATGAGATTGGTATACTACTCCAAGTGAGTAAGTAATTCTTACACTTATGCTAATTACCTACTGGCAATTAGACTTGGAATTGAAATGTTCTGGTTCAAGCGTTCGTCTCCAGTACAAGACCTCACGAGATTACAAGAAATGAATCTAAAAGGTCGAAATGCTCGGTAGAGATAGATACGGTTAACACGCTAATCTAACATGAATTCAGAAGATGGGACTGCCAAGTTTGGATCCTAAATTCTGATTTTGCTAGAACAACTGAATTACACTAGATAGGTAATAACTTCGAACTTAAATCTGAGTTTGATTGTAAAGGGTACGCAAAGATAGATAACTAATTACATTGAAGAATTGATTTAGCAGACTCGATTGCACGAAATTTGAATAATTCCCTGATACTGAGCTAAGTCTTTTGTATCAAAACAGTTACGGATGTTGATTGACAAGTCACTTAAGGCACGAGAAGAATTTTCTCATCTGACGCGTAGTCAGGCAAGTTATAGAGTACACACGTACATAGTGTTCCAGGACTTATGAACGTAGATTTGAACATTGCTTGGTCCAATGAGCTGGCTGAGAGAGAATCTCAGAACGAATGAAAAGTAATTGAAGATTGGTTTCTTATTGAGTTCAGGCTAAAGTTCTACATCTCCATTTCTGCTGTCAGAGCTCTCAGGTTAGGACAGCTAGGTTCTCACTCAATTTCGTACTGACGATTTCTCACCGGTATGTCTAACTGATTTCTAACAGTCTCCTAACGGGAAGGTTCGAATATACTGAGGTGTGTCGGTGGCTGAGGCTAAGGTCAAACTTAGTTACTTAAGTCTGGATAAAATACCTAAATGAATGTTCCAGGAATTGGTACATTGGCACAGTCTCCTGTATTTTGTCTTCTACTGTCCGGCTTAAGGTTTGCTCCACAACATATTGACCTTATGCCGCTGGCATCTAGCGTCATTATCCTAGGTGGTAATATAACTCGGTTGGCATCAGGAGAGTAATAAATTATGGTAGTTTAAACCTAGTCCACAAATTGGGTGGCTAGTGGGCCTACAATATTGGATTACTAGCCTATTGGTAAATGGATGACAACTCTCGAATGTATGGTTTAACCGATCCTACGGATTTCATATTTAAATGGTCCAATTGTAAGGGTTCGTAAACCACATGGTCAGCCTATCATGGAACTGAGTTTCCGGTCTCTAATTCTTCTAATGGCAAGGTAACTACGGATTGTCTTGGCGGCTGACGGTGCTAACGGTAATCCTTAACTGTTACACTAGCTAAAACTTAACCTATAAGGGTCAGGTGCGTCTACTGGTATACTCTGATGGGCCGGTCCTATTTACTGACATCTAAAGTTAGTTACCTTAGGTGTTCACCTAATAGGTTGTGCGATAAGGAAATTATTGAGGTACGGATGCTGAGGTTTCCTATTCTTGACGGGTGATTAAATTGGCCAAAAGTTCTATGCCACTAGCATTTGAATGCTTGATTTAACGGTCTATAACAAACCTATTTAGGTGACGGTATTGCTAGGGAAGGATTTAGCTTTGATGTGAGTCAAGGTTTATACTTATGTGACAAGGTTCTATTATTGGTTTGATTGCTAAACTATTCGGTACCAGTGTTCTCGGAATTTTGATGGAAGGCTCTCAGGACGTCGTTATGGACTCCTATCTGTTGATCTAATTTATGTTTGGGCCTCTAAAATTTGCTGGATACTGCTAAAGACTGGTGGGGTTGGAAAGGAAGTTCCTAACTCTTATGCTAGATGTAATTTGATTCTTGGTAGCGAGGTAGAGATGTTCTCACGAGTTTGAAAGGTAAGAGTAGCCTAATTTAAGGGCATTCTGAATGTTAACCTAATAAGGTGACTTGAGGAGATATTGAAATGTGCGTTTGTCCTAATTGGGTTCCTCAAATACGGACGGTTCGATTTGAACTTCTATAACGGTGATATCTACCAGGTTTTCTACGCTAGGTTGCTCACTCAGGATCCTATACATGATTGAACTTACATATGCTTTCTCGGGTACGGATACAGATTACAAGGATCCTATTCGTTACATAAAAAGAACGGTTAAACTCCTACTAGTTTCACTACACTTATTGGTTTCTAATAGAAGGGGTACACTCAGTCCAATTTCTTATTGTCTCCTAATCCTAATATCATCTCCAGACGTAGTTCCTCAACAACTCTTATACTCACAAGGTAGCTGGGGATTGTTTATTCCGAATTCAACCAAGGTAGAATGATAAGGTACACAAGGGGGCTTGAGACTGTTCACCATGGCTAAGAATGACTGAACAGAGATTCACGTTGCAACAAGCAGTAGCAGCAGCCTGCTAAGCTCGCTGCAGCGTGTGCTTGCGCGCTAAGCGAGTTAGACAGAGTGCAAAAGAATAATTCTGTGGTTCGTCCAATTTTTTTTTACTCTATACAACACCGTAACTCCCAGTCATATATTAACTTGAATTTAGGATGAGTTTTGATTTACTGCCTACTGTTCTAGGGTGTTGCTTGGCTCACAAGCTTGGCTGAAATTAGGCTCCCGCTAGGATAAGGTTACTTATAGGTTCAGGGAGTTTACCTGACACACTTTGCCAGTTGAATACTGTTGTGTACTACACAATTCAGTATATGGATACACTTGCACTCCTTGTTTGCGTACACAACTTACTCCTGTGGCACCATCTGCCACTGTTCCATTATTCTCTTATAAGAGTTTCCTTCAACGACTGCTCCGCGATTGCATCTTCACTACGATCTTAACGCTGAAGTTCCAGAGTTCACCTTAGTTCTAAACCATAATACCCTGCCTACCATACACAATACTGAGTTGATCAGGCTCAGCACGCGATGGTTTCAGCGTAAACAGTTCAGATCCAAAGAGTCTGGATTACTTAGGAATGGATTGAATGACTCATGGCAAGGTCCGATACTGGATCGACCTGCTCTGATACCAATTATAACGCCCCAACTAAAATATCTAGAATATTTAGTCAAGACATACATAATATGGATCTGAGTACAATTAAGATTTACTGAATGAATTAGCAAGATACAAATTGCTTCAAATACAAAAGGGATAACAATAAAATACAGCGGTAAATGCTAGTATTCTGAGTATACAAGATAATAAACTAATAGCAAGACGAAGAAAATAAAATCTTCAAGGCGGACAATCGAAGCTCAGCTCCAACTGTCAGCCTCCTACCTGGTCCTTGCTCCGAATATCCTGTTTACCTAAAAAAAATTGATTTGGAGTGGGGTGAGACTACTAAGCCTCAGTGAGTCCTACTACCCTCCTAGAGGTGACTACACCGGGGGATTCCTAAAATCAGTCGTAACATATTAACTTAACTAACATAACATAATAGCATAATATAAAGGTGTATCACAGATTAATAAACTCTTATTCATTTTAAACACAAGGACACTCTGAGGTGAGCAGGTCTCAGAGGCCTGCCATATCCGTCAACCGATTCGGTCACGGCATGAAGCTCACAATAACATATCCTAATGGATTATCCCATTGGGAGTCCATAGCGCGACATAACAGATCGCTCATGATTGACTGATACTAAATTAGTTATTACTACCATAATTCCCATAACCCGGGGAGCATACAATCCTAAATAATTCTAGGTTATACCCTAAAGATTATCTGTGCCTAACATTCTATTCGACATTATGTCAATTACATTAATGCAAATTATCTGACTCTGATAAGGGTATAAAACGAGTGTATGAAGTTTCAAAGATAGTTATAAAAATATAGGCTATTCTGTTCAAGCTCGCTCTGGCGAGTCACCAGCTCGCTATGGCGAGATTATAGGTCCTGACCTAAATCAACTCGCTGTGGCGAGCAGTAGCTCGCCATGGCGAGTTTCATCAGCCCAGAACCCAGCTCGCCATGAATACTCGCTAATCACTCGCTGGGGCGAGTTTATGCAGAAGTGCCCTGTTTTGCAAAAATCATGATTTTTCAATACAACACCTACAACCCTCATTTTAATCAGTGCATCAACATACATTAACATAATATAAGATAGAACGGAGAGAAATTTGGGATTTAATCCCTCTCACACAACATTTCCTAGAATTCCTAAATTAACATGCAATTGATTGAATTGGGGGAAAACTAGCTAAACTATCCTAAAGAACCCACCTGTTGTGAGTTTAACTCAGAAGCTTTAACACATATCCTAGCTCTGCTTCAGCATCCAACCATCTCGTCCAGGACTCACTTGAAAACCCCAATAGTGCTCATGAGAAAGTGAAAGGAATAAATATTCATGAGTGTTAACCTATTAAGATTTGAGGAAAAAGAAACAATCTTCTCTATGACTGAAAAGGTTAACAGAGAGGTTAGGAATTAGCTTACCGAGGTTTGGAAAATTAGCTACAGAAGCGAAAACACATGCAGCAGCAGCTGCTAAACTCGCTGGGCGAGTAGCAACTCGCTGTGGCGAGCACGACAGACCTGAACACAATGTTCTGTCGTTTTGGCTCGAAACCTCCACTTCTTCAGCATCTAAAACGTTCCCAATCGTCCCAGAGTCACATTTTGGAGGATAACCATACACATGCAGTCACAGAAAGTGTAAGGATGGAAGTTCAAGTTCTAGGTTTAGAAGAAAAGGAAAAGAATGGAATTGATTATTTTGATCTTACCTCACAATCCCTTTTAGCACCCAAAAGTTGAACTTCACTTCAATATACACAGGTTGCCTCCCATAATTAGTAATTTCTGAAATTTCTCATGGATAGGAAAAAGGGTGGAATCGGCCAAAAGGGAAAATAGGAATGAAATTGAGCTTTTGGCTTGTCTAATCTTACTTCAAGGGTTAAGATTTCATGATTGCATGTGAGTTTACAAGATTGAGGTGAGTTCTGAAGCTTCATCTATGGAGGGAAAGGTTATGTTGTTTGCGTGGGAGAGATAGAGCAAGGGGAGGAAAGCTTCTGATTTTGTAAAGTGAAAGTGTTGGAAAAATAGCCTTTGGTCTTGGTATATATATAATACTACACTAACCACTTGCCTTATGTTTAATTCCCATTTGGTCCTTCCACTTAATAACTAGTTTACTTGTGTAAATTAATTATTTCTCCACACTAGCTCACCTATTCTCAAATTGTCTCCAAAAATACTCATTTAATTAATAATCTTCTATTAATTAATTTGGGGATGTTACAGAATTTATCTATACTAATATATAAAGGGGATACAAATTTTTGGGATGGCTTTTTCACTATTCCTATTTTACCCTTTAAAAAAACTACAAAAAAAAAAACTAAGCACAACTTCCACATAAAAGTAGGTTTTCAGTTTTTTTATAGTAAAAAAAAATATATATTTGTTTCTTCTTAATAACTAACCACAACAAAAAAGGAGATAAAGTAGTTATCAATTAACTAAGTCCAATTAAAAAAGGAGATTAAGTAGTTATTTATATTTGCACAATAGAAAATATCAATCACAACAAACAAACAAAAAAAGAATATCAATCACACAAACGGGCACGGAACGTGCCCGTTTGGCGGCTAGTTTAATATAGTGAGAATATGAGAATTATTTGAAAGATAGAATTAATTAAGATATATTTTATAATCATAGATATAATTTTGAAATACAGTATATTTTAGGAATATATCATCAAAATAAAATATTTGAATTTTCATGAGGAATAAGATGAGAGTTTTTAGGGAATTAAATTAGAAACAAATCCGTTATGAATCTTGCTTGTTTTTAGGAAAAGAAAAACATAAACTTCCTCTATAAATGGAGCAAAATAACTTAGAATTAGGATTACCACAATTTACAAACAAAAATTCGTGTACCCTTTATGACCAAATAATGGATTTCGAGAACAATACTAAAATACTCATAACTTTCTCATCCGAAGTCCGAATTCGATTCCGTTTGTTGCTGAACGACCGTAGGAGCAAGGGCACAGTAGATATCCCAATTTAGCTGGAGGAAGTTTCTGCAAATTCTAGGTAAGGGGAGAGATTGTTCATGCATATGGGTAGTGTTGACCATAAGAATAGTCGAGGGGACCTTGCCATCCTTCCGTTTTCCCTTGTTTGTTTCCCTTTTCTTTTTAATATTTTGATTCCTTTGAGTTAATGATTCATAATATGTTTTTATTGATTAATTCGTGGCTTTTGTATAATGGAGTTATGCTAGTTAGGATGTAACTAATTGAGAGGAATCAAATAACAACATAGTAAAGTTAACTAATAATATGGATAATTACTTACTAATTATTGTTATAATAATTCATATGTTACTTTTTTTTTCTTTTCTTTTTTTTGTACAAGAATTCATATGTTACTTTAATTCATAATATAATAGATTATTTTTTTATCGCATTAATAACTTGCCTTTGAATAGTCATTACTAAAAGAAAAAGTCGTGGTTTTCTTTTTCAGTTTTCTTTGAGTTTGTTGTGCTTTTCAGGTTTGTTAAGCTTTGTCACACCAATGAAGATTTTAAACAGTTGTTCCTGTAAGTTGAGTTATAACAAGCTTTTATGACTAATTAAGAGATACAAAGAAGGGAGCTTACAAATGGAGACTGTTTTTGCAAGTTTTTCGAGTAGGAAATATGTTGTAACAAGCTTTTTCCGAGTAGGAAATATGTTGTAACAAGCTTGTTCCGAGTAGGAAGCTTATCTGACTATATTTTAAAGATTGATTTGTTATCATTAGATTGTTATCTTTAGGAATTGTATTATTATGATTTTTAAAACACTTGTTTGTTATCTTTAAATTGATCTATTTCACAAAATATATTGGGAAATAAATTTGTTGGTTTATGTTGTATATCTTTTATTGTGAATCTAATTTATTGGTTTATGTTGTATATCTTTTTTTTTTGGAAAATATAATATATTCCAACAATTTTTATTGCTGAGGTAAAAATGATATAACAATAATTTATACCGTTAACAAAAAATAACTATTTCGCTGCGAAAAACACTAGTTATAGCAGCGACATTAATTGTCCTTGATAAACAATTTTTTTCGTTGCAAAAAACACATTTTTTCCAGCGACAATAATTATTGTTGCACAAAATATTAGTAATGACAATGACAATAAATGTTGTTGCAAAAAATCACTAGTTATGCCAATGACATTAATTGTTGCTAAAAATACTAGTTTTGTCAGCGACATTAATTGTTGCTGCAAAACACTAGTTATGGCAGCGGCATTAATTGTCCTTGCAAAACTTTTCGCAACGGCACTTATGGCAGCGACATGCAGCAACATTTTTTTTGCTGCAAAAAATACTTTTTGCAGCAACTTTGCGTTTTTGGCAGCGACATTTGTCGCTGCCAAAAACGATATTTCTTGTAGTGTCCCCATATTTCACATGTCACTAAACAACAACAACCTCAAATTTCACTTCCCTCAAGAACCAATTAGAAAACATGCAAGACAAGCTAGGACAAATTCTGTGTTAATCCAAGCCTCAGAAATCAACTATAAATAGCCCCTCACCTTAGCTGAACCATTCATCAATTCATCACTCAAAACTCATAGAACAAGCTAAGGGTTTTCAAGAGTCAAGTTTCCAAATTCTGGTCCTGTGTTCGTGGGGCTAGCTGTGAGGTTCAGTAGCTGCTAGGAAGCTCATAGGCAGGTTCAAAGCTTCAATTCCAGGTGGGTTCTTAGGCTAGTTTAGTTAGATTCCCAAAAATTAAACTTTTGCATGTTAACTTAGGAAAATTAGGGAATTGTTGTGTGAGGGGAATTAACTCCCAAATTTCCCTCCATTCTATTCCATATTATATGTATTATGTTTCTGCACTGTCTTGAATGAGGAATGTAGGTGAAACTATGATAATTTGATGATTTTCGCAAAACAGGGGCCTTTCTGCATGAACTCGCCATGGCGGATTGCTGGCGAGCACTCATGGCGAATAGAAGGTTCTGGGCTGAAGAACTTCGCCATGGCGGGCACTTGCTCGCCAGGCGAGTTGTTTAGGTCAGAACTTGGATTTCGCCATGGCGGACTAGCATTTCGCCATAGCGAGATTGTACAGGATGACCTGTAATCCTGCCATGGCGAGCAGGTAACTCGCCAGGCGAGCTTACACAGAACAGCCTGCAATTTTTGATTTTCAAACTGTTTTAATCGCTCGTTTTATTTCCTCATCTAAGATAGATAAATTGCAGAAATGTGACTGGTATAATGTTAAATAGAATGTTAATCACAGATGATCTTAGGGTATAACCTAGATTTTATTAAGATTGCATGTTCCCCGGGATTTGGAAACTCATGGTAGTAATAACTCAATTTAGTATCAGTCAATTAAGAGCGAATTATATCGCGCTATGGACTCCCAATGGGATAATCCATTAGGTTATGACTATGTGAGCTTCATGCCGTGACCGAATCGGTTGACGGATATGGCAGGCCTCTGAGACCTGCTCACCTCAGAGTGTCATAGTGTTAAAATGAATAAGATATACTTTTGTGTTACACCTTTATTTATGCTTATGTATTATGATATATCTGTTGGTATGCATGACTGATTAGGATTCCCCGGTGAAGTCACCTTAGGAGGGTAGTGGGACTCACTGAGGCTTAGTAGTCTCACCCCACTCCAAACAATTTTTTTTCAGATAAACAGGTTGGCTAAGGTATGCTTGTTGGTGTGCTAGTAGCTGTGCTTGGAGGATTGCATACTTGTTCATGCTTTCTAGTTATTTCTAGTCTTGTTGTATTTCTAATAATTCCTCGATGTATCGTTGTATTTTGATTCGCTTCCGTTGTTTCTGTATCCGTGTTGTATTTTAGCACCTGCGTGTGCTTTGAATTTTCAGAATGTAATAATAATGACTCAGTTACCAGTTATGATATTTCACTGATATTCTAGATATTTCATGTGGGGTGTTATAATTGGTATCAGAGCAGGTCGATTCAGACCGTGCCAGAGTTCATTAGTATTACCAATCCGAACCCCAGTATTTGTCTGGATTTCTAACATCTGTTCTAGATGTCATGTCACTTTAAGCCTAGCTAACTTGACTTGATATTGGCAGTTAGAACACTATGTCAGGAGCAAGACGAGGACCTGGAAGGCCTAGAAGGAACGTTGCTGATGATGATGACGAACCTGGAATGTATGGTGACGCTAATGCAAACATGTGGGCGGAGATGATGCATTAGCAGCAGCAATTCCAAGCCCAACAGGCCCAACAGCATCAAGAATTCATGAATATGTTTCAACAGCATATGAACAATCCTCCCCCTAAGCAGCAAGGATCTAGCGCTGCATTTAGAGAGTTCTGCCGCATGAGCCCGCCAGAATTTTACGGAGAGTACAATCCAGCGAAGGCTCGTGAATGGATCCAAAGGATGAGTGGGATCCTGGAATCAATGGATTGCACCGAAGCTGATAAGGTTGGGTTCGTCTCCCGCTTCTTTAGGGGCGACGCTTGTAACTGGTGGGATGGTACGAAGGCGTACATGGAGGCTAGTCAGATGGAAGTAACTTGGGATAATTTCCGGCGTCTCTTTATCGGACATTATATACCAGAAAGTTACCAGTTTCAGATGGAACGGGAACTGACGGAACTGAAGCAAGGAAGTATGTCTGTTGCAGAATACACCATGAAGTTCAATGAGTTGGTCAGATATGTGATGGATGGCAATGATGCTCCCTCAGAATCATGGAAAATGAAGAAATATCGGTTCGGGTTGAGAGCTGATATAGCCCACGATGTCTCTATGCAACACATCACTACATTTGGTGATCTGGTGCAGAAGAGTTATCATGCGGAGGCAGATCTTGGTAACATTCATAAGGAGCGTAGTGAAGCAGTTCAGAAAAGGAAGGATTCTGGAAAGTTCAACCTGCAAGTGAGAACCAAGGGCACCAAAAGCAAAGGGAAACAGAGCTATTCCCAACGCTCACCGAGAAACTGTGCTGAATGTGGTTTCCCTCACAGTGGAGAATGGATGAAAGGGAAGAACATGTGCTACTTTTGTAAGCAGCCAGGCCACTACAAGCATGAATGCCCTAAGTTGAAGAGACAGGGAGATTCCAGCGGTGTCTCAAAAAGCAAAGGTCGGGTATACTCACTTGACGGTGAGAATGTCAAATCTAATAATGCTTTAATTATGGATGTATGCAAGTTAGGCCAGTCTAAAGTTTTAGTCTTGTTTGATTGTGGAGCTACTAATTCCTTTATAGCCGTTGACTGTGTTCAGCGACTGCAATTACCCTCTGTGCCTTTAATTCCCCCAATGACTGTAGCTGTTGCTACAGGTGGCAAGATTGCCTCTAAACGTGTTTGTCAGAATTGTCCCGTTCTTGTGGGCAGTAAAGTCTATCACATAGATTTGATCTGTCTACCTCTGAAGGATATTGATGTGGTCCTAGGCATGGATTGGCTTTCTGCCAATACTGTGTACATAGGATGTGCGGAGAAGAACTTGTTCATTCCAACAGAAGTTTCAACCGAGAGTAGAGCTCTTAGCGCTTTGCTCCAGAATACTCATCAAATGATCCAGTACTTAGGTGCCAGTACTAAATGTTTCAGTGTCTTGTTCACCATCGATCCGGAGCCCAGTTTGTATCCTAGTGACATTCCAGTTGTTAGTGAGTTTGTAGACGTCTTTCCAGATGACATTATGAATTTACCTCCCGAAAGGGAAGTGGAGTTTTCCATCGATCTAGTTCCTGGTTCCCAGCCGATCTCAGTTGCCCCATATAGAATGTCTCCCTTAGAGCTTCATGAATTGAAATCCCAGCTTGAAGAGTTGCTCCAGAAACACTTTATCCGACCCAGTGTCTCACCTTGGGGAGCACCGGTGTTACTTGTGAAGAAGAAAGATGGTACGATGCGTCTGTGCATTGATTATCGTCAACTCAACAAGGTCACGATTAAGAACAAGTATCCCTTACCAAGAATCGATGACCTTTTGGATCAACTCAGAGGTGCTACTGTCTTTTCCAAGATTGATCTTCGTTCTGGATATCATCAGATCCGTATCAAGTCCTCGGATGTTTCCAAGACAGCATTCAGGACTCGCTATGGACACTATGAATTCCTGGTCATGCCGTTCGG
Source organism: Trifolium repens (assembly GCA_030408175.1). Classification (NCBI taxonomy): domain Eukaryota; kingdom Viridiplantae; phylum Streptophyta; class Magnoliopsida; order Fabales; family Fabaceae; genus Trifolium; species Trifolium repens. Next base: position 27,045,247 of record CP125836.1, on the reverse strand, counting down.
TTTGACTAATGCTCCAGCCATCTTTATGGATTACATGAATCGGATCTTCCAGCCGTACCTTGATCAGTTTGTTGTTATCTTCATTGATGACATTCTGATCTATTCTAAGGATTCACAGGAGCATGCGGAGCACCTGAGGATCGTGTTGAGTATCCTACGAGAGAAGCAACTGTATGCCAAGTTCAGCAAGTGTGAATTTTTGCTATCTGAAGTTAAGTTCTTGGGTCATGTCACATCGCAAGGCGGTGTGTCTGTTGATCCATCCAAGGTAGAAGCAGTGTTGAATTGGGAAAGACCCAGAAGTGTTACTGAAGTCAGGAGTTTCCTCGGTTTGGCAGGTTATTACCGGAGATTCATTTTAGGATTTTCGGAGATTGCTTTGCCACTAACTCGTCTGACCAGAAAGGGGACAGACTTTGAGTGGGATGCTGCTTGTGAATGGAGTTTCAAAACCCTAAAGGAAAAGCTAACAACAGCACCAGTGTTAGTAATTCCTAACCCAACCCGCAAGTATGTGGTGTACTGTGATGCGTCCAACAAGGGACTTGGATGTGTATTGATGCAAGATGGAGCAGTTGTAGCGTATGCATTCAGGCAGCTAAAACCTCATGAGCAGAATTATCCTACCCATGATCTGGAGTTAGCAGCCATTATCTTTGCACTTAAAATCTGGAGACATCATCTGTATGGAGTGCAGTTTGATCTGTTCAGTGATCACAAGAGTCTGAAGTACTTGTTTGATCAAAAGGAGTTGAATATGAGGCAACGACGTTGGATGGAGTATCTCAAAGATTTTGATTTCAATCTCAATTACCACCCTGGAAAGGCCAATGTGGTGGCAGATGCCCTGAGCAGAAAGACATTGTATGCATCAGAGCTGTTGATGCAACAGTGCGGGCTGTATGAGAAGTTTAGGGATCTCAATCTGAATGTGGTATATCGTAAGAGCGGTATTCGTATCAACAGAATTGAAGTGTCATGTGAGTTACGCCCAAGGATTGTGCAGGCTCAGCAGGATGACGTAGAGTTACATAAGAGGATAAACCATCCGGAGTTCTCAGTAGCCACGGACGGTGCTATTCTCTATGAAGGCAGACTTTGTGTACCTCAGAATGATGAGTTGAAGCGGTTGATTCTAGAAGAGGCACACAAGAGTGGATTTTCAATTCACCCTGGATCCACCAAAATGTATCATGATTTGAAGGAGAATTATTGGTGGCCCAACATGAAGGCAGAGATTGCTGAATTCGTGTCCAAGTGTATTGTTTGTCAACAGGTGAAGATTGAACATCAGAAACCTGGAGGACCGTTGCAACCATTGGATATTCCTGAGTGGAAATGGGAACATATCACCATGGACTTTGTAGGAGGACTGCCACGTAACCAGAGAGGTCAAGATTCGATCTGGGTAATCGTGGACCGGTTGACTAAATCAGCTCATTTCATTCTAGTGAAATCCACCTACAAGGCCCCTCAATATGCAGCCATATTCATGGAGCAGATTGTAAGGCTACATGGGGTACCTATGAGTATTGTGTCGGATAGGGACCCAATTTTCACTTCTAGGTTTTGGAAAGCATTTCAGAATGCGATGGGTACTCGGTTGAAGATGAGTACGTCACATCACCCTCAGACTGATGGTCAGTCAGAAAGGACTATTCAGACCCTTGAGGATATGCTTCGAGCGTGTGTATTGGAAGATAGCGGTTCGTGGAGTAATCACTTACATTTGATTGAATTTGCCTATAACAACAGTTACCATGCCAGTATCGGTATGGCACCTTATGAAGCTCTGTATGGCAGGAAGTGTAGAACTCCGTTATGTTGGACAGAAGTTGGTGATCGTAGTTTCTTGGGACCGGATATTGTCCAAGAAACCACTTTAAAGATTAAGTCTATTCGGGATAAGCTGAAAGTTGCTCAGAGTCGGCAGAAGAGTTATGCCGACAAGAGAATAAGGTTTTTGGAATTTCAGGAAGGTGATCATGTGTTCTTGAGAGTTACTCCTAAGTTGGGTTTGCGAGGTGTTTTCAAAACAAAGAAGCTCTGTCCAAGATTCATTGGACCTTATCAGATTCTTCGACGCGTCGGTCCTGTAGCCTATCAGTTAGCTCTTCCTCCATCTATGTCAGGGTTACACGACGTGTTTCATGTGTCTCAACTACGCAAATACATTCCTGGTCCTTATCAGCCAGTGGAACTTGAACAAATTGATCTTCAGCCAGATTTAACCTATCAGCCGGATCCGGTGCGGATTGTTGAACGTGATGCCAAAATCCTCCGGAACAAGAGAATTCCTATTATCAAAGTTGAATGGGCTCAGTCTCCTGACGGTGAATTCACGTGGGAACTGGAGTCAGACATGCGGAAGAGTTATCCTTACCTGTTTTCGAGGTAAATTTCTTAATTTCGAGGACGAAATTTCTTTAAGGGGGGTAGGTTGTAATATCCCACATTCTAAATTTCCTAAATAATTTTAATTAGAGCTTTTGCCTAATTTTCTAAAATTAATTAGTTGTGCTAGATTAATTAAAATCATAATATTGAGTGTGTTATGTGTAAGTTAGTAAGACAAGTGGGAACTAAACTACACAATTAGCACCTAGAGCTTATTCTTATGATCAATTGGTGAAAGAAAATTCAAATTTCCCTCACCCACTCTTCTCTCCCTCACGTGTCTCTCTCTCACACTCTCACTAGCCAACACCTCACTTCTTAGTAGTGAGTCACAACCCACTCAATCTTACTACATGCAAGCAAATCACTCCATTTCCACTTCAGAAAAATCTGAAGCTTGCTCCACCCATTCTCTCTTCTCTTTCACGCCATTTTTTTTCAAACAACAAACAAGTCACATGATGTTGTCTCTTTTCCCTCACATGCAACCATCAACACACAAGCTTCCAAAAGCTTTACCTGCACATCAAACATGAACAAAACACTACAGAGAATCAGTTCTGCAGCAATGAAATCCATTTCCCCATATTTCACATGTCACTAAACAACAACAACCTCAAATTTCACTTCCCTCAAGAACCAATTAGAAAACATGCAAGACAAGCTAGGACAAATTCTGTGTTAATCCAAGCCTCAGAAATCAACTATAAATAGCCCCTCACCTTAGCTGAACCATTCATCAATTCATCACTCAAAACTCATAGAACAAGCTAAGGGTTTTCAAGAGTCAAGTTTCCAAATTCTGGTCCTGTGTTCGTGGGGCTAGCTGTGAGGTTCAGTAGCTGCTAGGAAGCTCATAGGCAGGTTCAAAGCTTCAATTCCAGGTAGGTTCTTAGGCTAGTTTAGTTAGATTCCCAAAAATTAAACTTTTGCATGTTAACTTAGGAAAATTAGGGAATTGTTGTGTGAGGGGAATTAACTCCCAAATTTTCCTCCATTCTATTCCATATTATATGTATTATGTTTCTGCACTGTCTTGAATGAGGAATGTAGGTGAAACTATGATAATTTGATGATTTTCGCAAAACAGGGGCCTTTCTGCATGAACTCGCCATGGCGGATTGCTGGCGAGCACTCATGGCGAATAGAAGGTTCTAGGCTGAAGAACTTCGCCATGGCGGGCACTTGCTCGCCAGGCGAGTTGTTTAGGTCAGAACTTGGATTTCGCCATGGCGGACTAGCATTTCGCCATAGCGAGATTGTACAGGATGACCTGTAATCCTGCCATGGCGAGCAGGTAACTCGCCAGGCGAGCTTACACAGAACAGCCTGCAATTTTTGATTTTCAAACTGTTTTAATCGCTCGTTTTATTTCCTCATCTAAGATAGATAAATTGCAGAAATGTGACTGGTATAATGTTAAATAGAATGTTAATCACAGATGATCTTAGGGTATAACCTAGATTTTATTAAGATTGCATGTTCCCCGGGATTTGGAAACTCATGGTAGTAATAACTCAATTTAGTATCAGTCAATTAAGAGCGAATTATATCGCGCTATGGACTCCCAATGGGATAATCCATTAGGTTATGACTATGTGAGCTTCATGCCGTGACCGAATCGGTTGACAGATATGGCAGGCCTCTGAGACCTGCTCACCTCAGAGTGTCCTAGTGTTAAAATGAATAAGATATACTTTTGTGTTACACCTTTATTTATGCTTATGTATTATGATATATCTGTTGGTATGCATGACTGATTAGGATTCCCCGGTGTAGTCACCTTAGGAGGGTAGTAGGACTCACTGAGGCTTAGTAGTCTCACCCCACTCCAAACAATTTTTTTCAGATAAACAGGTTGGCTAAGGTATGCTTGTTGGTGTGCTAGTAGCTGTGCTTGGAGGATTGCATACTTGTTCATGCTTTCTAGTTATTTCTAGTCTTGTTGTATTTCTAATAATTCCTCGATGTATCGTTGTATTTTGATTCGCTTCCGTTGTTTCTGTATCCGTGTTGTATTTTAGCACCTGTGTGTGCTTTGAATTTTCAGAATGTAATAATAATGACTCAGTTACCAGTTATGATATTTCACTGATATTCTAGATATTTCATGTGGGGTGTTATATCCATATCCACCCACTTTCCCAACCCAAACCACTTTTTTGGGTTGGATTGGGTGGGTATGACCGGATCGAGTGGGTTTGCCCAATCCATGTACACCCCTAGGGACCATTAGTATTTATTTAACATGGAAGGTGGTGTCAAGTTGAAGGGACAAGGACAACGAATCTTGGCATCTTGCCATGTATGTGGTCCATCCCGGCGGGTAACTCTATTTTAAAGTCACGCGTTACTCTTAATGAGTGGACCCCGGTTGATCAACACGTGGTTTTGTGTTCTTTTGCCATCTCGACGGAGCGGTTGCTTTAAATTGGCTCCTAATTTGGATTTTAATGATCGTTTGTTACCACCAATGATTCTTGGTAGGGGTGGATAAAAATCTGCAAATCGATTCAAATTGAACAATCTGAACTGAAATATGACTTAGTGTGCGGGTCGCTACGGATCTTCGGTTTGTCAGTTACACATTTTTCAGTTTTAGACAGGTTGAAATGAGTATGTTCGGTGTTCTAAAATCAATCTAACAGTACCCGAACATGCCCGAGTTACATAAATCGTAAATTTTTATTTTATTTAATATATAAAACATGATGAAGTGACTGTACATATTTCGAGACACGCAAACTCAAAACGTGTTAGGGTTTGTTTTATTGGAAATTGAATACAATAAACCATTAACTAGTAGTTAAAAACCACTAGTTTTCTTTCACTCAAAACTTGTTACGGCTTGTTTTATTGTCACTTGCACTCATGTTATTTTCAAACCACACAATTGAGTTTTTTTTTAAATTTCATTTTTCATTCGTCAGTTCAAAACAGAATTAACCGACCCGTCAAACCGTCAAGCCGCACAAACCAAACCCGCAAAAACCGAACTTTAAAAAAGAATTGAATTGTATCTCGTTATTGCAACCGCGGGTTGAGATGGATTGTATTTTTTGGCCCAAACCCGCCCTACCCAACCCATTACCCACCCCTAATTCTTAGTATAAAAAAAGTCATGTTAACTTATTTTCTAATTAGGAGTGGATAAAAATCCGCAAATCGATTCAAACCGAACAATTCGAACCGAAAAATGGTTAAGCGGGCGGGTCGCTGCGGATCATCGGGTTGACAACCACACATTTTCGGTTTTAGACGGGTTGAAACGGGCGGATTTAGTTTTCTAAAATCAATCCAACGGTGCTCGAACCCGCCCGAATTACATAAATCGTAAGCTTTATTTTATTTAATATATAAAACATAACGAAGTGACTGAACATATTTCGAGACATACAAACTCAAAACTTGTTACCTTTGTTTTCTTGAAAATTGGAAACAGTAAACCTTTAACTTCTAGTTGAAAATCACTAGTTTTCTCTCACTCAAATACTAATACCACCATATATTTATTTTTATTATTTTCTTTTACTTTATACTTATTCTGTAATATCCCACATTCTAAATTTACTAAATAATTTTAATTAGAGCTTTTGCCTAATTTTCTAAAATTAATTAGTTGTGCTAGATTAATTAAAATCATAATATTGAGTGTGTTATGTGTAAGTTAGTAAGACAAGTGGGAACTAAACTACAAAATTAGCACCTAGAGCTTATTCTTATGATCAATTGGTGAAAGAAAATTCAAATTTCCCTCACCCACTCTTCTCTCCCTCACGTGTCTCTCTCTCACACTCTCACTAGCCAACACCTCACTTCTTAGTAGTGAGTCACAACCCACTCAATCTTACTACATGCAAGCAAATCACTCCATTTCCACTTCAGAAAAATCTGAAGCTTGCTCCACCCATTCTCTCTTCTCTTTCACGCCATTTTTTTTCAAACAACAAACAAGTCACATGATGTTGTCTCTTTTCCCTCACATGCAACCATCAACACACAAGCTTCCAAAAGCTTTACCTGCACATCAAACATGAACAAAACACTACAGAGAATCAGTTCTGCAGCAATGAAATCCATCTCCCCATATTTCACATGTCACTAAACAACAACAACCTCAAATTTCACTTCCCTCAAGAACCAATTAGAAAACATGCAAGACAAGCTAGGACAAATTCTGTGTTAATCCAAGCCTCAGAAATCAACTATAAATAGCCCCTCACCTTAGCTGAACCATTCATCAATTCATCACTCAAAACTCATAGAACAAGCTAAGGGTTTTCAAGAGTCAAGTTTCCAAATTCTGGTCCTGTGTTCGTGGGGCTAGCTGTGAGGTTCAGTAGCTTCTAGGAAGCTCATAGGCAGGTTCAAAGCTTCAATTCCAGGTGGGTTCTTAGGCTAGTTTAGTTAGATTCCCAAAAATTAAACTTTTGCATGTTAACTTAGGAAAATTAGGGAATTGTTGTGTGAGGGGAATTAACTCCCAAATTTCCCTCCATTCTATTCCATATTATATGTATTATGTTTCTGCACTGTCTTGAATGAGGAATGTAGGTGAAACTATGATAATTTGATGATTTTCGCAAAACAGGGGCCTTTCTGCATGAACTCGCCATGGCGGATTGCTGGCGAGCACTCATGGCGAATAGAAGGTTCTGGGCTGAAGAACTTCGCCATGGCGGGCACTTGCTCGCCAGGCGAGTTGTTTAGGTCAGAACTTGGATTTCGCCATGGCGGACTAGCATTTCGCCATAGCGAGATTGTACAGGATGACCTGTAATCCTGCCATGGCGAGCAGGTAACTCGCCAGGCGAGCTTACACAGAACAGCCTGCAATTTTTGATTTTCAAACTATTTTAATCGCTCGTTTTATTTCCTCATCTAAGATAGATAAATTGCAGAAATGTGACTGGTATAATGTTAAATAGAATGTTAATCACAGATGATTTTAGGGTATAACCTAGATTTTATTAAGATTGCATGTTCCCCGGGATTTGGAAACTCATGGTAGTAATAACTCAATTTAGTATCAGTCAATTAAGAGCGAATTATATCGCGCTATGGACTCCCAATGGTATAATCCATTAGGTTATGACTATGTGAGCTTCATGCCGTGACCGAATCGGTTGACGGATATGGTAGGCCTCTGAGACCTGCTCACCTCAGAGTGTCCTAGTGTTAAAATGAATAAGATATACTTTTGTGTTACACCTTTATTTATGCTTATGTATTATGATATGATGTTAGTATGCGTGACTGATTAGGTTCCCCGGTGTAGTCACCTTAGGAGGGTAGTAGGACTCACTGAGGCTTAGTAGTCTCACCCCACTCCAAACAATTTTTTTTTTCTTCAGATAAACAGGTTGGCTAAGGTATGCTTGTTGGTGTGCTAGTAGCTGTGCTTGGAGGATTGCATACTTGTTCATGCTTTCTAGTTATTTCTAGTCTTGTTGTATTTCTAATAATTCCTCGATGTATCGTTGTATTTTGATTCGCTTCCGTTGTTTCAGTATCCGTGTTGTATTTTAGCACCTGCGTGTGCTTTGAATTTTCAGAATGTAATAATAATGACTCAGTTACCAGTTATGATATTTCACTGATATTCTAGATATTTCATGTGGGGTGTTATAATTGGTATCAGAGCAGGTCGATTCAGACCGTGCCAGAGTTCATTAGTATTACCAATCCGAACCCCAGTATTTGTCTGGATTTCTAACATCTGTTCTAGATGTCATGTCACTTTAAGCCTAGCTAACTTGACTTGATATTGGCAGTTAGAACACTATGTCAGGAGCAAGACGAGGACCTGGAAGGCCTAGAAGGAACGTTGCTGATGATGATGACGAACCTGGAATGTATGGTGACACTAATGCAAACATGTGGGCGTAGATGATGCATCAGCAGCAGCAATTCCAAGCCCAACAGGCCCAGCAGTATCAAGAATTCATGAATATGTTTCAACAGCATATGAACAATCCTCCCCCTCAGCAGCAAGGATCTAGCGCTGCATTTAGAGAGTTCTGTCGCATGAGCCCGCCAGAATTTTACGGAGAGTACAATCCAGCGAAGGCTCGTGAATGGATCCAATGGATGAGTGGGATCCTGGAATCAATGGATTGCACCGAAGCTGATAAGGTTGTGTTCGTCTCTCGCTTCTTTAGGGGCGACGCTTGTAACTGGTGGGATGGTACGAAGGCGTACATGGAGGCTAGTCAGATGGAAGTAACTTGGGATAATTTCCGGCGTCTCTTTGTCGGACATTATATACCAAAAAGTTACCAGTTTCAGATGGAACGGGAACTGACGGAACTGAAGCAAGGAAGTATGTCTGTTGCAGAATACACCATGAAGTTCAATGAGTTGGTCAGATATGTGATGGATGGCAATGATGCTCCCTCAGAATCATGGAAAATGAAGAAATATCGGTTCGGGTTGAGAGCTGATATAGCCCACGATGTCTCTATGCAACACATCACTACATTTGGTGATCTGGTGCAGAAGAGTTATCATGCGGAGGCAGATCTTGGTAACATTCATAAGGAGCGTAGTGAAGCAGTTCAGAAAAGGAAGGATTCTGGATAGTTCAACCTGCAAGTGAGAACCAAGGGCACCACAAGCAAAGGGAAACAGAGCTATTCCCAGCGCTCACCGAGAAACTGTGCTGAATGTGGTTTCCCTCACAGTGGAGAATGCATGAAAGGGAAGAACATGTGCTACTATTGTAAGCAGCCAGGCCACTACAAGCATGAATGCCCTAAGTTGAAGAAACAGGGAGATTCCAGCGGTGCCTCAAAAAGCAAAGGTCGGGTATACTCACTTGACGGTGAGAATGTCAAATCTAATAATGCTTTAATTATGGATGTATGCAAGTTAGGCCAGTCTGAAGTTTTAGTCTTGTTTGATTGTGGAGCTACTAATTCCTTTATAGCCGTTGACTGTGTTCAGCGACTGCAATTGCCCTCTGTGCCTTTAATTCCCCCAATGACTGTAGCTGTTGCTACAGGTGGCAAGATTACCTCTAAACGTGTTTGTCAGAATTGTCCCATTCTTGTGGGCAGTAAAGTCTATCACATAGATTTGATCTGTCTACCTCTGAAGGATATTGATGTGGTCCTAGGCATGGATTGGCTTTCTGCCAATACTGTGTACATAGGATGTGCGGAGAAGAACTTGTTCATTCCAACAGAAGTTTCAACCGAGAGTAGAGCTCTTACCGCTTTGCTCCAGAATACTCATCAAATGATCCAGTACTTAGGTGCCAGTACTAAATGTTTCAGTGTCTTGTTCACCATCGATCCGGAGCCCAGTTTGTATCCTAGTGACATTCCAGTTGTTAGTGAGTTTGTAGACGTCTTTCCAGATGACATTATGAATTTACCTCCCGAAAGGGAAGTGGAGTTTTCCATCGATCTAGTTCCTGGTTCCCAGCCGATCTCAGTTGCCCCATATAGAATGTCTCCCTTAGAGCTTCATGAATTGAAATCCCAGCTTGAAGAGTTGCTCCAGAAACACTTTATCCAACCCAGTGTCTCACCTTGGGGAGCACCGGTGTTACTTGTGAAGAAGAAAGATGGTACGATGCGTCTGTGCATTGATTATCGTCAACTCAACAAGGTCACGATTAAGAACAAGTATCCCTTACCAAGAATCGATGACCTTTTGGATCAACTCAGAGGTGCTACTGTCTTTTCCAAGATTGATCTTCGTTCTGGATATCATCAGATCCGTATCAAGTCCTCGGATGTTTCCAAGACAGCATTCAGGACTCGCTATGGACACTATGAATTCCTGGTCATGCCGTTCGGTTTGACTAATGCTCCAGCCATCTTTATGGATTACATGAATCGGATCTTCCAGCCGTACCTTGATCAGTTTGTTGTTATCTTCATTGATGACATTCTGATCTATTCTAAGGATTCACAGGAGCATGCGGAGCACCTGAGGATCGTGTTGAGTATCCTACGAGAGAAGCAACTGTATGCCAAGTTCAGCAAGTGTGAATTTTGGCTATCTGAAGTTAAGTTCTTGGGTCATGTCATATCGCAAGGCGGTGTGTCTGTTGATCCATCCAAGGTAGAAGCAGTGTTGAATTGGGAAAGACCCAGAAGTGTTACTGAAGTCAGGAGTTTCCTCGGTTTGGCAGGTTATTACCGGAGATTCATTTTAGGATTTTCGGAGATTGCTTTGCCACTAACTCGTCTGACCAGAAAGGTGACAGACTTTGAGTGGGATGCTGTTTGTGAATGGAGTTTCAGAACCCTAAAGGAAAAGCTAACAACAGCACCAGTGTTAGTAATTCCTGACCCAACCCGCAAGTATGTGGTGTACTGTGATGCGTCCAACAAGGGACTTGGATGTGTATTGATGCAAGATGGAGCAGTTGTAGCGTATGCATCCAGGCAGCTAAAACCTCATGAGAAGAATTATCCTACCCATGATCTGGAGTTAGCAGTTATTATCTTTGCACTTAAAATCTGGAGACATCATCTGTATGGAGTGCAGTTTGATCTGTTCAGTGATCACAAGAGTCTGAAGTACTTGTTTGATCAAAAGGAGTTGAATATGAGGCAACGACGTTGGATGGAGTATCTCAAAGATTTTGATTTCAATCTCAATTACCACCCTGGAAAGGCCAATGTGGTGGCAGATGCCCTGAGCAGAAAGACATTGTATACATCAGAGCTGTTGATGCAACAGTGCGGGCTGTATGAGAAGTTTAGGGATCTCAATCTGAATGTGGTATATCGTAAGAGCGGTATTCGTATCAACAGAATTGAAGTGTCCTGTGAGTTACGCCCAAGGATTGTGCAGGCTCAGCAGGATGACGTAGAGTTACAGAAGAGGATAAACCATCCGGAGTTCTCAGTAGCCACGGACGGTGCTATTCTCTATGAAGGCAGACTTTGTGTACCTCAGAATGATGAGTTGAAGCGGTTGATTCTAGAGGAGGCACACAAGAGTGGATTTTCAATTCACCCTGGATCCACCAAAATGTATCATGATTTGAAGGAGAATTATTGGTGGCCCAACATAAAGGCAGAGATTGCTGAATTCGTGTCCAGGTGTATTGTTTGTCAACAGGTGAAGATTGAACATCAGAAACCTGGAGGACCGTTGCAACCATTGGATATTCCTGAGTGGAAATGGGAACATATCACCATGGACTTTGTAGGAGGACTGCCACGTAACCAGAGAGGTCAAGATTCGATCTGGATAATCGTGGACCGGTTGACTAAATCAGCTCATTTCATTCCAGTGAAATCCACCTACAAGGCCCCTCAATACGCAGCCATATTCATGGAGCAGATTGTAAGGCTGCATGGTGTACCTTTGAGTATCGTGTCGGATAGAGACCCGATTTTCACTTCAAGATTTTGGAAAGCATTTCAGAATGCGATGGGAACTCGATTGAAGATGAGCACATCGCATCACCCTCAGACTGATGGTCAGTCAGAGAGGACTATTCAGACCCTTGAGGATATGCTTCGAGCTTGTGTATTAGTAGATGGTGGTTCGTGGAGTAATCACTTACACCTAATAGAGTTTGCCTACAACAACAGTTACCATACCAGTATCGGTATGGCACCTTATGAAGCTCTGTATGGCAGGAAGTGTAGAACTCCGTTATGTTGGACAGAAGTTGGTGATCGTAGTTTCTTGGGACCGGATATTGTCCAAGAAACCACTTTAAAGATTAAGTCTATTCGGGATAAGCTGAAAGTTGCTCAGAGTCCGCAGAAGAGTTATGCCGACAAGAGAAGAAGGTTTTTGGAATTTCAGGAAGGTGATCATGTGTTCTTGAGAGTTACTCCTAAGTTGGGTTTACGAGGTGTTTTCAAAACAAAGAAGCTCTGTCCAAGATTCATTGGACCTTATCAGATTCTTCGACGCGTCGGTCCTGTAGCCTATCAGTTAGCTCTTCCTCCATCTATGTCAGGGTTACACGACGTGTTTCATGTGTCTCAACTACGCAAATACATTCCTGATCCTTATCAGCCAGTGGAACTTGAACAAATTGATCTTCAGCCAGATTTAACCTATCAGCCGGATCCTGTGCGGATTGTTGAACGTGATGCCAAAATCCTCCGGAACAAGAGAATTCCTATTGTCAAAGTTGAATGGGCTCAGTCTCCTGACGGTGAATTCACGTGGGAACTGGAGTCAGACATGCGGAAGAGTTATCCTTACCTGTTTTCGAGGTAAATTTCTTAATTTCGAGGACGAAATTTCTTTAAGGGGGGTAGGTTGTAATATCCCACATTCTAAATTTCCTAAATAATTTTAATTAGAGCTTTTGCCTAATTTTCTAAAATTAATTAGTTGTGCTAGATTAATTAAAATCATAATATTGAGTGTGTTATGTGTAAGTTAGTAAGACAAGTGGGAACTAAACTACACAATTAGCACCTAGAGCTTATTCTTATGATCAATTGGTGAAAGAAAATTCAAATTTCCCTCACCCACTCTTCTCTCCCTCACGTGTCTCTCTCTCACACTCTCACTAGCCAACACCTCACTTCTTAGTAGTGAGTCACAACCCACTCAATCTTACTACATGCAAGCAAATCACTCCATTTCCACTTCAGAAAAATCTGAAGCTTGCTCCACCCATTCTCTCTTCTCTTTCACGCCATTTTTTCAAACAACAAACTAGTCACATGATGTTGTCTCTTTTCCCTCACATGCAACCATCAACACACAAGCTTCCAAAAGCTTTACCTGCACATCAAACATGAACAAAACACTACAGAGAATCAGTTCTGCAGCAATGAAATCCATCTCCCCATATTTCACATGTCACTAAACAACAACAACCTCAAATTTCACTTCCCTCAAGAACCAATTAGAAAACATGCAAGACAAGCTAGGACAAATTCTGTGTTAATCCAAGCCTCAGAAATCAACTATAAATAGCCCCTCACCTTAGCTGAACCATTCATCAATTCATCACTCAAAACTCATAGAACAAGCTAAGGGTTTTCAAGAGTCAAGTTTCCAAATTCTGGTCCTGTGTTCGTGGGGCTAGCTGTGAGGTTCAGTAGCTGCTAGGAAGCTCATAGGCAGGTTCAAAGCTTCAATTCCAGGTGGGTTCTTAGGCTAGTTTAGTTAGATTCCCAAAAATTAAACTTATGCATGTTAACTTAGGAAAATTAGGGAATTGTTGTGTGAGGGGAATTAACTCCCAAATTTCCCTCCATTTTATTCCATATTATATGTATTATGTTTCTGCACTGTCTTGAATGAGGAATGTAGGTGAAACTATGATAATTTGATGATTTTCGCAAAACAGGGGCCTTTCTGCATGAACTCGCCATGGCGGATTGCTGGCGAGCACTCATGGCGAATAGAAGGTTCTGGGCTGAAGAACTTCGCCATGGCGGGCACTTGCTCGCCAGGCGAGTTGTTTAGGTCAGAACTTGGATTTCGCCATGGCGGACTAGCATTTCGCCATAGCGAGATTGTACAGGATGACCTGTAATCCTGCCATGGCGAGCAGGTAACTCGCCAGGCGAGCTTACACAGAACAGCCTGCAATTTTTGATTTTCAAACTGTTTTAATCGCTCGTTTTATTTCCTCATCTAAGATAGATAAATTGCAGAAATGTGACTGGTATAATGTTAAATAGAATGTTAATCACAGATGATCTTAGGGTATAACCTAGATTTTATTAAGATTGCATGTTCCCCGGGATTTGGAAACTCATGGTAGTAATAACTCAATTTAGTATCAGTCAATTAAGAGCGAATTATATCGCGCTATGGACTCCCAATGGGATAATCCATTAGGTTATGACTATGTGAGCTTCATGCCGTGACCGAATCGGTTGACGGATATGGCAGGCCTCTGAGACCTGCTCACCTCAGAGTGTCCTAGTGTTAAAATGAATAAGATATACTTTTGTGTTACACCTTTATTTATGCTTATGTATTATGATATATCTGTTGGTATGCATGACTGATTAGGATTCCCCGGTGTAGTCACCTTAGGAGGGTAGTAGGACTCACTGAGGCTTAGTAGTCTCACCCCACTCCAAACAATTTTTTTTCAGATAAACAGGTTGGCTAAGGTATGCTTGTTGGTGTGCTAGTAGCTGTGCTTGGAGGATTGCATACTTGTTCATGCTTTCTAGTTATTTCTAGTCTTGTTGTATTTCTAATAATTCCTCGATGTATCGTTGTATTTTGATTCGCTTCCGTTGTTTCTGTATCCGTGTTGTATTTTAGCACCTGCGTGTGCTTTGAATTTTCAGAATGTAATAATAATGACTCAGTTACCAGTTATGATATTTCACTGATATTCTAGATATTTCATGTGGGTGTTATATATTCTGTTTCATTTGCACTCATGTTCTCTTCACACCAGAATTGAGTTTTATTTTATTTTATTTTTTAGATGATTTTTCTTTCGTTAGTTCAAAACCGAAATTAACCGACTCGTCAAACCGCTAATCCGTACAAATCGAACCCACAAAAATCAAACATTTAAAAAGAGTCGTATTGGACCTCGTTATTGCAACCACGAGTTGAGATGAATGATATTTTTTGGCCCAAATCCGCCCTACTCAGCCCATTATCCACCCCTAATTCTAATGACACATGTTAAGATATCTAAAAATAGAGATATAGTATTTAATGATACTAAGAATTTAATGTTTAGAGAACTGAATACACCATAAGTTCAATCAATTTTTTCTAAATTTATCTTTTTAACATGTGTTTTAACACTTTGTTTGGTTTGAGAGAAATAAATGAGAGGAAGATAGGGAAGAGAAAAAAATAAGAGAAACTAAAGTTTTCTTCTATTTGGCAAGCAGAGAAAGTGAGAAGAGAGAATAATAAATGGTGAGACCCACAGCTTTTTGTTTTCTCGCCTGATATGCGAAGAAAGTCCAAATATTGAGCAAAACACTATCAAAATTACTCTTATGTCATTGAGCATGTGATGCTTGCTGGATATATATATATATATTTTTCATAATAGTGCTTAATTTTTTTTAAGACAAAACCAATGCTTGTTACCTGCTGTTAATTTGTGGTTGGTTACATATGCTTTGGAAAAATGGGGCCGTTATTATTTTTTATTAATATTAATAAGAGAAATGATATTCATACAACTTATTTTATACAAAATACTTACAACTTTATTGGTGGATGACAATTTTGTTATTTTAACTTTATTAAAAGAGTAACAATTGCAAAAGTTGTAAGTATTTTATATAAAATAAGTTGTATGAATATCAATTCTCTATTAATAAATAGTATATTAGATAAACTATTTTTGTTTAAACTATTCACTATAAGCTAACTTATTAACTATTCACTATATATTTTATCAACTATTTACTATATTTTATTAAATAATGTCTAATGTATTTTGGTAAGTCCAATAAATTAACTTATTATAGTTTATTAGTGTCTAAAATGTTTAATTTTTGAACAAATAATTTCTATTTAAAAAGTGTCAAAAACACTCGTTAACATTAAAAAAAAAAAGTTATTTTCACATGATTTAAAGTATTGAGTTCAATTTTTGTGCCAATATTATTGTTGTGAGTGACACTTAAACATAAACAGACAGCCCTGCTCCTTATTAATTACTGGCAAGGTTACGGCTGCATCATTTTTCACAAATATATGGAAGAGTTTGGCTCTTTCGAAGGTTTGTGCCTTCACTTAACAACTCTTTCAAAGAATTTGTACGAGATCAGATCTCTCGTGTAATTTGGTCTTGCACACTAGTGCAGAAAACACTTTTTACATTTGGCCAAATACACATTTTACATCTGGCTCCGGTCAGTTATAAACGCACGAGTCATAGTAAGTTGTACACTTTTTACAACTCGCTCCGTCAGATGTAAAAGGTGCACGTTTTACATCTGTTTCTTATTTCCGTCAGATGTAAAAGGTGCAAGTTTCAATTTTTTTTTAAAAATTAAATTGGACTTTTTACATCTGACGTGCCATTTTCCACAGATGTAAAATCTCCACTTTTTTTTTAAAAAAAAATCTTGCATTTTTTTTAACCCATATGCTAGCATCCCAAACATAACTTGCAAATAAACATATCTAACTTCACAATAAACACCATCAAAAATCAAGAACATGATGCTATAAATTTCACCGCGTTTAACATCCGAATTAAGTAAAATAGTAATGTCATTAGTTAATACAAATAGAAAATATTTACAACTTACAAATAAGTTGTTGTTACATGGCTATAAAGCAAAAGACAGATAAGGCTAAAACAAATTTATAACTTACAAATTCAAAATTACAGACATAAAGGTAGGATAGCAGAAACCTTAGAAACTGAATCCAGCTGCATAAGCATCATTTGGAGAGGGTATAGGAATCTTGTTGACTTGTAGTGCAAACTATTTGGAGAGGTCTTTGCAGCTCTATGTACACATTCACATTTGGTGCTTAGCTAAAGTAAGCAATCATCCAAAACTGATCAAGAAAACTAATTTCTATGTTTCATGTAGCATAGGAAATCAAAATAAAACAGATTAGATGCCTAAAGTAAGTAGCAAAGGCCATCAAAGCTTCAGATGTGTGTAAGACCATAAAAAATGTGTCTTGAAAATTGGAAGATGTTAGTTCCTGCATTGACAAATAAATGGAAAATATATATAGTGTATTGACCTCAACGGTTTCAAAACAATTACGAGAAAAATGATCAATATACCTCACAACCATGGTAAAATACATCGACTAGAGTACCTTTGATCCAAGAAAAAAAAGACTAATAAACAAGGCATTGTAAATATGAGAAAACTTAACAAATTGAGAACTCCCAAGGGTTCTGTCAAAGTGAAATCCAGCTCTTCATTCCAAACATTTCCGGTGTCTATATGTTTTGTGTCCGGTTCTGTGTCAGTGCTTCATAGGTCAAGAGAAACAAACTAAAGATGAAAATGAAACATAAATCTTAATTAACTAGTTTTTTAATACTAAATAAATCGTAGTAATGAAAATAGATATTGTACTCTTATTTTTATGAACTCTTCTGTTTGTTTATCACATTTCTTCCCTACAACTTTCTAATCAAGACTGCATAAAATGGACTGATAGGCTCTACTGAACATAAATTCGGATCCAGCACCAAGAATGCATAAAAAAAACCTTCTTTTAGACTGATATAGCCAATCGGGACTTTTGACGACACAAAATTACGCAGCAATCAGATCAGGATCTCTGCCCGTAAATAAGCCGTGGAAATTTGAAGAGAATGATAAAATGAACAATGATCAAACCTTCTACCTGAAGCCATGCGGAAACAGATTTTAGAGATACTACCGAGCTGCAGCAGGAAACTCTGCGCGCCAGCAAGATAGTCCTGAACACGCTCACCAACCAACCTGCAGTTCTCCACCATTATGCACCTGCGCATAAATCAGATCTGTACACAGATATATCAGATTCTAAGAAAATTTCCGGCGATGTAATCCACCGCGAGATAGCATAATTGAAGCTCCTTTTTTTTTTCTCAGCATGGAGTTCAAGAATTGAAATTGCATGGAATAAGAAAGCAAGAGAGAGCTACTTCCCTTGAGACACAGCACAAAGAATGTGTCCAATGTCAAGCTCGTCTTTACACACACAAATGAGTTGAATTAAATCTCCACTTGCAGCACCAACATTTTGAACAGTTGTTGCATCCGATGCCTGCACAAAAGCCAAACGATAAACCCTTCCCTTTGTAAGTTCACAACAAACAGAATTAAATATGATACCATTACCATGAACATAATTTCCATGCTATACAAGGTGCATGCTTGGAGTTTAGTCTAGCTCTCACTAGACTTTGATGATGAACCGCTTTGCACCTTGCGCACTGCGTTGTGGCTGGATACTAGGTAGAAGCTGAGACACCAAAAGAGAGAAGTAAGTAAGCGAGCATAGAGGAATGCGAGTAGAGAGAGGAATTTGACATGTGCACTTGTTAAGATTGAATAGAAACATGTCTTTCTCATAGTTTTCACACCTGTTAACATTGTAAATCAATAGTCATCTACACCTGTTATTTTAGGAATTTGATTCAAGCATTAGACATGAACTTTACTTAACTGAACATAGAAATACTTTACAAGTTATAAAACTTTCCCATATGAGAGCCAAATCATATACATTTGGTTCCTATAACATCTAGAGCTAGGTTAAATCAAGTTTTTACATGTCTAACAAACAAAATATTGAACAAAAACTTTAATCTTAAATTTCCACTTGTATAAAGAATGAAAACAAAGCAATACAATACATGCTCATGGGTAGTTCTATTTCTATCATATCATTTAAATAATATTCAACATAGAGCATAATTATTATGTTTCGTTCCATCACATTTGAAGACTTACAATTTGAACTTATCTACCACAACCCAAAAAGTTAGCTCTAAAGGTAAGGATTGTCCAAACCTTTGAAGGACAAATTTGTTCAATATACTAACTTCCTAAACTGAACTAGTACAAATATCACTTTACCAAACCCTTATTAATCAGAATAAACTAACCTGCCTCTTCAATGGAGGAGATAGCTTCATCAGCTTCTGAGATTGCACAAACTTCTAATGAAGATCCGAAAGTTTCACCTGCACAAAAAGCAACAAGGAGTACGCATATAAATCACTAGTTGCCGGAAAGAGATTAGACATCGGGAAAAAAGTATCGGTTTAAATTAAATATAATGTTTTGTTGTCCCTGATATCAATTTCATCTATGGAACATAACATATAGTACATTGATATTTAACTAGAACAAGAATCACAAATAAAGTATAGCAGACAAAGAATCAAAAACATAAATATCAGACAAAAATCACAATGTTTAGTAAGCGGAAGCAGAGAATCAAAACCTAATTAATAAAACAAAAAAAGGAAAACGCCTATACTTTCAGCAGATAGAAATAAAAACACAATTGCATTCCAAAATCAAAACACTAACAATAAGCCAGAACCACAATTGCATTCCAAAATCAAAAAACAAAAAAAAAAAAATCCAAGAAGAGGAAGCAGAAGCAGATACAGTGGACGCCAAAGAGAAAAGGAATTAGGGATTCGAATTAGGGCAAACATGAATCAGTACCTGTGTTTCGGTGAACCTTAATCTTCAATTAGTGAACGATTTCTGGAGGGAATGGGTTCTACGATTTCAGTTAACGATTTCAGGGAACGATGAACGATGGTTACTGCGATTCGTTGTTTCAGTCCGAGTAAGATGGGTGAGAACGATAGCGATTCAACTCGAGTACCTGAGAGTGAGACGATAGCGATTCAGTGAGAGCAATCGAGTGAATGGGAAGATCGATTGAGTTTGAGAGAGCGATTCGGTGAAGATAGCGAGTTAGGGTTCGGTGAAAGTAAGAAGGATAGATGTGTTAACGTTGTACGCGTGAGGCAAAGACAAATCCATTGAAACAAATTAAAAATAAAATAAAATAAATTTAAGACCTTTTACAACTGAGAATAATATGGTAAGATGTAAATTGATTTTAGACAATTTTCCTAATAATTACAGGACTGCCACCGTGTTTTGTTTTGCAACTGGGATATTATGGCCAGTTGTAAAACGTTATGTTTATTTATTTTTCATTACTAGGAAAATTGAAACCAGATGTAAAATGTAATTCATATTTTTTTTCACATCTTGTATTTTTTCAACAGATGTAAAATCTTTATTAATAAGTCATATTTGGAGTAGTGGCGAGAGGTTATGGCTGCCTCAACCGACAAAGCCATCTTCCAACTATTTTGTTTTCATAAATATATGGAAGAGTTTGGCTCTTTTAAAGGTTTGTTTGTGCCTTCACTCGACATATCAGTTTCTTACTCGTGCAAATGGAACTATTTCTTGGCAACTTGGACAACTTATAACGAAGTTTGTCCTGCATATAGTAATTTCTTGGCTTCAAAGAATTTATACGATATCAGATCTATCGGAGATAGGTATAATTTGGGCGATTTAGAAAGAGAGGAATAGGTTAGTGTCGGCTGAAGAAGTGGTGGACAAAATTAAGGTTTTGGCTTGGCCACTGTATACAAGGAGATTGACAAAGAACTTGTATAGTTGTTTCTGAGTTGCATGAGGTTTTCTACAGAGTTCAGGGGTCTGATGGTGTTTTGGTTGGCCAGATCTGTCCGAGTTGCCGCGATTTCAGTTTCTTGAAGAGGATTAGTCGAAGGTACGTACTACCCTTTGGCTTATCTTAATTATAAGGTTAGTTTGAACTTTGATGAATAGAGGTACTGTCAATCTTTTCTTTAATCAATTTGATTTTTTGCTTGATTTGTCGTATTCAATCCCGCTTGATTTTATTCATCTTATGTATTAGTGGTGTATAGAAACATAAGATGATACTGACGTTCTATACAGAAATAGTATAATTGAGATGCGTTGTTCTAGCGGCGGTGGAAGTGATTATGGGAGGTGATGTTTGGCAAAGAAGAGAAGAGAGGAAGTGACGATCTCAAAAGGGCAAAGAGAGGAGCATTAACGGCACGTCGATGTAAAAAATCATAATTTTTTCATTTTTTGGTCAAAGTAAAAATCATAGGTTTTTTTTTTTTAATTTAATTTATATAGACTGTCAGTGTAAAGTTATTTTACACATGCGTCAAATAATATTCCAACACATCATTGGATGCATGTGTAAAAAAACTTTACACCGACAGTGCACAACAATTAAACTCTTTTTTTTATTTTATTTTATTTTATAAATACACAAAATGACAATACTATTAAAAACTTACACAAAAAGTGAAGAGATTGGAGTTTGAACTCCAGTCATAGCGATCAACACTAGCAATCGATATTTCTGCCAATTTTAAACTAGAATTTGTGGACAGATTTTTATAAACTATTAATTTGTTTTATACGTAAAAGTTTGTAAATTTTATTGTTTGTAAAAAGTGCTTTGAAGTGGCAGAATACATAATTGTTATTAAAAATTATTTTATATTTTCGGTGTATGTTTCTTTTTCTCTTTGTTAATATTTATTTTACTTATGAATGTGATCAGAGGGAATATATGTGTGCTTAAATATGCTTTTTTTTTTACTTGTGTTATTAAATTTTGTGTCACTTGTGTTCGTGTATCTCATAATTTCACTGCTACTCAGAGTCTGTAAGCTAGTGCTAGTGACAGATCAGAATTTCACTCTTTTAGAGTCCAAAGTAGTTTGAGAGTCTAGAATATGCTTTCTTCACTTATCTTAGAATCAACTACAGTATTCATTACTTATTATGTTCTGCACACTTGATAAACACGTTAGTGCATAAAATTGTTCTCCTGTGTTTTGTTATCATCAAAACTTCTAAGTTAGATAGTAGTTGAACCAACCTTGTTCCATCAAAAGAAACATTGAAGAACAACATAGTTGTTGATTGTCGATCAGGGGCGGAGCTACGTTGGCTCCTATGCAGGCATGAGCCCCCGCTAATTTTTGAAATTCTTGGTACCCCACCATAGAAAATACATGGTTCTACACCCACACATATACTATATAGTATATACTCATACTGTCCATGTGTTTCTTATTTTATTTTTTTATTTATTTAGCTTAAAATTTTTTAAACAATACTTCAATAATACAACTAAATTAAACCCACATATTAATTGTTTTAAATAATAATTTGATTTTAGTTCTTTAAAATAAAAATAAATTGTTTTCGTCCTCTCAAAAAACGCAAAGTTCGATATATTTTTAGTGACAAAAAACTCATTTAATATTATATTTTTGTAAACACTGTTATTTTCGTAATTTTAAAAATAAGAAAGATAATTATAATATTTCTCATTGTATCTAATTTTTAGAAATTTATATGTAAATATTGCCCCCACTACTCAATATTTCTGGCTCCGTCATTGTTGTCGATGGTGAATCTGAATCTAAAGAAGAATAAACATTGAGGAAGAAGAATCTTGGAAGCATAAACGTTGAAAAATGAAATCACGCGACTTTACTTAATTTTACAATCTAATCTACACCATTTATTTAATCAAATGGTAGAGGTTTAACCCTCTCATCCTCTCATTTGAAAATTATTCTCACTTGAGAGTTCTCATATATATATATATATATATATATATATATATATATATATATATATATATATATATATATATATATATATATATATATATATATATATATATATAGGCCAATGCTACGGTGGACCACCTCCTCAAGTGGTCCACCATGGAAAAATGATTAATTCTATTATAACGAATACGAATTTTACAAAATTCATCGTTAGATTGAAAATTCATATCATATAGATCATCCAATCCAACAGTGAATTTTGTAAAATTTGTATTCTTCTTTATGGATGATACATATCAAACGATTTTTTATTTTTTTATTTTTTTTATGGATGATACATAAGATATAAACTTTCAATCCAACAGTGAATTTTGTAAAATTTGTATTCGTTATAGCATTAGTCCACCATGGACCACTTGATTAAATGGTCCATATTAGAATTTACCTATATATATATATATAGGGGGTTGCTAATTTAGACCCACTTAAAAATATGTGGGTCTAAATTAGTAAGGTGCACCTTTTCAAATTGACATCCTTGATATTTACTTATTTAATACTAGGAAATAAGGGTTAGTTTGGTAAAATTTATTAAATGATTGCATCCACTTTGCTAATTTAGACCCACTTAATTATAAATATATACTACTTAGGAAAACAAATGCAAACCTAGGAAATAAAAAAAAAGGACAATTTAGGAAAACATACACAATCCAAATTCACCTTCTTCTTTTTTAACAAAAATAATATTTTCTAATTTTATGTAAATTCATGCTATTTTCTAATTTTAACATTGCTATTAATTCTTTTAATAAAAAAAATTAAACTTTACAAAAATTATAACAGCAACATGAAAAGAAGTTTTTAAATTTTATCTTAATAAAAAATGTATTTTATATCAAAATTAAGTTAATAAATTTATTAAAAAAATAACCAAAATACGTAGAAAAATCCTTAAAAATATCTGCGGATTAACCTAAAAATATCACATCCGCGGGAAATTACACATGACAATAATAAATGAGAAAGTCATTAACAATAATAATAATAATAATAGAATTACACATCAAGTACAACCTGGTTAAAGCCCATTCTCCCTGCTTCCTTTATTGCTTCCAGATAGAAAGAGCTTCACAGGAGAGTTTAATAAACCAGAGAAATTTTTCAGAAGTTAGTATTTATAGTATAACCTAGCTAGCATTGTTATAAGTAGTGGGTGGACAGTGGGCGGATTTGCGGTTTAACAGGTTATTGGGCAGTTTGATTCGGTCAAGAATTCAAAAAATAAATAAAAACAAAAACTCAACCTTTACAGTTTAGATCGAGAAAATATGCAACCAGAGATGAGAGAATCATGAAACAAACACAAAAGGAAAGTGTTAGATATCCTAAATCAACATAAAAACTAATATAAAAAATCTTAAATAAAATTAAAAATATAACATTTGATTTCAACGAAGTTAGACAAACAAGATGAAGAGTGATCAAGTTATGGGTTTCAAAATGTTCCATGATTGTTTCAGTCTCAATGGATTCGAGGTGAAGTGAAAGTGTGAAGAGGAAGCAAAAGAGAAGTTTAAAGTGTGTGTATCGCAAACTCTAGTGCAAAACGCGGCATTTTAATTTACTCATATGTCCGGGTTTCGGATATAAAGTATAAGAATTGATAATGTTTGAATATTTTATTATGTTGATAATCGTCTCCATTTATAATGAGAGAGGAGATCCATTTACATAAATGTGCATGATATGCACCATCTATACAATAAATGAAATAATGAATAAATTCAATCAAATAATTATGTGCATTAATACATATGATTATGTGCCAACTATAAGGAAAGGATAGAGTCAACTGAGTTGATGACTAGGTGCTTGCTCATGATGATGATTGTCCAATACGCCCCCTCAAGATGTAGTTACCATCGATAACTTGCATCTTGGACCGAAGATCAATAAACCGTGTGTGTGCTAAAGGTTTAGTCAATAGATCCGCAAGTTGGTCTTTAGTTGACACGCGTGAGACTTGAAGTTTTCCATCTCGAACTTGTTCACGCACAAAGTGATAGTCCATGTATATGTGCTTCATTTTTTAGTGGAGAACGGGATTTGAGCAAAGGTATGTGGTGCCTACATTATCACATAGTAGTAATGGTGGTTTTGACAGTGGTATGTGAAGTTCATGTTAGAGATTGGTGAGCCACCTTATCTCAGCAATTGTAGTGGTGACAACACGATATTCAGCCTCAGTTGAAGAGCGAGCTACAGTTCATTGTTTGCGTGATAACCAAGAGATGAGGTTACCTCCAAAGAATATGAGGTATGCATATGTGGAAGTGCGATCATTAACATTTCCACCCCAGTCAGCATATGTGAAAGCATAGAGTTGTAGGGATGATGATTGCTTCAGAAAAATGCCGATGTTAATTGTAGCCTTGAGGTAACAGAGAAGTCTCTTGAGATGTTGCAAGTGAAGTGTCGTTGGTTTGTGCATGAATTGAGAGAGCTTGTTGATTGCAAAGGAGAGGTCAGGTCTTGTGAGATTAAGATATTGTAGTGATCCTATTATTTTTCTACAATTAGTATAAGTGTATAACCTATAGTAGGAGTTCCATCATTCAGAGTTAGTGTCGTTGTAGTAGGCAAGGGTGTTGGTGCAGGTTTGGCACCAGCCATATCAAACTTCTCAAGTATTTAACGAATAAATTTATGTTGGGACAAGAACAACCTCTTGTTGGTGGGAATGAGTTCAATGCCAAGAAAGTAGTGAGGGTTACCCATGTTTTTCAGAGAAAATTTGTTGGATATTGACTGAATGAAGTCTTTTAGGAATTGAACATTATTATCAGTCAACAATAGATCATCTACATAGATCAAGAAGTATGCAAGTGTTTGACCTGAATCATAGATGAACAAGGAAGGATCACTCTTGCTTGTGGTGAAACCATGAGAGGTGATGAAGGCTTTGAGTGTATCATACCATGCACGTGGAGCTTGGCGGAGGCCATAAATTGCTTTATGAAGTTTGCACACATGATTTGGGTATTGCTTGTCTTTGATACCATGAGGTTGAGCCATGTATACATCTTCTTTGAGTGAGCCTTGAAGAAATGCATTGTTGACATCTAATTGGTGCACAGGTCATCCTTTTCCCAAGGCAATAGTGAAGATAAGCTTGATGGTTTGAGGGCTGACAACCTGTGCAAAGGTTTCTTTAAAGTCTACCACATGACTTTGAGTGAATCCTTTGGCTACTAGTCGAGCTTTGTGGCGAGCTATAGTACCATCAAAATTTCGTTTTATACGAAATAACCATTTGCAGTCAACAATGTTATGGTTTGGTGGTGGTGGCACAAGTGACCATGTACCATTTCGTATTAAGGCATTGAACTCTTCAGATAAGGCTTGTCTCCAATGAGTATGTTGCATGGCTTGCCTTATATTAGAAGGCTCTAAGTTTTCAGGAAGTGGATGAAGTGATGCTTGGAAGTATTTTTTGTTCGGTTTAACAATGTTGTTTCTGGATCTTGTAACAACATGGTAACTATCATCATTTCATGCAACTTGGTTAGTTTTTGGGACCGTCTAAAATTTCAAGGTTGGTTCGGAGCCAAGCAATACTTCAAGAGGATGGAGGGTACTCCGGGGGGTCGAAGGGTGGTGAAGCTTGTTGAGCTATCCAAAAAGGTCGATGATAGCGGGGCACAAGCGTTTCTTCAGGAGGGTACGAAATTAGCTACTTTGGAGTCTGATGAGGAGGCGGTGAATCTTGTGGCTACCAAAAATCCTATAGTAGTGGGAGGCAAGATCTTCATGGGAGCGGAAGGCATTCCGAGTGATGAAGGGAATGAGGTAATGCTTGCGGGAAGCAAGTAGAGGCCAGTGCCTAGGTCAAGGTTCAAGTGGGACTTGGACTTGACTGGTGATCTTGAATAGAAGATTCAAGATGGAGAGAGCATCACGGTGGTTGAGTGGATCACCATCGATTTGAAGGTGGAGAATTTAGATTTAAATATATTTTAGATTTATATATATTTTAGATTTATATTTGAAATAAAATAATATTAGAATTTAAGATTTATATTTTTGTTAAGAATATTTATGATTTGCTTAGAATTTATAGGATTAGTTTGTTATTTAAAGATATTATTTGTTTTTATGTAGCTCTACATAAAGAGCAATATAACTATGATTTTAATGAGAATAAGAATTTTAGTATTCTTCATATAACCTTACCTAAAATTATATCTCACCAAATTTCGCAGTACTAAAAACACAAAAAACCATAACACTAGTAAGCTGCAACTTTATTTTTAAAGTTGTTTAAGTGGAACTTCAAAATACATTCATTCATATGTAATATCATAACATTACAAAATTGATAACCAGGATAAAAAACGATGCAGCAAATCCTTTTCAATTTGATGAAACTTGAACTATGATGACATGATAAAAAATGATGCAGCAAATCCTTTTCAATTTGATGCTAATACTAATCTTGTTGCCATTCAAAAAATAAAAAAATATTAATCTTGTCATAAATCATACCGCTTATCATTTCCCACTACGTTCACATATATCACATTATCTCTTCGTTGTGGCGAACGGCTATATCACATTATCTCTTCGTTGTGGCAAACGGCTACCACTTCATTATGGCGAATAGCTATACCACAATGAATCTTAATCTTGTGTCTAATTAATCTTGTTTACTATTGGAAGTCTTGACCAAAATTTAACATCAACGATACTCCCTATTACTAGTTATCCCAACAAAACCAAACGCTACAGTGGGCAAGCTTTCAAATTGATTCAATCTTACACTATTTAAATCATCTACTTATAGCTAAACAATTCCAAAATCACAACTTTAAATCATCTACTCCGATGCGTACTCAGATAAAATAATAGTTCTACTTATCATTTGAAGCCTTGACAACTTCCTCCCTAAACTCTATAGGCGCTGTCAATAACCAATTTCAATTTAACAACTTCAATGACTCTCTCGATTCACAACTTTACATAAATATCACTCGGTTAAATAATCTCATGACTCCATATTGTCAAGCAATTACTCTTCTACCTCATTGTTTCACAACTTTACATAAATATCATTCGGTTAAATAATTTCATGACTCCATATTGTCAAGCAATTACTCTTCTACCTCATTGTTTCATATGCATTCTACTATGGTTGTATTTTATTTTATTTTGAAGGCAAAATAATTTATTTATATATTGATCTCCAAAGCACAAGAAGTGCTAAGAGAGAAGAAATACCACATACAAAGGAAAAGCCAAGGCACGTGGAGGTTACCCGGTCAAACACATAACAAGAAAATGATTTCCTAAAGCAAGATCTAAACACCCTAGGCAGCAGCAAAATAATAGCAGAACAGTTACACTTGGAACACAACACAAAACACCAAAATAAAAAGGCAAAACACTGACTAGTCAAAACACATTATATGTGATGATCCAAAACCAAAACCATTTATTTAGGATAATTGAAGGCATACTTCATGTATTGAAAGAAGAAATCCATGAAACAATCACTTTTAAACTAGATACCTTAATAAATTGTAAATTTATTAGAGCAAATAAAATATATAATATGGTGTAAAATAATTTTACTATGTTAATTAAATTAACCGTTTATACTGTCGAATCACCTAACTATATCCAATAATTGTATGACATAATAAAATATATGATTTGAATTGAACTACAAAATGGAGAAAAATATAAGCATTTGTGATATACTACTCAAGCACATCACATATTGTGGATTGTTGCGTCCTATTTATAAGGACACATATTTTTACCCACCCACCCTATATGAAACGATTTTACATAAAAAAAAAAAATTGTTCATACTTACCTATCCATTCAGTCCAAACAAATTGTTCACATTTTTAAATGGGCCTAAAGGTCATAAAGCCCAACCTAAATAACATATTATAATTAATGATCAAATAACTATAAATTATACTCCTAAATTAATTAATTAGCATATAATCTTCTGTCAGTAGCACAAAAAGAGATAATCAAGCTCTAATTCTCAGTAACATATGAGCTTGGCTATACCACCTTGTAAATATGAATGAGCCCAAATTTTGCAAGCACTTCAAGCAAAGAGATATAGTTCCTACAAATGAAGAATTTTGCATTAGATTTTTTAGTCAAACCATCAAAACAACTTAAAATAGAGAACGAAAAACGTATAAAGTAATAAAATCACCAAGAGAAACAAAATCTTCCAATTAAAATAAGGATAGGGAAACCAATTCCTAAAGTAACATAAAAGAGCAAAAAAAAAAATAAATTAAAACATGCAAATAAACTGGACATCAAATACACCCTATATAAGATTCAAAATCAAGTTATTTTGAAGAAGCACGGGTCGTTAAGTATTGTTGATCTTATACATAATATGTTGCACAATAATATAGACAATGTCTTGAAATCAATGACTACATCTTCAATATTCCCTAATTTGAAGCACCATAGACAAACTCAGACAAAGTTCTTGATTCACAAAAGGGGTTAAAAGCAAATGCTTACATGAGAATTCTTTTAGGAATCAATGAACCTTACATCTGAAACACACACAATGCATGAACTTATTAAGCACAATTTATTGTGTTTATTTAGATTTGCATCCTCTACTTTCATCTGGAACATTATTTGCGATGATGGGTTGCTAGGAGCTGTTGAAGATGAGAAATTTGTAATGGAAGAGACTGTGGAAGAAGAGAGAAAGTGCACTTGCAATTTTACGCGTGAGGCATTAAAAAACTAACACTAATAGCAGTTATAAATAATTGCTATTTTTTAAGAAAAATAAAATTTTGAATACATTAAAAAAAATAATTTGAATACATAGGAAAAAGGAGGACAGTCAATCTGTTACTATAATCAAGGAGGCGGATTAAATGCTAATCCCACCCTTAATCTACTCAGATTAGGGTTAACTTGTTTTCATATTGGAATTTGCTGTTATAATAGCATTAAATTCACTGTTATTGTTATGCGCGTCTATTTATCATAGAGCTGTAGAATTTCTTTTTCTTAATTGCACTTAATTAGCCAAGTAAAAGCAGATTAGGGTAATTGTGAGAAATTAGATTTAAGAAAGGAGTGAAACACATTAAATAACCCATCAAATAGTTTCAAAAAAAATAAACCATCAAATAAATATCCTACAAAGGTGAGAGAAAGAGCAATTATGGAGTAATCAACATAGCAGACAAAGATCAACCTTTACTTGAATTGCTCCTATCATGTGGTAAAAATGCTAATAGAAGACATTATATACAACTCACTCGGCAATGATTTCATATGCAGACATTACCATTCGAATAACCGAACAGAAATAAATTTCCCACAATACAAATATTACCATTGGACATAGAAAAAGGAGACGCGAAGAAAAAATTAAACATGTAATAACATGATATACCTCAATCGAACCACGCATCGTCAGCAAGGCCAGCCTGAGGCACAGGCTGTGGTCTCGGCCCCCCAAAAAATTGACGTAGAGCATGTTCTTCTGTCCCGTATAGGTCGGGGTGCTGCGTAAGAGTAACTCCAGAAAGCTTAACAACATCGGACATACGTTGAGTCACGTCAACAATCAACTCTCGATTTGAAATTAGTCCCGACTTAGCACGAATAGCACTAATCAAATGATTAGTAAAGAAACCTCCATGCCCATCCTCATTCTCAATTGAAATCTCTTTACTTTGACCGGAGCTCAATAAAATTCCAACTTTCTTACCACCTAACCGTTCTAAAAGGTTTTTTTCGGCCTTGCTTTTTGGGGGTATTTTCGGACACGAATTACCTATCAATTCACTCGCTCCTTCTATGGAAGCGCTCTGTAACATGAATCTTTCACCACCGTGAGGAAACATCCATCCGGCGCCTCTTTTGACAACTCGCGAAGTCGATTATCTGTTAAAAAACAAACAATTAATTTACTGACTAACATATGTATTTATTCCTTATATATACTCCAAACAAGCCACTCATCCCTAATCCCTAATAACAGCCAGTGAAGTTTCTCCAAACAAATTTCTCCAAACAAACGGTTAAAAATGATAAACCCTAAATCCTAAGAACATACCATTCCAAACAAACTGTTAAAAATGATAAACACAACACTTAATCCTAAGAACATACCATTCCAAACAAACTTAAAAATGCTAAACCCTAAGAACATTGAAACATACCGGTCAGCAAAGTTTGTTCAGCAAGCATGGCCGCCTCCACATAAGAA
Organism: Trifolium repens; assembly: GCA_030408175.1. Lineage (NCBI taxonomy): Eukaryota > Viridiplantae > Streptophyta > Magnoliopsida > Fabales > Fabaceae > Trifolium > Trifolium repens. Next base: position 27,014,528 of record CP125836.1, on the reverse strand, counting down.
CTATTGTTTTGGGCAAGGCCCACTGGCCACCGAGTACCATGGCAGGATAGCATTAGCATGACATCGCCTCCTTTGTTTTCAATCTCCCCATAAGCATTCTTGACTTGGGATATCACATGGTATGTAGTTGGATGAGTGGGTTTTCTTTTGTCAGAATCAACTAGATAATCGTCATCATACATCCGAACTATGTCGTTTGGTGACATTTGATAAATGTTGGATTTCAACAAATTATCCCAATTGTTAATATCAGTCAGAGTTCCTGCTAGTGAACCTGTGGTAGCACCCCTCTTCCCAACCCCAACTAGAATAGCTTTTTTCGGTTGTTCCGCCATTTGTGAGCTTCGAAGGAGGTGAACCGCGTGAAAGATGAAGAAGAGAAAATGACAGCGTGAAAGATGAAGAAGAGAAAAGGGTGCGTGTAACAGAGAAAGATAAAAATTAGGTTTTGTAAAATGCAGAATCTGAGCACGATAGTGACGTACAGATAGAGTGTGTTTTAGATGACAGCTGTAAGATGCAGAATCTGAGCAGTCAAACCATTACTAAAACAGAATTGTAGATGCTTCAGAATCTGAGTCGAATTATCCATATTTAATAATAAACAATTCTGATTGCTTCAGAATTGTAGATGCTTCAGAATCTGAGTCGAATTATCCATATTTAATAATAAACAATTCTGATTGCTTCAGAATTGTAGATGCTTCAAAGTTTAAGACTTTAGTTTAGACTATAAGCCTACTATACTTCTGAGACCCTTCAGAATTAATTATTCATTCAGAGTTAGCAAACATTCAGAGACAAGTACCACAATTCAGAAACAAAGACCATGTTCAGATTTTTTTTATAAAATCAATTCGATCAATATTTTTAATCAGGCCCAATATTTTTTTTATAAAATCAATTCGATCAATATTTTTAATTCAGAAACAATAACTTGTGTACTTTGGGTTTTTTAATCAGGCCCAATATTTTTCGGTTTCACTTTTTACAAAACCTAATTTTTATCTTTCTCTGTTACACGCACCCTTTTCTCTTCTTCATCTTTCACGCTGTCATTTTCTCTTCTTCATCTTTCACGCGGTTCACCTCCTTCGAAGCTCACGAATGGCGGAACAACCGAAAAAAGCTATTCTAGTTGGGGTTGGGAAGAGGGGTGCTACCACAGGTTCACTAGCAGGAACTCTGACTGATATTAACAATTGGGATAATTTGTTGAAATCCCAAATTTATCAAATGTCACCAAACGACATAGTTCGGATGTATGATGACGACTATCTAGTTGATTCTGACAAAAGAAAACCCACTCATCCAACTACATACCATGTGATATCCCAAGTCAAGAATGCTTATGGGGAGATTGAAAACAAAGGAGGCGATGTCATGCTAATGCTATCCTGCCATGGTACTCGGTGGCCAGTGGGCCTTGCCCAAAACAATAGTTCTTATGTGGAGGCGGCCATGCTTGCTGAACAAACTTTGCTGACCGGTATGTTTCAATGTTCTTAGGGTATTGCATTTTTAAGTTTGTTTGGAATGGTATGTTCTTAGGATTAAGTGTTGTGTTTATCATTTTTAACAGTTTGTTTGGAATGGTATGTTCTTAGGATTTAGGGTTTATCATTTTTAACCGTTTGTTTGGAGAAATTTGTTTGGAGAAACTTCACTGGCTGTTATTAGGGATTAGGGATGAGTGGCTTGTTTGGAGTATATATAAGGAATAAATACATATGTTAGTCAGTAAATTAATTGTTTGTTTTTTAACAGATAATCGACTTCGCAAGTTGTCAAAAGAGGCGCCGGATGGATGTTTCCTCACGGTGGTGAAAGATTCATGTTACAGTGGCGCTTCCATAGAAGGAGCGAGTGAATTGATAGGTAATTCGTGTCCGAAAATACCCCCAAAAAGCAAGGCCGAAAAAAACCTTTTAGAACGGTTAGGTGGTAAGAAAGTTGGAATTTTATTGAGCTCCGGTCAAAGTAAAGAGATTTCAATTGAGAATGAGGATGGGCATGGAGGTTTCTTTACTAATCATTTGATTAGTGCTATTCGTGCTAAGTCGGGACTAATTTCAAATCGAGAGTTGATTGTTGACGTGACTCAACGTATGTCCGATGTTGTTAAGCTTTCTGGAGTTACTCTTACGCAGCACCCCGACCTATACGGGACAGAAGAACATGCTCTACGTCAATTTTTTGGGGGGCCGAGACCACAGCCTGTGCCTCAGGCTGGCCTTGCTGACGATGCGTGGTTCGATTGAGGTATATCATGTTATTACATGTTTAATTTTTTCTTCGCGTCTCCTTTTTCTATGTCCAATGGTAATATTTGTATTGTGGGAAATTTATTTCTGTTCGGTTATTCGAATGGTAATGTCTGCATATGAAATCATTGCCGAGTGAGTTGTATATAATGTCTTCTATTAGCATTTTTACCACATGATAGGAGCAATTCAAGTAAAGGTTGATCTTTGTCTGCTATGTTGATTACTCCATAATTGCTCTTTCTCTCACCTTTGTAGGATATTTATTTGATGGTTTATTTTTTTTGAAACTATTTGATGGGTTATTTAATGTGTTTCACTCCTTTCTTAAATCTAATTTCTCACAATTACCCTAATCTGCTTTTACTTGGCTAATTAAGTGCAATTAAGAAAAAGAAATTCTACAGCTCTATGATAAATAGACGCGCATAACAATAACAGTGAATTTAATGCTATTATAACAGCAAATTCCAATATGAAAACAAGTTAACCCTAATCTGAGTAGATTAAGGGTGGGATTAGCATTTAATCCGCCTCCTTGATTATAGTAACAGATTGACTGTCCTCCTTTTTCCTATGTATTCAAATTATTTTTTTTAATGTATTCAAAATTTTATTTTTCTTAAAAAATAGCAATTATTTATAACTGCTATTAGTGTTAGTTTTTTAATGCCTCACGCGTAAAATTGCAAGTGCACTTTCTCTCTTCTTCCACAGTCTCTTCCATTACAAATTTCTCATCTTCAACAGCTCCTAGCAACCCATCATCGCAAATAATGTTCCAGATGAAAGTAGAGGATGCAAATCTAAATAAACACAATAAATTGTGCTTAATAAGTTCATGCATTGTGTGTGTTTCAGATGTAAGGTTCATTGATTCCTAAAAGAATTCTCATGTAAGCATTTGCTTTTAACCCCTTTTGTGAATCAAGAACTTTGTCTGAGTTTGTCTATGGTGCTTCAAATTAGGGAATATTGAAGATGTAGTCATTGATTTCAAGACATTGTCTATATTATTGTGCAACATATTATGTATAAGATCAACAATACTTAACGACCCGTGCTTCTTCAAAATAACTTGATTTTGAATCTTATATAGGGTGTATTTGATGTCCAGTTTATTTGCATGTTTTAATTTATTTTTTTTTGCTCTTTTATGTTACTTTAGGAATTGGTTTCCCTATCCTTATTTTAATTGGAAGATTTTGTTTCTCTTGGTGATTTTATTACTTTATACGTTTTTCGTTCTCTATTTTAAGTTGTTTTGATGGTTTGACTAAAAAATCTAATGCAAAATTCTTCATTTGTAGGAACTATATCTCTTTGCTTGAAGTGCTTGCAAAATTTGGGCTCATTCATATTTACAAGGTGGTATAGCCAAGCTCATATGTTACTGAGAATTAGAGCTTGATTATCTCTTTTTGTGCTACTGACAGAAGATTATATGCTAATTAATTAATTTAGGAGTATAATTTATAGTTATTTGATCATTAATTATAATATGTTATTTAGGTTGGGCTTTATGACCTTTAGGCCCATTTAAAAATGTGAACAATTTGTTTGGACTGAATGGATAGGTAAGTATGAACAATTTTTTTTTTTATGTAAAATCGTTTCATATAGGGTGGGTGGGTAAAAATATGTGTCCTTATAAATAGGACGCAACAATCCACAATATGTGATGTGCTTGAGTAGTATATCACAAATGCTTATATTTTTCTCCATTTTGTAGTTCAATTCAAATCATATATTTTATTATGTCATACAATTATTGGATATAGTTAGGTGATTCGACAGTATAAACGGTTAATTTAATTAACATAGTAAAATTATTTTACACCATATTATATATTTTATTTGCTCTAATAAATTTACAATTTATTAAGGTATCTAGTTTAAAAGTGATTGTTTCATGGATTTCTTCTTTCAATACATGAAGTATGCCTTCAATTATCCTAAATAAATGGTTTTGGTTTTGGATCATCACATATAATGTGTTTTGACTAGTCAGTGTTTTGCCTTTTTATTTTGGTGTTTTGTGTTGTGTTCCAAGTGTAACTGTTCTGCTATTATTTTGCTGCTGCCTAGGGTGTTTAGATCTTGCTTTAGGAAATCATTTTCTTGTTATGTGTTTGACCGGGTAACCTCCACGTGCCTTGGCTTTTCCTTTGTATGTGGTATTTCTTCTCTCTTAGCACTTCTTGTGCTTTGGAGATCAATATATAAATAAATTATTTTGCCTTCAAAATAAAATAAAATACAACCATAGTAGAATGCATATGAAACAATGAGGTAGAAGAGTAATTGCTTGACAATATGGAGTCATGAAATTATTTAACCGAATGATATTTATGTAAAGTTGTGAAACAATGAGGTAGAAGAGTAATTGCTTGACAATATGGAGTCATGAGATTATTTAACCGAGTGATATTTATGTAAAGTTGTGAATCGAGAGAGTCATTGAAGTTGTTAAATTGAAATTGGTTATTGACAGTGCCTATAGAGTTTAGGGAGGAAGTTGTCAAGGCTTCAAATGATAAGTAGAACTATTATTTTATCTGAGTACGCATCGGAGTAGATGATTTAAAGTTGTGATTTTGGAATTGTTTAGCTATAAGTAGATGATTTAAATAGTGTAAGATTGAATCAATTTGAAAGCTTGCCCACTGTAGCGTTTGGTTTTGTTGGGATAACTAGTAATAGGGAGTATCGTTGATGTTAAATTTTGGTCAAGACTTCCAATAGTAAACAAGATTAATTAGACACAAGATTAAGATTCATTGTGGTATAGCTATTCGCCATAATGAAGTGGTAGCCGTTTGCCACAACGAAGAGATAATGTGATATAGCCGTTCGCCACAACGAAGAGATAATGTGATATATGTGAACGTAGTGGGAAACGATAAGCGGTATGATTTATGACAAGATTAATATTTTTTTATTTTTTGAATGGCAACAAGATTAGTATTAGCATCAAATTGAAAAGGATTTGCTGCATCATTTTTTATCATGTCATCATAGTTCAAGTTTCATCAAATTGAAAAGGATTTGCTGCATCGTTTTTTATCCTGGTTATCAATTTTGTAATGTTATGATATTACATATGAATGAATGTATTTTGAAGTTCCACTTAAACAACTTTAAAAATAAAGTTGCAGCTTACTAGTGTTATGGTTTTTTGTGTTTTTAGTACTGCGAAATTTGGTGAGATATAATTTTAGGTAAGGTTATATGAAGAATACTAAAATTCTTATTCTCATTAAAATCATAGTTATATTGCTCTTTATGTAGAGCTACATAAAAACAAATAATATCTTTAAATAACAAACTAATCCTATAAATTCTAAGCAAATCATAAATATTCTTAACAAAAATATAAATCTTAAATTCTAATATTATTTTATTTCAAATATAAATCTAAAATATATATAAATCTAAAATATATTTAAATCTAAATTCTCCACCTTCAAATCGATGGTGATCCACTCAACCACCGTGATGCTCTCTCCATCTTGAATCTTCTATTCAAGATCACCAGTCAAGTCCAAGTCCCACTTGAACCTTGACCTAGGCACTGGCCTCTACTTGCTTCCCGCAAGCATTACCTCATTCCCTTCATCACTCGGAATGCCTTCCGCTCCCATGAAGATCTTGCCTCCCACTACTATAGGATTTTTGGTAGCCACAAGATTCACCGCCTCCTCATCAGACTCCAAAGTAGCTAATTTCGTACCCTCCTGAAGAAACGCTTGTGCCCCGCTATCATCGACCTTTTTGGATAGCTCAACAAGCTTCACCACCCTTCGACCCCCCGGAGTACCCTCCATCCTCTTGAAGTATTGCTTGGCTCCGAACCAACCTTGAAATTTTAGACGGTCCCAAAAACTAACCAAGTTGCATGAAATGATGATAGTTACCATGTTGTTACAAGATCCAGAAACAACATTGTTAAACCGAACAAAAAATACTTCCAAGCATCACTTCATCCACTTCCTGAAAACTTAGAGCCTTCTAATATAAGGCAAGCCATGCAACATACTCATTGGAGACAAGCCTTATCTGAAGAGTTCAATGCCTTAATACGAAATGGTACATGGTCACTTGTGCCACCACCACCAAACCATAACATTGTTGACTGCAAATGGTTATTTCGTATAAAACGAAATTTTGATGGTACTATAGCTCGCCACAAAGCTCGACTAGTAGCCAAAGGATTCACTCAAAGTCATGTGGTAGACTTTAAAGAAACCTTTGCACAGGTTGTCAGCCCTCAAACCATCAAGCTTATCTTCACTATTGCCTTGGGAAAAGGATGACCTGTGCACCAATTAGATGTCAACAATGCATTTCTTCAAGGCTCACTCAAAGAAGATGTATACATGGCTCAACCTCATGGTATCAAAGACAAGCAATACCCAAATCATGTGTGCAAACTTCATAAAGCAATTTATGGCCTCCGCCAAGCTCCACGTGCATGGTATGATACACTCAAAGCCTTCATCACCTCTCATGGTTTCACCACAAGCAAGAGTGATCCTTCCTTGTTCATCTATGATTCAGGTCAAACACTTGCATACTTCTTGATCTATGTAGATGATCTATTGTTGACTGATAATAATGTTCAATTCCTAAAAGACTTCATTCAGTCAATATCCAACAAATTTTCTCTGAAAAACATGGGTAACCCTCACTACTTTCTTGGCATTGAACTCATTCCCACCAACAAGAGGTTGTTCTTGTCCCAACATAAATTTATTCGTTAAATACTTGAGAAGTTTGATATGGCTGGTGCCAAACCGGCACCAACACCCTTGCCTACTACAACGACACTAACTCTGAATGATGGAACTCCTACTATAGGTTATACACTTATACTAATTGTAGAAAAATAATAGGATCACTACAATATCTTAATCTCACAAGACCTGACCTCTCCTTTGCAATCAACAAGCTCTCTCAATTCATGCACAAACCAACGACACTTCACTTGCAACATCTCAAGAGACTTCTCTGTTACCTCAAGGCTACAATTAACATCGGCATTTTTCTGAAGCAATCATCATCCCTACAACTCTATGCTTTCACATATGCTGACTGGGGTGGAAATGTTAATGATCGCACTTCCACATATGCATACCTCATATTCTTTGGAGGTAACCTCATCTCTTGGTTATCACGCAAACAATGAACTGTAGCTCGCTCTTCAACTGAGGCTGAATATCGTGTTGTCACCACTACAATTGCTGAGATAAGGTGGCTCACCAATCTCTAACATGAACTTCACATACCACTGTCAAAACCACCATTACTACTATGTGATAATGTAGGCACCACATACCTTTGCTCAAATCCCGTTCTCCACTAAAAAATGAAGCACATATACATGGACTATCACTTTGTGCGTGAACAAGTTCGAGATGGAAAACTTCAAGTCTCACGCGTGTCAACTAAAGACCAACTTGCGGATCTATTGACTAAACCTTTAGCACACACACGGTTTATTGATCTTCGGTCCAAGATGCAAGTTATCGATGGTAACTACATCTTGAGGGGGCGTATTGGACAATCATCATCATGAGCAAGCACCTAGTCATCAACTCAGTTGACTCTATCCTTTCCTTATAGTTGGCACATAATCATATGTATTAATGCACATAATTATTTGATTGAATTTATTCATTATTTCATTTATTGTATAGATGGTGCATATCATGCACATTTATGTAAATGGATCTCCTCTCTCATTATAAATGGAGACGATTATCAACATAATAAAATATTCAAACATTATCAATTCTTATACTTTATATCCGAAACCCGGACATATGAGTAAATTAAAATGCCACGTTTTGCACTAGAGTTTGCGATACACACACTTTAAACTTCTCTTTTGCTTCCTCTTCACACTTTCACTTCACCTCGAATCCATTGAGACTGAAACAATCATGGAACATTTTGAAACCCATAACTTGATCACTCTTCATCTTGTTTGTCTAACTTCGTTGAAATCAAATGTTATATTTTTAATTTTATTTAAGATTTTTTATATTAGTTTTTATGTTGATTTAGGATATCTAACACTTTCCTTTTGTGTTTGTTTCATGATTCTCTCATCTCTGGTTGCATATTTTCTCGATCTAAACTGTAAAGGTTGAGTTTTTGTTTTTATTTATTTTTTGAATTCTTGACCGAATCAAACTGCCCAATAACCTGTTAAACCGCAAATCCGCCCACTGTCCACCCACTACTTATAACAATGCTAGCTAGGTTATACTATGAATACTAACTTCTGAAAAATTTCTCTGGTTTATTAAACTCTCCTGTGAAGCTCTTTCTATCTGGAAGCAATAAAGGAAGCAGGGAGAATGGGCTTTAACCAGGTTGTACTTGATGTGTAATTCTATTATTATTATTATTATTGTTAATGACTTTCACATTTATTATTGTCATGTGTAATTTCCCGCGGATGTGATATTTTTAGGTTAATCCGCAGATATTTTTAAGGATTTTTCTACGTATTTTGGTTATTTTTTTAATAAATTTATTAACTTAATTTTGATATAAAATACATTTTTTATTAAGATAAAATTTAGAAATTTATTTTCATGTTGCTTTGTTATAATTTTTGTAAATTTTAATTTTTTTATCAAAAGAATTAATAGCAATGTTAAAATTAGAAAATAGCATAGATTGTGTTTTTGTTATAAAAAAAAAGATGAATTTGGATTGTATATGTTTTTCTAAGTTGTCCTTTTTTGATTTCCTAGGTTTTCATGTGTTTTCCTAAGTTGTATATATTTATAATTAAGTGGGTCTAAATTAACAAAGTGGGTGCACAACATTTAATAAACTTTACCTAACTAATTTACTTAACTATATTCAAAAAAGGAACAACTTCATAAAACATATACAATACAAACTTATAAACATGGATATTCAAGTTAAAGCCAGTGATTTACGAAAATTATTAAAAAACATATTTTCGTTTTTTGTCAGATTTTTTTAGCAATTTTTTGTGAGACTTGTACTTTGAATTTTAGTTTATAATTGGACAATATCAATATTTATTTGACTGAGGGCATGTCCAACATTTTCACAGTCAGACCTGCTGGAAATTTTTTATTTTGCAGTGCAAAAAAAAAATCTGCAGGTATTCCTGCGAATTTCACACTAAGATGTAATTTCCTGCGGATTTAATATTTTCAGAAAAATCTGCAGGTATTTCGAATAATTTTATTACGGATTTCACACAAAAAATAATTTCCTGCGAATCTGGTATTTTCAGAAAAATCTGCAGGTATTCTTAAGGATTTTCCTGCGGATTTTATTTTTTTAATAAACTTTTTAACTTAATTTTGATATAAAATACATTTTTTATTAAGATAAAATTTAAAAACTTCTTTTCATGTTGCTCTGTTATAATTTTTGTAAAGTTTAATTTTTTTTATTAAAAGAATTAATAGCAATGTTAAAATTAGAAAATAGCATGAATTTACATAAAATTAGAAAATATTATTTTTGTTAAAAAAGAAGGTGAATTTGGATTGTGTATGTTTTCCTAAATTGTCCTTTTTTTTATTTCCTAGGTTTGCATTTGTTTTCCTAAGTTGTATATATTTATAATTAAGTGGGTCTAAATTAGCAAAGTGGATGCAATCATTTAATAAATTTTACCAAACTAACCCTTATTTCCTAGTATTAAATAAGTAAATATCAAGGATGTCAATTTGAAAAGGTGCACCTTACTAATTTAGACCCACATATTTTTAAGTGGGTCTAAATTAGCAACCCCCTATATATATATATAGGTAAATTCTAATATGGACCATTTAATCAAGTGGTCCATGGTGGACTAATGCTATAACGAATACAAATTTTACAAAATTCACTGTTGGATTGAAAGTTTATATCTTATGTATCATCCATAAAAAAAATAAAAAAATAAAAAATCGTTTGATATGTTATTGAGACTCGTTAAAATTTACGGTATTTAATAAACCGTTAATCTTTATGAGTCTATATGTATCATTTTTAATTTTTCTATAATTTTTTTATGGATGATCTATATGATATAAATTTTCAATCTAACGATGAATTTTGTAAAATTCGTATTCGTTATAATAGAATTAATCATTTTTCCATGGTGGACCACTTGAGGAGGTGGTCCACCGTAGCATTGGCCTATATATATATATATATATATATATATGAGAACTCTCAAGTGAGAATAATTTTCAAATGAGAGGATGAGAGGGTTAAACCTCTACCATTTGATTAAATAAATGGTGTAGATTAGATTGTAAAATTAAGTAAAGTCGCGTGATTTCATTTTTCAACGTTTATGCTTCCAAGATTCTTCTTCCTCAATGTTTCTTCTTCTTTAGATTCAGATTCACCATCGACAACAGTGACGGAGCCAGAAATATTGAGTAGTAGGGGCAATATTTACATATAAATTTCTAAAAATTAGATACAATGAGAAATATTATAATTATCTTTCTTATTTTTAAAATTACGAAAATAACAGTGTTTACAAAAATATAATATTAAATGAGTTTTTTGTCACTAAAAATATATCGAACTTTGCGTTTTTTGAGAGGACGAAAACAATTTATTTTTATTTTAAAGAACTAAAATCAAATTATTATTTAAAACAATTAATATGTGGGTTTAATTTAGTTGTATTATTGAAGTATTGTTTAAAAAATTTTAAGCTAAATAAATAAAAAAATAAAATAAGAAACACATGGACAGTATGAGTATATACTATATAGTATATGTGTGGGTGTAGAACCATGTATTTTCTATGGTGGGGTACCAAGAATTTCAAAAATTAGCGGGGGCTCATGCCTGCATAGGAGCCAACGTAGCTCCGCCCCTGATCGACAATCAACAACTATGTTGTTCTTCAATGTTTCTTTTGATGGAACAAGGTTGGTTCAACTACTATCTAACTTAGAAGTTTTGATGATAACAAAACACAGGAGAACAATTTTATGCACTAACGTGTTTATCAAGTGTGCAGAACATAATAAGTAATGAATACTGTAGTTGATTCTAAGATAAGTGAAGAAAGCATATTCTAGACTCTCAAACTACTTTGGACTCTAAAAGAGTGAAATTCTGATCTGTCACTAGCACTAGCTTACAGACTCTGAGTAGCAGTGAAATTATGAGATACACGAACACAAGTGACACAAAATTTAATAACACAAGTAAAAAAAAAAAAGCATATTTAAGCACACATATATTCCCTCTGATCACATTCATAAGTAAAATAAATATTAACAAAGAGAAAAAGAAACATACACCGAAAATATAAAATAATTTTTAATAACAATTATGTATTCTGCCACTTCAAAGCACTTTGCCATAAACTCTATTAACAAATACAATAAAATTTACAAACTTTTACGTATAAAACAAATTAATAGTTTATAAAAATCTGTCCACAAATTCTAGTTTAAAATTGGCAGAAATATCGATTGCTAGTGTCGAGCGTGTCGAGCGCTATGACTGGAGTTCAAACTCCAATCTCTTCACTTTTTGTGTAAGTTTTTAATAGTATTGTCATTTTGTGTATTTATAAAATAAAATAAAATAAAAAAAAGAGTTTAATTGTTGTGCACTGTCGGTGTAAAGTTTTTTTACACATGCATCCAATGATGTGTTGGAATATTATTTGACGCATGTGTAAAATAACTTTACACTGACAGTCTATATAAATTAAATTAAAAAAAAAAAAAAAAAAAAAAAAACCTATGATTTTTACTTTGACCAAAAAATAAAAAAATTATGATTTTTTACATCGACGTGCCGTTAATGCTCCTCTCTTTGCCCTTTTGAGATCGTCACTTCCTCTCTTCTCTTCTTTGCCAAACATCACCTCCCATAATCACTTCCACCGCCGCTAGAACAACGCATCTCAATTATACTATTTCCGTATAGAACGTAAGTATCATCTTATGTTTCTATAAAGTATTCAAAGTCTCGCAAAGAGGGTTATGTAATTAAATCCAGTTCTCTTTTGTGTTTGGTCAGGTAACCAGTTCTCTTCATTTTGAATAATGCAAATAAATACAAGATCATTACCTGGAGGTAGTTGCTTTTGAAACATGAGACCTAGTTTCTTCAGAGTTAGCGCCTTTATTCCTCTCTTTCCGCTCCTTGATCTGTTTTACAAATAGATTGAAAATTACGTATAGATTTAAATAAAAAATAATTATCAAAATTCTGTTCAACAAACCTTGCGTATGTTAGTAAGAAGTTTCATATGCTCTTCGGGCATAACAGCTTTAACGGCCTCCAATCCACACTTTGTAACAAGCATTCCCAAAAGAAGTTTGACCTGAAAAGAATTTGAATCTCACTATTTTACAATATGAATAAATAGGTTGAATTTCAAAACAGCAGCCCTCCTAAAAAAAAAGCAATGAAATCACATTGACTATTCTTAAAAAAAATTATCACATAAGATAACAAAAACCTTTGCTTTAAAATGATTTTTGGCGACATCTTGCCACTTAAACAAACACTCAACCACGCTTCTCAGATGCATTTGCAATCCTTCTGCTTGTGATTTGGCTACTAAAACCTTCAATAAACCAAGATTGGCCTGCAGAAAGACGACAGATATTTAATTAATGGCACGAAGAAATGTTATTTCAATCCGCAATGCATTGAACCAACAAAATAGAAAAATGAAACAAACCTTAGTTATCTCTCTATTCTTTTTTTCAAGCAGGACAAATGTGGATGGAAGCAAGTCAAAAGCAGTTAAAACAAGATCAGAAAACTCGTAGGCCAAGCGAGCTAAACCTTTGACCGTTGCACTTATCATATGTGGAGTTTTCCCAACAAGGCCACGAGCAACCTTAGTTCACAAAATCAAATTACTGTCAGTATGGGCAATATGCATAAAGCGTACATTATTTAACCATTAAGAGTTCAAGTTGACATCAAGTCAAACCAAATAAAAGAGATATAAAAAGCACGGACATGGAACTGTAAAGTTACCTTGATAAAAAATTGATACAGGTTATTTCTGTTCCCACCTTTCTCCTCGTCTCCAAATGCATGGGCAATTTCAACCAGAACTTCATAAGCCCTGTTTCTGGTTTTTTTATTAGCCTGTGAAGATAAACATTTTTGTTATTCCATTCTGAACATTATACCAACATAAACTACTTATTTTATTGCCAGAGCAAACACAATAATGGACATCCCATCCTATTAAAAACTTAATACATAGCGAAGTACTGATGCATTTTTAATGACTTTAAAGATATATTACTTTTACTCAAAAGTGATTTGCGTTTGGTGATTGTCAGTCATGTGTACTTGCTAAAACGTCAGAGAACTATGGGTAAGCTTGATATGTAGAGATCACCCGATTGATGATCATTATGGAATCATAAGTGTCTGACTTTATTTACTCAATAAATACCATCATTTTGGATGTTGCCAGTGGCAAGCAACAGTTATGTTATGCATCTTTGTGTATTACGTATGGCAGCAACGCAAACCTCAAAACACCAAAAGGTTAATAATGTGTGAAAATGGTTGCCCAGTTGCCCTACAGTGTGCTATTGTAATTTGTATGTGCAACAGCTCATAGCTACTTTACAACTATGAATGGACATATCAGAAAATTCCAGTTAGGATCGTGGAGGTTCACAAAATAGGGCCCGCCCCTACACCTACAAAAGGTGTGGATACAGGATGCCAAAGAAATGTACTGACGTGAGAAAACCCAAGCAGAGCCATGACAAATATACTGATCCATTTAGTACAAGAAATGCCGTACGGGAAAGGGACAACTAAAACTGCATAACTAAAAGTTTCTGCAATTAACACTGCATTACCTCTTTAAGAGCCAGTATTATCTCGGTGAGGAAAACTTCTGGCCAGGTCATCGAATCATCCTGTAGGCAGTACATAAGTTCAGATTCTTTATACTATAATATGAATCAATATAGTAGAATAACATATCTAATACACCACAGCAAAAGTGTGCATCAAGGTGACAAACATGGCAAGCAATAACCCAACTTTGGATACCTACCTTTACCTTCGAATCATGCACTGTTAAGAAGTAAAGGAACTCAGCTTTGACTATCTCTGACTTCAAAACATGGACTATCAAGAAGTAAAGGCAATCGAGTCTATGACGTTTGGCTGAAGAATGGCAAGAATTTCAACCATAAGCCCAAGCAGAACCTCAAGCTTCGATGAAACAAAACTATCCGAGCTCTGCCAAGCATAATCAAACAATAAAACAGTAAGCAAAAATGTTTTGCCAACATAAAACTAGCTCAGCAAGTGAAAATCAAATATATTTAGGGCCTGTTTGAAACAATTTTGGTTTTTAGTTTTTAAAATGTATTTTATAAAAGTGTTTTTGAAAACTGTTTTTAAGAAGTGAAAAGCAAAACTTCTTGAACTTGTTTTACTTTTTTAGTTTTAAAAATTGATAAATAGAAAACAGTTTTTAAAAACACTTTAGTAAAATTGGATTACCAATCAAGTTTTTTAGTTTGTAATTTTTAAAAACTAAAAAACTGTTTTTGAGAAGGGAATCAAACAAGCACTTATTGTTGCTCAAAGAATATATTGTAAATTAACAACTTCGATGATCGCTTCAAAAGCTAGATATCAGATGGATAAACTATAAACAAAACCCAATACAAGAAGCATTATCATGACAAGACCTATGACTGAACATATTAACCAAGAAGTTTAAACATGAATAGTTTTTTGAGATGGAAATGACTAAATATTGAAATAATTTGAAACTTCTATGTTAATAAAAAAATCAAATAATATGAAGTAGACACATACCCTGAGCATGATTGAAAGAACTTTGTATGCCTTCTTCTGCATGACACCAACATCCTGCAAATAGTAATCAAAATAACCATTTTAACTTTTCTATTTAAACAAAATAAATTTCAGAAATTCCTTACAAGGAGTGCTATACATCAGAGACAAACCTGCAATGCCGGCTTTAATGCTTGAAATAATAAATCAATATCTTTCACATCTAATCCAGGCAACAATGAAACTGCGAAATCAAGAAGCCGTGCCCTGGGATGAAAAGAAATTCTATGAAATAATACTGACACCCAACAAGCAAATAAGATAATTTAAATAAAATGCAGATTGCACTAAAAATAATGTCCAACGAAAAAATCAATTTGACACCATTGTGAGAAATAAAAGATAATCAACACCTTTGAACTGATTGAGACACATCATTTGATTCATCAATCAGCATAGAACTTCCGGAATTGTCTACATTGTTGGCCTTTTGAGTGCATTTTAAAAGTTCCGACATTTTCTTCTTAAATAAGTTTTGTACAACTTTCTTTTCTGCAATAGAAGCAATATCACCAATTGTGCCCTGTAAATGAAGCAAAATGATGACTATAAACTTCTTGTACAGATTAAATGAAACAAATATGAGGACAAATTTATTTCTCAGCTGTCAACTAATCAAGAAATCCAGAAAAAAAATATAGCACTTCATGAAAAGGATTCAAGCTTCTCTCTGTCGAGTATTAAGATAGGAATTTGATGAAGTTGGTGAAACTCGTACTAGACAGGGCTTAAATAAAAAAATTCATGAATTTTGGCCAAGAAATGAGGTCTGGAGACGATTTTTAAGATGGAGGTCAGATGCAGGATTTTGCTGAAAAATCTAGGTTGGTGATGAAGGCTCGCTAAGCGAGTTCCAACGAGGGAAAATTAGGGGTGAGCATAGATACATGATTCGACCGAAACCCACACTATCCGTGATCAAATTAGGTACAGCGGGCGGGTTGATACAGTTTTCGGGTCTTCAGATGAAGAAGATTGACTATGGATGGTTATTCATGGTCGAAGGCGGTTCTGAAAATTTCAGAATTTCAAAGGCCGAACCGACCGAAGTAGTACTAGTGAATAAACTCTTGCTTACTCTCTCTGTCTTATCATGTGTACAAGTTGGTTTGTTTCTGCAAAGTCAGACTCTAGACTATGACTCTAGAGTTTAGACTACATTATTATTACTGTATTTTATTATTATAATAATATGTGGTAATTATCACCACTACACCACGTGAGTTTTGTACTTGGTGGAGGTGGTAAAAGGTAACCTGTTACTACATTTTCAACTTTGATACTTTAAATAATGCTTTTTATAATCAAATCTCACACACATGATTTTAGAAAGAAAAAAGTAATATGAAATATACTGGAAAAGTTGAGTCTATCAAAGAGAAGAATGAACACGAAGAACAGACCAACGCAAATGGCTGAAGTCAAAAATAAACTATGCACTGAGAGATGGAAACAGAGAGGAAAACGAAAGCAAGAGTACAAACCAAGTCAAACCAACCGATTCACCCGTTCTCCGTTGGACCTGCCACCCGTCAAAACCGACACCGAAACGGTCGGGAATGACTCAGGTTTTATGCTCTGCGGTTGTTCTTCGGTGGAGGATTTTTGAACCGAATCCGGCCGTAACCGACCAGTGCTCACCCCTAGGGAAAATTCATAATTTTCATGCAAATTGAGCCTCTCTATTGATTGACCAAGCCTCTATTCAGGTGGGTTCTTTAGGCTAGTTAGTTAGATGTCCCCCAAATTGAACCTTTGCATAACATAGGAAATTAGGATGAAATTGGGTGGGAGAGGGATTTACGCCCGAAATATCTCCATTTTGTCTTAATCATGTTATTATATGTGTATCTAGTGAGAATAAGGATTGTAGGTGGTTGTGTATACTGAATTTTTTACAAAATCGCAAAACATAGTCTATTTCTGGTGCACTCGCTAGGCGATCATTCAAAGTCAGAAATTGGGTACAGAACCTGCAGATTTCAACTTTTAAATTAATGTCACTCATTTTATATCCTCGTTCATACTGGTCTGTGTCTATACGCTTCATAATAATACGATATTAGAATAGAATGAAAGGCATACTCTAGGAACATAACAATCAAGAATTTTAGTAAAGCCCTGGATTCCTGGAGGGAATATTTTTGGGTAGTTTACAACTTTCTCGGGAATATATGATTATGTATCAGATGAGTGGTATATTACCATTTTAGGGGATTCCTTCGGAATCTAGATTCAAGAAATTAAGAACTGTATGCCCAGAAAGTTCTCCGACCTACATTATTATCGGAGTATCAGCTAGGCACTCTGAGTCCGGCTTACCTCGGAGTGATCCTATGAGGGTAAAACGAACAAGATAATAATAAGTGTTACACATTTATTATTTTATGTCATTTTTATTATGAAAACTTTATGCATGTTGTTAGTTTCAAGATTAGTTGCCCTGATGTAGTCACCATTAGGTGGGTGGTATGACTCACTGAGGCTTAGTAGTCTCATCCCACTCCATTCAATTTTTTTCAAATAGACAGGTTGATCGAAGCAAGGACCAGTTACAGACCGATGATCAAGGTTGAGCTTGAATCGTCGGATTAGAAGATTATCATCTTCTTCCTTGTTTTGTTTATTCTGTTTTAGTTTCATTAGCTTCTTTCTGCTGTTGTATCAAATTATTATGTTGTACTTGTTGTACATGTAGATCGAATAAATTATTTCTGCTATTTTAATGTACTCAGATTCAATTATGTATGTCTCGGCTAAATATTCTAGACAATTTAGTTGAGGCGTTATAGTTACCATTCTTAACATTTCCAAAAATCATCATCAGTCAATCTAATGAAGATCTTTCAACTGTAGTTGTATTGTTATGTCATTGATAACTTCTATTTGAATATTCAGAATTGAAGACCTGGTAGAACACTTCTAGAGCTTTCTATTCTAGAAGTCTAGTCATGGATAAATACAAACCGAAAAGTTTTTCAAGTCTGCTGACATAACCACTGTTCAATTTTTAAAATTAATTTGTCAAAAAAAAAAATAATTTAAAATTAAAGATGCAGCATATTTATTTATAGATAGAGAAAGAGAACATATATTATCATATATTTACTTCAATCTTGATATTAACTTATTTACTAGATGTGAAGTGAGCTCGGACAATGAAATACAAATGCAAAATATTGAAATATATAACCTGAATCTTTTTCAGTAAAATACAGTGCTCTGCACATCAAGGACCTTAACCAATTAAAATACCATGAGTAAAACTGATGATAATATATGCCAAAATATGTATAAATACATAGAACTATAATGAAAGCTCGAACATGTGCACTGGAAAAAGAACAATGACATAAACAGAACTGCAAACTTCAATTTTATGTTATGCCAGCATGCATGCATATACAGGAAATGCGCTGCACACATTTTGCTCAACTGCAGTACATTAAAGAAATAGTACCTGCAAACAACCACCATCATCTTTTGTAGACTTCAAGAACACATCTGACAGATCTTTTAACAAGTTCTTTGCAGATATCTCCAGTGCCCTCAAATTTTCTGTTGCAACCTGTTGCGAGTAATTAGCCAAGACTTGTTCTTTAGCCATATCTTTCCCAATATCATCTGTATCATTTGAGTCCTTAATATTTTTGTTTTGTCTAATCAGAAGCTGCAAACTAGTGCATATTATTCCACGAATATCAGGTTCTTCTTTTAGTTTATTTCGTAAATGTTTCTCTAGATCCTTGAAACTTTTAGCTGTGTCTGAAGGATAGTTACAAAATGAAGGCAGCAAAGACCACAAAGAGTAAACGAGCGCGTCTGCATTCCTTGATGACACCATGAGTCCTTGTTTCTCAAGCTGCAAAATGTACAACGTATGAAATGAATGCCATGGAGAAAAATAACACTGAATCACAAAAAAAAAGTCCAATACCTTTTGAGCCTTCTCCCTTACACGTTCAATCATAGGCAAAATTTCCTCTGTAAAATATTTTAGAGGTGCACCAATAATATACTGCTTTAGAATTGGAAAGAGCCATATATTTTAGACAGATAAATCTTCAGCTTCCAAATTCAATGGTATAAGGGATAACAAAGTTTCAGGTCCCATTGCAACAAGAGCTGATCCAAGGCATGCATGAAGCTGCAAGATATAGAATGTAGCGGTACTTGACATCAGTAATTTGTTGTACATAAAAAAATTCGAAGATCAGCCAGATTCCCAGATCCTCCAACAAAAACCAACTTAATTATGATACTGGCTAAAAATCGAGCCAAGAAACCACTCATTTGCACAAATCAATAGAAATTCAATGCTATATTTTGTTATTGTCTAATAATAATAATAGACATATATACATCATCATCAACATCATTGAATGCCCCTTTTAATACACATGATATGATAAACCCAGATTTGGCAGAGAATAAATAACAAGGTTGCTACAAAACACTTGTTTACTTTTGAAATCATCAAATATCATAATATAATATAACTCAAAAGATATCCAATTCTTTTAGAGGCAACCCATATGAGATACTGTTCATATTTAGGGACATATGATCCTGCTGGTAAAGAACATATCAATTCTCGTTTTATAAGAGATTTTGAGTTTCATATTTGTGTAGTTTGGCAACAAAAAAATGCAACATAGAGAAGATAGTCAGACCTGTTTCCTAAGGGGGAAATCTTCATCAGGCAGCTTCTGCATATCTTCCAAGTTTTTGAGTATACCTCTCATAAAGTAAGGAGAGTTGCTTCCTACATTGATAATAGCAGTAAATCTCAAAAATAAGTAACAGGAATTTTACACTGTTATTTGAGGAATGAAATTATACAAATTTGTAAGAACAAATCTAACAGAAAAAAACGGAGAAGTATAACAATAGTTGTATACACTATTAGTTAAACTGACAAATGAACCAACGAATTATATTAATTATAAGCCAATGCAAGAAACAGAAACAAAACTTGACAGCAATCAAAATACCTAATTTGTGAAACATAGTGGAAATAACTTCAAATACTCTGTCCCATGCAGCAGCATAGTGATAACCAAGTAAGCTTTCAACAGTTGCACAAATTTTCTCAATAATGGTTGGTCCTGACCTCCTTGATTCATTCAAAGTTATCTGATCCACTCCCTGTTTAATCAAACTTTCATCAATGCAATAATTGATCATGCTCTTCAGTGCATCTGAGGCTGCAAATATGGCCTCTTCATGTTCAGAAGCCAAAATATCTGCACATTTAAAAAAAATGTACTTAGTTGCCAAATAAAAACAGGTAACTATATAAACAAACACAATTGAAATTTGCGATACCTTTGAGATCATTAAAGACACTGGGAAGCTTAATTACACACATTTGCCTGTCTAGAGAAAAAACTTTCTTCATTCCAGCCTCAAGCAAGCGAGCAGTAAATGTCATTCCATCTCCAGACATCTCATTTGATGAGGTAGAAAGAGCCGATAATGTGCATAAAACCTCAAGTAGTGCTTCAGGGGAAACTTCTGATGTCGGGTAAAGACAGAGAAAACTCAAACTATCTGTTATGCGCCTTGTGACTAGAGGTTGACGCAGCACCAACAGAGTTTTGAAATGCTTAAGAATGTTGTTCTTGTATTTTAGCGACAACAAAGGAAGGCATTCTTTCAAGGCATCAAGAATATATAAAACCTGTTGTGCTCCCACAGTTCCTTCCCCAGCATTTGCATTTGCTCCACCGGCAAGCAGTAGAAACCTTTCAAGTAGGTTAATGACACCTTCGCTTGCAGATGCTAGTAGCGAAGACTTCTGAAAGTTTATCAAGACATCTCGGAGACGCAAATGAGATTGCCTTCGGACCTGTTGGAAGATCAAGTCAGCACACAGCATTCAAGTATCACCGTAATTTAGCAAGCATTCTGCATCCTTAATCAGGAACAGAAGCAGTCTAATAGAAAACCAATCAAAATTCATGTAACCTTGCTAAAAAGCCCCTTGCCCCCACAGTCCACAACATTAATAATTGTTACACAATACACACAAAGGCTCAGAAAATTAAAACAGTGAAACATGTCCCACTCCCAACTATAAAAAGACCAACCTGTCTTGCGGTCTAACTCGGAATGTTCAGAGATGAAAAGGGTAAAAAAGACATCCTAAAATGTCTTGTTCTGAATGACAATTGTAAACTTCAGTGTTTTTTCTTAAAAAAAAAATGATCTCAACTGACCATAATGATAATAGTGGAATATTGATCACTAGGCAGGCAAAACCAAACCAAACAAAAGGCAGCGTACAATCTGTATTATTATAGGATCAATCAACTAAGCTTGACAGCCTAATGAAAGTGGAAACATCAATCTCAACAGTATCCTATCCTATAGTATATGCACCAAAGTAATCCAATTTTGCATCAGCATAGTTCCATACTTCCAATCATAACCGTAAGATTATTAAACACATTTGTATTTAATCATAAACACTTTTAAGTGACACATATCATTTGTTGTGATTTGTTAACAATACAAAACTTGGTTAGAGTTTATCAAATTAAACTTAGTTTACAAGTAAAACACAAAAAATTAATACGTTGTAAGACACTCTCAAATAGGTCCCTTACTTTGTAGATATTTCATATAGGTCCCTCAATCTACTAAACCATCAAGTTGGTCCCTATGTTTAACCACTTACTATCAATTAAGTCCCTATAATTTAACAACTTAATATCAATTTGGTCCTTAACTTTATTCATTTATTATCAATTTAGTCCCTAACATATTCCTAGAAGACAAATATGAGTAAAATTTGACAGCACCCTACTCAAAATTAATGTTAAGAATTGTTATTACCTTAGGTCGTGAATCAGTAAGAAACCCTAACAATACATTGAACAACAGATAAACATCAGACCAATGAACACTATCTCTAATGATCAACAAATGTGAAACACACTTCAATCCATTAATAACTGAACTCTCTGATATCGAAGGAGAGACAATAACTCTGGCAACAAGCTCAGACACAAACTCTCTCTGCTTCTTCAACACAGCAGCATGAACTCTAACAATTACAAGTGATAGAATTGTGAGAAGAGCGTCGATGAGGTGGTAATTTGGATTACGTTCCTTTGAGATGCGGTCGAGTGAAGAACAAGTGGCGCAGAAATATGCAGTCGGTGTAAAAGGTTGATCCTGGTCTTTGAGTAACTGTGACATTGAGCCTATGGTTGCGCAGAGTTGTTGGTGGCTTTCGTTTGGGGAGTTACCGAATCGAGAGAGGATTGAATTGCAGAAATCGTCATTGGATGATTCGTCTGTGGAGAATGTTGATTGCTCCATTTCGATTCCTTCCATGGTTGAGAATGGAAACCCTAGATAGCTTCCACGGCGGCAAGGGTTTATGATAGATAGTAGAGTGAAGAGAAGAAAAGGGAAAGAGAAGAAACAGAGTTAGGGCTCTTTGAAACAGGTTAAAATGTGTTTTATAAAAGTTAGAAAACTATTTTTAAGAAGAGAACACAAAAAAAAAAATGTGTTTGTTAATGTAATTTTCAAAACTATTTTACAAATGAAAAAATGAGAAAATTTGTTTGGTTATTTAATTTTCAAAAACAACTTTGGAGACAAAAACGTTCGGAAAAAAAGTTACAGATTTTTTCATGGAAAAAAGTTTCGATTTCAGAAAAAAATAATTCCGGAATTTTTCTCGTAAAAAAACTTTCCGATCTTTTTCGGGAAATTTTTTTTGATATTTTTTCGGAATAAAAGTTTCGATTTCAAATAAATACACATTAGCTTCATTTTATTTATTTTCAACAAGCAAAACTAAAAAATTGAAATTGAAAATAGTTTTACAAAACTGTTTCTAAAAATAAGCCAATCAAACAAGTTTTTTGTTTTTAAATTTTTGAAAACTAAAAAAGAGTTTTTAAGAAGTGTTTCAAACAAGCCCTCAATCTCCAACCATATAGCTTTTGCAATAGTATTTCATAGAGCTTTTTGGATCGACTTTTTTGAACTTATGTACTATCATAAACACTTGTGAGACTGTTTGGAAAAGCTTATTGTTGAATTTGTGGGATTTAGGAGAAAGAATGGGAGAAAGCAATAAGAAATATAAAATATGATTAATAATGAACTAAACACAATATTTACATTGAATATTTACACAGAATATTTACATGTAAAATAATACTATGATACTACCTTGGTATTTATAACCAAGTGAATATATTTAAAACTAAACTAAATCCCTTTGTTCCTGATAGAACACTAGGGGGATATATTTGCTGAATGATATGGTTGTGCAATGGTATGATATGGTGATATTGCTTGGGTTTTAAATTGCATTTGGGGGTTGTATTTATAGAGCTAAGAGAGATAGGTCCAGCTCAACCCACGATCCCTCAAGAGAGTGGGGTGTTTGACGGTTATTTCCCGCTTCACGATCCTTAATGAGGGAGAGTGGGGGGTGTCTTTGGCGCCACTCCTCTTAACCGCCTATTTACGCACGTTATTTGCGTGTGGGGCTTAGCTTCAGAGAGCGATCGTGGGTCACGTAATGGAGTACGTGCTGGAGCTTGATTTGGCGAAATGGGCCCGGTAATAGGCGGATTGGGCCGAAGTAGATCGGACCCTATATTGATTGGGCCTAAATTATTTTGACCGGTACACAGCCTCCCAAGCACAAGGCTCCAAGGAGGCGTAGTGTTGATAAGCTTGCGTTTGTTGGGCTACTTCTATTTCTTAGGTGCTTTCGCGCATAATTCTTGGGAATGGAGCAACGATTTTGAGACTCATGCGTCCGATATTCCTTCCTTTTTCGTAGGAACAAGCGTTACCATTCCTCTCCTTTAAAAAGGGGCAGGTGGTTATCTCTTCATTTCACATTTCATTTCTTTTTCACTTATGGCTTCCACTGTAGCTTCACTGATTGATGCACTAAGGTCTTTGCTTTTGCAGGATCCTGAAGACTTAATGGATGATTACGAAGATTTTGCATCCATGGTGACGAACCTTCGTGATTATTCATGGCGGCTCACTCCTCCTCAACACGAGTTCCTCAATAGTTTGCTGTCACTGAGGGACCGGATGATCAAGGATTTTCCCTTCATTTCTGCGGTTGAAGAAGCTCGGTGCCACAGCCAGCGGACAAACGCGGCGATCTTTGACGAAATGTGGCTGGTGAAGGAGGGAATGCGGATGTATGATAGCACCTTGGCAGCCTCCTTCGACGAAGAGGATTCTATCGAGCATCGGCTTGCCAAGATTCAGGTGGAGACCGAACAATTGAAGGAAAAGAAATGTAAGCTGGAGAAGGACATCAGGGACGACGTCGCCAGGCTTCTGGAGAAACGTCGCACCTTGTTGGAGCTTCAAGATCGCCAACGAACTCATGCCGTGGACGCTTCCAACGTTCATGGCGACCTGGAGATCGCCCATGAATGCCGTAGGAAGATTGGCGAGCTTTGGGACAATGCTAGGGAGGCCGCCGAGCAGGCGTAGCTTCTATTGTCTCCCTATTTTACGCACTACTTAACTTTGCTGCTTAGGGTTTCCCTTGTTCCTTCATATGTATTTTGAATATTTGTAATGATGATTAATGTTACTGATGAATAAAATTTAGCTTGTGGTGCGCTTTTATTATTTATTTATTTTTTATAAGTTTCTTCTCTCTCTTCTTGTTGGGGCACGTGTCAATAACGTGTCTTGAACCAGCGCTCATTGCCCAATGGGTATTAGAACGGTTCAGTTCCCTTTGTCCCTTGGGTAACGAACGGTTTCCTTGTGCACTTTATTACTCCGTTCCTTTCACCGCGCTATAGTCTTCTTCCTCCGTACACGCTTTTCCTTTGATCTCTGGTCATTCTTCGTTCGAGCGCTTACTTACATTTCTCAGGTATAAGTTCTTTTCTTTTTTAGCTTATTTTCTTCCGTCCATCATGGTTATACTCCGTGACCTAGATGATGAAGGGAATCTTACATCGATTCCTCCTCTGGGGTCCGCAACGGAACGCCAAATATACTTCCATAGTATTAGGTGGGATGGGTCACTTGATGAATACAAATACGTTTCGGAGATGCTTAACTTTCCCGTCACTGAGAGTGATAGTGATTCTTCTAGTAATAGTAGCGATAGCGATAGTGATTGTATAATAATCCCTCGCTCGTCTTTCACAGGAAAGGAGTTGGTGCTTTTCGACCCTTCCGCTACAACGATGTTTACCAAATCCAAATATCATTCCCAGGATAGTGTTGACACCCTTCGAGGAGCCGTCAGATTCTCCGGTTCCGGGAAAGAGTGTGACGTCATTATAGAGCCTGTGGGTAAAGAGGATCTCGTGACTATA
Organism: Trifolium repens; assembly: GCA_030408175.1. Classification (NCBI taxonomy): domain Eukaryota; kingdom Viridiplantae; phylum Streptophyta; class Magnoliopsida; order Fabales; family Fabaceae; genus Trifolium; species Trifolium repens. Next base: position 26,989,045 of record CP125836.1, on the reverse strand, counting down.
TTAAACCCTGATCCGCCCCACTATTTCCTGATGTATGGGGTTGTCGTACAAACCTTTAACCTCTGGTTCCCTTTTACTCAGCTTGAAGTTTCTTTACTCCAGACTTTGAACATTGCCCTCATTCAACTACATCCCAACAGTTGGGGCTTTGCCAAAGCGTACCAACTTGTGTGTCTCGCCCTAGGGATAACTCCCAGCATAGGCGTTTTCTTTTCTTTTTATCATCTTAAGAGCTTTACACCTGGTCGCCTGGTTTCTTTGTGCGCCTTACCCAACAGAACTCTCTTCGCCTTATATGCGAGCAACTTCAAAAACTATCAGGATTCTTTCTATAGGATACATGGGGGACCCAACTGCCATGATGTAATGTATGACAATGACGGTTCCTCCCTATTTCCCTTTTACTGGTCTTCTAACCCTAGGTTGGTAAAGGGTTCTGAGGGGGAAAATCTTTCTCCTTTCGAAATGGAGACCGTCGCTTTTTTGGGATCTTTTAACACCCTTGGTACCAAGGAATTGGTGAAGCTTGAGGCGAACCCTCGAGGAGTGATTGATTATTTGCATAAGTTTCGTTTCATTTTGTGCTCCGCCTCTTTTTATGTTTTCGACTTGTTGAGTTGCTGGCTTACGCCTCTTTCTCATATCTTTGCAGGAAAAATGAAGACAATTTCAGACGCTGAGTTCGCCTCCTATCTGCTGAGGGCGAAACAAAAATTGGGCGCCCCTGATGCTCAAGTTGATCCGTTGTCTCAGGTGGTAGTAGCGGAGGGTGCTGGCGGTAAAGGGCTGAAACGTGGCCTAAAGAGTGACACAGCGTCGGCGTCGAACAAGGCCCAGAAACTGGATGATGATACCGCCGTCGAGGGCGATGATGACGAAGGTGTTAGAGTGAGGGTGTTTCCTCCTCCAGTGAAGAGCGGCAGATCTAACCGTCAACGTTCTTCAGGATCCACCAAACCTACCCCGCCCCCAGGTGAGGTTGCTGCTTCTGAAGCTGTAGATGGCGAAAAATCAAAGGCTGAAACGCCTCCCATCTGGGACGAGACCTTTGATCCGCTGGCCTTCGTCTCAGAAAATTTGAAAGGCTATTCATCCCGCCTTCATGCTATGAGTTTGGAGGAGCTTCGAAAGCTGGCTGCTGGCACGGGGTTGAAATGTTTGGCCTTGAATCAAATGGTGTACAACCGTCAGGAGCAAGAAGCTTCTGAGAAACTGGAGCGAGAAGTTGGTGCTGCTAAGGAGGAGTTGGAGAAGGACCTCGCTGCTCAGCTGGCGAAGAGCCAAGCTGAGTTTACCAAGAGCTTGGGAAAAGAGAAGAAGAAAAACTCTGCCCTGAGGAAGGATAGACGGAACCTCACTACGGCGCACAATGCTACAATTGTGGCGTTGGTGAAGGTTTGGAAAGACGCTACCAAACGGGATGAGGAGATGTCTGCGCTTAATGCGGCGACGGAAAGACTTAACGGCGACCTGAAGGACTTGGAGGCGGAGAACGATGAGTTGAAGGAAACCATGGCTGGGAAGTTTGTGGATGGTTTTCAGGCTGCGCTGGAGCAGGTCAAAGTTTTATTCCCTGAGATTGACGGTGATGTGCTCGCCCAGGCGGACTTCCTCAAAAAGGTTGAAGGCGGAAAGTTGGTGTCTCGCCTCCCAGCCTAGAATTTTCCCTTGCTTTTTAACTATGTATCTGTATTTTGTATAATTTTTAAATTACTCTTGTTCTGGCCCTCTGGATCGGCCTTTTTGTAATATTATCTGGATTTTCATGAGATATAATTTTGAAGTTGTGTTAGTCTCGCCTTCTTATCCCTTTAATTTATGATCGCCTTTTTGCTAATGTCTTCATGATGAAGGATTTTGTAAGCCTGGAGATTTTTATTGCTTTTCTTCTGACGTTATTGTTGGTATATGCGTTTCATCTTCGTGACTATCCATTACCCTTGATATACGTGCTTCCCCATAAATAGGTAGTCGTATCTGTTCTTCCGTATTTATTGCGGAGTTCATTTACTCTTTTTTGGGTATAGTGCCCTATTATAAATACGGGCTTCCTCTTGTTTGTTTTTCATAAGTTTCCTAAGAACCCTAATTTTCCGATGGCCAGAAAGAGCTCAAAGAAAACTACAGTCGCAGAGTCTAGCGCTCTGAAGGGAAAGAAGACATTGGGTGAACCCAGCCGTAGGTCCAGGCGTGTTCAAGAACTGAAGGAGGCTACGCTGAAGAATCCCCGGCTTCCGCAGGATTCTTCAAGCTCTGATGAGATAGATGAGGATTATGCGGAGTTCCTGAAGACATATCGTCCCGAGGAAGACTATCCTCCGGTTGTGGTTCTGCAAGATTCTTCTAGCTCTGATTATGTGGATGAAGACTATGCTGAGTTTTTGAGGACTCATAATCCTCAAGAATTTTATCATAGTGGTTACACCTCTGAAGAGGAGAACGGTTCGCAGGTTACAGTCGAGCCTAAGATGAAGGTTGCAAAGCCTCCGGGGACACAGCCCCCCAAGTAGTGCTTTTGTTGATTTTGTTGTTTTTCTTTTGATGTAAGCCTTCGGGCATGCTATGCTTGCTTGTTGCCTTTTTAATGGCTTTTTAATGGACGCTTCCCTTTTGATTTGTTTGTTGCCTATTTAATGGCTTTTTAATGGACGTTTCCCTTTTGATTTGTTTGTTGCCTTTGCGTTGCTAAAGCTCTTACTTTTAAAACTACGCCAAGGCCTTAGACTTACATGGCGAGTTGAATTTTATATTACGCCAAAGCCTTAGTCTTACATGGCGCCTTGAATTTTAAAACTACGCCAAGGCCTTTAGACTTACATGGCGAGTTGAATTTTATATTAGGCCAAAGCCTTAGCCTTACATGGCGCCTTGAATTTTAAAACTACGCCAAGGCCTTTAGACTTACATGGCGAGTTGAATTTTATATTACGCCAAAGCCTTAGCCTTACATGACGCCTTGAATTTTAAAACTACGCCAAGGCCTTAGACTTACATGGCGAGTTGAATCTTATATTACGCCAAAGCCTTAGTCTTACATGGCGCCTTGAATTTTAAAACTACGCCAAGGCCTTAGACTTACATGGCGAGTTGAATTTTAAATTACGCCAAAGCCTTAGTCTTACATGGCGCCTTGAATTTTAAAACTACGCCAAGGCCTTAGACTTACATGGCGAGTTGAATTTTATATTACGCCAAAGCCTTAGTCTTACATGGCGCCTTGAATTTTAAAACTATGCCAAGGCCTTAGACTTACATGGCGAGTTGAATTTTAAATTACGCCAAAGCCTTAGCTTTATATGATAGCGTTTTTTCTTTTTATTTCGGCTCTTTATTAAGATGTAGCTAAGGGAATGAGACGAGATTTCTAAGAACGGACGACAGGCCTCGATAAAAACTCCTGCCCTTGCAGGAGAAAAGAGTGTCTTGTCGCCTTTTTCATTGATAAATTTAGTTCAAGAGTAAGTACAATAATGAGAAAATGAAAAATAAGTTGCGATAAAGAAAAACAAAATGATAAACTACAGCTATGCTACTGCTGCTCCCTATGGTTCAACTGTAGTAGAACCTGAGGTTTGATACGTTCCACGTCCTGGGCATCGCCTCGCCCTTTAATGTTTCCAGCCTGTACGCTCCTCCTCCGAATACTTCTCGTATCCTGAACGGTCCCTCCCAATTTGGAGCGAGCTTTCCCCCTTTGTCCTTACCGATTGGTCGCTTGAGAACTAGGTCGCCTTCAACGAAGCTCCTGGGCATCACCCTTGTGTTATACTTCCTTGTTGCTCTTTGTTTCATCGTGAACTCTCTGAAGTGTGCAGCTTCCCTTACTTCTTCTAGTAGATCTAGGTTCTCTTCGAGCGCCATATTGTTTTCTGCTGCCGTCACTGTTTCTCGCCTCCAGCTCGGGGGATCTATTTCTACTGGTATCATGGCGTCCGATCCATACACCATTTTGAACGGGGTCTCGCCCGTTGATGATTGGACTGTTGTGTGATATGACCAAAGGATTGCTGTTAATGGTTCTGCCCAGCTCCTGTCTCTTCTTTCTAACTTCCTCTTTATGGCCTTTAGGATCACTTTATTTGCTGACTCCGCCTGTTCGTTTGACTGAGGGTGTTCTACTGACACAAAAGTATTTCGTATACCATAGCCCTCGCAGAACTGAACTACTTTTTCACTGGTAAATTGCATTCCGTTGTCTGAGACGATGAATTTGGGGAGTCCAAACCTGCATATAATTTTCTTCCAGTAAAAGCTTATTACCTTTTCAGATGATATCGTAGCTACCGGCTCCGCCTCGATCCATTTGGTGAAGTAGTCCACTGCTACTAATAAGAACTTAACTTGTCCCACAGAAGCGGGGAAGGGTCCTAAGATGTCAACTCCCCACATGAAGAATGGCCATGGGGACATGACTGTTTTCAGAGGTTCCCCTGGGGCGTGGTGAAGCTCGGCGTACCTTTGACATTTATCGCATGCTCGGACGTAGCTTTTTGCATCCTGTAGGATTGTTGGCCAAAAGAACCCCGCTCTTATGACCTTCCCTGCTAGTGATCTTCCGCCAATGTGGTTTCCACATGATCCATCGTGGATTTCCTTCATGATTCTTCGCGATTCCAGCTCGCCCACACAAAGTAACATTGGAGCTGAGAATCCCCTCTTGTACAGCTTGTCCCCTACCATGGCGTAGTGGGTTGCTGTCTTTTTGAGTCTCGCTGCTTCCTCCTTCTCTTCCGGCAGGGCTTCGTTCTGTAGGTATCTGATCAAAGGATATCGCCAGTCGCTACCTTCCACCACCATGAATAGATCAGCCGTTTCTGCGCTGGGCTTGGCTATTGTTTCTTGGATGACCGTCCTGTTATTCCCTGGTTTTTTTGTGCTAGCTAGTTTGGAGAGTAGGTCAGCTCTGGCGTTCTGTTCTCTGGGCACGTAGACCAACTCAAAACGCTTAAATTGTGACGCCAGGCTTCGTACTTTCTCTAAATACCTGATCAGCTGTGGGTCTTTGGTCTGGTATTCTCCAGATACTTGATTGGTTACCAGCTGTGAGTCGCTTTTAGCCCGTAGATCTGTAACTTCCATTTCTTTGGCTAATTTCATTCCTGCTATGAGGGCCTCATATTCCGCTTGGTTGTTGCTCGCCTTAAAGGCGAATCACAAAGATTGTTCTATGAGTACTCCATCTGGCCCTTCTAGGATTACGCCTGCTCCGCTTCCCTTTATATTCGACGCGCCATCCACTGAAAGTGTCCATGGTAGCTTGTCTTCCTCTTCTGGAGGCGAGGTCATCTCGAGGATGAAATCCGCCAATATTTGTGATTTAATGCTTCCCCTTGGTGAGAATGTTATATCGAATTCTGATAGCTCAATTGACCACGCCACCATGCGTCCTGCTAGATCTGGTTTCTTAAGTACATGCTTAATGGGATAGTCTGTCTTGACTATCACTTTGTGGCTCTGGAAATATTGGCGAAGCCTTCTTGCGGTGACTATTACTGCTAACGATAGTTTCTCCAGCTTCTGGTATCTCAATTCCGCTCCTCTGAGTGTCTTGCTTACGAAGTAAACAGGCTTTTCCTCACCTTCTACTTCCTGTACTAGGGCGGAGCTCAGAGCGCTGTCTGATACGGCGAGGTATAGGACAAGAGGCGTACCCTGGTGGGGGCGTGCTAACACTGGTGGTGACGATAAGAATTCTTTTAGCTTACCAAACGCCGTTTCGCACTGATCATTCCAAGCGAACCTCTCTCCCTTCTTGAGAGATGCGAAAAAGTGACAAGATTTCTCACCCGCAGAAGATAAAAATCTGGATAGTGCTGCTATTCGCCCTGTTAGCTGTTGTACCTCCTTTATCGATGTTGGGCTTCGCATGTTTATTATCGCCTGGCATTTCTCAGGGTTTCCTGCTTGGACGCCGAAAGAGCACTTTGCGGGGTTAAGTCTCATGTTATACTTCCTTACTGAGGCTAGGATTTCGGCCAAGTCTTCACTGTGATTACCCATCTCCGGGGTTTTGACGACCATGTCGTCGATGTATACTTCCAAGTTCCTTCCAATTTGTTGCGAGAACACCCTATCCATTAGACGTTGGTAGGTGGCGCCTGCGTTCTTGAGGCCAAAGGGCATGACTTTGTAAAAGTAGTTGCAGGTGTTAGTCATGAAGGCTGTGTTTGGCGCATCTACCGCGTTCATCTTTATCTGATTGTAGCCAGAGTATGCGTCCATAAAACTGAGGCTTTTGTAGCCTGAGGCGCCATCTATGAGTCTGTCGATGCTAGGTAGGGGGTAAGGATCTTTGGGGCACGCCTTATTTAGATCGGTGAAGTCCACGCACATCCTCCATTTGCCGTTGTTCTTCTTTACCATGACTACGTTGGCGAGCCACTCCGGGTATTTGATTTGCTCGATGAACTGGGCCTTTATCAACTTCGCCACTTCTTCATCTACCGTTGTCCTTCTTTCCTCGCCCTGTTTCCTCTTTCTCTAGATCACTGGTTTGGCGTTGCTTGCGATGGCTAACTTATGAGTGATTACCGTTTCATCGATTCCTGGCATGTCTTCCGGCTTCCAGGCGAAGAGGTCCACATTTTTCTTAAGGATGGTGAGGACCTCTTCCCTTTCCTTATGATCCATGGTGGTGCCGATACTGGTTGTCTGGTGTTGTTCCTCTCCTATCTGCACTTCTTCTAGTTCTTCAATGGGGCTTACTCGCCTTTCCTGAAAATCTTCCCTTGGATCGAGTTCTGCCGCTTCCTGTGTGTTGGTGTTGTTTACGCTGAGCCTGCTTAGCTCCTTCTTCTTTATTTTGAGGCTCGATTCGTAGCATTGGCGTGCCAGGATCTGATCGCCTCTTATCGTTCCTACTCCGCCATTGTCCAAAGGGTATTTCATGGCGAGATATAGAGTGGACATAGCTGCGCCTAACGCGTTGAATGTTGGTCTCCCGATGATTATGTTGTAGGACGCGTAAGGGGTGCGTACCACCAGGTACCTCACCTTGACAACTTTTGAGTTCTCCTTTTCGCCGAAAGTTGTTAATAGCGTGATGTATCCCATCACTTCTGCTTGATCGCCAGTGAACCCTACGAGTGTCCCGTGGTATGGTTGTAGTTGCTCGCCCGAAAGTTGCATCGCCTTGAAGGCGTCCCAGTACATTATGTCGGCTGAGCTTCCGGAGTCAATTAAGACTCGTTTGACGTCGCAGTTCAGGATTTGTACTTGAATTACCAGTGGGTCGTCGTCATGTGGGACGATGTCTGTGGCGTCTTTAGGTGAAAAGGACAAATCTGGGGCTGGGGGGAAAGACACATGTCCTATCATGGCTGATTCTCGCTCTGACTTTCTTACATAGCGCTTTCTGGCGTTGTTGGAGTTTCCGCCGCCTGCGAATCCCCCTGCTATTGTATTAACAGCGATTCTGGGCTGGTCTTTTTCCCTTGCCTCTTCTGTTGGCGGATCGCGTGGTGATCTTGGCGATCTTTACCTAGCCTTGTTGTCTTGGGCCGCTCTTTCTATAAATTTCTTTAGGTGTCCGCTCCTAATTAATTCTTCTATGAGGTCTTTGAGCCGAAAGCATTTCTCCGTGTCATGGCCTTTACAACGATGATAATGACACCATTCATTTTCGTTTCGCCCCATGGTGTACTGGCGGTCAGGGACGGGGGGACGCTTTGCTAACCCCGCCTGCAAGATTTCATCAAGGATGTGCACCTTGGCTCTGTTGAGCGGTGCGTACTCTTCGAATGGTTTGTTGGCTCTCCTTGGTGGGTAGTATGAGCCTCCGTTGCTACGCGGGTTTCAATGATCTTTCCTAGGCCAGCGCCGCCTCTGATAGTCTGGGTATCTGCTGCTTCCTGATTCTGGAGCTCTTTCTTTGTGGTCTCTTGATCGCTTTTCTGCGTTGCTTTCCTCGCCTTTGATATAGCATTCGGCTCGTTTCATAACCTCTTGCATAGTCTCGGCGGGTTTTTGCGCCAATGATTCATTAAAGTGCCCTGCTCGCAGTCCATTGTGAAAGGCGGCCACGAACATCTCCTGGTTTGGATTTGAAACCTTGATAGTGGCCTCACTGAAACGCGCCAGATATTCTCTGAGGGTTTCCGAGCTTTTTTGTCTCAGGCTGAACATGTTCGTGGCGGTTACTTGTATGTGTTTACTCCCTGAAAACTGGTGGATGAGTTTTCGATGGAAATCTTGGTATCCCGTTATGGAATTCTTGGGAAGGTTCATATACCAACGTAAAGCGGCGTCCTTAAACGTGCTCGACAGCAGCTTGCACTTCAAATGTTCTTCTGCTCCGAGGATGGCAGTTTGAGTGCCAACTGCCATTAAGTGTTCTAAGGGGTCCGTTTTGCCATCGAAGCTTGGGAGTTGCGGTATTTTGAAGTTTGGTGGGACTTGAGCATCCCATAGTTGCTGTGCAAGTGGCTGTGAAACCTCGATGTTGTCTTCCTCTTCTGTTCTGGCTATTTCTTCCGCCTTGTCCTTCTGGATTTCGGCGACCTCCGCTTGGAGGCGACGTATCTCGTTAATCGCTGCTTGCAGATTAGGTTGGCTCTCGTGGTTAGGAGCACCTCCTGCCATTAATTGTTGAGGTGTGTTTTGATTATGTTCTGAGGCCTGGGAAGCGTTTTACCAGGGCCCCACGGTGGGCGCCAAATGTTCCTGATAGAACACTAGGGGGATATATTTGCTGAATGCTATGGTTGTGCAATGGTATGATATGGTGATATTGCTTGGGTTTTAAATTGCATTTGGGGGTTGTATTTATAGAGCCAAGAGAGATAGGTCCAGCTCAACCCACGATCCCTCAAGAGAGTGGGGTGTTTGACGGTTATTTCCCGCTTCACGATCCTTAATGAGGGAGAGTGGGGGGTGTCTTTGGCGCCACTCCTCTTAACCGCCTATTTACGCACGTTATTTGCGTGTGGGGCTTAGCTTCAGAGAGCGATCGTGGGTCACGTAATGGAGTACGTGCTGGAGCTTGATTTGGCGAAATGGGCCCGGTAATAGGCGGATTGGGCCGAAGCAGATCGGACCCTATATTGATTGGGCCTAAATTATTTTGACCGGTACACCCTTAATTATAGGGCTTAGAATAACCAAACCTAATTGTTGATATATTTTCTAAACAAACTAAAATATAAAAGTAATGTATATCTTAAAAGATATTTTCCTATTCTAACACTTATGAAAACAACTTCT